>BSDF01000025.1:4601319-5313819 GCA_027925045.1 Hypotaenidia okinawae
ATAAAGGGGTTTCCTCCAAAGAAGAAATCCCTGAGCCCCAGGGTCAGAGGGGCTGCTTGTAGGTGCCATCGGGCGGTTTCAGGCCATGTATGTCTTTTGGTGCTGGCTGCTTTGCTTTCGGAGCTATTGCTGGACGTTTAGCATGTTTGCAATGGAAGGCCGCTCCGGCCTCCAAAATTCCCTCTGTATGTAGCATAAGGAGGTTTCCTACGAAGAACAAAGCCCTGAGCCCCAGGGTCAGAGGGGCTGCTTGTAGGTGCCATGGGGCGGTTTCAGGCCATGTATGTCTTTTGGTGCTGGCTGCTTTGGTTTGGGAGCTATTGCTGGACGTTTAGCATGCTTGCAACGAAAGGCCGCTCCGGCCTCCAAAATTCCCTCTGTATGTAGCATAAGGAGGTTTCTTTCTGAAACCAAAGCCCTCAGCCCCAGGGTCAGAGGGGCTGCTTGTAGGAGCCATGGGGCGGTTTCAGGCAATGTATGTCTTTTGGTGCTGGCTGCTTTGATTTGGGAGCTATTGCATGTTTGCAATGGAAGGCCGCTCCGGCCTCCAAATTTCCCTCTGTATGTAGCATAAGGAGGTTTCCTGCGAAGAACAAAGCCCTGAGCCCCAGGGTCAGAGGGGCTGCTTGTAGGTGCCATGGGGCGGTTTCAGGCCATGTATGTCTTTTGGTGCTGGCTGCTTTGGTTTGGGAGTTATTGCTGGACGTTTAGCATGTTTGCAATGGAATGGCGCTCCGGCCTCCAAAATTCGCTCTGTATGTAGCATGAGGAGGTTTCCTGCGAAGAACAAAGCCCTGAGCCCCAGGGTCAGAGGGGCTGCTTGTAGGTGCCATGGGGCGGTTTCAGGCCATGTATGTCTTTTGGTGCTGGCTGCTTTGGTTTGGCAGCTATTGCTGGACGTTTAGCATGTTTGCAAAGGAAGGCCGCTCCGGCCTCCAAAATTTCCTCTGTATGTAGCATAAGGAGGTTTCCTTCTGAGACCAAAGCCCTGAGCCCCAGGGTCAGAGGGGCTGCTTGTAGGTGCCATGGGGCGATTTCAGGCCATGTATGTCTTTTGGTGCTGGCTGCTTTGGTTTGGGAGCTATTGCTGGACGTTTAGCAAGTTTGCAATGGACAGGCGCTCCGGCCTCCAAAATTCCCTCTGTATGTAGCATGAGGAGGTTTCCTACGAAGAACAAAGCCCTGAGCCCCAGGGTCAGAGGGGCTGCTTGTAGGTGCCATGGGGCGGTTTCAGGCCATGTATGTCTTTTGGTGCTAGCTGCTTTGGTTTGGGAGCTATTGCTGGACGTTTAGCATGTTTGCAATGGACAGGCGCTCCGGCCTCCAAAATTCGCTCTGTATGTAGCATGAGGAGGTTTCCTGCGAAGAACAAAGCCCTGAGCCCCAGGTCAGAGGGGCTGCTTGTAGGTGCCATGGAGCGGTTTCAGGCCATGTATGTCTTTTGGTGCTGGCTGCTTTGGTTTGGGAGCTATTGCTGGACGTTTAGCATGTTTGCAATGGAAGGCCACTCCGGCCTCCAAAATTCCTTCTGTATGTAGCTTGAGGTTGTTTCCTGCGAAGAACAAATCTCTGAGCCCCAGGGTCTGAGGGGCTGCTTGTAGGTGCCATGGGGCGGTTTAAAGCCATATATGTCTTTTGGTGCTTGCTGCTTTGGTGTGGGAGCTATTGCTGGACGTTTAGCATGTTTGCAATGGAAGGCCGCTCCGGCCTCCAAACTTCCCTCTGTATGTAGCTTGAGGAGGTTTCCTGCGAAGAACAAATCTCTGAGCCCCAGGGTCAGAGGGGCTGCTTGTAGGTGCCATGGGGCAGTTTCAGGCCATGTATGTCTTTTGGTGCTGGCTGCTTTGGTGTGGGAGCTATTGCTGGACGTTAGCATGTTTGCAATGGAAGGCCGCTCCATCATCCAAAATTCCCTCTGTATGTAACATAAAGGGGTTTCGTCCAAAGAAGAAATCCCTGAGCACCAGGGTCAGAGGGGCTGCTTGTAGGTGCTATGGGTCAGTTTCAGGCCATGTATGTCTTTTGGTGCTGGCTGCTTTGGTTTGGGAGCTATTGCTGGACGTTTAGCATGTTTGCAAAGGAAGGCCGCTCCGGCCTCCAAAATTCCCTCTGTATGTAGCATAAGGAGGTTTCCTTCTGAGACCAAAGCCCTGAGCCCCAGGGTCAGAGGGGCTGCTTGTAGGTGCCATGGGGCGGTTTCAGGCCATGTATGTCTGTTGGTGCTGGCTGCTTTGGTTTGGGAGCTATTGCTGGACGTTTAGCAAGTTTGCAATGGACAGGCGCTCCGGCCTCCAAAATTCCCTCTGTATGTAGCATGAGGAGGTTTCCTACGAAGAACAAAGCCCTGAGCCCCAGGGTCAGAGGGGCTGCTTCTAGGTGCCATGGGGCGGTTTCAGGCCATGTATGTCTTTTGGTGCTGGCTGCTTTGGTTTGGGAGCTATTGCTGGACGTTTAGCATGCTTGCAACGAAAGGCCGCTCCGGCCTCCAAAATTCCCTCTGTATGTAGCATAAGGAGGTTTCTTTCTGAAACCAAAGCCCTCAGCCCCAGGGTCAGAGGGGCTGCTTGTAGGAGCCATGGGGCGGTTTCAGGCCATGTATGTCTTTTGGTGCTGGCTGCTTTGATTTGGGAGCTATTGCATGTTTGCAATGGAAGGCCGCTCCGGACTCCAAAATTCACTCTGTATGTAGCATAAGGAGGTTTCCTGCGAAGAACAAAGCCCTGAGCCCCAGGGTCAGAGGGGCTGCTTGTAGGTGCCATGGGGCGGTTTCAGGCCATGTATGTCTTTTGGTGCTAGCTGCTTTGGTTTGGGAGCTATTGCTGGACGTTTAGCATGTTTGCAATGGACAGGCGCTCCGGCCTCCAAAATTCGCTCTGTATGTAGCATGAGGAGGTTTCCTGCGAAGAACAAAGCCCTGAGCCCCAGGTCAGAGGGGCTGCTTGTAGGTGCCATGGAGCGGTTTCAGGCCATGTATGTCTTTTGGTGCTGGCTGCTTTGGTTTGGGAGCTATTGCTGGACGTTTAGCATGTTTGCAATGGAAGGGCGCTCCGGCCTCCAAAATTCCCTCTGTATGTAGCATAAGGAGGTTTCCTGCGAAGAAGAAAGCCCTGAGCCCCAGGGTCAGAGGGGCTGCTTGTAGGTGCCATGGGGCGGTTTCAGGCCATGTATGTCTTTTGGTGCTGGCTGCTTTGGTTTGGGAGCTATTGCTGGACGTTTAGCATGTTTGAAGGGAAGGTCGCTCCGGCCTCCAAAATTCTCTTTTTATGTAGCATAAGGACGTTTCCTGCGAAGAACAAAGCCCTGAGCCCCAGGGTCAGAGGGGCTGCTTGTAGGTGCCATGGGGTGGTTTCAGGCCATGTATGTCTTTTGCTGCTGGCTGATTTGGTTTGGGAGTTATTGCTGGACGTTTAGCATGTTTGCAATGGACAGGCACTCCGGCCTCCAAATTCGCTCTGTATGTAGCATGAGGAGGTTTCCTGCGAAGAACAAAGCCCTGAGCCCCAGGTCAGAGGGGCTGCTTGTAGGTGCCATGGGGCGGTTTCAGGCCATGTATGTCTTTTGGTGCTGGCTCCTTTGGTTTGGGAGCTATTGCTGGACGTTTAGCATGTTTGCAATGGAAGGCCGCTCCGGCCTCCAAAATTCCCTCTGTATGTAGCATAAGGAGGTTTCCTGCGAAGAAGAAATCCCTCCAGCCCCAGGGTCAGAGGGGCTGCTTGTAGGTGCCATGGGGCAGTTTCAGGCCATGTATGTCTTTTGGTGCTGGCTGCTTTGGTGTGGGAGCTATTGCTGGACGTTAGCATGTTTGCAATGGAAGGCCCCTCCAGCATCCAAAATTCCCTCTGTATGTAGCATAAGGAGGTTTCTTTCTGAAACCAAAGCCCTGAGCCCCAGGGTCAGAGGGGCTGCTTGTAGGAGCCATGGGGCAGTTTCAGGCCATGTGTGTCTTTTGGTGCTGGCTGCTTTGGTTTGGGAGCTATTGCTGGACTTTTAGCATGTTTGCAACGGAAGGCCGCTCCGGCCTCCAAACTTCCCTCTGTATGTAGCTTGAGGAGGTTTCCTGCGAAGAACAAAGCCCTGAGCCCCAGGGTCAGAGGGGCTGCTTGTAGGTGCCGTGGGGCGGTTTCAGGCCATGTATGTCTTTTGGTGCTAGCTGCTTTGGTTTGGGAGCTATTGCTGGACGTTTAGCATGTTTGCAATGGAAGGCCGCTCCATCATCCAAAATTCCCTCTGTATGTAGCATGAGGAGGTTTCCTGCGAAGAACAAAGCCCCGAGCCCCAGGGTCAGAGGGGCTTCTTGTAGGTGCCATGGGGCGGTTTCAGGCCATGTGTGTCTTTTGGTGCTGGCTCCTTTGGTTTGGGAGCTATTGCTGGACGTTTAGCATGTTTGCAATGGAAGGCCGCTCCGGCCTCCAAATATCCCTCTGTATGTAGCTTGAGGAGGTTTCCTGCGAAGAACAAAGCCCTGAGCCCCAGGGTCAGAGGGGCTGCTTGTAGGTGCCATGGGGCGGTTTCAGGCCATGTATGTCTTTTGGTGCTGGCTGCTTTGGTTTGGGAACTGTTGCTGGACGTTTAGCATGTTTGCAATGGAAGGCCGCTCCATCATCCAAAATTCCCTCTGTATGTAACATAAAGGGGTTTCCTCCAAAGAAGAAATCCCTGAGCCCCAGGGTCAGAGGGGCTGCTTGTAGGTGCCATGGGGTGGTTTCAGGCCATGTGTGTCTTTTGGTGCTGGCAGCTTTGGTTTGGGAGCTATTGCTGGACGTTTAGCATGTTTGCAATGGAAGGCCACTCCGGCCTCCAAAATTCCCTCTGTATGTAGCATGAGGAGGTTTCCTGCGAAGAACAAAGCCCTGAGCCCCAGGGTCAGAGGGGCTTCTTGTAGGTGCCATGGGGCGGTTTCAGGCCATGTGTGTCTTTTGGTGCTGGCTCCTTTGGTTTGGGAGCTATTGCTGGACGTTTAGCATGTTTGCAATGGAAGGCCGCTCCGGCCTCCAAATTTCCCTCTGTATGTAGCTTGAGGAGGTTTCCTGCGAAGAACAAAGCCCTGAGCCCCAGGGTCATAGGGGCTGCTTGTAGGTGCCATGGGGCGGTTTCAGGCCATGTATGTCTTTTGGTGCTGGCTGCTTTGGTTTGGGAGCTGTTGCTGGACGTTTAGCATGTTTGCAATGGAAGGCCGCTCCATCATCCAAAATTCCCTCTGTATGTAACATAAAGGGGTTTCCTCCAAAGAAGAAATCCCTGAGCCCCAGGGTCAGAGGGGCTGCTTGTAGGTGCCATGGGGTGGTTTCAGGCCATGTGTGTCTTTTGGTGCTGGCAGCTTTGGTTTGGGAGCTATTGCTGGACGTTTAGCATGTTTGCAATGGAAGGCCACTCCGGCCTCCAAAATTCCCTCTGTATGTAGCATGAGGAGGTTTCCTACGAAGAACAAAGCCCTGAGCCCCAGGGTCAGAGGGGCTGCTTGTAGGTGCCATGGGGCGGTTTCAGGCCATGTATGTCTTTTGGTGCTGGCTGCTTTGGTTTGGGAGCTATTGCTGGACGTTTAGCATGCTTGCAACGAAAGGCCGCTCCGGCCTCCAAAATTCCCTCTGTATGTAGCAGAAGGAGGTTTCTTTCTGAAACCAAAGCCCTCAGCCCCAGGGTCAGAGGGGATGCTTGTAGGAGCCATGGGGCGGTTTCAGGCAATGTATGTCTTTTGGTGCTGGCTGCTTTGATTTGGGAGCTATTGCATGTTTGCAATGGAAGGCCGCTCCGGCCTCCAAATTTCCCTCTGTATGTAGCATAAGGACGTTTCCTGCGAAGAACAAAGCCCTGAGCCCCAGGGTCAGAGGGGCTGCTTGTAGGTGCCATGGGGCGGTTTCAGGCCATGTATGTCTTTTGGTGCTAGCTGCTTTGGTTTGGGAGCTATTGCTGGACGTTTAGCATGTTTGAAATGGAAGGCCGCTACGGCCTCCAAAATTCCCTCTGTATGTAGCATAAGGAGGTTTCCTGCGAAGAACAAAGCCCTGAGCCCCAGGGTCTGAGGGTCTGCTTGTAGGTGCCATGGGGCGGTTTCAGGCCATGTATGTCTTTTGGTGCTGGCTGCTTTGGTTTGGGAGTTATTGCTGGACGTTTAGCATGTTTGCAATGGAATGGCGCTCCGGCCTCCAAAATTCGCTCTGTATGTAGCATGAGGAGGTTTCCTGCGAAGAACAAAGCCCTGAGCCCCAGGGTCAGAGGGGCTGCTTGTAGGTGCCATGGGGCGGTTTCAGGCCATGTATGTCTTTTGGTTCTGGCTGCTTTGGTTTGGCAGCTATTGCTGGACGTTTAGCATGTTTGCAATGGAAGGGCGCTCCGGCCTCCAAAATTCCCTCTGTATGTAGCATAAGGAGGTTTCCTGCGAAGAAGAAAGCCCTGAGCCCCAGGGTCAGAGGGGCTGCTTGTAGGTGCCATGGGGCGGTTTCAGGCCATGTATGTCTTTTGGTGCTGGCTGCTTTGGTTTGGGAGCTGTTGCTGGACGTTTAGCATGTTTGAAGGGAAGGTCGCTCCGGCCTCCAAAATTCTCTTTTTATGTAGCATAAGGACGTTTCCTGCGAAGAACAAAGCCCTGAGCCCCAGGTCAGAGGGGCTGCTTGTAGGTGCCATGGGGCGGTTTCAGGCCATGTATGTCTTTTGGTGCTGGCTCCTTTGTTTTGGGAGCTATTGCTGGACGTTTAGCATGTTTGCAATGGAAGGCCGCTCCGGCCTCCAAACTTCCCTCTGTATGTAGCTTGAGGAGGTTTCCTGCGAAGAACAAAGCCCTGAGCCCCAGGGTCAGAGGAGATGCTTGTAGGTGCCATGGGGCGGTTTAAGGCCATATATGTCTTTTGGTGCTTGCTGCTTTGGTGTGGGAGCTATTGCTGGACGTTTAGCATGTTTGCAATGGAAGGCCGCTCCGGCCTCCAAAATTCCCTCTGTATGTAGCATAAGGAGGTTTCCTGCGAAGAACAAAGCCCTGAGCCCCAGGGTCAGAGGGGCTGCTTGTAGGTGCCATGGGGTGGTTTCAGGCCATGTATGTCTTTTGGTGCTGGCTGCTTTGGTGTGGGAGCTATTGCTGGACGTTTAGCATGTTTGCAATGGAAGGCCGCTCCGGCCTCCAAAATTCCCTCTGTATGTAGCATAAGGAGGATTCCTGCAAAAAACTAAGCCCTGAGCCCCAGGGTCAGAGGGGCTGCTTGTATGTGCCATGGGGCGGTTTCAGGCCATGTATGTCTTTTGGTGCTGGCTCCTATGGTTTGGGAGCTATTGCTGGACGTTTAGCATGTTTGCAATGGAAGGCCGCTCCGGCCTCCAAACTTCCTTCTGTATGTAGCTTGAGGAGGTTTCCTGCGAAGAACAAATCTCTGAGCCCCAGGGTCTGAGGGGCTGCTTGTAGGTGCCATGGGGCGGTTTAAAGCCATATATGTCTTTTGGTGCTTGCTGCTTTGGTGTGGGAGCTATTGCTGAACGTTTAGCATGTTTGCAATGGAAGGCCGCTCCGGCCTCCAAACTTCCCTCTGTATGTAGCTTGAGGAGGTTTCCTGCGAAGAACAAATCTCTGAGCCCCAGGGTCAGAGGGGCTGCTTGTAGGTGCCATGGGGCAGTTTCAGGCCATGTATGTCTTTTGGTGCTGGCTGCTTTGGTGTGGGAGCTATTGCTGGACGTTAGCATGTTTGCAATGGAAGGCCGCTCCATCATCCAAAATTCCCTCTGTATGTAACATAAAGGGGTTTCGTCCAAAGAAGAAATCCCTGAGCACCAGGGTCAGAGGGGCTGCTTGTAGGTGCTATGGGTCAGTTTCAGGCCATGTATGTCTTTTGGTGCTGGCTGCTTTGGTTTGGGAGCTATTGCTGGACGTTTAGCATGTTTGCAATGGAAGGCCGCTCCGGCCTCCAAAATTCCCTCTGTATGTAGCATAAGGAGGTTTCCTTCTGAGACCAAAGCCCTGAGCCCCAGGGTCAGAGGGGCTGCTTGTAGGTGCCATGGGGTGGTTTCAGGCCATGTATGTCTTTTGGTGCTGGCTCCTTTGGTTTGGGAGCTATTGCTGGACGTTTAGCAAGTTTGCAATGGACAGGCGCTCCGGCCTCCAAAATTCCCTCTGTATGTAGCATGAGGAGGTTTCCTACGAAGAACAAAGCCCTGAGCCCCAGGGTCAGAGGGGCTGCTTCTAGGTGCCATGGGGCGGTTTCAGGCCATGTATGTCTTTTTGTGCTGGCTGCTTTGGTTTGGGAGCTATTGCTGGACGTTTAGCATGCTTGCAACGAAAGGCCGCTCCGGCCTCCAAAATTCCCTCTGTATGTAGCATAAGGAGGTTTCTTTCTGAAACCAAAGCCCTCAGCCCCAGGGTCAGAGGGGCTGCTTGTAGGAGCCATGGGGCGGTTTCAGGCCATGTATGTCTTTTGGTGCTGGCTGCTTTGATTTGGGAGCTATTGCATGTTTGCAATGGAAGGCCGCTCCGGCCTCCAAAATTCCCTCTGTATGTAGCATAAGGAGGTTTCCTGCGAAGAACAAAGCCCTGAGCCCCAGGGTCAGAGGGGCTGCTTGTAGGTGCCATGGGGTGGTTTCAGGCCATGTATGTCTTTTGGTGCTGGCTGCTTTGGTGTGGGAGCTATTGCTGGACGTTTAGCATGTTTGCAATGGAAGGCCGCTCCGGCCTCCAAAATTCCCTCTGTATGTAGCATAAGGAGGATTCCTGCAAAAAACTAAGCCCTGAGCCCCAGGGTCAGAGGGGCTGCTTGTATGTGCCATGGGACGGTTTCAGGCCATGTATGTCTTTTGGTGCTGGCTCCTTTGGTTTGGGAGCTATTGCTGCACGTTTAGCATGTTTGCAATGGAAGGCCGCTCCGGCCTCCAAACTTCCTTCTGTATGTAGCTTGAGGAGGTTTCCTGCGAAGAACAAATCTCTGAGCCCCAGGGTCTGAGGGGCTGCTTGTAGGTGCCATGGGGCGGTTTAAAGCCATATATGTCTTTTGGTGCTTGCTGCTTTGGTGTGGGAGCTATTGCTGGACGTTTAGCATGTTTGCAATGGAAGGCCGCTCCGGCCTCCAAACTTCCCTCTGTATGTAGCTTGAGGAGGTTTCCTGCGAAGAACAAATCTCTGAGCCCCAGGGTCAGAGGGGCTGCTTGTAGGTGCCATGGGGCAGTTTCAGGCCATGTATGTCTTTTGGTGCTGGCTGCTTTGGTGTGGGAGCTATTGCTGGACGTTAGCATGTTTGCAATGGAAGGCCGCTCCATCATCCAAAATTCCCTCTGTATGTAACATAAAGGGGTTTCGTCCAAAGAAGAAATCCCTGAGCACCAGGGTCAGAGGGGCTGCTTGTAGGTGCTATGGGTCAGTTTCAGGCCATGTATGTCTTTTGGTGCTGGCTGCTTTGGTTTGGGAGCTATTGCTGGACGTTTAGCATGTTTGCAATGGAAGGCCGCTCCGGCCTCCAAAATTCCCTCTGTATGTAGCATAAGGAGGTTTCCTTCTGAGACCAAAGCCCTGAGCCCCAGGGTCAGAGGGGCTGCTTGTAGGTGCCATGGGGTGGTTTCAGGCCATGTATGTCTTTTGGTGCTGGCTCCTTTGGTTTGGGAGCTATTGCTGGACGTTTAGCAAGTTTGCAATGGACAGGCGCTCCGGCCTCCAAAATTCCCTCTGTATGTAGCATGAGGAGGTTTCCTACGAAGAACAAAGCCCTGAGCCCCAGGGTCAGAGGGGCTGCTTGTAGGTGCCATGGGGCGGTTTCAGGCCATGTATGTCTTTTGGTGCTAGCTGCTTTGGTTTGGGAGCTATTGCTGGACGTTTAGCATGCTTGCAACGAAAGGCCGCTCCGGCCTCCAAAATTCCCTCTGTATGTAGCATAAGGAGGTTTCTTTCTGAAACCAAAGCCCTCAGCCCCAGGGTCAGAGGGGCTGCTTGTAGGAGCCATGGGGCGGTTTCAGGCCATGTATGTCTTTTGGTGCTGGCTGCTTTGATTTGGGAGCTATTGCATGTTTGCAATGGAAGGCGGCTCCGGCCTCCAAAATTCCCTCTGTATGTAGCATAAGGAGGTTTCCTGCGAAGAACAAAGCCCTGATCCCCAGGGTCAGAGGGGCTGCTTGTAGGTGCCATGGGGCGGTTTCAGGCCATGTATGTCTTTTGGTGCTAGCTGCTTTGGTTTGGGAGCTATTGCTGGACATTTAGCATGTTTGAAGGGAAGGTCGCTCCGGCCTCCAAAATTCTCTTTTTATGTAGCATAAGGACGTTTCCTGCGAAGAACAAAGCCCTGAGCCCCAGGGTCAGAGGGGCTGCTTGTAGGTGCCATGGGGTGGTTTCAGGCCATGTATGTCTTTTGGTGCTGGCTGATTTGGTTTGGGAGTTATTGCTGGACGTTTAGCATGTTTGCAATGGACAGGCACTCCGGCCTCCAAATTCGCTCTGTATGTAGCATGAGGAGGTTTCCTGCGAAGAACAAAGCCCTGAGCCCCAGGTCAGAGGGGCTGCTTGTAGGTGCCATGGGGCGGTTTCAGGCCATGTATGTCTTTTGGTGCTGGCTGCTTTGGTGTGGGAGCTATTGCTGGACGTTAGCATGTTTGCAATGGAAGGCCCCTCCAGCATCCAAAATTCCCTCTGTATGTAGCATAAGGAGGTTTCTTTCTGAAACCAAAGCCCTGAGCCCCAGGGTCAGAGGGGCTGCTTGTAGGAGCCATGGGGCAGTTTCAGGCCATGTGTGTCTTTTGGTGCTGGCTGCTTTGGTTTGGGAGCTATTGCTGGACGTTTAGCATGTTTGCAACGGAAGGCCGCTCCGGCCTCCAAAATTCCCTCTGTATGTAGCTTGAGGAGGTTTCCTACGAAGAACAAAGCCCTGAGCCCCAGGGTCAGAGGGGCTGCTTGTAGGTGCCGTGGGGCGGTTTCAGGCCATGTATGTCTTTTGGTGCTAGCTGCTTTGGTTTGGGAGATATTGCTGGACGTTTAGCATGTTTGCAATGGAAGGCCGCTCCGGCCTCCAAAATTCCCTCTGTATGTAGCATAAGGAGGTTTCCTTCTGAAACCAAACCCCTGAGCCCCAGGGTCAGAGGGGCTGCTTGTAGGAGCCATGGCGCGGTTTCAGGCCATGTATGTCTTTTGGTGCTGGCTGCTTTGATTTGGGAGCTATTGCATGTTTACAATGGAAGGCCGCTCCGGCCTCCAAAATTCCTTCTGTATGTAGCATAAGGAGGTTTCCTGCGAAGAACAAAGCCCTGAGCCCCAGGGTCAGAGGGGCTGCTTGTAGGTGCCATGGGGTGGTTTCAGGCCATGTATGTCTTTTGGTGCTGGCTGCTTTGGTGTGGGAGCTATTGCTGGACGTTTAGCATGTTTGCAATGGAAGGCAGCTCCAGCATCCAAAATTCCCTCTGTATGTAACATAAAGGGGTTTCCTCCAAAGAAGAAATCCCTGAGCCCCAGGGTCAGAGGGGCTGCTTGTAGGTGCCATGGGGCGGTTTCAGGCCATGTGTGTCTTTTGGTGCTGGCTGCTTTGGTTTGGGAGCTATTGCTGGACGTTTAGCATGTTTGCAATGGAAGGCCGCTCCGGCCTCCAAACTTCCCTCTGTATGTAAGTTGCATGAGGAGGTTTCCTGCGAAGAACAAAGCCCTGAGCCCCAGGCTCAGAGGGGCTGCTTCTAGGTGCCATGGGGCGGTTTCAGGCCATGTATGTCTTTTGGTGCTGGCTGCTTTGGTGTGGGAGCTATTGCTGGACGTTTAGCATGTTTGCAATGGAAGGCCGCTCCGGACTCCAAAATTCCCTCTGTATGTAGCATAAGGAGGTTTCCTGCGAAGAACAAAGCCCTGAGTCCCAGGGTCAGAGGGGCTGCTTGTAGGTGCCATGGGGCGGTTTCAGGCCATGTATGTCTTTTGGTGCTGGCTTCTTTGGTTTGGGAGCTGTTGCTGGACGTTTAGCATGTTTGCAATGGAAGGCCGCTCCAGCATCCAAAATTCCCTCTGTATGTAACATGAGGAGGTTTCCTGAGAAGAACAAAGCCCTGAGCCCCAGGGTCAGAGGGGCTGCTTGTAGGTGCCATGGGGTGGTTTCAGGCCATGTATGTCTTTTGGTGCTGGCTACTTTGGTTTGGGAGCTATTGCTGGACGTTTAGCATGTTTGCAATGGAAGGCCGCTCCGGCCTCCAAAATTCCCTCTGTATGTAGCATGAGGAGGTTTCCTGCGAAGAACAAAGCCCTGAGCCCCAGGGTCAGAGGGGCTGCTTGTAGGTGCCATGGGGCGGTTTCAGGCCATGTATGTCTGTTGGTGCTGGCTGCTTTGTTTTGGGAGCTATTGCTGGACGTTTAGCATGTTTGCAATGGAAGGCCGCTCCGGACTCCAAAATTCCCTCTGTATGTAACATAAAGGGGTTTCCTCCAAAGAAGAAATCCCTGAGCCCCACGGTCAGAGGGGCTGCTTGTAGGTGCCATGGGGCGGTTTCAGGCCATGTATGTCTTTTGGTGCTGGCTGCTTTGCTTTGGGAGCTATTGCTGGACGTTTAGCATGTTTGCAATGGAAGGCCGCTCCGGACTCCAAAATTCCCTCTGTATGTCGCATGAGGAGGTTTCCTGCGAAGAACAAAGCCCCGAGCCCCAGGGTCAGAGGGGTTTCTTGTAGGTGCCATGGGGCGGTTTCAGGCCATGTGTGTCTTTTGGTGCTGGCTCCTTTGGTTTGGGAGCTATTGCTGGACGTTTAGCATGTTTGCAATGGAAGGGCGCTCCGGCCTCCAAAATTCCCTCTGTATGTAGCATAAGGAGGTTTCCTGCGAAGAACAAAGCCCTGAGCCCCAGGGTCAGAGGGGCTGCTTGCAGGTGCCATGGGGCGGTTTCAAACCATGTATGTCTTTTGGTGCTGGCTGCTTTGGTTTGGGAGCTGTTGCTGGACGTTTAGCATGTTTGCAATGGAAGGCCGCTCCGGCCTCCAAAATTCCCTCTGTATGTAGCAGAAGGAGTTTCCCTGCAAAGAACAAAGCCCTGAGCCCCAGGGTCAGAGGGGCTGCTTGTAGGTGCCATGGGGCGGTTTCAGGCCATGTATGTCTTTTGGTGCTGGCTGCTTTGGTTTGGGAGCTATTGCTGGACGTTTAGCATGTTTGCAATGGAAGGCCGCTCCGGCCTCCAAATTTCCCTCTGTATGTAGCATAAGGACGTTTCCTGCGAAGAACAAAGCCCTGAGCCCCAGGGTCAGAGGGGCTGCTTGTAGGTGCCATGGGGCGGTTTCAGGCCATGTATATCTTTTGGTACTGGCTGCTTTGGTTTGGGAGCTGTTGCTGGACGTTTAGCATGTTTGCAATGGAAGGCCGCTCCATCATCCAAAATTCCCTCTGTATGTAACATAAAGGGGTTTCCTCCAAAGAAGAAATCCCTGAGCCCCAGGGTCAGAGGGGCTGCTTGTAGGTGCCATCGGGCGGTTTCAGGCCATGTATGTCTTTTGGTGCTGGCTGCTTTGGTTTGGGAGCTATTGCTGGACGTTTAGCATGTTTGCAATGGAAGGTTGCTCCGGCCTCCAAAATTTCCTCTGTATGTAGCATAAGGAGGTTTCCTGCGAAGAACAAAACCCTGAGCCCCAGGGTCAGAGGGGCTGCTTGTAGGTGCCATGGGGCGGTTTCAGGCCATGTATGTCTTTTGGTGCTGGCTGCTTAGTTTGGGAGCTATTGCTGGACGTTTAGCATATTTGCAATGGAAGGCCGCTCCGGCCTCCAAAATTCCCTCTGTATGTAGCTTGAGGAGGTTTCCTACGAAGAACAAAGCCCTGATCCCCAGGGTCAGAGGGGCTGCTTGTAGGAGCCATGGGGCGGTTTCAGGCCATGTATGTCTTTTGGTGCTGGCTGCTTTGGTTTGGGAGCTGTTGCTGGACGTTTAGCATGTTTGCAATGGAAGGCCGCTCCATCATCCAAAATTCCCTCTGTATGTAGCATGAGGAGGTTTCCTGCGAAGAACAAAGCCCCGAGCCCCAGGGTCAGAGGGGCTGCTTGTAGATGCCATGGGGTGGTTTCAGGCCATGTGTGTCTTTTGGTGCTGGCAGCTTTGGTTTGGGAGTTATTGCTGGACGTTTAGCATGTTTGCAATGGAAGGCTGCTCCGGCCTCCAAAATTCCCTCTGTATGTAGCATGAGGAGGTTTCCTACGAAGAACAAAGCCCCGAGACCCAGTGGCAGAGGGGCTGCTTGTAGGTGCCGTGGGGCGGTTTCAGGCCATGTATGTCTTTTGGTGCTGGCTGCTTTGGTTTGGGAGCTATTGCTGGACGTTTAGCATGCTTGCAACGAAAGGCCGCTCCGGCCTCCAAAATTCCCTCTGTATGTAGCATAAGGAGGTTTCTTTCTGAAACCAAAGCCCTCAGCCCCAGGGTCAGAGGGGCTGCTTGTAGGAGCCATGGGGCGGTTTCAGGCAATGTATGTCTTTTGGTGCTGGCTGCTTTGATTTGGGAGCTATTGCATGTTTGCAATGGAAGGCCGCTCCGGCCTCCAAAATTCCCTCTGTATGTAGCATAAGGAGGTTTCCTGCGAAGAACAAAGCCCTGAGCCCCAGGGTCAGAGGGGCTGCTTGTAGGTGCCATGGGGCGGTTTCAGGCCATGTATGTCTGTTGGTGCTAGCTGCTTTGGTTTGGGAGCTATTGCTGGACGTTTAGCATGTTTGAATGGAAGGTCGCTCCGGCCTCCAAAATTCCCTCTGTATGTAGCATAAGGAGGTTTCCTGCGAAGAACAAAGCCCCGAGACCCAGTGGCAGAGGGGCTGCTTGTAGGTGCCATGGGGCGGTTTCAGGCCATGTATGTCTTTTGGTGCTGGCTGCTTTGGTTTGGGAGCTATTGCTGGACGTTTAGCATGTTTGAAGGGAAGGTCGCTCCGGCCTCCAAAATTCTCTTTTTATGTAGCATAAGGACGTTTCCTGCGAAGAACAAAGCCCTGAGCCCCAGGGTCAGAGGGGCTGCTTGTAGGTGCCATGGGGTGGTTTCAGGCCATGTATGTCTTTTGGTGCTGGCTGATTTGGTTTGGGAGTTATTGCTGGACGTTTAGCATGTTTGCAATGGACAGGCACTCCGGCCTCCAAATTCGCTCTGTATGTAGCATGAGGAGGTTTCCTGCGAAGAACAAAGCCCTGAGCCCCAGGTCAGAGGGGCTGCTTGTAGGTGCCATGGGGCGGTTTCAGGCCATGTATGTCTTTTGGTGCTGGCTCCTTTGGTTTGGGAGCTATTGCTGGACGTTTAGCATGTTTGCAATGGAAGGGCGCTCCGGCCTCCAAAATTCCCTCTGTATGTAGCATAAGGAGGTTTCCTGCGAAGAAGAAATCCCTCCAGCCCCAGGGTCAGAGGGGCTGCTTGTAGGTGCCATGGGGCAGTTTCAGGCCATGTATGTCTTTTGGTGCTGGCTGCTTTGGTGTGGGAGTTATTGCTGGACGTTAGCATGTTTGCAATGGAAGGCCCCTCCAGCATCCAAAATTCCCTCTGTATGTAGCATAAGGAGGTTTCTTTCTGAAACCAAACCCCTGAGCCCCAGGGTCAGAGGGGCTGCTTGTAGGAGCCATGGGGCAGTTTCAGGCCATGTGTGTCTTTTGGTGCTGGCTGCTTTGGTTTGGGAGTTATTGCTGGATGTTTAGCATGTTTGCAACGGAAGGCCGCTCCGGCCTCCAAAATTCCCTCTGTATGTAGCTTGAGGAGGTTTCCTGCGAAGAACAAAGCCCTGAGCCCCAGGGTCAGAGGGGCTGCTTGTAGGTGCCGTGGGGCGGTTTCAGGCCATGTATGTCTTTTGGTGCTAGCTGCTTTAGTTTGGGAGCTATTGCTGGACGTTTAGCATGTTTGCAATGGAAGGCCGCTCCATCATCCAAAATTCCCTCTGTATGTAGCATGAGGAGGTTTCCTGCGAAGAACAAATCCCCGAGCCCCAGGGTCAGAGGGGCTTCTTGTAGGTGCCATGGGGCGGTTTCAGGCCATGTGTGTCTTTTGGTGCTGGCTCCTTTGGTTTGGGAGCTATTGCTGGACGTTTAGCATGTTTGCAATGGAAGGCAGCTCCGGCCTCCAAATATCCCTCTGTATGTAGCTTGAGGAGGTTTCCTACGAAGAACAAAGCCCTGAGCCCCAGGGTCAGAGGGGCTGCTTGTAGGTGCCATGGGGCGGTTTCAGGCCATGTATGTCTTTTGGTGCTGGCTGCTTTGGTTTGGGAGCTGTTGCTGGACGTTTAGCATGTTTGCAATGGAAGGCCGCTCCATCATCCAAAATTCCCTCTGTATGTAACATAAAGGGGTTTCCTCCAAAGAAGAAATCCCTGAGCCCCAGGGTCAGAGGGGCTGCTTGTAGGTGCCATGGGGTGGTTTCAGGCCATGTGTGTCTTTTGGTGCTGGCAGCTTTGGTTTGGGAGCTATTGCTGGACGTTTAGCATGTTTGCAATGGAAGGCCGCTCCGGCCTCCAAAATTCCCTCTGTATGTAGCATGAGGAGGTTTCCTACGAAGAACAAAGCCCTGAGCCCCAGGGTCAGAGGGGCTGCTTCTAGGTGCCATGGGGCGGTTTCAGGCCATGTATGTCTTTTGGTGCTGGCTGCTTTGGTTTGGGAGCTATTGCTGGACGTTTAGCATGCTTGCAACGAAAGGCCGCTCCGGCCTCCAAAATTCCCTCTGTATGTAGCATAAGGAGGTTTCTTTCTGAAACCAAAGCCCTCAGCCCCAGGGTCAGAGGGGCTGCTTGTAGGAGCCATGGGGCGGTTTCAGGCAATGTATGTCTTTTGGTGCTGGCTGCTTTGATTTGGGAGCTATTGCATGTTTGCAATGGAAGGCCGCTCCGGCCTCCAAAATTCCCTCTGTATGTAGCATAAGGAGGTTTCCTGCGAAGAACAAAGCCCTGAGCCTCAGGGTCAGAGGGGCTGCTTGTAGGTGCCATGGGGCGGTTTCAGGCCATGTATGTCTTTTGGTGCTATCTGCTTTGGTTTGGGAGCTATTGCTGGACGTTTAGCATGTTTGAATGGAAGGTCGCTCCGGCCTCCAAAATTCCCTCTGTATGTAGCATAAGGAGGTTTCCTGCGAAGAACAAAGCCCTGAGCCCCAGGGTCAGAGGGGCTGCTTGTAGGTGCCATGGGGCGGTTTCAGGCCATGTATGTCTTTTGGTGCTGGCTGATTTGGTTTGGGAGCTATTGCTGGACGTTTAGCATGTTTGCAATGGACAGGCACTCCGGCCTCCAAATTCGCTCTGTATGTAGCATGAGGAGGTTTGCTGCGAAGAACAAAGCCCTGAGCCCCAGGTCAGAGGGGCTGCTTGTAGGTGCCATGGGGCGGTTTCAGGCCATGTATGTCTTTTGGTGCTGGCTCCTTTGGTTTGGGAGCTATTGCTGGACGTTTAGCATGTTGCAATGGAAGGGCGCTCCGGCCTCCAAAATTCCCTCTGTATGTAGCATAAGGAGGTTTCCTGCGAAGAAGAAATCCCTCCAGCCCCAGGGTCAGAGGGGCTGCTTGTAGGTGCCATGGGGCAGTTTCAGGCCATGTATGTCTTTTGGTGCTGGCTGCTTTGGTGTGGGAGCTATTGCTGGACGTTAGCATGTTTGCAATGGAAGGCCCCTCCAGCATCCAAAATTCCCTCTGTATGTAGCATAAGGAGGTTTCTTTCTGAAACCAAAGCCCCGAGCCCCACGGTCAGAGGGGCTGCTTGTAGGAGCCATGGGGCAGTTTCAGGCCATGTGTGTCTTTTGGTGCTGGCTGCTTTGGTTTGGGAGCTATTGCTGGACGTTTAGCATGTTTGCAATGGAAGGCCGCTCCGGACTCCAAAATTCCCTCTGTATGTAGCTTGAGGAGGTTTCCTGCGAAGAACAAAGCCCTGAGCCCCAGGGTCAGAGGGGCTGCTTGTAGGTGCCGTGGGGCGGTTTCAGGCCATGTATGTCTTTTGGTGCTAGCTGCTTTGGTTTGGGAGCTATTGCTGGACGTTTAGCATGTTTGCAATGGAAGGCCGCTCCGGCCTCCAAAATTCCCTCTGTATGTAGCATAAGGAGGTTTCCTTCTGAAACCAAACCCCTGAGCCCCAGGGTCAGAGGGGCTGCTTGTAGGAGCCATGGCGCGGTTTCAGGCCATGTATGTCTTTTGGTGCTGGCTGCTTTGATTTGGGAGCTATTGCATGTTTGCAATGGAAGGCCGCTCCGGCCTCCAAAATTCCTTCTGTATGTAGCATAAGGAGGTTTCCTGCGAAGAACAAAGCCCTGAGCCCCAGGGTCAGAGGGGCTGCTTGTAGGTGCCATGGGGCGGTTTCAGGCCATGTGTGTCTTTTGGTGCTGGCTGCTTTGGTTTGGGAGCTATTGCTGGACGTTTAGCATGTTTGCAATGGAAGGCCGCTCCGGCCTCCAAAATTCCCTCTGTATGTAGCATGAGGAGGTTTCCTGCGAAAAACAAAGCCCTGAGCCCCAGGGTCAGAGGGGCTGCTTGTAGGTGCCATGTGGCGGTTTCAGGCCATGTATGTCTTTTGGTGCTGGCTGCTTTGGTGTGGGAGCTATTGCTGGACGTTTAGCATGTTTGCAATGGAAGGCCGCTCGGGACTCCAAAAATCCCTCTGTATGTAGCATAAGGAGGTTTCCTGCGAAGAACAAAGCCCTGAGTCCCAGGGTCAGAGGGGCTGCTTGTAGGTGCCATGGGGCGGTTTCAGGCCATGTATGTCTTTTGGTGCTGGCTTCTTTGGTTTGGGAGCTGTTGCTGGACGTTTAGCATGTTTGCAATGGAAGGCCGCTCCGGCCTCCAAAATTCCCTCTGTATGTAACATGAGGAGGTTTCCTGAGAAGAACAAAGCCCTGAGCCCCAGGGTCAGAGGGGCTGCTTGTAGGTGCCATGGGGTGGTTTCAGGCCATGTATGTCTTTTGGTGCTGGCTGCTTTGGTTTGGGAGCTATTGCTGGACGTTTAGCATGTTTGCAATGGAAGGCCGCTCCGGCCTCCAAAATTCCCTCTGTATGTAGCATGAGGAGGTTTCCTGCGAAGAACAAAGCCCTGAGCCCCAGGGTCAGAGGGGCTGCTTGTAGGTGCCATGGGGCGGTTTCAGGCCATGTATGTCTTTTGGTGCTGGCTGCTTTGTTTTGGGAGCTATTGCTGGACGTTTAGCATGTTTGCAATGGAAGGCCGCTCCGGCCTCCAAAATTCCCTCTGTATGTAACATAAAGGGGTTTCCTCCAAAGAAGAAATCCCTGAGCCCCACGGTCAGAGGGGCTGCTTGTAGGTGCCATGGGGCGGTTTCAGGCCATGTATGTCTTTTGGTGCTGGCTGCTTTGCTTTGGGAGCTATTGCTGGACGTTTAGCATGTTTGCAATGGAAGGCCGCTCCGGCCTCCCAAATTCCCTCTGCATGTCGCATAAGGAGGTTTCCTGCGAAGAACAAAGCCCTGAGCCCCAGGGTCAGAGGGGCTGCTTGCAGGTGCCATGGGGCGGTTTCAAACCATGTATGTCTTTTGGTGCTGGCTGCTTTGGTTTGGGAGCTGTTGCTGGACGTTTAGCATGTTTGCAATGGAAGGCCGCTCCGGCCTCCAAAATTCCCTCTGTATGTAGCAGAAGGAGTTTCCCTGCAAAGAACAAAGCCCTGAGCCCCAGGGTCAGAGGGGCTGCTTGTAGGTGCCATGGGGCGGTTTCAGGCCATGTATGTCTTTTGGTGCTGGCTGCTTTGGTTTGGGAGCTATTGCTGGACGTTTAGCATGTTTGCAATGGAAGGCCGCTCCGGCCTCCAAATTTCCCTCTGTATGTAGCATAAGGACGTTTCCTGCGAAGAACAAAGCCCCGAGCCCCAGGGTCAGAGGGGCTGCTTGTAGGTGCCATGGGGCGGTTTCAGGCCATGTATATCTTTTGGTACTGGCTGCTTTGGTTTGGGAGCTGTTGCTGGACGTTTAGCATGTTTGCAATGGAAGGCCGCTCCATCATCCAAAATTCCCTCTGTATGTAACATAAAGGGGTTTCCTCCAAAAAAGAAATCCCTGAGCCCCAGGGTCAGAGGGGCTGCTTGTAGGTGCCATCGGGCGGTTTCAGGCCATGTATGTCTTTTGGTGCTGGCTGCTTTGGTTTGGGAGCTATTGCTGGACGTTTAGCATGTTTGCAATGGAAGGTTGCTCCGGCCTCCAAAATTTCCTCTGTATGTAGCATAAGGAGGTTTCCTGCGAAGAACAAAGCCCTGAGCCCCAGGGTCAGAGGGGCTGCTTGTAGGTGCCATGGGGCGGTTTCAGGCCATGTATGTCTTTTGGTGCTGGCTGCTTAGTTTGGGAGCTATTGCTGGACGTTTAGCATATTTGCAATGGAAGGCCGCTCCGGCCTCCAAAATTCCCTCTGTATGTAGCTTGAGGAGGTTTCCTACGAAGAACAAAGCCCTGAGCCCCAGGGTCAGAGGGGCTGCTTGTAGGTGCCATGGGGCGGTTTCAGGCCATGTATGTCTTTTGGTGCTGGCTGCTTTGGTTTGGGAGCTGTTGCTGGACGTTTAGCATGTTTGCAATGGAAGGCCGCTCCATCATCCAAAATTCCCTCTGTATGTAGCATGAGGAGGTTTCCTGCGAAGAACAAATCCCCGAGCCCCAGGGTCAGAGGGGCTTCTTGTAGGTGCCATGGGGCGGTTTCAGGCCATGTGTGTCTTTTGGTGCTGGCTCCTTTGGTTTGGGAGCTATTGCTGGACGTTTAGCATGTTTGCAATGGAAGGCCGCTCCGGTCTCCAAAATTCCCTCTGTATGTAGCATGAGGAGGTTTGCTGCGAAGAACAAAGCCCTGAGCCCCAGGGTCAGAGGGGCTGCTTGTAGGAGCCATGGGGCGGTTTCAGGCCATGTATGTCTTTTGGTGCTGGCTGCTTTGTTTTGGGAGCTATTGCTGGACGTTTAGAATGTTTGCAATGGAAGGCCGCTCCGGCCTCCAAAATTCCCTCTGTATGTAACATAAAGGGGTTTCCTCCAAAGAAGAAATCCCTGAGCCCCACGGTCAGAGGGGCTGCTTGTAGGTGCCATGGGGCGGTTTCAGGCCATGTATGTCTTTTGGTGCTGGCTGCTTTGCTTTGGGAGCTATTGCTGGACGTTTAGCATGTTTGCAATGGAAGGCCGCTCCGGCCTCCCAAATTCCCTCTGCATGTCGCATAAGGAGGTTTCCTGCGAAGAACAAAGCCCTGAGCCCCAGGGTCAGAGGGGCTGCTTGCAGGTGCCATGGGGCGGTTTCAAACCATGTATGTCTTTTGGTGCTGGCTGCTTTGGTTTGGGAGCTGTTGCTGGACGTTTAGCATGTTTGCAATGGAAGGCCGCTCCGGCCTCCAAAATTCCCTCTGTATGTAGCAGAAGGAGTTTCCCTGCAAAGAACAAAGCCCTGAGCCCCAGGGTCACAGGGGCTGCTTGTAGGTGCCATGGGGCGGTTTCAGGCCATGTATGTCTTTTGGTGCTGGCTGCTTTGGTTTGGGAGCTATTGCTGGACGTTTAGCATGTTTGCAATGGAAGGCCGCTCCGGCCTCCAAATTTCCCTCTGTATGTAGCATAAGGACGTTTCCTGCGAAGAACAAAGCCCCGAGCCCCAGGGTCAGAGGGGCTGCTTGTAGGTGCCATGGGGCGGTTTCAGGCCATGTATATCTTTTGGTACTGGCTGCTTTGGTTTGGGAGCTGTTGCTGGACGTTTAGCATGTTTGCAATGGAAGGCCGCTCCATCATCCAAAATTCCCTCTGTATGTAACATAAAGGGGTTTCCTCCAAAAAAGAAATCCCTGAGCCCCAGGGTCAGAGGGGCTGCTTGTAGGTGCCATCGGGCGGTTTCAGGCCATGTATGTCTTTTGGTGCTGGCTGCTTTGGTTTGGGAGCTATTGCTGGACGTTTAGCATGTTTGCAATGGAAGGTTGCTCCGGCCTCCAAAATTTCCTCTGTATGTAGCATGAGGAGGTTTGCTACGAAGAACAAAGCCCTGAGCCCCAGGGTCAGAGGGGCTGCTTGTAGGTGCCATGGGGCGGTTTCAGGCCATGTATGTCTTTTGGTGCTGGCTGCTTAGTTTGGGAGCTATTGCTGGACGTTTAGCATATTTGCAATGGAAGGCCGCTCCGGCCTCCAAAATTCCCTCTGTATGTAGCTTGAGGAGGTTTCCTACGAAGAACAAAGCCCTGAGCCCCAGGGTCAGAGGGGCTGCTTGTAGGTGCCATGGGGCGGTTTCAGACCATGTATGTCTTTTGGTGCTGGCTGCTTTGGTTTGGGAGCTGTTGCTGGACGTTTAGCATGTTTGCAATGGAAGGCCGCTCCATCATCCAAAATTCCCTCTGTATGTAGCATGAGGAGGTTTCCTGCGAAGAACAAAGCCCCGAGCCCCAGGGTCAGAGGGGCTTCTTGTAGGTGCCATGGGGCGGTTTCAGGCCATGTGTGTCTTTTGGTGCTGGCTCCTTTGGTTTGGGAGCTATTGCTGGACGTTTAGCATGTTTGCAATGGAAGGCCGCTCCGGTCTCCAAAATTCCCTCTGTATGTAGCATGAGGAGGTTTGCTGCGAAGAACAAAGCCCTGAGCCCCAGGGTCAGAGGGGCTGCTTGTAGGTGCCATGGGGCGGTTTCAGGCCATGTATGTCTTTTGGTGCTGGCTGCTTTGTTTTGGGAGCTATTGCTGGACGTTTAGCATGTTTGCAATGCAAGGCCGCTCCGGACTCCAAAATTCCCTCTGTATGTAACATAAAGGGGTTTCCTCCAAAGAAGAAATCCCTGAGCCCCACGGTCAGAGGGGCTGCTTGTAGGTGCCATGGGGCGGTTTCAGGCCATGTATGTCTTTTGGTGCTGGCTGCTTTGCTTTGGGAGCTATTGCTGGACGTTTAGCATGTTTGCAATGGAAGGCCGCTCCGGCCTCCCAAATTCCCTCTGCATGTCGCATAAGGAGGTTTCCTGCGAAGAACAAAGCCCTGAGCCCCAGGGTCAGAGGGGCTGCTTGCAGGTGCCATGGGGCGGTTTCAAACCATGTATGTCTTTTGGTGCTGGCTGCTTTGGTTTGGGAGCTGTTGCTGGACGTTTAGCATGTTTGCAATGGAAGGCCGCTCCGGCCTCCAAATTTCCCTCTGTATGTAGCATAAGGAGGTTTCCTGCAAAGAACAAAGCCCTGAGCCCCAGGGTCAGAGGGGCTGCTTGTAGGTGCCATGGGGCGGTTTCAGGCCATGTATGTCTTTTGGTGCTGGCTGCTTTGGTTTGGGAGCTATTGCTGGACGTTTAGCATGTTTGCAATGGAAGGCCGCTCCGGCCTCCAAATTTCCCTCTGTATGTAGCATAAGGACGTTTCCTGCGAAGAACAAAGCCCCGAGCCCCAGGGTCAGAGGGGCTGCTTGTAGGAGCCATGGGGCGGTTTCAGGCCATGTATATCTTTTGGTACTGGCTGCTTTGGTTTGGGAGCTGTTGCTGGACGTTTAGCATGTTTGCAATGGAAGGCCGCTCCATCATCCAAAATTCCCTCTGTATGTAACATAAAGGGGTTTCCTCCAAAAAAGAAATCCCTGAGCCCCAGGGTCAGAGGGGCTGCTTGTAGGTGCCATCGGGCGGTTTCAGGCCATGTATGTCTTTTGGTGCTGGCTGCTTTGGTTTGGGAGCTATTGCTGGACGTTTAGCATGTTTGCAATGGAAGGTTGCTCCGGCCTCCAAAATTTCCTCTGTATGTAGCATAAGGAGGTTTCCTGCGAAGAACAAAGCCCTGAGCCCCAGGGTCAGAGGGGCTGCTTGTAGGTGCCATGGGGCGATTTCAGGCCATGTATGTCTTTTGGTGCTGGCTGCTTTGGTTTGGGAGCTATTGCTGGACGTTTAGCATGTTTGCAATGGAAGGCCGCTCCGGTCTCCAAAATTCCCTCTGTATGTAGCATGAGGAGGTTTGCTGCGAAGAACAAAGCCCTGAGCCCCAGGGTCAGAGGGGCTGCTTGTAGGTGCCATCGGGCGGTTTCAGGCCATGTATGTCTTTTGGTGCTGGCTGCTTTGGTTTGGGAGCTATTGCTGGACGTTTAGCATGTTTGCAATGCAAGGCCGCTCCGGACTCCAAAATTCCCTCTGTATGTAGCATAAGGACGTTTCCTGCGAAGACCAAAGCCCTGAGCCCCAGGGTCAGAGGGGCTGCTTGTAGGTGCCATGGGGCGGTTTCAGGCCATGTATGTCTTTTGGTGCTGGCTGCTTTGCTTTGGGAGCTATTCCTGGAAATTTAGCATGTTTGCAATGGAAGGCCGCTCCGGCCTCCAAATTTCTCTTTTTTTGTAGCATAAGGAGGTTTCCTGCGAAGAACAAAGCCCTGAGCCCCAGGGTCAGAGGGGCAGCTTGTTGGTGCCATGGGGCGGTTTCAGGCCATGTATGTCTTTTGGTGCTGGCTGCTTAGTTTGGGAGCTATTGCTGGACGTTTAGCATGTTTGCAATGGAAGGCCGCTCCGGCCTCCAAAATTCGCTCTGTATGTAGCATGAGGAGGTTTCCTGCGAAAAACAAAGTCACGAGTCCCAGGGTCAGAGGGGCTGCTTGTAGGTGCCATGGGGCGGTTTCAGGCCATGTATGTCTTTTGGTGCTGGCTGCTTTGGTTTGGGAGCTATTGCTGGACGTTTAGCATGTTTGCAATGGAAGGCCGCTCCAGCCTCCAAAATTCCCTCTGTATGTAGCATAAGGAGGTTTCCTGCGAAGAACAAAGCCCTGAGCCCCAGGGTCAGAGGGGCTGCTTGTAGGTGCCATGGGGCGGTTTCAGGCCATGTATGTCTTTTGGTGCTGGCTGCTTTGGTGTGGGAGCTATTGCTGGACGTTTAGCATGTTTGCAATGGAAGGCCGCTCCGGCCTCCAAAATTCCCTCTGTATGTAGCATAAGGAGGTTTCCTGCGAAGAACAAAGCCCTGAGCCCCAGGGTCAGAGGGGCTGCTTGTATGTGCCATGGGGCGGTTTCAGGCCATGTATGTCTTTTCGAGCTGGCTGCTTTTGTGTGGGAGCTATTGCTGGACGTTTAGCATGTTTGCAATGGAAGGCCTCTCCTGCCTCCAAACTTCCTTCTGTATGTAGCTTGAGGAGGTTTCCTGCGAAGAACAAATCTCTGAGCCCCAGGGTCAGAGGGGCTGCTTGTAGGTGCCATTGGGCAGTTTCAGGCCATGTATGTCTTTTGGTGCTGGCTGCTTTGGTGTGGGAGCTATTGCTGGACGTTAGCATGTTTGCAATGGAAGGCCGCTCCATCATCCAAAATTCCCTCTGTATGTAACATAAAGGGGTTTCGTCCAAAGAAGAAATCCCTGAGCACCAGGGTCAGAGGGGCTGCTTGTAGGTGCCATGGGGCGGTTTCAGGCCATGTGTGTCTTTTGGTGCTGGCTGCTTTGGTTTGGGAGCTGTTGCTGGACGTTTAGCATGTTTGCAATGGAAGGCCGCTCCATCATCCAAAATTCCCTCTGTATGTAGCATGAGGAGGTTTCCTGCGAAGAACAAAGCCCCGAGCCCCAGGGTCAGAGGGGCTTCTTGTAGGTGCCATGGGGCGGTTTCAGGCCATGTGTGTCTTTTGGTGCTGGCTCCTTTGGTTTGGGAGCTATTGCTGGACGTTTAGCATGTTTGCAATGGAAGGCCGCTCCGGCCTCCAAATTTCCCTCTGTATGTAGCTTGAGGAGGTTTCCTACGAAGAACAAAGCCCTGAGCCCCAGGGTCAGAGGGGCTGCTTGTAGGTGCCATGGGGCGGTTTCAGGCCATGTATGTCTTTTGGTGCTGGCTGCTTTGGTTTGGGAGCTGTTGCTGGACGTTTAGCATGTTTGCAATGGAAGGCCGCTCCATCATCCAAAATTCCCTCTGTATGTAACATAAAGGGGTTTCCTCCAAAGAAGAAATCCCTGAGCCCCAGGGTCAGAGGGGCTGCTTGTAGGTGCCAGGGGGTGGTTTCAGGCCATGTGTGTCTTTTGGTGCTGGCAGCTTTGGTTTGGGAGCTATTGCTGGACGTTTAGCATGTTTGCAATGGAAGGCTGCTCCGGCCTCCAAAATTCTCTCTGTATGTAGCATAAGGAGGTTTCCTTCTGAGACCAAAGCCCTGAGCCCCAGGGTCAGAGGGGCTGCTTGTAGGTGCCATGGGGCGGTTTCAGGCCATGTATGTCTTTTGGTGCTGGCTGCTTTGGTTTCGGAGCTATTGCTGGACGTTTAGCATGTTTGCAATGGAAGGCCGCTCCGGTCTCCAAAATTCCCTCTGTATGTAGCATGAGGAGGTTTGCTACGAAGAACAAAGCCCTGAGCCCCAGGGTCAGAGGGGCTGCTTGTAGGTGCCATGGGGCGGTTTCAGGCCATGTATGTCTTTTGGTGCTGGCTGCTTTGGTTTGGGAGCTATTGCTGGACGTTTAGCATGTTTGCAATGCAAGGCCGCTCCGGACTCCAAAATTCCCTCTGTATGTAGCATAAGGACGTTTCCTGCGAAGACCAAAGCCCTGAGCCCCAGGGTCAGAGGGGCTGCTTGTAGGTGCCATGGGGCGGTTTCAGGCCATGTATGTCTTTTGGTGCTGGCTGCTTTGGTTTGGGAGCTATTCCTGGAAAATTAGCATGTTTGCAATGGAAGGCCGCTCCGGCCTGCAAATTTCTCTTTTTTTGTAGCATAAGGAGGTTTCCTGCGAAGAACAAAGCCCTGAGCCCCAGGGTCAGAGGGGCAGCTTGTTGGTGCCATGGGGCGGTTTCAGGCCATGTATGTCTTTTGGTGCTGGCTGCTTAGTTTGGGAGCTATTGCTGGACGTTTAGCATGTTTGCAATGGAAGGCCGCTCCGGCCTCCAAAATTCCCTCTGTATGTAGCATAAGGACGTTTCCTGCGAAGAAGAAAGCCCTGAGCCCCAGGGTCAGAGGGGCTGCTTGTAGGTGCCATGGGGCGGTTTCAGGCCATGTATGTCTTTTGGTGCTGGCTGCTTTGGTGTGGGAGCTATTGCTGGACGTTTAGCATGTTTGCAATGGAAGGCCGCTCCGGCCTCCAAAATTCCCTCTGTATGTAGCATAAGGAGGTTTCCTGCGAAGAACAAAGCCCTGAGCCCCAGGGTCAGAGGGGCTGCTTGTAGGTGCCATGGGGCGGTTTCAGGCCATGTATGTCTTTTGGTGCTGGCTACTTTGGTTTGGCAGCTATTGCTGGACGTTTAGCATGTTTGCAATGGAAGGCCGCTCCGGCCTCCAAAATTCCCTCTGTATGTAGCATAAGGAGGTTTCCTGCGAAGAACAAAGCCCTGAGCCCCAGGGTCAGAGGGGCTGCTTGTATGTGCCATGGGGCGGTTTCAGGCCATGTATGTCTTTTGGTGCTGGCTGCTTTGGTTTGGGAGCTATTGCTGGACGTTTAGCATGTTTGCAATGGAAGGCCTCTCCTGCCTCCAAACTTCCTTCTGTATGTAGCTTGAGGAGGTTTCCTGCGAAGAACAAAGCCCTGAGCCCCAGGGTCAGAGGGGCTGCTTGTAGGTGCCATGGGGCGGTTTCAGGCCATGTATGTCTTTTGGTGCTGGCTGCTTTGGTTTGGGAGCTATTGCTGGACGTTTAGCATGCTTGCAACGAAAGGCCGCTCCGGCCTCCAAAATTCCCTCTGTATGTAGCATAAGGAGGTTTCTTTCTGAAACCAAAGCCCTGAGCCCCAGGGTCAGAGGGGCTGCTTGTAGGAGCCATGGGGCGGTTTCAGGCCATGTATGTCTTTTGGTGCTGGCTGCTTTGATTTGGGAGCTATTGCATGTTTGCAATGGAAGGCCACTCCGGCCTCCAAAATTCCCTCTGTATGTAGCATAAGGATGTTTCCTGCGAAGAAGAAAGCCCTGAGCCCCAGGGTCAGAGGGGCTGCTTGTAGGTGCCATGGGGCGGTTTCAGGCCATGTATGTCTTTTGGTGCTGGCTGCTTTGGTTTGGGAGCTATTGCTGGACGTTTAGCATGTTTGCAATGGAAGGGCGCTCCGGCCTCCAAAATTCCCTCTCTATGTAGCATGAGGAGGTTTCCTGCGAAGAACAAAGCCCTGAGCCCCAGGGTCAGAGGGGCTGCTTGTAGGTGCCATGGGGCGGTTTCAGGCCATGTATGTCTTTTGGTGCTGGCTACTTTGGTTTGGCAGCTATTGCTGGACGTTTAGCATGTTTGCAATGGAAGGCCGCTCCGGCCTCCAAAATTCCCTCTGTATGTAGCATAAGGAGGTTTCCTGCGAAGAAGAAAGCCCTGAGCCCCAGGGTCAGAGGGGCTGCTTGTAGGTGCCATCGGGCGGTTTCAGGCCATGTATGTCTTTTGGTGCTGGCTGCTTTGGTTTGGGAGCTATTGCTGGACGTTTAGCATGTTTGCAATGGAAGGCCGCTCCGGCCTCCACAATTCCCTCTGTATGTAGCATAAGGAGGTTTCCTGCGAAGAACAAAGCCCTGAGCCCCAGGGTCAGAGGGGCTGCTTGTAGGTGCCATGGGGCGGTTTCAGGCCATGTATGTCTTTTGGTGCTGGCTGCTTAGTTTGGGAGCTATTGCTGGACGTTTAGCATATTTGCAATGGAAGGCCGCTCCGGCCTCCAAAATTCCCTCTGTATGTAGCATGAGGAGGTTTCCTGCGAAGAACAAAGCCCTGAGCGCCAGGGTCAGAGGGGCTGCTTGTAGGTGCCATGGGGCGGTTTCAGGCCATGTGTGTCTTTTGGTGCTGGCTGCTTTGGTTTGGGAGCTATTGCTGGACGTTTAGCATGTTTGCAATGGAAGGCCGCTCCGGCCTCCAAATTTCCCTCTGTATGTAGCTTGAGGAGGTTTCCTACGAAGAACAAAGCCCTGAGCCCCAGGGTCAGAGGGGCTGCTTGTAGGTGCCATGGGGCGGTTTCAGGCCATGTATGTCTTTTGGTGCTGGCTGCTTTGGTTTGGGAGCTGTTGCTGGACGTTTAGCATGTTTGCAATGGAAGGCCGCTCCATCATCCAAAATTCCCTCTGTATGTAACATAAAGGGGTTTCCTCCAAAGAAGAAATCCCTGAGCCCCAGGGTCAGAGGGGCTGCTTGTAGGTGCCATGGGGTGGTTTCAGGCCATGTGTGTCTTTTGGTGCTGGCAGCTTTGGTTTGGGAGCTATTGCTGGACGTTTAGCATGTTTGCAATGGAAGGCTGCTCCGGCCTCCAAAATTCCCTCTGTATGTAGCATAAGGAGGTTTCCTGCGAAGAATAAAGCCCTGAGCCCCAGGGTCAGAGGGGCTGCTTGTAGGTGCCATGGGGCGGTTTCAGACCATGTATGTCTGTTGGTGCTAGCTGCTTTGGTTTGGGAGCTATTGCTGGACGTTTAGCATGTTTGCAATGGAAGGCTGCTCCGGCCTCCAAAATTCCCTCTGTATGTAGCATGAGGAGGTTTCCTGCGAAGAACAAAGCCCTGAGCCCCAGGGTCAGAGGGGCTGCTTGTAGGTGCCATGGGGCGGTTTCAGGCCATGTATGTCTTTTGGTGCTGGCTGCTTTGGTTTGGGAGCTATTGCTGGACGTTTAGCATGTTTGCAATGGAAGGCCGCTCCGGCCTCCAAAATTCGCTCTGTATGTAGCATGAGGAGGTTTCCTGCGAAGAACAAAGCCCTGAGTCCCAGGGTCAGAGGGGCTGCTTGTAGGTGCCATGGGGCGGTTTCAGGCCATGTATGTCTGTTGGTGCTAGCTGCTTTGGTTTGGGAGCTATTGCTGGACGTTTAGCATGTTTGCAATGGAAGGCTGCTCCGGCCTCCAAAATTCCCTCTGTATGTAGCATGAGGAGGTTTCCTGCGAAGAACAAAGCCCTGAGCGCCAGGGTCAGAGGGGCTGCTTGTAGGTGCCATGGGGCGGTTTCAGGCCATGTATGTCTTTTGGTGCTGGCTGCTTTGGTTTGGGAGCTATTGCTGGACGTTTAGCATGTTTGCAATGGAAGGCCGCTCCGGCCTCCAAAATTCGCTCTGTATGTAGCATGAGGAGGTTTCCTGCGAAGAACAAAGCCCTGAGTCCCAGGGTCAGAGGGGCTGCTTGTAGGTGCCATGGGGCGGTTTCAGGCCATGTATGTCTTTTGGTGCTGGCTACTTTGGTTTGGCAGCTATTGCTGGACGTTTAGCATGTTTGCAATGGAAGGCCGCTCCGGCCTCCAAAATTCCCTCTGTATGTAGCATAAGGAGGTTTCCTGCGAAGAAGAAAGCCCTGAGCCCCAGGGTCAGAGGGGCTCCTTGTAGGTGCCATCGGGCGGTTTCAGGCCATGTATGTCTGTTGGTGCTAGCTGCTTTGGTTTGGGAGCTATTGCTGGACGTTTAGCATGTTTGCAATGGAAGGCCGCTCCGGCCTCCAAAATTCCCTCTGTATGTAGCATAAGGAGGTTTCCTCCAAAAAACAAAGCCCTGAGCCCCAGGGTCAGAGGGGCTGCTTGTATGTGCCATGGGGCGGTTTCAGGCCATGTATGTCTTTTGGTGCTGGCTGCTTGTGTTTGGGAGCTATTGCTGGACATTTACCATGTTTGCAATGGAAGGCCGCTCCGGCCTCCAAACTTCCCTCTGTATGTAGCTTGAGGAGGTTTCCTGCGAAGAACAAAGCCCTGAGCCCCAGGCTCAGAGGAGCTGCTTGTAGGTGCCATGGGGCGGTTTAAGGCCATATATGTCTTTTGGTGCTTGCTGCTTTGGTGTGGGAGCTATTGCTGGACGTTTAGCATGTTTGCAATGGAAGGGCGCTCCGGCCTCCAAAATTCCCTCTGTATGTAGCATAAGGAGGTTTCCTGCGAAGAACAAATCTCTGAGCCCCAGGGTCAGAGGGGCTGCTTGTAGGTGCCATGGGGCGGTTTAAAGCCATATATGTCTTTTGGTGCTTGCTGCTTTGGTGTGGGAGCTATTGCTGGACGTTTAGCATGTTTGCAATGGAAGGCCGCTCCGGCCTCCAAACTTCCCTCTGTATGTAGCTTGAGGAGGTTTCCTGCGAAGAACAAATCTCTGAGCCCCAGGGTCAGAGGGGCTGCTTGTAGGTGCCATGGGGCAGTTTCAGGCCATGTATGTCTTTTGGTGCTGGCTGCTTTGGTGTGGGAGCTATTGCTGGACGTTAGCATGTTTGCAATGGAAGGCCGCTCCATCATCCAAAATTCCCTCTGTATGTAACATAAAGGGGTTTCGTCCAAAGAAGAAATCCCTGAGCACCAGGGTCAGAGGGGCTGCTTGTAGGTGCCATGGGGCGGTTTCAGGCCATGTATCTCTTTTGGTGCTGGCTGCTTTGGTTTGGGAGCTATTGCTGGACGTTTAGCATGTTTGCAATGGAAGGCCGCTCCGGCCTCCAAAATTCCCTCTGTATGTAGCATAAGGAGGTTTCCTTCTGAGACCAAAGCCCTGAGCCCCAGGGTCAGAGGGGCTGCTTGTAGGTGCCATGGGGCGGTTTCAGGCCATGTATGTCTTTTGGTGCTGGCTCCTTTGGTTTGGGAGCTATTGCTGGACGTTTAGCAAGTTTGCAATGGACAGGCGCTCCGGCCTCCAAAATTCCCTCTGTATGTAGCATGAGGAGGTTTCCTACGAAGAACAAAGCCCTGAGCCCCAGGGTCAGAGGGGCTGCTTGTAGGTGCCATGGGGCGGTTTCAGGCCATGTATGTCTTTTGGTGCTGGCTGCTTTGGTTTGGGAGCTATTGCTGGACGTTTAGCATGCTTGCAACGAAAGGCCGCTCCGGCCTCCAAAATTCCCTCTGTATGTAGCATAAGGAGGTTTCTTTCTGAAACCAAAGCCCTGAGCCCCAGGGTCAGAGGGTCTGCTTGTAGGAGCCATGGGGCGGTTTCAGGCCATGTATGTCTTTTGGTGCTGGCTCCTTTGGTTTGGGAGCTATTGCATGTTTGCAATGGAAGGCCGCTCCGGCCTCCAAAATTCCCTCTGTATGTAGCATAAGGAGGTTTCCTGCGAAGAACAAAGCCCTGAGCCCCAGGGTCAGAGGGGCTGCTTGTAGGTGCCATGGGGCGGTTTCAGGCCATGTATGTCTTTTGGTGCTGGCTGCTTTGGTTTGGGAGCTATTGCTGCACGTTTAGCATGTTTGAATGGAAGGTCGCTCCGGCCTCCAAAATTCCCTTTTTATGTAGCATAAGGAGGTTTCCTGCGAAGAACAAAGCCCTGAGCCCCAGGGTCTGAGGGTCTGCTTGTAGGTGCCATGGGGCGGTTTCAGGCCATGTATGTCTTTTGGTGCTGGCTCCTTTGGTTTGGGAGCTATTGCTGGACGTTTAGCAAGTTTGCAATGGACAGGCGCTCCGGCCTCCAAAATTCCCTCTGTATGTAGCATGAGGAGGTTTCCTGCGAAGAACAAAGCCCTGAGCCCCAGGTCAGAGGGGCTGCTTGTAGGTGCCATGGGGCGGTTTCAGGCCATGTATGTCTTTTGGTGCTGGCTGCTTTGGTTTGGGAGCTATTGCTGGACGTTTAGCATGTTTGCAATGGAAGGCCTCTCCGGCCTCCAAAATTCCCTCTGTATGTAGCATAAGGACGTTTCCTGCGAAGAAGAAAGCCCTGAGCCCCAGGGTCAGAGGGGCTGCTTGTAGGTGCCATCGGGCGGTTTCAGGCCATGTATGTCTTTTGGTGCTGGCTGCTTGTGTTTGGGAGCTATTGCTGGACGTTTAGCATGTTTGCAATGGAAGGCCGCTCCGGCCTCCAAAATTCCCTCTGTATGTAGCAGAAGGAGGTTTCCTTCTGAAACCAAAGCCCTAAGCCCCAGGGTCAGAGGGGCTGCTTGTAGGAGCCATGGGGCGGTTTCAGGCCATGTATGTCTTTTGGTGCTGGCTGCTTTGATTTGGGAGCTATTGCATGTTTACAATGGAAGGCCGCTCCGGCCTCCAAAATTCCTTCTGTATGTAGCATAAGGAGGTTTCCTGCGAAGAACAAAGCCCTGAGCCCCAGGGTCAGAGGGGCTGCTTGTAGGTGCCATGGGGTGGTTTCAGGCCATGTGTGTCTTTTGGTGCTGGCAGCTTTGGTTTGGGAGCTATTGCTGGACGTTTAGCATGTTTGCAATGGAAGGCTGCTCCGGCCTCCAAAATTCCCTCTGTATGTAGCATAAGGAGGTTTCCTGCGAAGAAGAAAGCCCTGAGCCCCAGGGTCAGAGGGGCTGCTTGTAGGTGCCATGGGGCGGTTTCAGGCCATGTATGTCTGTTGGTGCTAGCTGCTTTGGTTTGGGAGCTATTGCTGGACGTTTAGCATGTTTGCAATGGAAGGCTGCTCCGGCCTCCAAAATTCCCTCTGTATGTAGCATGAGGAGGTTTCCTGCGAAGAACAAAGCCCTGAGCGCCAGGGTCAGAGGGGCTGCTTGTAGGTGCCATGGGGCGGTTTCAGGCCATGTATGTCTTTTGGTGCTGGCTACTTTGGTTTGGGAGCTATTGCTGGACGTTTAGCATGTTTGCAATGGAAGGCCGCTCCGGCCTCCAAAATTCCCTCTGTATGTAGCATGAGGAGGTTTCCTGCGAAGAAGAAAGCCCTGAGCCCCAGGGTCAGAGGGGCTGCTTGTAGGTGCCATGGGGCGGTTTCAGGCCATGTATGTCTTTTGGTGCTGGCTACTTTGGTTTGGCAGCTATTGCTGGACGTTTAGCATGTTTGCAATGGAAGGCCGCTCCGGCCTCCAAAATTCCCTCTGTATGTAGCATAAGGAGGTTTCCTGCGAAGAAGAAAGCCCTGAGCCCCAGGGTCAGAGGGGCTGCTTGTAGGTGCCATCGGGCGGTTTCAGGCCATGTATGTCTGTTGGTGCTAGCTGCTTTGGTTTGGGAGCTATTGCTGGACGTTTAGCATGTTTGCAATGGAAGGCCGCTCCGGCCTCCAAAATTCCCTCTGTATGTAGCATAAGGAGGTTTCCTCCAAAAAACAAAGCCCTGAGCCCCAGGGTCAGAGGGGCTGCTTGTATGTGCCATGGGGCGGTTTCAGGCCATGTATGTCTTTTGGTGCTGGCTGCTTGTGTTTGGGAGCTATTGCTGGACATTTAGCATGTTTGCAATGGAAGGCCGCTCCGGCCTCCAAACTTCCCTCTGTATGTAGCTTGAGGAGGTTTCCTGCGAAGAACAAAGCCCTGAGCCCCAGGCTCAGAGGAGCTGCTTGTAGGTGCCATGGGGCGGTTTAAGGCCATATATGTCTTTTGGTGCTTGCTGCTTTGGTGTTGGAGCTATTGCTGGACGTTTAGCATGTTTGCAATGGAAGGGCGCTCCGGCCTCCAAAATTCCCTCTGTATGTAGCATAAGGAGGTTTCCTGCGAAGAACAAATCTCTGAGCCCCAGGGTCAGAGGGGCTGCTTGTAGGTGCCATGGGGCGGTTTAAAGCCATATATGTCTTTTGGTGCTTGCTGCTTTGGTGTGGGAGCTATTGCTGGACGTTTAGCATGTTTGCAATGGAAGGCCGCTCCGGCCTCCAAACTTCCCTCTGTATGTAGCTTGAGGAGGTTTCCTGCGAAGAACAAATCTCTGAGCCCCAGGGTCAGAGGGGCTGCTTGTAGGTGCCATGGGGCAGTTTCAGGCCATGTATGTCTTTTGGTGCTGGCTGCTTTGGTGTGGGAGCTATTGCTGGACGTTAGCATGTTTGCAATGGAAGGCCGCTCCATCATCCAAAATTCCCTCTGTATGTAACATAAAGGGGTTTCGTCCAAAGAAGAAATCCCTGAGCACCAGGGTCAGAGGGGCTGCTTGTAGGTGCCATGGGGCGGTTTCAGGCCATGTGTGTCTTTTGGTGCTGGCTGCTTTGGTTTGGGAGCTATTGCTGGACGTTTAGCATGTTTGCAATGGAAGGCCGCTCCGGCCTCCAAAATTCCCTCTGTATGTAGCATAAGGAGGTTTCCTACGAAGAACAAAGCCCTGAGCCCCAGGGTCAGAGGGGCTGCTTGTAGGTGCCATGGGGCGGTTTCAGGCCATGTATGTCTTTTGGTGCTGGCTGCTTTGGTTTGGGAGCTATTGCTGGACGTTTAGCATGCTTGCAACGAAAGGCCGCTCCGGCCTCCAAAATTCCCTCTGTATGTAGCATAAGGAGGTTTCTTTCTGAAACCAAAGCCCTGAGCCCCAGGGTCAGAGGGGCTGCTTGTAGGAGCCATGGGGCGGTTTCAGGCCATGTATGTCTTTTGGTGCTGGCTCCTTTGGTTTGGGAGCTATTGCATGTTTGCAATGGAAGGCCGCTCCGGCCTCCAAAATTCCCTCTGTATGTAGCATAAGGAGGTTTCCTGCGAAGAACAAAGCCCTGAGCCCCAGGGTCAGAGGGGCTGCTTGTAGGTGCCATGGGGCGGTTTCAGGCCATGTATGTCTTTTGGTGCTGGCTGCTTTGGTTTGGGAGCTATTGCTGGACGTTTAGCATGTTTGAATGGAAGGTCGCTCCGGCCTCCAAAATTCCCTTTTTATGTAGCATAAGGAGGTTTCCTGCGAAGAACAAAGCCCTGAGCCCCAGGGTCTGAGGGTCTGCTTGTAGGTGCCATGGGGCGGTTTCAGGCCATGTATGTCTTTTGGTGCTGGCTGCTTTGGTTTGGGAGCTATTGCTGGACGTTTAGCAAGTTTGCAATGGACAGGCGCTCCGGCCTCCAAAATTCCCTCTGTATGTAGCATGAGGAGGTTTCCTGCGAAGAACAAAGCCCTGAGCCCCAGGTCAGAGGGGCTGCTTGTAGGTGCCATGGGGCGGTTTCAGGCCATGTATGTCTTTTGGTGCTGGCTGCTTTGGTTTGGGAGCTATTGCTGGACGTTTAGCATGTTTGCAATGGAAGGGCGCTCCGGCCTCCAAAATTCCCTCTCTATGTAGCATGAGGAGGTTTCCTGCGAAGAACAAAGCCCTGAGCCCCAGGGTCAGAGGGGCTGCTTGTAGGTGCCATGGGGCGGTTTCAGGCCATGTATGTCTTTTGGTGCTGGCTACTTTGGTTTGGCAGCTATTGCTGGACGTTTAGCATGTTTGCAATGGAAGGCCTCTCCGGCCTCCAAAATTCCCTCTGTATGTAGCATAAGGAGGTTTCCTGCGAAGAACAAAGCCCTGAGCCCCAGGGTCAGAGGGGCTGCTTGTAGGTGCCATGGGGCGGTTTCAGGCCATGTATGTCTTTTGGTGCTGGCTGCTTGTGTTTGGGAGCTATTGCTGGACGTTTAGCATGTTTGAAATGGAAGGCCGCTCCGGCCTCCAAAATTCCCTCTGTATGTAGCATAAGGAGGTTTCCTTCTGAAACCAAACCCCTGAGCCCCAGGGTCAGAGGGGCTGCTTGTAGGAGCCATGGGGCGGTTTCAGGCCATGTATGTCTTTTGGTGCTGGCTGCTTTGATTTGGGAGCTATTGCATGTTTGCAATGGAAGGCCGCTCCGGCCTCCAAAATTCCTTCTGTATGTAGCATAAGGAGGTTTCCTGCGAAGAACAAAGCCCTGAGTCCCAGGGTCAGAGGGGCTGCTTGTAGGTGCCATGGGGTGGTTTCAGGCCATGTATGTCTTTTGGTGCTGGCTGCTTTGGTGTGGGAGCTATTGCTGGACGTTTAGCATGTTTGCAATGGAAGGGCGCTCCGGCCTCCAAAATTCCCTCTGTATGTAGCATAAGGAGGTTTCCTGCGAAGAACAAAGCCCTGAGCCCCAGGGTCAGAGGGGCTGCTTGTAGGCTCCTTGGGGAGGTTTCTGGGCAGGTGTATCTTTTGGTCCTGTCTGCTTTACTTTAAGATCTATTGCTGGACTTTTAGCATGTTTGGAATGGAAGGCCACTCTAGCCGATATAAAGCCCTAGGGAAGTAGTATTAGGAGGTTTCCTTCGAAGAACAAATCCCTGAGCCCCAGGGTCAGAGGGGCTGCTTGTAAGTGCCATGGGGATGTTTTCCAGGCAGGTATGTCTTTCAGTTCTGGCTTTTTTGGTTTGGGAGCTATTTCTGGACATTTAGTATATTTGCAATGGAAGTCCACTCCAGCCGAGAAATTTCCCTAGAAGACGTATTAGGAGGGTTTCTCCTAAGAATAAACCTCTGAGCCCCATGGTCTGAGGGCCTGTTTGTAGGTTCCCTGGGGAGGTTTCAGGCCAGGTATGTCTTTTGGTCCTAGCTGCTTTGGTTTGGGAGCTATTGCTGGACGTTTAGCATTTTTGGACTGGAAGGCCGCTCCACTCCAGAATAATCCCTAGGGAAGTAGTATTAGGAGGGTTTCCCCAAAGAGGAAGGCTCTGAGCCCCAGGTTCAGAGGGACTGCTTGTGGGCTCCCTGGGGTGGTTTCCGGGCAGGTATGTCTTTCAGTCCTGGCTGCTTTGGTTTGGGAGATATTGCTGGACCATGTTTGGAATGGAAGGCCGCAGATGCAGCTGCGCCTGGGCTAAGGGCCATGTTTTCCCTTTGTTGTTGGCAAGCTTTCTGCCAGGCTTTACTCTTGAATGTCCCCGTCTCTGGGCTGTCTCCCAGTTCCCAGGGCCCTGCGCCCTGTGCTGAACCTTGTCTCTCCACTGATGTCTCCTTGCACAATGGCAGCTTTTGTGAGGAGTTGGGAGTTTCTCCCAATTCTTATGAAGCAGAAGCAAGACGCGGGTGCAGCAGGGGATTGCTGGGTGTTAGGTCATTGCAAGAGGAGCCAGCAGAACTCTCTGCGGTCACAATCATGCAGAACTTATCAATACAAAGCTGATTAGCAGGGACTTCTTTCCATGGGTTGGGAACATGGAGTCTAGCTCCTCCAAAGACGTTTTCACCCACAGGTACCAAGCACAACATACTTATACAGTTATTTAGCAAATCTATTGGTTAAATTTGCAGAGAATGCTCACTTCTTTTTTTTCCTTTTGCAGTGATTGGCTTTTGATCACTTCCCTTTATCTATATTTGTATTCTGTACAAATCATTGGTTAACTATGCTGATTGTTTTAAATACAAATAGGGGAGGATAATGATTAACATATTTGTGTTACTTCTTGCAAGTCATTATCCTATTCAGATGTTCTGTTGAGCAGGGTTCCTCTGGTAGTCCTTGATAGTCCTCCTTGCGGATTGAATCCTTCCTTGTGCACTCTCATTCCATCTTTGGCTGATCTCCCATAACTACAGCCAGTCTCTTCTGGTACCTATTGTTTTGACTCAAGGTCCATAACTAGTACCCATTGTTTTAATTCAGGGTCCACAACGACTTCCATGGTGATGAAGGAACACACCGTCCCAGTTACCCATTCCTAAAAGCCTTAACATACTTTATATCATCATAGCTGCTACATTCCCCTTAAAACCAAACTCATCTTCCAAACTAAGATCAAAATAACCTAGTATTTAATGAGGTGATTTATAACAGAACCAGTGCTGAGGTAGCAATTGTTGGGAAGCAGAGCGTTGGCTGGCACTGGGGCAACCTGTGGTGATGTGCTGGGGTCAGTGGAGGTGGCAGCATTGGGAGAAACGCTGCTGTTGTTAAGTTAAAGAGTTCACTGGGTTTTGCCTTGTGAGGCGCAAATTGCATGTCTGTGTGCTGGCAGTCAGGCATCAGGGGAACCACAGGGGAAATATGTTTCTGTCTGGGTTTATGCTGTGAGGATTTCTCAGAAGAAAGCATAAAATTATTTTAGCCTCTGAGATTAGCAGACCAAGGCTTCCCATCCTTAGGGAGAGGGCTGAAATCCCTTCACAAAGAATCCTGAACCTTATGTAGATCCAGGCCTGTGGCAGGGGGGTTGGAACTCTACAATCCTTGGGGTCCCTTCCAACCCAGACCAGTCTATGATTCTATGATTCCCATGTCCTGGCAAGGCTTCCCCTTTGCCTGGTCTGGGTGCAGCATTGTGGTGGTGGGAAGGGACCTGTTGGAAACATGGCCACCGCTGGTTGGTAATTGCTGGGAGTCCCCAGTGCTGGCTTTGGCTGACAAAAGCAGAGCTCGGCCTCCACACTATGCCCATGGTTTGCCTGGATGATAAAAGGTGACCTCGGAAATTGCATTTCCAAACATCTTCCCCTGTCTCTGAACAATGGCATTGTTCCCAGTGTTTCAGACTGGAACTGCCTGGGGCTCTTTGTTTAAGCTCCCTGGGTGATGCAATTCTTTATGCACTGAGCTAAAGATGCTCTGCCAGAGTTTGAGCTCCTTGAAGGCGCCTGCAGTTCAGCCATTTGTTATCCAGAGGATTAAAAACTGCAGTTGAGGATGAGCTAAGGAAATCAAAGTAACCTATCCGGGGACATCCTGCAGGTGTGTTCAACAGTGTGATGGAGCCGGGGTCAGCAAACCAATTCTGGTTGTTTCAGGCAGCACAGGCTGGCAGAAGGGCCTGCAGATCTCAAGGAAGGAGCACGTAGTACTTCAAACAAGTTCAGCAAACTTTTTTGGCAAAAAAACCCTGCTGCTGCCTGCTGTAATTTCACTGCTGCATGTCAGGAAAGGAGAAGTCTAAAGAGCGTCGGGCCTCAGAAGGGAGTTGGAGCTGTCTCAAAGGAATAGGGTCTGCTCGTGGCAAGGGGAGTAGGCTTTTTGCCACCTGGGTCTGAGGAGGGGTGCTGGTGGCAAGGGGAGTGGGCTACCCTCTGCACCCCTGGGCTGCAGCAGTGCTGCTCAGCGAGGCAGAACCCAGGGAGCAGCTGCGCAGCATCACTGGAGTCAGGGCAGCGCAGGAAGTGCTGCGTGGGGCAAGCACGAAGTGTCTGGTCCAGGCACATCCCATCCTGCCAGGACTGAAGAGCATTGCCTGGAGAGCCCAAGTGTGCCGGTCATCTCACCTCTTGCTGTCACACCAAGCAGCGTTTTCTCCCAGGGCAGATCCTCTGCTGCTGGAGGAGATGCACAAGGGGGGCAGGACAATTAGGGTGACATTTTACCCTGCTTTAGCTGCTAACAGAAGGGCCTCAAACTGCACACATGTGGCCATGGGGTTTGTGAGCTCCGGTACGAAGATTTGCTCAGGTCTCTCCAGTGCTGCCTTGTGCTCCGCATCAATCTGCAATCTCTGCTCTAATTGGAAACAGGAATTAGATTTGGGAGACGAGCAGCAGCAGAGCCAGAGGCTGCTCCAGCAAGTGCAGCAGATTTTACCTGCCTGAAGCCTCCCCACACTGGTGGCTCCGCAGGGATGGGGCTGCACCAGCAGCTTTGCTTGTCCCACATCTTGTTGGAGAGGAGGTCCCAGCTCAGGCAGGGTTTGCTGCCAGGATGTCTCACAAACAATGTGCAGGTGACTGTGCCTTTGCCCATGGTTTCCTCTCCTCCTTGCTCCCCCATGCCTGACAGCTCAGAAGAGGGAACGTGGATGGCACAGTAGAGCCCAAGGGAGGGAAGGGAAATAGCAAGTGCCGGGAGGAACAGCAGATGTTGCTGCATTGCACAGTAGAGCATCATCTCCCCCTCTCCAGGATTCACTCTGAATCCGCAGGCTGATGTCCGATGAGCAGCGTTTCAGGGGGAGGCCTGGCAGGATGATACCCTTTTCTGTCCCGTGGGCCATGTGTCACTTCTCCACTAGAGTGGGATAGAAAGTGCTTCTTAAAGTGCAGAATGCAGCTACTTCAGCAACCCTCCATCTGACAAGGTGACCTACACCTAGCTAGTCCTGGTAGCACTGTGCTTGGGCAGACTTAATGCTGTTCTTTGACATGATCTGATGTGCCTGCACCAAGATGTGAATGTGCCCAGGAGCTGTGGGAATTTCACAGCAAGGAGCTGTGAAAAACCCAGGACCTAATTTTACTTTATTTCCCTTCCACCCAGAGCCTTTGCCTTGCCCCTTGACCTGTGCAGTGACTGCTAATTAAGAAAACGGCTTTGAAGACAGCGGGTTTTTCTCTTCCAACCCATCCCCCCACACCCATGGGGAAATGGGGCAAACAGAGCCCTTACACCAAGGGCAGATCACTGCTCACAGAATCATTGAGGTTGGAAAAGACCTCCAAGATCATCTAGTCCAACAGTCCTCCTACTACCTGTATTACTCACTAAACCACATCCCTGAGTACCTCATCCAACCCTTCCCTGAACACCCTAAGGGACGGTGACTCCACCACCTCCCTGGGCACCCCGTTCTTATGCCAACCTGCTCTTTCTGAGAAGAAATTTCTCCTCATTTCTAACCTGAACCTCCCCTGGCACAACTCACAGCCATTCCCTCTTGTCCTGTCACTGGTTATCTGTGAGAAGAGGCTGAGCCCCAGCTCATAAGAACCTCCTGTCAGGGAGCTAGAGAGAGCAAGAAGGTCTCCCCCGAGCCTCCTCTTCTTCAGGCTAAGCAGTCCTAGTTCCTTCAGCCACCCCTCAGAAGCTTTGCTGCTCTCCAGCCCCTTCCCCAGCCTGGTTGCCCTTCTCTGGACACACTCCAGGGCCTCCATGTCTTTCTTGGAGCAGGGCCCCAGACCTGAACCCAGCACTCGAGGTGCAGCCTCACCAGAGCTGAGCCACAGGGGGACTGGCCTGTGGGGCCGGGCTCTCACTTATCCTCTGGCTGTGTCATGCCACAAGTTACGCTCACTGTAGCGCTTGGTGTGTGGCCTTAGCACAAAGGAGAACCAACGCGACAGCTTGTTCTCCTGGGTAGCAAAGCAACATGGTACTGGGCCTACAGCTGTGGCAAAAATATCTTTTATATCTGGAGATCTTTATAATTATTTGCTGAGCTACGTGGTGCCTCAGGCGCTGGATGTCACAGCTAAACAGTAGATCAGTTGCAGATGGTCAGACCTGGGTTTTTCTTGGGGAAAATCAGACACCTTTCTCCTCTCTGGGGCTTTTGCATTTGCATTGTCCAGGTCTTCAGCCTGCATCTGCTCCATGAGGGTTGCTGCAGGACTCCAGGGAATTACACCAACCTGGAAGCATGAAATGCCATGGAAATGCCAAGCATTCATTAAGTATGCTGTAAGCTGGCCCAGTGTCACCACATCTGACATGTCTAAGAAAGTGAGAACCTTCATGCGTTGAGTGACCGGTTCTTGTATCTTGACTGTGCTGATACAGAGAGGAATCTGCCTGGAGAGAGGCGTTCCTGCCAGCGCAGAGCTGAATGCAAGGGTGCAAGCCCAAAGCCCCTGGGTACCAGGGAGGTGTCTTTAGCTGTCCTTGCTGCTGTCCCCGACTCAGAGGGTGCATCCATCTCTCTGCTCCTCAGGCCCCTGTGGTGCGGGACTGTGTGATGTGAGGGCTGTTCCTTTAGCACCGCTGCGGGGACTTGGCTCACTGCACACCCTGATGTTTATGCCAATTAACTGCTGACCAGATAACTGTTCCATATTTAATTGGGGGAATTAATTGGGGGGCGGGGGGGGGGATGGTTACTGTACAGAGGCTCTTGCTACCAACAGTGCTCAGTTCAGCCTTTGGGAGGAAGCAGGGCTGGTGAAAGGGGCAAATTAATCAATGTGACTGCCCACCAGAGTCAAATTACAGAGAAATGGGTATTATTTTTTCTTTTTAGATGGGAAAAATGTAGTGTTCCCATAAAAATACAAAGAACACACAATATTTCATGGCTTTTATGCGTGGGAGAGGAAGGGTGAGCTTCCTCTGGGTGAGGAAGTTGGATGGGAAACTCAGTTCTTCACTTGGCTGTCAGCATCTACCCATGAGCAAAGGAAGATTTGTGCCTCCCTCTTGAGGCAGGGAGTGACTGATGCCCTTTGCAGGTTGGGATTTCTAGCAGGGGCTGTGCCTGCTCCAATCCTGGGCAGCTCTCTCGGCAGTGAGGATGTGTGCGTGGTGATGAGCTGGGAGAGCAAAGAGGTCTCTCAAACAGTGTTCACCTGGGCTGACCAGGCTGGCTCACCGTCCATCATAAACAGGCGCAAAGGACTTGCAGCCTGTGCAGGGTCAAGCTGTGCATGCTGGTGAGCAGTCTCCTCGTGCAGGCTGCACGTGATGAACATCTTGAGAACCGTCCTGAGATGTCAGTCAGGCTGTTTCACTCTGTCCTGATCTCCAGCTTCCCAGAGGCACAGCCTGCCCAGAGCCTTTCCCAGGAGGAAGCGTCTCCAGTTTGTGCTCTGCTTTGTTCTGTAGCTGTGATAACCTCTCCTTTGGAGAATAAGATGTTAAAGAGCTTTTGAAAATGATCAAACCCTTCAGCTTCACTACTGTGATTAATCAATCTTAGCTGCTGCTTTACAGCTCCTTGTTTTGATGTGATTCAGGTTGCTCCAAAGTTAGCCCAGCTCAGGGCCAGCAAACACATTCCCAAGCCCTGGCAGGGTGCTGGGATGGAGTGAAAGCTGAATTATCCGGTGCTGCACTTTGTTCAAAGCCAGGGCTGCCCAAGTGTACTGGGAAGAGCCATGGGGCAGCTTTGCCTTTGGCATGAAGGATGGCAGTGAAGAATGACTCACTGTTGTTGTCTGCAAGAGGCTTCTGCTCAAAGGGATGGGGTCTTTATTGGGGGAGACTCGTGTGACACCCCCAGGAGCTGTGCTGTACTGGCACACTGAGCTTGGGGATGCTGCCAGGCTCCCGGGGAGACCTCAGGGAGCCTGGAGTGCAGAGCTTGGTCTCTGGATGAGCCTGGGCTGTCCCCAGTGTTTGGGGTGACAGGGTGCTCACAGCTGTATCAGTGGCCGTTCACAGAGAGTAAACAGCCTCTTATGTCCCTTTCTGCTGGCTGGGGGACAGGTGGCATCCCAAAATGCTCCCTGGGCCAGGGAGCTGCAGGCGGATGCTGAGGAAGGCAGCTAGAGCTCTGTGACAGATGGGCTGAGCATGCGAGACGACGGGAGGGTGTGCCGGGAGGAATTCTAAAGGATTTAGTAATTTGGAAGTTCCTTCCAACATTTCTCGTGCTGATGCTGCCATTACAAGGGAGCTTGGGATGCTCCTGGGAATTATATAATCCTAAAAACCCAAGAAAAGTGAGGAAGGGATTGAAGAAATATCTCTTCACTGGATGGCAGCTGCTTCGCTGCAAATATTGTCTGATCTGCCCTTCTTAGCACTGAAGTATCTGAGGCTCCAGGTGGCAGCTGTAAGGAGGTTGTGTCAGTTTTGGAGGCTTAGATGCATGGCTTAAATGTTCCTTAGCAGTCATTTTTTTACAGCTAAAGAGCCAAGCAGGATCACGAAGCATCACAGCTCAGATAGCTGGTAAAACCGCTGTCAAGCAGATTAAGCTGGAAATGGAAAAGTTGCTGGTGAAGTCTTTTCTTTCCAACATCTCTGGTGATTTGAAGTCTCTTTCACCACCTGGGTGAGGCTTCAGATAGCCAGTAGGAAAAGTGCAGCGACGTGGCTCAGCCAGATGCCTTGCACAGCCAAAATCCCTGAGACTGCCTGTGAAGTGTATTAGATAGAAAGAAATCAAACCCCATGGACTAGGTGTCCTCCAGACACACTCCCCCATCCTTAGAGGCCATCAGCTCTAACTGAGCTCTCAGTGCTGCAGACCTCTCACCCAGGGTACCAGTCTGATTTTAGTGATACCTGGTGAGTGGGGCTCTTTCTTGGGAAAAGGGGGTGGCCGGTAATGGTTTTGATAAGCCAGATGTTCATAAAATCATAGAATGTGTAAGGTTGGAAGGGATCTTAGGAAGAGCCATCTAGTCCCACCACTGCAGTGAGCAGGGACATCTTCACTAGATCAGGTCGCTCAGAGCCCCATCAAGCCTGAACCTGAATATCTCCAGAGATGGGACCTCCACCACCTCTCTGGGCAGCCTGTTCCAGTGATCCACCACCCTCAGAGTGAAGAATGCTTTCCTAATACCCAACCTCAGCCTCCCCTTTTTGAGTTCAAAGGCTCGTCCTACTGCTCAGGGGGGAACGCAGCCTGCTTGACCTTAACTGGTGTTGGAAGTGAAGGTATAAAGGAGCCTTTCCACCTCTCAGCATGAGGGATGGGTATCCCTCATCTCCTGCAGGATGCAACCCCCTATTACCTTGAGCTGCAGAGACCTTTGAGACATCTCTCCTCCCCTGCAGAGACCCAGCACGCTCATCCCCACTGAGTGACGTGATGGGGATGGGGGAGGGGAAGCAGAGCTGGATTAAACGCCTTTCTCCAGGTTGTTTGCGTGTGCATCACAGGCTGGAAATGTCACCTCACCCAGCTTGGAGCACAACCCCTTTCTGCTCCATCACGTCCCCGTTTCTTACCTAACCTGCAAGCTGTAGGGCTCAGGTGCTGGCAGAGGAGGTGCCTGCCGATTCAGCAAAGCTGGGACAAACTGTGTGGTACCAGGCTGGTCCTCACCCTCCTTTCATTGTAGGCAGAAGGAGGGCAGTGAGATGACACTGCCTCTGAAGTGTTGCGTTGGCAGAGGGATGGTGAATGGGGTTGAGCTTGTCTACACCCTGGTTTTCAGGACCTTCAGTCTGAACTCTGGAGTGGCTTTGCACGGAGGATACTGTGCACAAAACTGAGGAAACCTCCTCTGGGGTTGGCTGTTACTGGATTTCAGAGCAGGGAGACTGCTTTGGTTTAAGCCTGGCTGTGCACTGCAGGTGCCTGGGCATCTTAGGGACTGTCTCCTCATCACGTATGGTTTGTGAGGGTCTTCATCCCCCCCATTTCCCCTTCCCCTGCTCACTGACTTGCCCTCTGCTCTACCCCTGGCCTCGGGCACTTGTTCATGGGCCTCTACATCCCACCAGCCCTGCCTGGGAGGGCCGTGGCTGCCCTTTGCGTGAAGATGGACCTGTCCTATTTCCTTTGGCATCTGCTCTCCTCAGGCTGCTGCCATGAGGAAGCTGTTGCTGCCCTTCATCCCTGTGCAGGGGGCTCCTGCAGCCCCTCAGTGCTCTGCGGGGGGTGCCTGCAACACCAGGCGTACTTGCTCCATCGGGCCAGGGCATTAAAATCAGGGCGTTATCTACCCATACACGAATCTGGAAGCAAAGGCTACTTCCCCCAGCCCTCCCCGCCTCCCCTCCCCTCTCCCCTCCCACCGTGATACCCCCTGCCCTGCAAATCGGATTGGCGCATCCTTGTGTTTTCGCACCGGGGGAGATCCCTGTGGGACTCGCTGGGCCAGGCATTTCCGCCTCGCTCGGTCCTTTCAAACCCCTCCATCCCAAGCCCCGGGCCTGTCTCAGCAGCGGGAATCCGTGCTGGGAAAGCTGTTGCTGCTGGTATAGGAGCTGGATGCGGCGGGAGGCTGCTGGGACCGTGCAGCCTTGCAGAGCCCGGCAGAGCCAATCGCTGCTGCTAGGGGTGGAGCTGGGGCGCAGCGGAGAATCGCCCAGCGCCTTCCCAAGCACACTTGGCCTGGGCTGCTGGAAGAGCTGGGCGGTGGGAGGGAGAGCCGCTCGGCAGCTCCGCCGGCCGCCTTTCCCCGGCAGCATCGCTGGAGCAGCTCCGCGGTCCCCGGCGCGGCATCCCGGCCAGCGGCATCCCGAAGGTACCGGACCCATCGCTGCCGGCTGGAGCCGGGTGCTTGTTGCTGGGTCTCTTGGTTGGAGTTGGCGGAAAGTTTTACTGGGAAATCAGAGCCGCGCAATGCTGAGCGTCCGCGGGAGAGCAAGTGGGAGGAGAGTCCGCGGGTGCGGCGGGGCTAGCCGAGGGGGTTTGGTAACGCAAACGGTGCTGCGGAGGGGGAGACTGTGTCCGGGGTGTGTGTATGTGTGTCTGTCTGTCTGACCCTCCCCCGAGCTGGTGGCTGTGCCCCCCCCGCCCTCTCCCGGGTCCGCGGCGTGGTGCCCGGAGGTGGCCGGCGTACGCTGTGCGAGTGGTCCAGGCGGGAGGGATGTTTCCCCAGCGGAGTGTTTACTGACCGTGGCATCCACCTGTGAGCCGGGCAGGCCTCTCGGTGCAGCAGGGTCGTCCCTCCCCCGCTCCGAAGGATGGGCGGCGGGAACTGGGGGGGCTTTTACGGAATGGGCTCTGTGTGGGTAGCCCCCCTCCCAGTCCCCCCCGAGTCCAGCGTAGGAACGGGAGCTCCGAGGGCTGCGGGATGCGTGCGTGGATGGCTGCGGGTGCGGGAAAACAAGCCCGTTCTGTCTGTCTTTTGGGAAGTTTGGAGAACTTCCTAAGGCAGCATTGCTTAGGGAGCAAAACCACGTTTCTGGATGGGGGGCGCTGAGCACAGGGGGCTGGGGCTGCCATCCGTGGGGACAGCCCTCACTGCAGCACCCACGGAGAAGGCAAGGCGGCTGCCAGCGGTACGGCTGCTCCTGGCTGGCAAAAGGGGGAGGGGGGGAAGGGGGAGGATCGTTCTGTGCATCTTCGTGGGGCTGGCTGACCCCGTGGAGTCGTCTGTAGGTCAGTCTGAGCGCCTCAGTGAAAAGCTGTGCCTCACGCAGCACGGGAGAGGCGAGCCCTGTTCTGGGCTCCGTGCAAGGTCTGACCCTTGAGCCACCTGAACTGCTGGCGATCCGTACCCAGCGGTGAGTGATACCAGACCTGGGCAGTGCCGCCCTGCTTCCTGATGTTACACATGCTCCGATTGCTGCCCTTTGGGTACCCGCACGCTCCTTCCGTCCTCCTCTGATGTAGGAGTGACCTTAGCGGGGGCAGCACTGGGTGAGGAGCGAGGTTTGCAAAGCCTCGAGGTGAAGAATCACCAGCTTTGCATTTTCTGCATGAGTTTGTGCTCTTGGCTCCTGCATGAGCACGTGCAGACCCTCTGCAAAATACAAACAACCGGCTCTGGACTGCAAGAGGTGAGCCTGAAGGAGCAGGGGAATGCTGCAGGAGTTGGGGTTGGGGGGGATGCTGGGCAGAAGAGTGTCTGGTTTGGGGCTCTCATCCAACCAGGAAAGAGATGGTGACTCCGAGCATCTCCTGCCACTTCTCCTCACGCTGTGTTCTGGGGCAGGCACTGGTGGGGAATTGATAAACAATTTTGTAAGAGGTATTTTGATAAAGGTTGCTAGACAGTGACTCATCTACTGTAGGAAGGGACAGGAGGGAGGGGCAGCACAGGAGCTTTCTAGAGTAAAAATGGGTCTTTACCCCGATTTTATCAGAAACAGGAGCCAGGAATAATTTATGACTCCCAGAGCAGTGCAGACCTGTCTGATAAACCTCCTAATCCTGGTGCCTGCTGTACCTGCTCCGGGACCTCCTGCATCCCTGTCCCTGGGGAGGATCCTGCCTCCTGGCCACCTCCTGGGGTGGGACTGTTATAAAAATTTGCATTAATCCCCCCTGATTTTATCAGATCACTCCAAATAATTAATCCTTGTCCCTTCATAGCGGTTTACACCGCATTTCCCGGCTGACTCAGGTGTGCACCTTTCAGAAGTCACTTCTCTGGGCTCTGAGTTGTGTTCTCTTAACTTCCCTCCAGTGCCCAGCCTTCCTCCTCTGGCTTTTCTTGCCCTGCTCTGTCCTCCTGTGCTGGAAAGTCTGAGGAGGAGGAGAGCTGCTGCGTTTCACTCTCCCAGGTGTGTGCTACAAAGCATGTACTGTACCCCCACGGTCTCCCCAGCTTCTCACAGCACTGCCACCTACCCCCCTTGGAAAGATGATGTCATGTACAGGGACGTTTTGATGATGCTTGGCTGGACCTGGTGTATTTGCAGCTTCCAGTTTGTGAAGGAATTGGTGCAGCCAGTTGATCCTCACTGACTTAGCACTTTGCTCCCAGGGAGCATCCCAGTTTTCCCTGGTCAGCTTTATGGTTTGGCATATGGCCCTGCACCACCCAACTACCCCCCTCCCCGGCTCCATGCTGAGATTTATCTGGGAACGCTGATGCCCAGTCTGGTCCCACTATGGGTTTAGCACCCTTCCCTTCAGAGGTTTTGCTGTTAAGAGGAGGAAAAAAGCCCCAAACCCACAAAGAAACAGCCCAGCTCTCCCATGTCAGCCACCAAACTTGGACATTAATAGTGGGGAGGTTTTGGGGATTTATTCCTTTGCAAGAAGCAACTTTTGACCAAAACTTGGCACCTTTTTCAGACCGGTCAGTCTCTAATCTGCCCCTTTTTCACTGCAGGGTGTTTTTCAGAGTCGTGAGGGCTCCAGGGGCCCCTTGGAAATCACTGCAGGGTCTGGGGTGTCCAGGAGAGGCTGGTGCTCCTGGGGCTGGTCCATGATCCTGCACGGTGTGGCCCGGGTGCTGCTGGGTCTGGGTGTCTCACTTTATCTGGGTTAAGCTCCCAAGGAAAGAACTGTGACTTGAGATCCGAACTGGTTCGAGAGATCAGAACTGGGTCAATTTCTAGGCCAAAACAGGGCTGATGGAGTTCCCAAGGGCACATCTGGGTACTGAGATGGATGAAGGTCAAGGCTGCAGCCTCCCTCCATCACACAGGTGCCTTCCTCCCCTCAACGCCGAGGGAGTCATCTCCCTGATGGCTGCTGGGCAGGTAGCAGGAGATAAAGGAGCTTTATTATTCCTCACCGAGTGTGAAACCCAGCCCTTGCCACAGAGTTCTGGAGTTGTGTGGTGCAGATGGGGCTGCCCCCGGAATAGCAGCGGCTTTGGGAAATGAGGGGGAAGGCTTTCCTCCCCACCATGCCATCTTCTCCTCTGCAGAGAGCATTTGCTGTGTTTGCATCCACTGAAGGGAGGTTTAGCAGAGCCAGGCTTTGCTCTATCGGTTTTGCAGCTGTGACCTTCAGCAGCTTGTGGATGCAACTGGAGAGGCGCTGGCTTACTGGGACACGGTGCAGCTTTGCCCCTTTGTTTCTCTTCTCCAGTAATTTATTGGGTGCTCTGTTGGCCCCCGCTGTGCTCCCCATCCCCTGCCTTCCAGGGAAGGATGTGCCAAAAGCTTCTTCTTCCCCAATGGGCTGGGATGGTGAGGAGGTTGTGGGCTGTGCTGTGGGCTGATGAAGGCTCCTTGTTCCCTGGCCAGGATGCAGCAGACACCAATACCCAAAGGGCATCTGGCTCCTTTCTGGAGCGGTTTGGTTAAGTGGGTCCTTATCTCTAGGCACAGAGGTGGGTGAGTTTAAAAAAGATGTGGGTATTTTTCTGGGCTGTGGAGTTGTGGGAGCTGTGGATTGGAAAAACAAAAGGTTTTCCAGGGTTGCTCATGCTCCGTGTCAGCTCGTGCCCATTCAGCCTGGCTCTTGCACAAGAGCTTTGGTGTCTTTCTGCTTCTGGTCACCTTGTCACAGTTGGAGGCAGTGATTTCTGTTCCCTTTGCACCCTGTTCTGCTGACAGCCGCGTTTCTGCTCAGCTGGGAAGTGTGAACACCTCTACCTGCCTCCACCTTCTGCTCCTGCAGAGCAGGGGGAGGTCTTTTGCAGGGGACTGGAGGGGGAGCCGTGTGCCATTCTCTTCTTTAGTTATTAATTAGGAAGAAATAAAGTTGTGGAGAGATCAGATTTTGAGAAAGACCCAGAGTTCCAAAATGCTCCCAGAGGATAGATCCCTAATTGCTCTCTAATTGCATTAGACTTTAATTTGTTGTTGTTTTTACTGTAATGTTCCCATTTTTCTCAACGCTTTGCTTTGTTTCATTAACTAGAAATGGCTGGAGATGAATATTGGCGATATTAAAACTTGCCTGTTGTGCAAAGCTTGACAGCTCTTAGGCCTTTAATGTGCTGGCAGGGGACGCTGGTGGCTTTGTGTGTGTTGGCTGTCAGGCTGCCGGTACAGGGAGGAGGGGGGTCACGCATGCTGTCACCCCTATGACAATGTTTTGCCCTCCTTTGTGAGGTTCTTGGAAGTTTGTGTGAGGCTTTGCAGGTCTGGTGACACCAAGCCAAGGGTCTGTTGGGTTGTCGGAGTTGTTGGTTGGTCCCCCAGGCAGTGATGCTGCAGCAGCTGGTGCAAGGTGATCACTGGCTGTGCAGCACTGCTGGGGATCCGGAGGGATGGGATGCTGCAGGATGCTCCCCTCGTGCTGGACAGAGGATGGGGATGTGGCAGGGGGGATGGGGCTTTGCGCTGGCTGTGAGGGGCTTGGTCTGGAGCTGGACATCGGTTTTGTATGGTGCATGGAGGTGGGGAGGGATCCCCTGGGACAGCTCCATGTCCCACATGGAGGGGGCTGGCTCCAGCCCTGTTCCCCCTTGGCACCTGTGGGATGAGCAGGAAGTCAGAGGACGAGCGGTGGTTGTTGTCCTCCTTCCAGGACATGACAAAAAGCCAAGCCAGTTCTCCCCAGAGCAGCTCTCCGGCAGCAGCACTTCAAAGGGCTCGTTTAATCCATCTCTCCAGAGCACAGACGGGGAGTGGGTCTGGAAATGCAACTGGGAAACTTCAAAAAGGGCTTTCAGGAGCCTCATTTGAAAGTGAGAGGGGAGAAGAGTATTGCTCCTCTTAATTCTGAAACAGAAATGTGTTTATTTTTACTTGTGTGGTGGTTTGACCCTGGCTGGAGGCCAGACAACCACCAAAGCTGCTCTGTCACCCCCCTTTTCAGCTGGGGGGGTGGAAATAGATATTGAGAGGCTGAGGAGTGAGATAAGGACAGGGAGACATCATTCTGCAATCAGTGTCACTGGCAAACCAGACTCAACACAGGATAAAGTAGAGAAAACTCTCTAATTGATGACCCTGCCCTGCAACCCCAGTGACATCAGAGTCCAGTGATGAGAAGTGTGACCAGATCTTAAAGCAGCTCCCCACACTCCTCCCTGCTTCCCAAACTTCACTTTACCCATGACACAGTGGCACGGGGAGGGGCAGGGACTGGGGGAATGGGGGTTTGGGTCAGTTCCTCACAAGTTGTTTTCCTTCTTAGCCAGGGGTGGCATTCATTCCTCACCCCCTGCCCCTGCTGCACCCTGGGGTCCCACCCACGGCAGACAGCCCTCCACGAACGTCCCCAGTGTGAGTCCTTTCCCACGGGGCTTCAGCTCTTCCCCAGCTGCCCCAGCCTGGGTCCCTGCTATGGGGCAGCCATCAATCAGTGTCTCTCAGTCCCTCAGGCCCAGCCTGCTCCAGCCTGGTCCCCCCACGGGGTCACCAGCCCCCCAGCAAACCTGCTCCGTGGGTCTGTCTCTCCCATCCCTGTGTCTCTGTGTCTCTCCATGGGTTCAAGTGCTGGCAGGGGCTGGCTCCAATGTGGGTCACAGCATCTCCTGTGTGTCTCCCCCTGCTCCAGCCTGGGGCCTCTCCAGGGGCTGCAGGTGGGGTCTGGGCCTTGTCCATGGGCTGTGGGGGGACACCTGCTCCCCATGGGTTTCTCCAGGGGCTCAGGGGCATCTTTCTGCTGGTACCTGGGGCGCCTCCTCCCCCCTTCCCTGCCCTTGGTCCCTGCACAGCTCCTCACATCCTCTCTCTCCTTCTCTGGGGCACAAAGTGGCTGTTTGGGGTTTTTCTCCTCACTGTGGTTCCCAGAGGTGCTGTGACCATCACTGATGGGCTCAGCCTTGGCCAGTGGTGGGTCCAGCCTCAAGCCAGCTGGTGTTGGCTCTGTAGGGTCTGGGGGAACCTTCTAGCAGCATCTTGCAGAAGCCCCCCTGCAGTCCCCTCCTCCTACACCAGCACCCAGACATGCAAACTCACAACTCCTTTAAGGGCAAACGGGGTAGAAGATGTTAAGCTCGGACCTGCTTCTCACCAACACGTGTTTGTGGGCAAAACAAATTCTCAAGGCAGGGAAAATATCAATAAACCTGTCCAGTCTGTCAGGCTGTGCACTCGAGGCCCTGGAAATGTTGCGGGGGGAGGGTGTATCATGCAGGGGATGTGAACAAGGCCAACCTGCCCCTGAGCCGGGTGTGATGGAGCTCTGGAAAAGCAACGTCAGCCCCAGGGGAAGCAGGGAATGGCACTGTGAGCTTAAAACTGCTCCTAAATTTGATCCAGCCACTTAAAAATAGTGGGTAGACTTGGCGTCCAAGGGAGGCGTTGGTATTTAAAGCTGTCTCAAGGGATACTGCCAACACCAGGCACGTGCCGGCTTCAAAATTAGATCAAGAGAACTATAAAAACCTCTGAGCACCAGGGCTGATACTGAAACCTCAGGAACAAGATGGAGACAACCACCCGCCGCTTGCCAGGCTGTAGATTAACGGGTTAAGACCCCTCTTGTACGAGATGCTGGGTGAGCTCCTCCGTTACTCAAGGCATAACGAGCCACGTGCTTACTCCTCCCTGAGCTTTACAGCATCAGCTCGTGGCAGAGCGCTCTGGACTTAGTGTAGCTTGACTCTAAAATGAAAACTAATGAATCCACTTTGCCTTTTCCACCCTACGATGCCGCCGATGAGAGCATCAGGGTGATAACTGTGGAGGCAACTGCTCACTTGAAAACATCGAGCGGTCGCACCAGTTGATGACAATGTTGTTTCCTGCCACCAGAGATGCCTTGCCATACTATTAATTGTAGCAATAATTAATCCGTATCATTTTTAAGCGCGTGGCTGTGGTGCACAGGAGGCTGGCAGGGACAGGAGCCACACAGAGCCATGGGGACCTGCTATTTTCTCTCTTTAATTGTCAGATGCTTTCACTGTGATTCTCGCTTGCTGTGAAGAGGCGCTGGGCTGTGGCACCCCAGCTCTGGGGTGCTGCTCTCCCCTAGTGCTGGGGCACAGGGCGGGGGTTTGTGGGGATCCTCACGTGTGGGGCTGGGGCATCGCCTGGATGGGGCTCTGCATTGGGTGAGGATTGGCATTGGGAGGGAGGGAAGAACTGGATTCTAGTGGCCAATCTTTAATTGCTGTAGGGAATTTGTGTTTATTAAGCTCATCAGGAGTGTCACAGGCTCTTTCTGTGCCACAGGCTGTTGTGTCTTGCCTCGCTCTGCTGAGGTTTCGGGGCAAGCTCTGTTGCTGCGGGTGCTGGGGGGCACACGGGCTGTTGCACCACCCCAGCCGGCTGACGTGGACCGTGGTGCACCCTGCAGCAGTCAGTGGTTTTTGGGACTGAGTTCTGCTCTGGCAGTGCTTTACGTTGGGAGTGTGGTGCTTCCCAAAGGATGCTGCTAGAAATTCTGGACTGCCAGTAGGTCTGGGCCCCTCGCTCCAAGAAAGACATGGAGGCCCTGGAGTGTGTCCAGAGAAGGGCAACCAGGCTGGGGAAGGGGCTGGAGGGCAAATCCTCTGAGGAGCAGCTGAGGGAGCTGGGGGTGTTGAGCCTGGAGAAGAGGAGGCTGAGGGGAGACCTTCTCCCCACCTCCCCTGCCCTACCAGGAGGGTGCAGAGAGGTGGGCGCTGGTCTCTTCAGCCAGGGGACAAGAGATGGGACAAGGGGAATGGGCTCCAGCTGTGCCAGGATAGGGTCAGATCAGACACTGGGGAAAAGTTCTTCCCTGAAAGGGTTCTGGGGCACTGGCACAGGCTGCCCAGGGAGGGGGCTGAGTCACCACCCCTGGATGTGTTTAACAGACGGGGAGATGAGGTGCTCAGGGATATGGTTTAGCATAGAACAGGAACAGTTGGACTCGATGATCTCAAAGGGCTTTTTGAACCCCTGGGGATTCGGTGATTCTCCCTTTGCTCCTGGTAGGTGGCATAGCTGGGATGTGTCTTCAGCCTCCTCTCTGTCTCCAGCTTTATGGAGGTTTCAGATCTCTCTGCCCCTACCAAAGCACTGCAGGCTTTCTGTTTGCTGTGCAGAATATAGGGAAAAGCCTTTTCCAGCCTTTTTTCCTCTCTAGCTGGAAAGGAAGGCTGATGACTGTGACTGAAGGGTAGATTACAAACCCTGCTTGGAAAACTGGTGGTGTATGAAAGACACTAGCTTGTCTTAATGCCTTTCTGTTGTTTCTTGGTACCGCGGGGGATGCCCGATAATTGTAGGAACAGGAGTCCCCGGACCTTCCCAAGTCCTGGAATCAGAGGTAGTCTCCAAAGGGAGCAGCCACTGCCCAGCCTGGAGCGTGCCCAACTCCCCCCACTCTCCTGCTATGGCAATTTAATTCCTCACCTATGAAAACAGAACAGGTGGCTTTTCTGGAGACCCTTTCACACGCAGAGCTGGAGCCAGGCACTGGATGATCTGTTTCTCATCCCTCAGTGAGGGGTGGGATACTGCTATGGTTTTCTTCCAGGCTAGAAAATGAAGCTTTAATTATCTGAGTGGCTTGCTGAGATGCTCCCAAAATACAAGGCAGGTCTGACATCAGACTTAAAGGTCCAACATGCTTCTGCTCCATGCGGATGAGCGTGGGAGAATCCCCTGCTCCTCGGAGGGACACAGATGCAAACAAAAGAAAGGTCATGGGTTTTCTTCTCTCCATCCTGGATGGGCAAAGAAAAAGAAGATGTTGTAATGTAAATGTTTTATGTTTTACTGAAGATAAAGCTCCTTGTTTGCTGTTGCACACAAAGCTAATTGACAGATTACATGATAATGTGAAGAAGTTTAATGAAATCTGCTGATACCCTTTAGAGGATGTGGAATTTGGATGTGCAATTAAATTAGGCCAGGGGTTTCGCCACGCTGTGCTAACTAGGGGCTTAGATACAAACCATTTGCATTCCCAGGGTCTTGTTTCTAAATCATTTCATTGATTAGAAAAAGCCCTGTGCTATAGCAGGGGAGCTGTAGCCGAAGGGAAGACAGTCCATCAGTCATTACAAGCAGGAAGGGCTCCTGACCAGTGCTGCCTCAGGGAGACTCAGGCTCCTATAAATCCTCACTGGCTGGCACTCAGTGAGGCAGCTTTGCTGGGTGTGTAGCAGATGTGCTGTGGACAGGGCAGGGGAGCTCAGCCAACTTGTGGGAGCTGGGGTGGCAGCAAAGATAACCAGGAGCATCTCTGCCTTGGCTGTCGCTAACTTGGTTAACCTTTGCTGGGCAGGGAGATTTCAGTGCTGTCAGCAAGCAAGCAGTGATGTCAAAATGATTTGGGGTTTGTGCTGTGGAGGTGGAAGCTGGTTTTGGGGAGAGGTGCTTTAGCTTGCCCAACCAGACCGGCATGCAGACTGTTATTGAAGAATCCAGTATTAAAATAATCCCCCATCAGTGATGGACAGATTTGTTCTCTGAAGGCTTCTTCTAAGCCCGTTGCCACCTTACATGGCTTCGCCTCCTGGGTTTCGGAGCTGAAGCTGATGGGGAATGACAAGCCCTGATTATGCAAAGTACCAGAGGCTACGAGCTGCAGGCACGGGATCCAGCTTGACTCGCTTCCTACTGTTTTGTACGTTATTAGGGAGGCACAGGAAAAAGTAGGTCCTGCTTATCCAAAAATAAACGTGGCATCCTGATTGTAACCGCAGAGAAAGGCTGTGGTTCCCCCCACCCCACCTCGGCTCCTGCTGCGGCACAGCCCCAGCACCTACCGGCAGGCAGGGACCAGGGCAGGGCAGCAGCAACCCCCTGACTTTTGGGGTGCCCTCAGGCTGGCAGAGCAGACCACTCTCAGAGGAAGCTCAGAGACTATTTCTGCTTCTCTTTGTGAGAAACCACCGTTTCCATAGCAACCACGAGCATCACATGGTTACCCTGGCTCTGCAGCATGGGAGCCCGCAAGGTGTCTTGCTGCACCCTGCGCTCCTGGCCCTGCGACGGCCTGATGCCCTCTGGGGTCCCCAGAGGGGTGCAAGGTGCTTGGGGTTGGTCAGGGCAGCCTGGTGCTTGTGGCTTGGGCACTGCCAGAGTGGCCAAATATGCAGCCCTGGGTGGGCAGGAGTGTGGAAGGGGGAGCAGTGGGGGGATTTAAAAGGGGAGGGAATGGAGTGGATGCTGCCAGGCTGTGTGGGACCAGGCTAGCTTCCCTGGGGAGTGCTTGACCAGGACTTGGTGGAGGGGAATCTGTTTCTGCAGGGAGGTGCCAGCAGCAGGAATGTCCCAGGCCAGGGGACCTGGTTTCTTACCCATCCCAGCTCTCTGATCATCCCAGTACAAGTAAATTCCTCCCCTCTGCCATCTGACTGCATCACACTCTCCATCTCTGCCAAAACCTGCATGGTTCTGTTTTAACCCCTTCTTTAAGGAGGTTTCTGAGCTGTGCCAGTGTTGGAGTCAGTGCCAGAGCCCCCTCCTTGAAGCGTGCAGGATGCAGAATTGATGCCCCAAGGCACAAAATGTGATTTGCTCTTTGTTCAGTTCCTATAAACTTTATTAAAGCAGTCACAATACATCAATCTCCTTCTTCAGATATATTTTTATTCAAGTCAGCACATGCATGCAATTAAGCCCTGCCACACGATGTACTGTGAATAATTAGAACAATTCATGTGTATAACGGGATACGTGTGTTTGTAGGACGGTGCTGTGCTCAGAACTGCAGTGTAGCTCCCTTTGGGCTTAGCAGCATCCTTCCTCCATCCCCCCATGGCAGTGCATGGCACGAAGGGCTGGGCATGCTGAGGGCTGGGCTCTGCCTCACGTGGGTCTTTCCTTTGGTTTCTAAATCCACGTGCTGGTAATTCCTCAGCTCAGCATCTGTTCCCACCCCAGACAGGCAGGAGGGTCAAAAAGGCACTAGCTGTGTGAGCTCGTGTCTCCTCGCTTGCTCCCGGGTCGCGCTGTGTGGCCGTGCTGGTGAGGGCATGCGAGTGCAGCACAGGCTCTGAGCCTTGGCTTTGCTGGAAGGCACCTTCCACTCCTAGTGAGTCCTTCTGGCCAGAGAGCACTGCGACTGTGGCTCCTGACATGTTCATGATGGGGGTTAGGGGCTTGATTCTGATGTTTTGAAGCGGTGCCTCAGTGATGCCAGTGAGGAGGTGGGAACATCTGGCAGCTCCCCTGCTCACCAGTCTCCTGGGGATCCAGTGAGACATCCCCGGTGAGATGCCGCTCCCATGGCTCAATCCCACACAGAGCAGCGGCTACCCCGCAGCTGCTCTTGTATTCCTCTGCAATGCTTCTCACCCCTTGTGTGGAGCAGGGCAGAGCTCTCCCAGTGCGGGTGCCCTCCTCCCAGTGCAGGTGCTCTCTTCCCCATGATGTGGGAGCCATGGGGCTCCTTTCAAAAACATCACCCCTGCCCGTTGAGGGGACTCTTGCTGCCGGTGCATCCCTTTCCTAGTCCTGTCAAGTATCATGACCTGAGTCTGGAGCGATTTGGCTGCTTAGGCTGGGGGAAGTTGTGTGAAGAGTCAGGGTTTTTGGGGTGCTCAGGTTGCTCCACCTCTACGCTGAGGCTCTGTCTCCTCCATGCTGCTCTCTGCATCCTCCCCGTGGTGTTTTGCCACATGCTGCAGACATGTGCAGGATCTGCCCTGCTCTCCAGCTCATGCCACATGCAATCTCCTTCTGATAGTCATGGCTCCAATAAAGCGTGTCAAAATGCATCAAAGGCTGCACACAGAAGTGAAGCAGATTGGCTCTAGAGAGGATTTTTGGAAAGGAGAGAGTAGGGAGATGGCAGATAAACCCCAGTCCGAGCAGGAATTGCAGGGAAGGTAGAGCATGGCAGAGATGGCAGATGTGCAGCACAGCTGGAGGGACATGGAGCATCTTTAGTTTGGCAGGAGAAGGGGAAAATGGGAGGATAGCATGATTGTTCTGCAGAGATGTGGCTCAGAGTGAGCTCCTTGCATGTGGAGGGACCCCACCACCATCACTGCTGGGATGCAGGACTGCCTGTGCTCCCTTTGATTGTACAATAGGAGAAAGGAACCTGTGCAGAGAGAGGTCCCTGGTGCATCGCACTAGTGGGTGGTTGAACAAGCCTCTCTCTGCTCACAGAATCACAGAATCACTAGGTTGGGAAAGACCTTTAAGATCATCGAGTCCAACCATTCCTGTCCTGTGCTAAACCACATCCCTAAGTACCTCATCTACCCTTTTTTTAAACACATCCAGGGAAGGTGACTCAGCCCCCTCCCTGGGCAGCCTGTGCCAGGCTCAGGACAAGGTGATTGAACCCGCACAGGGCGAAGCACGTTGGGGTACCAGAGCGAGAGGTTTGGGGGTGGTCTTGGGGGGAGGTTTGGCACTTGGAAGCAGTGATTTTAAACAATTAAAAAAAAAAAAAAAGTAGTAGCTAAATGAGGCAGAAAGGTACCTGGAAGCCACCAGCAGGATGCACAGCAGGTGGGGGCAGCAGGAAGTGGTTTTGTTCCCGGCGGAGCGTGGCGAGGCAGCGCTCAGAGCGGGACCTGCTCGGTTCAGGTGTGCTGCATGGGGTGTGCTGCATGGGGTGTGCTGCACGGGTCACTGCTGCCTTCTGCATGGGGACAGTTGGGTGTGCAGGTCAGCATCTGGGTAAGGAGGAGGTTGCAGCAGCCGAGTCAGCAGTTCCTGTGATGGTTCCCTGTAACTTTTATCCCTGCACCTGAGTGTTGTAAAGTCTTAGACACCACTTACCCCAGGGTTTGGCTCTGATCTGAGGTTTAGATCCTTCATTTGCTGTCTCCATCTACCACGTCCCCTCCTGAGCTGTTGCTCTGAGTGCCGCAGGATCTGCTGGTGCAGGAGGGATGTCTGGAGAAACCTGCAAACCGTCTGCTGCTGACAACAAGCTGCTTAGGCAAGAGATGATGCTGCGTGTTCAAACTCCCTACCCTGGTGTGACACGCAGTCGTCTGCCACTTCTTGGGGGTTTCATGCTTTTCCACTTCGTGTCAGGGTAGAGAAATAATTGAGAATTCCAAGGGTAGCCTGGGGATTGATACCAAAGGCAGGGCTTGGAATTAGGAACACTGCTGTGTTCGTATTTGTCGGGTGCTCTGGAACTTTTGCTGCCAGCCATGAATTTCCTATTATTATCATCATCATCATCATCATCATCCTTTTCTTATTGCTCAAACAAGGGGGTCATGATACTGGGGTACGCCACAATGAAAATGGAAGCAGCTTGCTGAGGGAAAGTTCTGGAAAGGAGATTACAAGAGTATTGGCCAGGAATGTGATGGGAAGTGTTTGCTCATTGTACTTCTCCCCCCACCTTGTGAGGCACCCGAGGACGGCTGCAGCTTGCACCCATCCTAAAGCTGCTGCTCTAGACCTCGCTGAGGTCCTGCCATGGGTCTGTCCTGGCTGGGTTGGGGTTGTGAAAGCATTTATTGAAGGGGTGCTTCCATCGCTCTCCGTGATGAGTATGTGTTCCACACGTGTCCAGGTCTGGTGCGACCCAACTGGTGCAAAACATCCTTAAAAAGGAATTTGGCTTTGAGGATGTCTCTGGTGTCACTACATGGAGTGCTGTCCTCTAAAATTCAATGCAACTTAGTTAGCATCTTTCCAGCACTTGCCAAGAACTGGAGTCAGCCCCATCAAATTGATTTTCATTAAGCTGTTAGAAGCACTGAGGCTGCTGAGAAGAGCTGTGGCCATATGGCACGAGGTATTTAAAATGAAGTCTCTTATGACACAGTTTGCCATTCCTGGAGATGCTGAGCTGACGTGTGCAGAGGTTACTGATCCGAAGGCGGAGGGAGGTGTTGACACTTGAGTGCCAGCAGAGGAGCCGATAAGTAATAAACCTGCCAGGAGACAATGTGATTGGTGTTTGTGGTGGAGGCCCCACTGTCTGTGTCCCCACCTGAGGAGCAGGAAACCAAAAGTTTTAGGTATCTAGACCTTGGTGAGCAGACCAAGTGCTTCTGCTCAGCTGAACAGCCTGAGTCCAGCCTGAGGCTATGGATTGCATGTTAATTCTTTGCCTCTCAGCAAGAAAAGCCTCTGAGAGTGTGTGGGGAACACGTCCCCTTCTTGCTTAGCATCTGTGGTCCTCCTCAAGCATCCTGGAGGCACATGGTGCCATAAGCCAGCACTGTGCCCTCGTGGCCAAGAAGGCCAATGGCATCCTGGGGTGTGTTAGAAGCGGGGTGGTTAGCAGGTCAGTAGAGGTCCTTCTCCCCCTCTGCTCTGCCCTGGTGAGACCTCACCTGGAATACTGGGTCCAGCTCTGGGCCCCTCAGCTCAAGGAGGACACAGAACTCCTTGAAAGAGCCCAGCACAGGGGCACTGAGATGATGAAGGGAGTGGAAGCCCTTCCTTGTGAGGAGAGGCTGAGGGAGCTGGGCCTCTTTAGCCTGGAGAAGAGGAGACTGGGGGGTGACCTCATCAATGTTTATCAATACATAAAGGGTGAGAGTCAGGAGGATGGAGCCAGGCTCTTCTCAGCGATGGCAGTGACAGGACAAGGGGCAGTGGGCACAAGCTGGAGCAGAGGAAGCTCCATGGGAATGTCAGGAGGAACTTCTTCCCTGTGAGGGTGGCAGAGCCCTGGGACAGGCTGCCCAGAGAGGTTGGGGAGTCTCCTTCTCCGGAGACATTCAAACTCTGCCTGGCTGTGTTCCTGTGGGATTTAGTCTGGGTCTTCCTGTTCTGGCAGGGGTGTGGGACTGGGTGATCTTTCAAGGTCCCTTCCAACTCCTGATTCTGTGGTGCTTTCACAGCTGAGGACACGCTGAAGGCTGGTGGTGCAGGGAAACCCTCCTTTCCCAGAGGCTTGTCGAGGCTCAGAGCTGCTGGGCACTTGTAGGTGGGAACAGTCAGCATCAAATTATTAGCAATACAGAAAGGTTAATTGCTTATGAGCTCTGTTTATTGCATGTGTAGACAGAAGAAGTTAATAAATTGCTGCTAGCATCAACCCACAAAATTATAATGCAGAGACAAGAAAAAACACAGAGAAAAGGGGGCTTTTCTGGAGCAGGAGGAAGCCCTGGGTTTAGGTCAGGTCCCCCACACCAAAGCCTGTGTTCTTCTTCCCAGGGCTGTGTGTCCAGAGTCTGCCTCTTGCTACATCTCTGTCCCAATCCCTTGGTGGGAGGCAGACATCCCTCAGTTGGGTTGTGCATTGTCACGGCCTCTGCACAGGGAAATACCAGCCTTGGACCTTTGCTATGACTTGTGTGTGAGTCCATCCCTGCAGACTGTGGCCAGGAGAGACGCGTCTTCCTTTGACAGATGGGGAGATGAGGTGCTCAGGGATGTGGGTTAGTAGAGGATGGGTACGGTTGGACTCGATGATCTCAAAGGTCTTTTCCAACCTGGTGCTTCTGTTTTCTCAAGTCAGTAGCTGGTGCTTGAATTTAAATTTGTTTCCAGGCAGTTGGGGCTTTAGTGGCAGCTTTGCAAGGGGGATTTGTATACATGGGTGCTGGCAGTGGATTGCTTGTGTGGAAGTTGTCGTTGTTAAGGTGACTCTCTTATTTTTGTCAAATCCCTTGTAATAAGGTTTGCCCAGAGCCCTTATTGTTACCAGAGCCTTCTAATTATTTTAAGCAGCCAAACTTACATATGCTGGGATCCTCCCTGCAGTTCAGCCCAATTTATTCATTGCAAAAGCACCAAGGAGGCTTTGCTTCCATTTATTCTCCCATTCCCCCTAATCCCCATCCCTCGCTCCTCTGCCTTGCTGTCCTCCTCCTCACTATTAAAGAGCAATACCTGGCTTTGCTTCCTGCTTCCCATGGTGCTGTGCAGCAGGGTGGGACCCACGGGTGCTCCAGTGCACAGGGTGGGGGGATGGCACACCAGGGATGCTCCCACCACGTGCAGTCTGGAACTGCTCTCTCTGGAACTGCTCTCTTGATGTTTTTACTTGAGGGTCTGCTGCCCCAGAGGCTTTAACAGGTATCACTGCTAGTTCCACATGAATCACACTACGTAATGCTTCCACTGTCAGCATGATAACCATCCTCACCCATTGCGATGCGATACGTCCTCGTGTAGTTACCAGCAGTGTGTGAAACAGGCAATATTGAGGGTAACAAACTCTATACCTGGATCAGAAGTTGCTGCTTAGAGAGGCGATGTTAAATCCTGCTTCTGAGTAAGGCTGTTTAACCCCTGCTGTTGTGCAGGAGCACAGGCAGCTCCCTGGGTTTATATCAGCCAGAGGCAGGATGGGCTTGGGACCTGTTATCAAGGGTGGGAAGGGCTAAGCTAACACTGAGCAGCTTTTTTTTTTACTCTGATTTTTGCAATAAGAGTTTATACTGGGAGCGTTGCAGACTGCATGCAAATGAGGGCAATATTACCTGCCTCTGTCTCAATTGCCGGGTTGGTGTTTAATGAGATTCTTTGGTTTGTTTTGTGTCAACCTGTTGTATTTAAGTGAGATTTCTTCCCTCCACCTCATTTTGTCTTTGATGCAATTTTGCAACACTACTTGTACTCATGAAAGGGTCTTTTGGTGCCTTTGAAAGTTTCTCTAGGCAAAGTGAATGAGGATTAAACAAGAGGAAAGGAGCAAGTGGTTTTGCAGACTCAAACAGCAAAGGCACCAGCAGCAGAGCGCTTGGAGTTGCTTTGGTAGAGCACCAGCACCCAGATAAACATTATCCTGGAGCAGGGAGGGCAAGTTGATCTCTCCAGGCTGGAAGCTTTTGGCGCTGATGTGGCTGCTTGGTTTTATGAGATGCGCAGGGATTTTCATACCTGGGAGGTTCTGCAGTGTGTTTGGGGGTTGGTGCAGACACCTCCAGCTCCGTAGCTCTTGCTGCGGGCTGGCTGGCAGCTGTGCACAGAAAGCATCATTCCCCAAGCCATAGGGAGAGCATCTGGGGGGAAGTCTGGGATGCCCCTAACCCCGAGACAGAGCCAGCGCTGCCCCGAGCCCTGTGGCACAGCCCAGCAATGGCAGGTTTTTATCCACCTGATGGTTTTCCTTTTCCTTTCCATGTTGTTTTTCTTCCTAATCAGCAGAATAAACTCTATTAAAACTGTATCACCAGTCCTCGTTATGGTTGTGAATTAATAGGCTTCATCTTGGCAGTAGTCAGAAGGCATCAGCCTCTCTTTCCTTCTTGAATTGCACTGAGGATTTTTGGTTTCAAATACCCCTGATGTGAAGCTACTTCTGATGTTTTCTGGCTCTGACTGGGCTCAGTCTTTCATAAGCCTCAACATTCCCAGTAAGCATCTTGCTTACCAGTCCCAAGCTGGGACCTGCAGTTGTTTGTGTGATGAGAAGGTGTGAGCAGAGACCTGAGGTATCCCTGCAGCCACAACATCGTGGGCTCTTTGTGTCGGTGCAGGCATCCTCAGTGGAAGCTGTGGGGAGCACACAGATATTTAAACAGCTGCTGGAGAACAGCCCAGCCCAGTGACTCTCCTAAGCAATTTCCTCCCATGTCAACTGAGCAATGCAGCAGTTCACCCTTCTAGCTTACAAGCACCTTCCTCCAGGTTGTAACGATACTGGTGTTTTATGGAAGACTCTTTATCGGCTCTTTCTTGTTGCTTAACAAACAGTTCAGGGTGTTTCGTGCCGTGAGTGATGCTGTGTTATGGATGTGGTGTTTGTGGATGCAGGAGGTAATGGAGAGGAACAGCTATTTACAGCTCAGCTCACAGCATGGTGGCAGAGCAGCCGAGGAGTCTGCTCATGTCTGCAGCCAAGGGTGTTCCACAGCTTGGGTGCATTTCTCTGGGGAAATACCACTGAGTCCCAGCTGTTGGTGAGGACTGATCACTCGGGACAGGCTGGTTGGGCACTTGGGCACACCGAATTGTGGCCAGGGAGCGGGGTGAGGGATGCTCCATATTTCGTGTGTGCATCTGCACAAGGTTGGGTTTGTTCCCTCTGGGCGACGGGAACCGGAACAGCCCGACTCAAGTGTTGCTTCGCCATGTCCCTGTAGGGCCCACCACACTGCCTGCCTCCCGTGACTGATGCTGCTTCTTGTCTCTTCCCTGTTGCCAACAGATGAAATCGTCCGATGTCGACCAGGAGTTATTCACGGAAAGTTACTGCAAGGTGTGCAGCGCTCAGCTAATATCCGAGTCCCAGCGCGTGGCCCATTACGAGGTAGGATGCTCTGTGGGGACTCCGTCGGTTTATAACCCCTCCGTCGAGTCGCTGGCTCTTCCAGCCACCTGTTTTTACAAGGTGGCAGTGGGTGCTGTGCTCCCAGCGAGTAGTTCACCCCAGCATTTAAAGTTCCTCTTTGAAAACTCACCATTCAAAAGACGGTTTATTTACTGGCAGCATCTTATTCCATAACCAGCATCGCCGCGACGCTGCCCGCTGCGTGTCTGGGTTGGGTTTTTTTTTTCCCCTTTGCCTAAATTTGCAAAGTCAGGCTGCGATTTGAACATGACTGAAAGCTCGTTTTCAAAGGAACACAGCTAGCAAGGAGGTCAATTAGGAGTTCAGCCAAACGAACTCCGGTTTTTCTATTAGATGCGCTGCGCTATGTCTCGCCGAGTAGGAACCACTGATTGCGCAGAGAATAGATTAGTATTTGCCAGTGTATTTAAGCACTTAAGAGGTAGGCAAGCAATAAACAATTAGAAAAGATCTATTATTAGAGACACGTTAGAACAGCAATTAACGGCACTGAATATCTTCAAAACAAAATTAAATAAATTCCAATTAAGCAAGGGGAGGGAATTACTGAGGGATATGCTGCTGTGAAATCCTTCAAGAAAGGAAACCTGCTGCCTGTCTGGGTCTTGTCCCTGGCTCCCTGGGGTGTGGGATACGTGCATGGAGCAGTTCTGCAGCTCTGCAGAGTGAATCCTCATTGTGGCGAGGGGCTGTGGCTGCCAGGGAAGGTGGAGAGCCTGGGGCTGAGAAGCTTCTGTGTTCATGCCTGCTTTGGGGTTACGCTGTCAGTGTTCGCAGTATTTCACCAAGAGCAGAATCTGTGCTAAGAGCCTGGAAGATGAAGTTTCCCCAAACTTTTTCTCTAATCCAAGTGCTGGGTAGTGGGCAGACTGACATCTGTGTGGCCAGTGGAGATGTACGAGAAGCTTCTCCAGGGTGCAGTATCCAAGGATGTTGTGCTGTGTTAATAAGTGATGTGAACAATAACGCACACTTACCCGTAGGGCACTTGACGTGTCTGTTTTGGTGAGTCCCCTGAGCACTCCACTGGCCGCCCTCAGCCTGCAGCAGTGATCCCTGGCTGCTGCTGCGCTATCTAAGGCTGCAGTTCTAGGGGTACCTTCAAGATCTTGATCAAGGGCGATGCAGATGCCAAATTTTGTCTACAGGAGGCAGAAGCTTTGCTGCAGGAACAGGAGCAGTGACTGGGAGCGATGGGGTGCTCAGCCAACCTCATTCCTTCTGCGCCCGTTGTCGCAGGTATGAGCTGAATCATTAATTCATAACAGATGTTTTTGAAATGTGGAAAACAACATTGTTTTCCCTTGTATATTTTAGTGTGAGGTGGTGTGCTCGTTTGTCATCCCCTGTGAAATCCCAGCAGACTCAGTAGACATTCGGCACAACGATGTCATTACTGAGCCTTGCCTGCTGGGTTGTGTAATGCAAAGCAAAGGGATGGAGAGCACAACTGGGCAGGGGGACCAGCCCAGCCCAAATCTGGTGGCCCCTGAGGCTGAAGGTGCCTCTGCCTGCAGCTCTGCTGTCTTTGCTGTGTCCTCACAGCAGCCTCTGCTCCCAATGTGAAGCTTCGGTGCTTTGGACCGTCCCCAGGTTATCACTGTGGAACGCATCCTGCATCCTCCCCACGCCTGGGTCCTGAGAAACCCACAGACACAGGGAGAGGGCTGAAAACCTGCCCTGAACACTTATGGGGAAGGTGATTCCCCCTGAGGAGCCATGCAGAGCCATGCCCTGGATGTTTCCCTCCCTGGATGCTGGGGCTGTCAGCAGCTCGGTGCAGCATCGAGCCTTGCGGGGGAGGTCCCCGACTCCATGTGCTTTGACTGCAAATGCGAACGGAAAGCCGCTCTGCAGCGCTCCGGCTCCTTGCGATGCAAGCTGGACGGGGTTCCCAGAGACCTGAGCAAAGAATTCATCGTGAGCCTCCCTTTAGGTGAACTCAGCCTCTTTTTTTCTACACAAGGAGTGTGTGGTTGGACTGACACGTTAAGCACAGAAACTTATTGGTGAATTATTTCTCCCAAGTAGGTCTTGCTCTGACGCTGTTTGAGAAGAGTTTGGTCGTAGCATCTGCCTGTGAACACAGCAGGCTGTCCTGTCTGCCTGGCACCTGCTCCCAAGGGGTTTCTCACCCCCAGTAAGATGAGGAGATCCAGTCTTGGGTGCGTTTATTCCCTTTTCTAATATCAGGATTCCTGGCGTGACTCTTCTTTACAAATCTCTGCTGCTGAATGTACCTGAGTTCCATCCTGCCTGGAAACAGCAGCCCTTGCTGCAAGCCAATTAGTTAATAGCAGCAATGTAAAGTTCGCTGTTTCTTCCTAAGTAAAAAGTCACCGGTCACAATTTTCACACTTTTCTTTCCTTCTTTCCTTTAAAAAGGATTATGGGGTCAAAATGGATTCTTTTTCATAGAGAAAATGACAACTTCAGACTAGATTTTCTGCAAATAAATGGAAAAACTCTTCCTGTGCAGAGCAGGAAGAGATTTTTATTGGCTTGACCTTCATGGGGAAGAGTGAAACACCACAAACCACAAACCCCATCCTGGTGTGGCTCATGCCATCTGCGTAGTCCAAGCAGATGAGCCTTTCCTCCCAGCATCCGGAGAACTGCACTGGGAAACTCCTTGTGCTGCCTGGATCCCTGCTTTGGTTTCCTGAAGAGGGGAGCAGGTGATGGAGAGGGGGGACTGGGACCAACCTGGCTGCCCATAAGTACCAGTAGGGCTTGGTGGTAGTGCTGGGGGGCTCTGCACACGCTGGGGGGCCGTGCAAAGGGTGATGAAATGAGCACACCAAGCCACATGCTGGGAGCTGGTGAAGGCACCTGCAGACCATCACCCTGGAAAGCAGCAATGCCAAGCTCCTGAACGGTGCTGGTACCACGTCTTCCTCTGCAGCATGGCTTGTTTTGGTCAGCAATGCCCTTACCCTCACCAAGTCAGAGCTTAGAGAGAAAGGGAATTCATCTGCTGCCTCTCTCACGCAGCCAAGTAAGATCTGCAGCCTTTGTGCTGGGCTCTGAGATCTTGGCTCCTTTGTGCATGCAAAATAAGACATTTCTCTGTAAGAAAATAGAAGGAAACAGTGTATGAAAGGGGGATGTTTTTATCTTGCCAAACAGGATTAGTCGGTTCCAATCGCTGTCTCCGTCTCCTTCTCCAAATCATCAACCAATAACTCTTCTCTTCTCCTGTGCTACTTCTTTGCCAGGAATAAAATAAAAAATAATAATTTGATGTCAGTCGTGCAATATTAAGTGGTGTTATTTCTGAGGGTAAGTGTAGTGGAAAAAAATGACAAAAGAATCAGAGTGTTTGCAGCATGTTTTTGCTCCCAACTTGACATACAGCAAAATGCTGCCCTTGTTTTATGTGCTTTGTGCAACTGCATCCCTGGCTTTGTGTGGTACGTCTGCTGTGCCTTCGCTCTGCTCTCCATCCTTCTGAAAGGTACTGCTCTCAGGTCCAGGGCTTGCTCCAGAGCAGAGCTGATCTGAGCAGCTGGCCTTGGGATATCAACTTGTAATGAAGTTGCAGGTGCTTAAATGAGAAAATGCCTTAACGAGCTCTCTGCATGCTGTGATGCTGAGTATCGCAGGAGGTTGCTTTAAAGACACAGGTTAGCTTCCATGCAGTGGTGAGAAAGAGATGAGACAGATCTTACTGGTTGTTGCCAATGCCCAAAAGATCGTGTGCTTGAATATTTTAATTCTTAAAGCAAATTAATATGTTAATTTGTCCCCTGAAGTATGGGAAAACTCCCTTCCCATTTCGGCTACTGGAATAAAGCATCCAAATAGGGATGTTTGATAAAATTCCTGCTAGGTGATAGCTGGCTGTACCTCCGTGATGTGCCAAGCTTTCTGTGTGCGTTGGCTCTCCCTGTCCCCCACGGGAGGAACAAGGATGAAAGGGGGTGGCTGATGAGATAAAGGATCACAAAAAAGGTCAGGAGGATGCAACACGCTCCAGGCTGTAGGGCAGGTGGTACCCAACTGCGCAGCGCTGTGGGGAAGGAGGGGGTTTCAAGCCTCCTCTCTTGCTCGCTGTCAGGTGGGAGGGTACTGGCAGACCCCTTCCTAATGGGATGTTCAGCCTCTCCTGAACCTCTTTAATCGGTGCCGACATCAGCCAGCTCCCGTGGTGCGCGTGGAGCAGAAGGATGCCTGTGCTGTGCCACAGCTGCTCCTTCCTCAGCCGCCTCCTCCTGGAGCTGTGGGTGATGGGATGCAGGGTCAGCTGCATCTCGACGGGCACATCTACTGGCACCTTCCTCCTGGGGCACAGTCCGTGCCAGCCAGGGAGACGGGCAGTGTCTCACAGCCATCGGCTGTTTAGCTTGGCTTTGAAGGCACAGCCGGTGCGTGTCTTTCAAGCACAACTTTGATATGAAAGGAGTGATTATTTTTGTGGTTGTTGTTGTTTTTAAATGACATCTGTGGGTGGGAGAACCAGAAGGCAGCTACCCAGAGCCTGCACCTTTCACGCAGAGCCTGTTCTGAGGTGATGGGAAAGCGTCATAAGGGTGGGATTCAGAGCACACGCTTTGCGCTCGATCTTGCATCAGGCTCCTGTGGCTTTTTATCAACAAAGCATCGCTATTCAAATGCCATTTGTCCCCTCAAAGGTATAACTGAGGCTGCCGCCCTGGGATCAGAAGCTCTTGCAGTTGGGTGACTGCTTTTCCAGCCCGTAGCAAGGGCTGCGGTCCTCTGCACGGGGAGGAGCACAGGAGGATTCCAAGAGGCAGGGTCAGAGGGCAGCAGTGATTTGGGAAGTGGCTGGTGCCACTTGAGGGCTCAAGAAACAGGAGGAGGAGGAAAACAGAACGTATTGTGCTTGCTGCAGTGCGATTGAAAGTCTGTGCCCCGGGGATGAGTGGCTTGTTGGTTTTTTTTTTTCCTTTCTCAGTATTTCTGCCTGTCGCCTTCCTCTGGAGTGGGAAACCTCTTGTGGCTGGATGCTCTCAGGATCACCCATAATTTAATGCTTCCTTCCAGCCCTGCCTTTGAGAGGGGCTGTATCAATCACTTTGGTGAGCTGCTCTGTAAATTTCAAAAGCTAAGCTTTCTTAGTTACCTCCGAGTCCTCATCTCTATATAGATGTGTTTGCAGCCATTAGGAAGATGCTACTATTTATTTTCAAGTCTCTCCTTGAAAATCCTGCAGGAAAATTACCAAATATGCAAAGCTTCTCTCAGATTCCACCTTGAGCTGCATATTCATCACCACATTTGCTCCTTAAGCTGCTATAACACTTTTCTCCATTGTAATCTTTATTGCTTCAGGTGTTCAGATGCTGCTTTGCTTTTTCATTTCATATGAAGAAATACGCCCGGGAAGGTACCGGGCGAATGTTGGTTCACCTTGTGAGATGAAGGAATGATGCTTGAACGCTGGCGGTGGAGCCTGAGCCACAGGGGGAGGGCAGAGGCAAAGTGTATTAAAATTCAAACATAGAGGAAACTGGGGAGAACAAATAAAGTGCCGTGCCCTTTGGCTCATCTCTGGAGCTTGAGCGCTCTCTGGAATTTCTCACTCTGTCTCCAGAGCGAAGCAGGCGAGCGGTATCGACAGCCTCATCAATACTCCTTGTCTGCGCAGGGCTGGAGTGGTGCTCAGGTTAATCTGCTTCCAGTTGGGCCATCCTTCTCTGGGAAACTGCATAAAATGATGGCTCATCTGAAGGAATAATAAACATTGTTTACTATAGGCACGTTAGCGCCTTAAGGACCGAGATGCATGCGCTCAGAAAGGCAATTCTGTGTCTGAAATATTAATGTGGTGGAAGAGCACGTAGTCTGTTTAACGAAGTAAATGCTGCACTTGAACACAAGGAGCTGGAATATCCCGTGTCTGGTGCCAGCTGCCTGCATGAGATGCCGCAGGCACTTCCCGGATGGAGGAGCGGAAAGGACGCTCTTCGGCTGGAAACGGAGACGGTGCAGGGCTTGTGTGTCAGGGAGCCTGCTGATTCCCAAGGGGATGCTTAATGTTTGTCCTCTCTCCTCTGTGCTGCCGTTGCTGCTGCTTACCTGGCATGTCTTGGCTTGCTTTATTGAGAGCTACCTGTGATGGCTTCAGAGGGTGCAGGAGGAGAGAATGTCCGACCTGTCATTCCTATACCCTTCCCCTGCAGATTGTGCTGGTGTTTGGTAGGAGAACCTTGGCTTGGGAAAAAGAAAAAAAAAAAAAGGAAAGAAATGGGGCTAATGAAAGCTTTTTTGTGGCTTGTTTGCAAACAGTGCGAAGGCACCTCTCTGTTTTTTGTATGGGCACCTACAGCCCTGTGTCTGGCCTTGGCACCCAGCTCATGTAGTGCTAGGAGCAGTTGAGTAAACGTGGCCATGCATTGTATGTGGAGGAGATGCGTGGATGTCGGTGCTGCAGGGTGGGGGGCTTGTGTGCTCTCTCACCCCCACAGCACGTTACGGGCTCAGCAGGGCAGCTCAATCACAGCCACGCTCCAGGAACCTGGCGCAGACTAAATGGCTCCGCGTTACTACGCTGCTGTCAATGGTAATGGCTCAACATTATTTTTAATGCACTCCCAGTGTCAGGGTTTATCACTAAAGAGCAGCAGCAGCAGAGCAGGAGAAGCCTCCTGCACAGCTCCCTTCCACGGTGCCCCTGCACTGGAGTCCTGTTTCTGGCTAAAAATAACCCGAGTTCAAAGGTACTTTCGGAGCAGTGGTAAAACACTCCAGGGTTGAGACCCTGAGGTTAGCCGTAGCGGAGTGGCACCAGGGATGTCACGTTGAGCATACGTGGAATAAAAGTAGCTAAACGTTGCTGCTACCTGAGCTGTCCCCAGGAGAAGTCCCCACAGCTCCTGTATTCCTGAAGCATCCCCTTTATGGCCAGGTTGGATGGGGCCCTGGGCAACCTTGTGTAGCTCCAGGCCTGGAGGTTGGTGTCCCTGCCTGTGGCAGGGGGTTGGAGCTCTGTGACCCTTGGGGTCCCTTCCAACCCAGACCAGGCTGGGATTCTATGATTCTAATGTTCTGCTCCCCAGGTGCAGGGAGGGCACCTGTTTGTTCCAGATATTCCCTCTTACTCTCCTTTAATATTTCAAGCTCTCAACCCATGTTTGGATTGGGGTTCCAGGTGTTTGAAAGCAGAGTCTTTAGTTATCGTGGTGTGTTGTGACAAAACCCTCCCACGCGCCGTGCCGGGGCTGAGCAGCTCTCAGAAGTGACTGGCGCTGACGTGCCTTTCAAAGTGATCTGTTTCAGACACGTAAATATAGAACAGGAGCAACAGCGGCGCTGTCAGTGCTGAGCATGGTGCTGAGCCACTTGTGTGGGGATGAGACAGTCGGTCAGCGTTAACTCTTCTCTTTCCCACTCAACTCCAGGACCGTGTCCTGTATCAGCAGGGAAGCTCATCCACGCCTCGAGCATCAGTACCCATGGCAGAACGGCCTGAGCTGAGACAAACAGCAAGGATTTAGCTTGCTGAGCATAGAACACTTCAGAGGCTCCATCCCCTGCGTCCCCTTTACGCTCACAGGGAGGTGCACTGCCTGGAAAACAATCCTTACACACCAACGGAAATATAAATTCGTGGTTGCTTTAGTTTAGGTGTGAGATCCCTCTGCGGAAGAAATGTGAGGATGTGAAGTGAGAGGGACTTGCAGTGTGTTTGGGGAAGAACAGAAGCCTGCCAGTGATCCCAGGCACTGGCAGGCAGGCTGCAGGGCTCTGCAGCCTGTAAGATGAGCGCTGAGCCAGCCTGTGCCACACTGCTCCAGCAGCAGGCTGTAAAGAGGGTTATTTTCCTCTCCATAGGGTACACAGCGGTGTGCAGGGAAGAGGCACTTTGGCTACAGTTGAAATCAATATAGGAAGTGGCAAAGCTAAAGATCACATAGCTGAAACGGTGATTCCTCAGACAGAAAATTCATGCCTTGCTGGTCTGGAGATCTGCAGGTATCTGTCAAGTGGGGAGATGCAGGGCTGAGCCTGGGTCCATCTGGACTGGCTATTGTGAGCAGGCTGGGTTGAGGCTGGAGCAGTACTGCTGCGTGGGAGATGCCCTGTGTACGATGTGTGGTGCCCACCCGCATGGGGTATCAGCACCACCTGAGATGTCCTGTACCACCTAGGCTGGGTACCAGCACCATCTGAGATGCACCATCTGAGATGTATGGGTACCACCCATACAGGGTACCAGCACCACCCACCTCGCCTGCCTTGTGCAATGGGGACCACACCGAGGGGAGAAACCCAAAGATGGTGTTTTTCTTTTTCCTTGAACAAGCGCAGTGCAGAAACCCTGTTCCCAAGGGACAACCTGCGCTGCCGGCTGGGCCCTCTCTGCAGCTTCAATGCCTCAAGCAGGAGGGTGGCAGATGGCACAGGGCATTTGGGGGCTCTCTGGCAGGAAACATGTTTTGTGGGGCCACAGGAGAAAAAGAGGACTAATTGGGTAAGGTTTTTCTCTTATGAAGGTGACTGAAGCAACTGCACTGTTGATTGTAATTAAAGTTGTCGGGCTTGGACTGGGTGCTTTGACCCCGTGCGACTGCAGAGCGGCAGCTGTGGCAGCCCCTCTTATCACCCGCGAGTCGCTGCCTTTGGGTGCAGCAGGTCGCTGCTGTTGGTTTTCCTTGGAGCTTCTGAGGTCTTGCTTTTGCATTTTTAAAATGACAGCGGTCAAGATGTGGGAGAAGCTGCTGGGGCCTGTGAAATGCTTCCAGACATGCGCACCGGTCTCGTGATGCTGTTGGTGTCCCTGGAGAGGAGATCTGTGCTTGGGGTTGGTAAGCAGGGAGAAAGGACTGTGGATTTGGAGAACTGGAACCAGCCAGTGGTTACTCAGATGAATAGATAATCGGTCATCAGACCTGAACACCAGTTGCAAGTGGTGTTCCCCAGGGCTCAGTCCTGGGGCCAGGCCTGCTCAATGGCTTTATCACTGACCTGGATGAAGGGATTGAATGTCCCCTCAGTCAGTTTGGGGATGACACTAAGCTGGGAGGACGTTTGCATCTGCCTGAGGGTCACGAGGCTCTTCAGAGGGGTCTGGCCAGGCTGGATCCAGGGGCTGAGACCAACAGGGTAAGGTTCGACAAGGCCAAGGGCAGAGTCCTGCGCCTGGGACATTAATGACCCCGAGCAGTGCTACAGGCTGGGGGCAGAGTGTCTGGAGAGCTGCTGGAGGGAGGAGAAGGACCTGGGGGTGCTGGGTGACTGGGACTGAACATGAGCCAGCAGTGCCCAGGGGGCCAGAAAGCCCAACGGCATTCTTGGCTTGTGTCAGCCCCAGCGTGGCCGCAGGGCCAGGGCAGGGATTGTGCCCCCCACACTCAGCACTGGTGAGGCTGCACCTAGAGTGCTGGGTTCAGGTCTGGGCCCCTCGCTCCAAGAAAGACATGGAGGCCCTGGAGTGTGTCCAGAGAAGGGCAACCAGGCTGGGGAAGGGGCTGGAGAGCAGCAAAGCTTCTGAGGAGCAGCTGAGGGAGCTGGGGGTGTTGAGCCTGGAGAAGAGGAGGCTGAGGGGAGACCTTCTCCCCACCTCCACTGCCCTGCCAGGAGGGTGCAGAGAGGTGGGGGTTGGTCTCTTTGCCCAAGTGACAGGTGATGGGATGAGGGGAATGGGCTCCAGCTGTGCCAGGGCAGGGTCAGATCAGACACTGGGGAAAAGTTCTTCCCTGAAAGGGTTCTGGGGCACTGGCACAGGCTGCCCAGGGAGGGGGCTGAGTCACCACCCCTGGATGTGTTTAACAGACAGGGAGATGAGGTGCTCAGGGAAGTGGGTTAGTAGAGGATGGACTCGATGATCTTAAAGGTCTTTTCCACCCTGGTGATTCTGTGAGTACTGGTATGTGTAGGCAGAGCGGTGTCCAAACCAGTGATATGTTTACCTGCTGCTCTGGAAAAGCTGGTTTCATGGGAATGAAAATTCATCTGTGTGCAGTTGGGAATTACAGACACGTATCTCTGTGTGCCCACAAAGTCACAAGCATGAGTAGACGCTTTTTAAAATATTAACTCACAGAGGAATAAAGGGAAGTGGATAGAAATGACCATAAATTATAAATGAGGCTTTGCAAAAATTACAAAGGGAGAAAAAGGACGTTGGCACCCAGCAGCGTCTGGAATAACAGACGGGAGTTTGTCTCTGTGGTGAACAAGGGGGATCTCGATAGTGGTGTTTGCTGGTCGTGTGGGTAGAAGAGGCAAAAAAGGGAAGGCGTTTGCTGAAAATACTTCTGTCCTCTACTTAAAAGAGAGCAGAGGATGTTGTTATATCACAGTATGAGGAATAAATGTGTTCCGTGCCAGCAGAAATTTGGGAGTTTGTTAGGCAGCGATTATGAAAGGCAGAACGTTGGGGTGTGGGTCAGAGGGTCCCACAGCTTGCAAGCGGTCAAGTTGAAAAGAGCCAGCCACACGTTGTGCATCGCCACTGCTGGTCCTTCCCGGGGCCTTGGGGAGTGTGGGGAGCTTCCAGGAGGAAAGCAAAGCTGGGCACGGTAGCCCTGAGTGGTGACGATGGGGAGAGGAGCACTCCCAGCTTGGCACAGCCACTGAGCACAGGAGGATGGGGAAAGGGACGTGAGAACGGAGCTTTGGGAGGATAATGTCATTGGTATTCAGTTTAAAGAACCAAAATAACTGGCCAAAATAAGTTCACCTCTTCTGATGTGATTACTAGTACACGGATAATGAAGTTGGTGTAATCATGTGAGTGTGTGTTTCATGGCAATTTCATTAAGAAACTGCCAGCACACAAACCAAAATCCAACACAGTACACACTAGAAGGAATAAAAGCCAACCAAGAGGCTGCTGAAAAAGGGTTTTATTCCAAAGAGCCTCAGTCAGTCGGGCTACCATGACTGCTCCCTCCTTCATCTCCCTGCTGTGCCTCTGCTCTCGGCACAGCCGCCCATCCCTGGTGTGGTGGGTCTCTGGTCTTTGGCACAGAGAAGGGAGAGGAAAGGCAGAACCCCTGGAAACAAGGTGCTGCAATGAGGAGCAAATGAAGGGGTGACCAAGGGAGCTCCAGGGAATAGGGCAATAGAGGAGATGCCAGCATGGCGTGAGGACAGCAGCAGGAATGGTTGCTTAGAACCTGGCGAGGTGGTTGGGGGTACGGGAAGAAGTCCCTCACAAGATGGTGAGATATTTTGGACTGTCAGGTCAGCTGAAATCAGTGGCACAAAGTGGGAGCAGAGCCCAGGGCTGCCAGGAGCTGCTGAGCTCTTGCTGAGGAGCGAGGGGGCCTGCCGCACCCCAGAGGTGACAGTGGAGTGGGGAGGCGGGATGTCTGTGTGCATCTGTGCAGCCCAGCAACCCCCCAGCTAAAGCCTCCCCGGGGACTCCTTTACTCCTTGTAAAGGGAGATGCATCTCATCCCTCCCCAGGGATATCGCTGCTGGTGGTGTGGCAAGCTGCTGCATGAGCAGCCCCACCGTAAGCCGGGGCGAGCAGGGCTCCCAGCTCATCTGCGGCTCCCGGGGTCCCGCCAGATGCTGCTGCTCCCACAGAGACACGATTGTCTCCTCTGGCTGTGCTGCTGCTCGCTCCAGGCAGGAACGTGCTGCAAAACTTCATTGCCATGCATCAGCTTGCAATGCAGAAGTCCGCAGTAGCTGTGTGAGAACAGGCTCCCCCCCAACCCAATCCCTGCATAGAGAAGGTTGTTTTTAAAGCACAGAGTATTAGAGTAGAGTTCCTGCCCTCTAAAGGAGTTGTTTCCAGATGCTAGAGACAGGGAATTTAAGTGAAAATGCCCCTGGCGTAACACTCCGAAATATTCACGGGCACAGAAATAGTCTCTTAGTGCACCTGAGATCAAACTGAGGTGGCTGTTGATGAGCAGGTAGATATCTCCAAGGGCACCATCCTTCATCCAGGCCACGGAGTTACAGGCATGTCAAGGTTTTGGATTTTTTAAAGCGTGCCCATGTGGTGAGATGAATCAGAATGGGAGCTGGGTTTGTGCTGATCCCACCTGATCCCTGTTTCTTGACTCCAGTGCATGGTCCCTCCATTGGCTCCCTTTTCCCCGTGCATCTGGAATAACTTGGATGGCAGCTGCCAGGCGATGCTCAGCTGGCCAAGCCATCCCTGCTGCCATGGGTCTCTGCCTGCGGGCTGGAGGTCCAGGCAGCTGGTGGGGAAGCAGCGATGCTCTTATCTCCACCATCCCTAGACACCCTCCCAGAGCTGTGTCCTCCAGAGCTCCTTCAGACCTCAAATCAGAGCTGGGACCGAGCTTGGGAGCATGGCGTGTCCCCCTGCCCGGCAGCGATGCTGCCACGGGGGCTGTGCCACCCCCTCCCCAGGTCTTGCCCTTCTCACATCTCAGAGCTGCAAGATTTCAGGTTGCTTTGTGGAGGGGAAAAGATAACCCGCGGGGCTGTTTGCGAGCAGCAAGCTAAGAATAATCACTTCGCTCTTGCTGTGGTGTTAGGATGATAAATACACATGTAAATGTAGGAAATACCAGAGATAAAATGGGTGACAAATGGGCTGTGCTACCTCCACTCCTGAGAGGGAATGAGATGCTCACTCACCGCGTACTTGCAAAGGCCAAGGATGATTTTAAGCTCTGCTTTTATAACTGGAGGATAATAAGGCTGCATAAGGAGCCGTGTAGTTTTAAATTATGCCAAACATAAGTTATTTCTTTACCTTAGCCCTCATAAATCCAAACAAATGCATAAATACAGGTGAGAGGTGTTTTACAGAAGGCTGAAGCTTTGCTGCCTTTTAATGCAGACATTTGGGCATCATTTATGGCACAGCTGAGTGCCACGGGGAAGAACACTACAAATGATTACTGCTAAAATCTTGCCAAAAAACCCAATAGAAAAAACCACAAATATTTTTAACCTCTGAATTCCACAGGCTGTGGCTGTGTGCCCCCAGGGGCAGGGGCTTCCCCAGTGTGCCAACCCCCCCACGAGCTGAAACCAGCTGAGCATCACTAAGCTGGGAGCAGGAGCGCTGCCAAATCCCAAGCCTAACCTGGCACATCTGTCCCTTGAGTTTCAGATGTTTATTTTGTCATTTCTTAATTTACTCCAGCGCTGTCTGGACTGCTAATCACCGAGCACCGAAGCTTTTGGGGTTTCCTGTGCTTAGCTCTGACTACAGCTGGGTCACACTTTCTAACTGTGCTCAGGAAGACACATTTAGACGTTATTTGACATTATTTATCTTGACTGATCTGCTCCATTAAAAAAAAATGGACTGCACAGTCACATTTATGGATGCAAATAGAGCTCCCTGCAAATTCAGCTCCAAGTTCACACCGCAGGAAAAAGAATCTTCCAGAACACAGTAATGATAATTTAATATTTTAAAATTGCAAATCTGCGATCTGAAATGGTAATATTATAGTGCTGTTGTTCTGTGAGTCAATCAGAAATGGAGATTCAGAGGGGGAAATTTGCATAATAATAGGTGCCGTGCACGCCTGGGCTCTGGGGCAGGTATTGGGTAGGTGCAGTCTTCCCCCCTGCCCCCCAACATCTACTGGAAGACAGGAGCTAACTGTAAGTTACTGCTTCCAAGGGGTTTGTCGTGCTCCTGCTGTAGAAGTGTTTAAATCTTCCTTTACCTTGTGCTTTGTGTGCCAGTGATGGCATGAGCAGGACATCTCTCTGTCCCTCCTCATCCTTCACGGCCAGGTTGGCTGGGGCCCTGGGCAACCTGGTGTAGCTCCAGGTCTGGAGGTTGGTGTCCCTGCCTGTGGCAGGGGGTTGGAGCTCTGTGACCCTTGGGGTCCCTTCCAACCCAGACCAGGCTGGGATTCTAAGATTCTATGATCCTCACTTGCTGGTAAGCACCGGTTGTGCCTGAAAGCAGTGCAAAACCTTGTTGCTCCATGTCCCTCATGGGAAGAGTCTCCTCCAGGCATCTCTCAGCACTCCTGGACCCCTCCCACCCCAGACCCTTGAAACCTCCCTGTGCTCTAAGTGCTCCCAAGCAGCAGGTGCCCACTCAGTGCTTCTCCTGGGACACAGCTTGACAGAGTGGGGGGCAGCTTTCCAGCTGGTGGGCTGCTCGCTGGCCTCCCACATGAAGGACTTGGGGAAGGGACTGGTGACAACCACTGATGCTGAAAGGGCTGCATCCATCCTCTGCCCCGTGGCATGGGGGTGATGCTGGGCGAAGGCAGAACGACCTTGCAGCAGTGCCCAGGCTCCTGGGGCTGGTTTCTGCAGCAGCAAACGTCAGGTTGAGCCCAGGGCTCATCCCAGAACACACCCCCATCTCTTTCCATGGCTGGCTGGAGGGTTTTACTGGCCAGCTCCCCTAGAAAGGCTTGCGGAAGGAGAAGGGGCTCAGGATCCATGCAGTCCTTATCCCCAGCTGTGCGTGAGGAGAGATTTCATAACACACAATTACCTAGTCGTTTACTCGTGGGAGACATTTCTTTCAAAGCTTTGGCAGGTGTCAGTGGGCTTATTTCCTGGAGAGGGAGGTTTCATGCCCCTTACATGTTTTATTCTCTGGTAAGCACAGGAACTATGGACTTCCCTCTGTGTGTGTGTGCGTGCGTGTGTGTGTGTGTGCACCTGCCTGATGGATCCTTCATAATGCCATCCCATCTTCACCCAAAGCCAAATAACCCCGCTGAAGCCTACTAACCCCACTCTTTCCAGTCTCTCCCACTATGGGAACAGCCTGATAACAAGCACTGACACGCCTTTATTCCTCCTGTATCTCCAAAGTTGCTCCTCACAGGGTGGACCATTCCTCCTGCTAATGGCAGATGTCACAATCATTCCACAGCTCATTTCAGCTCCTTGAGAGCTCTGTGAAACCTCCATCAAACACAAACATTCCTTACCTGGGTCTTTCCCCCTTTTCTTCTCCCTCGTTGGATAACATATCAAGGGGATGTGAAATCTTAACTGCAGACTGTTGTTGTATGCACAGCAATAGAGCTTCTTCCTTTGTGTAACTTCATTTCTTGCTTTTTTTTTTTCTTTTCCTTTTTTTTTCCTTTTCCCTTTTTTTTTTGTCTTCTTTTTTTATTTTCCAGAGTCGGAAACATGCCAGCAAAGTTCGCCTCTATTATATGCTTCATCCCATAGATGGAGGTTGTCCAGCTAAAAAGCTCCGGTCAGAAAATGTGGGTATAATTTAAGTCCCTGTTTACTCAGCTGCTTTGTGAATCATTGACTCTGTGCTACACCGTTTTTTTTCTGTTACAGCCGCAGATGATCAGGTACCCAGAGGTAACGTTTAGATGAGCTGAAATGCTAAGTAACTGGAAATAATTTTCAATAAGCTGTAGAAGAAATATTACGTGCATCAGCAGCAGTAATTGTGGTTTTAGTTATATGAATGTTCTTTCCTAGGAAAAAAAATACATTGACAGCAAATATCTAGTGTTTACTCAGTTTAAATGCAATGGGTAGTGTTTTGTTAGGGAGGCAGGGCAGTGGCTGCTTCAGGTTTGTGTGGTTGGATGGTTGGGATGCAAGAGGGATGTATATGGAGCTGTGGTGCTCTCCCACCTGCATGAGGTCAGGGGATGCCTGCGGTGTCATCACTGCATCATGATGAAAGCCCCCCAGGGAGAGCAGAGGCACCTCAGAGTCTCTTCCAACCTTGATTTTTTTCCTGAGAGCCAATGAAAATGGGGTGCTGGACCCAAAAGGCTCCTCACCAAGGCTGGTGGGCAGTTCCAAAAACCAGCAGTCGGGTTCCTCAACCCATCAACATCCTCGCTCAGATCCAGAAACCCAACGTGAGGAAGCTGGGCCAGCTCACAGCCATTTGTCAGGCAATCAAGGGAGACTAAATCTGTCCAGGACTTATTCGCAGTGAATTATTCATTCAGCTCTTTCCCACGTTCTGGGGCCGGTGTGAGAGCTGTAGGTGAGGTTCCCAGCAACAGCATCCAGAGCATTTCAGACCTGCAGGACGGTGGCTGTGCATTAGTGCTATCAATATTAGCATGGCATCTTCTAATTAAAGGGAGAAGCAGGTAAGTTTGGCCAAAGGAATCTGAAAGCTCCTTCACACAGTAATTAAATTTTTAGCAGAACTTTGCTGCTGCACACAGGGTCATTGTGGATGCAATCCTTAACAACAGCATCTTATGGTATTTTTATTGAGTTGTTAATTACAGACTGGGAAAGGAGCAGTGGATGTGCACATGCAGGCTTGCAACAACACGGTCCTCTAACGAGCTTCGTTACCCCTAACAAGAACGCGCCTTGCTCATGTATGCCTTAGCATGAGGATGTGATGGATGGAGATCCAAAGAGACCTCAACAAGTCCAAGCTGAACTGCTCCCCTTGTTCCTTGGTGAAAGGCAGCGGTGGGCAGTAACGTAATTCTGGGTCTGAGGATGTATGGTTGTGCCCAGGGCAGCCCTTAGGAGGGATGAATTAACAAGCCCTGACGCCCTGGGTGAGCGGTAGCTCTGGAGACCTCCATTCTGAATGAGTTACGGTATGAAAATACAGCAGGGAAAAATCTGCCAGTGTTTACAGCTCGGAGTAGGCCTCAGAGTAGGTCAGATACCAGCCAAGCCTTTGTGTTTCAAGAGACCCGAAATATTTAGGGCAGTCAGAGGGTGATGAAGTGCTGCACAAGAGAAGCTGGGGCTGTCCCTGGATCCCTGGCAGGGTTCAAGGCTGGGTTGGATGGGGCTTTGGGCACCCTGGGTTGGTGGGAGGTGTCCCTGCCTATGTCAGGGGGAAACTGGGAGGGTCTGAAGACCCTTCCCACCCACACCAAACCTTGCCATGTGCAGAGAGAAGCTGTGTTGCCCAGATCAGGTGTCCAGCACTGTTAGTCCATCCGTGACACACCAACTTTAACGACTATTACAAACAATTAAAAACTAGAATATTAGCTTTTTGGGGTTTTTTTATCAAAAGCCACACTGTTATGTGACTATGCCATTTGATTTGCATCCTCTTGACCACAAAACTTGGCCCTTTGCCTTGGCAAAGGGCGGGAGGAAGGAGAAGCTGTGGCCGTTGTAGGTACTCAATGCAACAGGCTTAGAGACAGCATTTGCTACCTGACCTTTCAGCTGAGGAGAAGGGGAGTGTTTTTGCTGCTGTTTGAGGTCTATCAAAATACTCTGTCTTCCCCAAACACCCCTCATCCTTTCCTAGCAAGAAGTAGGGCAGTTATACAACTAACCTTGTGCTGGGTGACGACTCGGTTGTTGGGCTCTTTGTTATCATTTTGGGGTTATTTTGGGGCAGGAGTGGGGGGAGGGAATCTCATGTCTTTGGTGTCCTGAGGGATTGGTGACCTTTTATTTTAAATTTCCACTTAACGTTTCAGCTCAAAAGGAGTCTGAGAAGGTCACAGCCTGTGTCAGGGCCCCTCTGAAATTCCAAATCATAGCCTGAAGTCCCAGGATTGATGAATTGGTTTTAATCAGCCTTTTCCCACCACCTTTTAAAGAATAGGACCCTGACTCATGATCAAGGCAGACACGATGAACATTTCTGATGTGCTGTCAAACCTGGTTTGGGGGGATGGGAGAAAAGCCTTCAAATTCTCTCTAGCCCTATTTGTACTATGAGATAGTGGATTGCTTTAACCAGCATCATTTCCCTTAAAAAAAAGAAAGGGGTCATGATAGCAAGGGTGAATTGCTTGAGGGAAGATAGCAGGATATTGGATTTCGTTGCTGAGGGTGATGCGTGTCCTGCCAGGCAGTGCTGGAGATGGGGGAGGTTGGTCTCTTCTCCCAGGTAACAAGTGATAGAACAAGAGGAAACAGCCTCAAGTTGTGCCAGAGGAGGTTTAAATGGGATATTAGGAAAAAAACCTTCACTGAAAGGGTTGCCAAGCCCTGGAATGGGCTGCCTGGGGGAGTGGGGAAGTCCCCATCCCTGAGGGATTGAAAGGGTGCATAGACTTGGTGCTTGGGATGTGGGTTAGGGGTGGGCTGGGCAGTGCTGGGTTAACGGTTGGACTTGATGATCTTAAAGGTCTTTTCCAACCTCTTTGTCTCTGTGATTCTGTGATTCCAAGAGCCTTGTCTTTCTGAGGTACAAATGGTGCCTTGGGACGCTCAGCTTTGGTTCCCAATCAGCAAGGAAATCACAGCTTTTATAGCTCTTGGGGCAGAATTTACTGCATGCTGTAACTTAAATCTTCAGCAGTTACACTGAAACAGAGATGAAACGCCTGGGTTTAGAGCTGCTGTTCTTACCCAGTGCTTGTGCCTCATCAGAGGTTCTCAACCAAAAGGTCAGGTGCTGCTTTCAATGACAGGAGTTAACGATGTGAGATGTGACTTTATTCCCCAGCAGAAGGCTGGGACTGGCTGAGAGATGCTGTTGCTGCGAGGGGCTCTCTGCCTTGGGGAGGGGGATTTCCTGGGAGATCCCCCATCCTGGAGCTGGGACTCTGTTGCGTGCACCCTGGTCCTCCTCTCTTCTCCAGGGCTCCATTCTGCCTGGGTTTGGATACCCACTGAGCTGCAGCGGGCACCGGAAGCCGGGGTCTCCAGCCAAGGAACAGCCTCCATCCTTGCCAAGCTGACTGTGGCTCTGTCCCTGCCACAGTGGGGACCACAGGATCGGGCTTGATGTCCAACACATCCCTTGGAAAGCCAGCACTAAGTTGAGGGATGCGTTGGACTGTGGGGTGTCCTGAGACCCTCAAACAGCTCAGGAGCGTTTCGGATTTAGGTAGCTCTGAACTGGTACTTGCTCTTTTCTTGTACCACAGGAAAAACAGGCTCCAAAGTGGAAGTGGCCTCCGTTTCACAGGGAGCATTATGGAAAATAAAGCTCTATAGCAGCAACACCTCCACCACGCAGAAAATTACCTCAAACTTCAAAGATAGTTTGCAGTGCTGTGTTTTACACTGCTGTATTTCAAGGGCTTGTATAATCTTTCCTTCTCAGTAAAACCTAGGAAGTTTAGACAGCAGATTTGGATCTGTGGAATAGAAATCCTGACTTTTCTGAGGATTGCTTAAGGAACATCAGCGGAGCACTGCCACTGCCCGGCCCTGTGTGAGGATTATGCCTTTTAGCAGCTTGTTAACAGGCATCTGAATAACTGGAGTTAATTCTGTTGGATGTTCAAGGCTTCCTTTGAAGTTTATAATATTACAAACCAAAGTCCTTATGAATTAGGCTGGCGGCAGGGCTGCGGAGCAGGGGCAGGGGGAGATGAGGGATGCTGGCATTGGGAAGCTGATGCCTTATCTCCGAGGCCACGATGTGTTTTATTGGGCTTCAGTTTGCCCCCATCAGTGCTGCATCTCTGCAGAGGTTGGTGAGAAGGGATCTTCTGGATAGGATTGTAAGACCAGATGGTAGAAATATTCCTTGCACGTTGGCTGGCGTGACACAGCATGGGGCTAGAGTTGCTTCTGTGGGTTTTTGGGAGACAAAATTGAGACCTTAGTGCCTATTTGCTGCTCCTGCTTCAGGCTGAGCTGGGCTTGGGACCTAGGGAAGCGGCGAGGAGTGATGGACAGGTGGATGTACAGCATCCCTGGAGAGCGGGGCCATGCCCCAGCGGGATGCAGGCTGTCTGAGCCCCATGGCCCTGCTTATCCTGGGCTCACCCAACCATCTCACCCAGGCGTACTGGTGGAGAAGTGAGGTTATTTTACCAGCTTGGCTGCACAATCCCGTCATCGCGGTGTCATTCAGCGGGTGACAAAAGACACCCGGATCGTGTTGCCGCAGCCCATCTGGTTACAGGTAAAACAGCCGCTGACAAATGAGACGGCATAATTACCCTTCAGGGCTGGGCCAGCCTCGGGCGCCTGGGTAGCTTGGCACAGGGATGGGTGCTGGAGCAGGCAAGGGGGGCAATGCCACTGCAGAGTCGGGTGCCTAATTAATAAAGCTCAAGCCCTAACATCTGCATCCTGCTAACAAAGAGCAGCCTTTAGCATAACAGTCAGCGAGCAAAGGTTGCCTGTGTTTTGGACCCTCAGACTCCAGTTTGGTCTGAGGTTGGGGACAGGACACCCCTCCCCTGCAGACAGGCACCAGTTTGGAGCCAGATCCCCGTCCAGCCACTCGCCCAGAGACTTGGGTGAACTCAGCAGAGCTGTGGATCAGTGTAAACAGGAGCTTGGGCTCTACACGAGGTGTTTGAAGTGGGTTCAAATTCTTTAATTATTATTTTTTTTAACTGCAGTTTAGTTGTGAAAGTAGGTTGTGAAGGAAAAAAAAACTCTCTGAAGAGCAGACCAGGAAGAGGGAGACCCTAGTGCTTAAGGACCGAAGCGTATCAGGTTTCCAGGCAAGCTCAGTTGGAGGCTCTCTGCTGATGATCAATAGAGCCTGGGAAATTTTTTTTCCTCTGCTCTTAACTTTCAAGTGATTTCCCTTTGAAGATATAAAATATCTTGAGAGAAACCTATTTAAAAGAAGTGCAAATTACACTCAGAACATTACTTACCACCCCTTGAGATTTCTCCCAAAGGTTTCAGTTGATTTATAGTTAACAACAACAAAAAAGTGGTGAAAATTTGTCCAGTATCTAATTGTGGATATTCTGGGGAGAGAAAATGACCTTATGCCATTGTGCAGCTGCTGACTGTGGTTTGCTCTCCCAAGTACTGCAGAGCCCCTCTCCTGGCCCACAGTATGGGATGCTCAGGGGGCATCCCTGAGGTCCTGATGGGGTTCCAGGGTGCTTGGGGGCTGCCAGAAGCACTTAGGGTGCGCTGGAGGTGTGGTGCTGGTGGGCAGCCAGATTTTGGACTTTACCTCTGTCTCTGATGTCCCTTTGGCAGTGACATCATTCCCAGGAATGTGCTTTGTGTGTGCAGGGGCTTAAGACCAGTTGTGTGCCCCAGTGAGTCTCTGCATGGGGATGAGCTGCAGAACGCATTTGCAGCTTGCTGTGAAGCTGTTGTGAAATGAAGATCCCAGCTTTGGAAGCAGGCTGTTTTCTGGTTTGTCTGGATACCAGCAGTTGGAATATTTGCTTTAAAAAAAAAACAAAAGAAAAAACCCCCACCCAAACCCCAGAAAAAAGAGTGCATGACTGTCTCCAGATGGCTTGTCACTGGAGGGAGCTTCACCCTGGCACAGGGGCCAGCTCTGACCATCTTGTCTAGGGACTGAGCTGGGATGCTAACGACCTGCACGCAGCAGGTCCTTTCCCAGCTTTGGAAAGGTCTTGCTCTGCACAAAGCAGTGTTTCCAAAAGAGATCACTTATAAATTGAGTTGCGTGGCTGATGGAACACACCGATCTCTGGAAAAGCAAAGCCAGGCATGTACAGCCCTAAAAGTGATTCCTGTTTCCTTTGTGACCTGGACTGAAGAATTACCTGTGGCAAATGGTGCCAATGTGCTTTTCCCCTGCTTGTTTGCTGTTTGCACACATACCCTTGTACCTGTGGGAGCAGCTTGTCCGCAAACACTTGCTGACAGCAGCAGTTGTGTTCTGCTGATGGATGATCAGCCCAGGGCTCTTGGTGAGCTCTTCTCCCAAACCTGCCCATGCTGCACTGTCTCTCCTCGCCTGGCTTGCCACCTCCCCTCAGCCGCTGCATCCCCCAGCACTGGGGGCAGAAACCCCTGTCAGAGCAGGGAGGGATCCCAGCAGACGCATCTGTGCCTGCGAAGCAGGGATACCTCCATCCTGGGTGTTGGGAGGTGTCAAGGGTAACGCTGGGATGCTCAGAGCTCACGGTTGTCCAGATGGGACACTGGGATCCGCTGCGGTATCCAGGATGCATGATGGCATGGGCAAGGGTGTGGCTGTGCTGGGAGCAGGCAGCTTTCAACGACAGCCACTCCTGCTCAGGCAGCCAGCAGAGCCACACTGCTTTTATTCCTCCAGGAATAACCATTATGAAGGGTGGAGACAATATGCTCATTAAATTGGGATTTACTTGTGGAAAATGAGGATGCAGCAATTAGGAACTGCGAGGAGTGGCTCCTACTTTGTGTCTGTGCAGCCAGGAGAGCCGCTCGCTGGCACCGAAATACTGGATGGTGTGTTTGTACCTTCTTAAAACCATCTATGTGCCATGTGTTGGCCAGCACTTCAGGTGTCACGCTGGCATGCCACCTCTGCACCAGGGTGTTTCACCACTCAGGTCCCCAGACAGGGCTGTGGGCCACCACAGCAAGTTTGGTATAGGTGGCACCGGTGTCTGGGATGAGTTGTTTTACCGTTGCCTGCAAGGAGCAGCACACAGGTGTGTTCTGTAGGTGCTTTGCTCTGGTTTTTCCTTCTCTGTGAAGGCTGCAGTGGTGGTTTTTCCTGGCATTAGTGTGGGCACCAAGGCTGCCTTTGCCTTTGGGCTCCTCCGGTTAGCCCGTGGAGGGATGTTGAGCCTGGCAGATGGGCAGGTGGCCAAGCGTCCTGTGAAGCTCCTCCCCAGTGGAGCAGATGCCTGGAGTGCAGCCAGGGGTCCCTGACCCTCTGCCTGAGCAGTGCTTTGGTCTCTGCACAAAAGTGGGGGGCAAGGGGTTCTTCTCCAAGGGCTTGGGAATGGCTGTGCTGAGGCAGGGTGGCAGGAGGTATCCAGGGCTGGTGTGTGATCCCATGTGAGTCCTGCTGATTTGTTTGCTTCTCCCACCTGTCCCACTTCCATCCCATCCCATCTCATCCCACCCCATCCCATCCCGTCCCCAGCTGCTCTGGGCTCTCGTACAGCCAGAGAAAGCAGCAGTGCCTGATGGCAGCGGAAGCACCAGATTAGTATGACTCAGCCAGGGAGCAGGAGTAGGACTGAGGGTCTGGGTGAAGGATGAATCCCTCAGCCAGGAAGGGGGAGCAGAGAGCAGTGGGACAAGCTCCCAGTGCCACAATAAGAGCCAAGGTGCTGGGAGCTTGGGAGTGCCCAGGGGTCAGAGACATCCACTGGCTGAGCAGGGCTGGACCAAGGATGACAAGTAAGGGAAACCCCTTGGAAACCACCTTAGCATAACAACCTGGCTTCCTCTCTCTTCTTTCTCCATTACTGTGCTTGGTGGGCTTATACACCTCTTTTTTTTTTTTTTTGTCTTGTGTTTTTTGTCTCCACCCAGGGCAGTGATGGTGACTCAGTGGATAAGAACAAATGCTGCACACTATGTAATATGTCCTTTACCTCAGCAGTGGTGGCCGAATCGCATTACCAAGGGAAAATCCATGCCAAAAGGTTAAAACTGTTGCTAGGTGAACAACCAACATTAAAAGCCACAGGTAGGTCCAGGCAGCGAGCCGGAGCAGGAGGGTCCAGCGTGGGGTGGAGTGGGCTCGCTGTGCCACAGCCGAGGCACCGGCGCGATGTCTGTGCGGCAGCAGCAAATGGATAGCTGAGTGATGGAGGCTGCCAGAAGCAGCTATTTGCTCCTGTCGCTGTCATAACAACCTTTAACAATTGCTGATGCTTGTCATTGTCTGCTTTGTTCCCATAGATTAGTGGTTTGTCAGGGAGGGCTGTGAGAGCCCCACCTCTGGCTCCGTGCTCAGTGGAAGGCAATGTTTCCTCAAGCACGAATAGCCACATCTCACCTTAATTATCAGAAGTTATTCAACAGCTTATATGTTTAATAAACCTTTTGTCTTACTGTACAGAGCAGGGTATCATTTGCTTTTACCTCAGAGGGAACCCTGGGCTTTAGAAACAGTGGGATGGATTGTCTTTTGATTGTTGCCCAGATGGGTATTCATCCTTTCTCCCCTGGTGACCCCAATAATGCGAGCCTATTAATGTCCACATTTAAAAAGTCAGATGTTGGGATTGGATAACTTCCCCATCTGATTGTTTGCTTAACCATAAAGCCTTTGCAAACCCCAAATATACAGTGAAATAAAACTTCCACTGTGGTTGTCATGCTGGAAGATGCTTGAACGAAGTATTCCTCCTGCTAACCAGGCAGGGTAACTGGGCCATGGGCCCGCAGACAGATGCATCCCAGTCTTGCTACTGGGCACACTTCCTTTGGAGCAGGATATAAATTCAGCTGTGCATTTTACACCCTGCCTGGCATGATGTGCATAAATCCGAGATGTGATTGAATCAAGGGTTAGGGTCAGAGTTTAGGGTTTGGGTTTAGGGTTAGGGTTAGTGTTAGGGAGGGGGATGTTTGCTCTTGGGTTTTGTTGCTTTTTTTAGCTTTACAGACTGTAGACGCTGATACACAGAGAATTTCATCTGCCCTTTGCCAGGACTGGCTTGGGAAGCATTACCCCCCTTGCCGGAGGGAGCTCTGGGAATCACTTTAGATGGTGGCTAACTTGTTTTAACTAATGAGGGAGCTCTCAGAAGGCTCGGTAAGTGAAGGTGTGGCAGAGTTCATGAGCTGTCATCACACATCAGGAAACTTGGGGCACTGGGATGTGAGTCTTGTGGGTGGCAGGGGGTGCTGACCGCTACAGAGCACCCCACAGCAAGCCAGTGGGACAGTCTAACATCCCCAAACGTGACAGCGTGCAGCCGACTCACTTTAGGACTCCTCAGGCTGTTCTCTGCAGCCAGCAAAGCTTTACAAGGGCGCAGAGAGAAGTGCTGTACTCCTAATGGTATTTAATTGCCTGGTGCTTGCCTTAGGGCTCAGAGCCCTGTCCCCGTCTGCAGCCCTACAGCGGTTTCTCCTCAGGACCCAAAGGGCCTGCTGCAAGACCTGCCATTTCTGGTTAAATCCAGGTGAGTTCCTGAGGGGTGCTGGGTTTCGGGGACCGATTCCCACCTACACCAACAACTTGGATTCACCTGACAATGGGGGAAGATGCCCAGGACCTCTGGGGCCATCACTGGCAGGACCCCGTGGGTCTGGGGCTGTTTGGGAAGGGGCAGCAGCCAGGAGCCCGGGGTCTGCCTGGAGCGCTGGGGCCGAGGCGACTCTCCGTGACTCCAAGGGAGCTGCACCGTGTGCTCCAAGAGTAATGGGCTCTCCAGCCATTGTAATCACTAGGAAAGTAACTCAAGGACTCATCAGCTCTTCCAGACACTTGATCTGATGAAGCTGAGCAGCAGGAATACATTAACAGGCGCCTTTTGCTCTCCAGTCGATCTCAGAAATGTGCCCTTTGGATGCAGTATTTTTCAGGACACTCTACAGAGTCACCCAGCACTTTTCCACTGGATTTTCCTCCTGGCCCTTCATGGCTGGCACTGGGCAGCTTTTAGCCTCTTGGATGGAGCCTCTGAGGCTTCAGTGCTCACAAGTCCTGGAGCTGACCATGCCTAGCCCTGATGGTGCTGAGTGCTCCTGAGGGGGAACCGTCCCATCCCTGGGGGCTTCATGCCTGTCTGTGACAATGGTGTATCCAGGCACGTGGCTACAGGGCATCTGAGTGTTTTTCAACAGGAATCCATCACTGGGACTATCCAGCCACCTTTCCTCCCCAAGTCCATGGAAGGGCATTCCAGAGGCTCTCCCTAAAGCCCTGCTTGCCAAAAGGCCTGTGAACATTGCAGCATTGGCCATGGAAACTCAGTGATGGAGGCTGGAGAGGTGTTCCTTGGGGGAATCCCTGTCATTAAAAGGCTGTTGTTGGGTATGTTGCATCCCCAAGCCCCCTCCCACAGTGCTGGAGCTGTGTGACCAGCATGTGGATGTTCCCACATCACCCAGGACAAAGAGTTGCAGTCTGCTTTCCCTTTGATTTCCTTATTGGGGATAAATAAAGATGAAGGTAGGACTGATCTGCTCAGGAACAAGACCCTGCCTTGAAGCGATTCAGGGGTACTGGTGACCAGTGGTGTGTTGCTGTGGATGGACCCAGCCCCCCAATGTTCTGGGGACCTGGGAGTTGAGTCAGTGATGGAGCAGTGGGTGCTTTGGGAGCACGAGCTCATGGTTGGTGTCTTTGAAAGAGATCAAGCTCCTCTTCTGATGACAGCACAGTAATCCTTCAGACCATTAAAGGGGCTGCCTGTTTTACTTGGTGTTTCCCTAAGCATTGAGGAGGATTTATTTTAACTTTCTGATGTGACCAGAAAAAGTGAGAAAGAGTCTATACAGATATTTGAACTCATAATCTTTTAATTACTAAAAAAAACCCAAAACAACCCAGCTTCAAATGTGTTTCAAAGTTCCTGAGATTAAGTTTACGCAGTTAATCTGAGGAGGTGTTTTAGTGGCAATAGGCAAATAGAGATTAATAAACCCCTTTGGATCTCAGTGACTGATTTTTCAGAAGCACATGATAATTTATTCTGCTACCTGAAGCTGTTGTGAAGTTCTGCCCTGCCAGAATTAGCAGGTCTGTGTGTAAAGGGAGAAAAGAGTCTGTGAAATCCTTTGCCCTGACCATCTTTGCAGGAGTCGGTGTGTTCACAGGGACGTTCAGCTGCCTCTGTGGACCACAGCATGCCTTGAGACTGCACAGAAACTAAACGAATTTAGGGGACGAGATGAAGACTAATGAATGCAGTTGGAACTGCAGGGGAAATTTAGGAAGAATTCTGGAGCTGTTTGAGGAGCAGCAGCTTCCAGGGGAAAAAAAGAACCCAACCCAAAATATTGGGGAAAAAGCAACATTCTCAGTAAAGGTGGAAATTTGAAGAGTATCTGTGACTGGAATTCTGTTCCTGGTCATGGTTCCTGGTGACACTGACTCTGAGAGATGCTGTGCTGCAAGGCTGCCGCTGGCCAGAGATTCCTTGAGGCTTCACCCCTGCAGAGCCACTCTTCCCAACCCAGCACCTGCATCTGTTTCCAGGCAGAAAGCGGCAGAGAGAAGGATTTCTGGAGGTACCTCTGCTGAACATCCAACATGTGCCTGCGTGCTGAACGCTCTGCCCTGCAAGCAGCATGGTGCTGGAGCTCCAGTTAATGTTATACTGGAGAGCAGCTCCCAAGCTTCCCAGTGTTTCACTCCACAAGGTGAAATGTTTATCTCAACTCTGCTGTGCTGGTAAAGAACAGGTTTCGCTCTCGTCACCACAGAGGTCGCATCAGTCCTCAACTCTGAGCACGGTATGTCAAGTGGAGCAGGATGTTAGTGTGCATCTCCACTGTGCCCAGCAGTTCTTGCCCCCGTGTTCCTACTGGATAATCCGGATGTGGATGCTGCAGCATCAGTCACCTGCCTTCGGGAGGGTTCAGACCTGCTTTGCAGATCAGAGTCACAGAGCATCAGGAGTTGGAAGGGACCTCAAAAGATCATCCAGTCCAGCCCCCTGCCAGAGCAGCATCACCCAGACTAAATCCCACAGGAATGCATCCAGGTGGGTTTGAATGTCTCCAGAGAAGGAGACTCCCCAGCCTCTCTGGGCAGCCTGTCCCAGGGCTCCCTCACCCTCACAGGAAAAAGTTCCTCCTGACATTCCCATGGAGCTTCCTCTGCTCCAGCTTGTGCCCACTGCCCCTTGTCCTGTCGCTGCCATCGCTGAGAAGAGCCAGAAACCCAGACCATTCTGTGATTCTACGATTCTATGATCCGTCCAGCTGTGCCTGGAGCCTGCCATAGTCTTGGGTTTGACTTCTGAGGAAGGCTGGATTTCTCCAGCACCCCATGGCTGTGGCTCAGTTACTTTCTTGTCCTCGTGCTCGGTTCCTGGAGAGCGGCGATGACGAAGAAGTCGGGTTCTGTTGAAGTGCAGCTATGAATAAAAAGCTTTGCATGCAAGAAAGAAGTCAAACATCAGTTCATCACCAGAGCTCTGAAGTGTTTCTAACTTTATATTTTGCTTCTTGCAGCAAAGTAAGGCTTTCTCACTTCCCTCCCACAGCACAAGGGAACGTAAGGCAGACTGTCATGAGTTATTTAGCATTTTGAAATACTTGAAATAGTCAAACTAGCAGCTTTTATGTTTGTGTTTTGGGTGGAGACACGTTTTTAACATTTGATGTTTAGCGGGTGTTTATTATTAATTTTCGTGTCGCTGCGGGGGGAGTGAGGGTATTTTCTGTTATGTAGTAGCTATGTGGTGCTTATCAAAATGATAAATCCACGGGGGGTTTTGAGAAGTCAGCTTTATCTCACTTCAGGAGGACTGCGAAGACGCAGGATGTTTCCTTAGTCGCCAGGCTGGGCTCAGCACACCTTGGGACTGGTGCTAGTTGGGAGCAGAGCCTGAGGAACATGGCTTTGCAAGGAAATAGGCTGCATGGTGTGTGCTAAGAGGGAATCCCTGATCTGGGGGAGTAACCATGCGACATGGGCAGAGGGTGCAGTGCTGGGACTCCGCTGTGGGGGCTGCAGCCCACAGCCGGTTGAGGGTCCGGGTGTTGCAGTGGGCTTGGAGTAGGGCTGGAGTTGGAATCGGGACTCTGGGGCAATCTCCTGAAGCAGGAATGCCAGCCCTGCTGACAGCCTGCCTCCTGCACTGCGTTTGGATGAGCACAAGCCACCAGCTGACTTGAGAAGGGCTCGGATGTGCAGCCACAGAGCCACTGGTCCAGCTACTGGCCAAGCAGCAGAGGATGAGGATGCTCCAGTCGTATTCCTTCAGCGAGCGGGAGATGTAACTCCTGCGGACACCACCAGCTCTGTGAATATCGGCCTCCCTGGTTCCCCTCTGGTGACAGCAAACATATAAACAAGGAGAAAGCTGACTGAAAGACCCAAGAGATTTAACTTTACAGCCTGGAGCCTGGAGAGCAGCACGTCAATCACAGCCCTGCACTGCTGCGACAGCTGGTTGGTTGCAGATGCCCAAACCTCTCTGCATCCCAGTCCTGGTGCCTTGGCTGTGCCTGGTGTGGCTCAGGCCTGTCCCACTGAGCAGCACACACAGCATCCCCAGGTCTGTGCCCGGTCCCCTCACAGGGCAGCCCAGGACACCGAACCTTTCTGTGGGGAGGGTTCCTCAGGGGGTACTCTGCAGGTGCTCGTTTGCTTTTTGGGAGTCAAGTGTAGGCGCAGTCTTCATAACCTTTGGACAGGCAATGTTATTGTTCCCTAATTTCTTCTTCATCCCCATGCCTGGCCCAGCTCTGCTCTGTGGTGTGTCTGCTCTGTTTGCTACGTGCACCTCAGGGGAGCTGGCGGCGAGCTACAGAAACAGGGTCTGGCATAGATGTGACTAAAGATGTTGGTTTTAGGAGCAAAATAGAGCCGGGTCCTTCCCAAGTGCTGTCCACTGGAGCTTTCAGGAGCCACTTTCCTGGAGGCAGCACCACAGCCACTGACCTCAGCTGCCTCGGCAGAGCAGGGATATGTCCGAGTGCGGCCCCAGGGTGCTGCAAGGGGCACTGGGGGCCAGGCCAAAGGAGGAAGGTTTTTTTGGTCAGCATCCTGCTCGGTTTCTATCTCGACTGGTTCATCAGGAGCTTGGCAGAGGAATACGCTGGTGGGGCGATATGCATCTGAATGGGACTAGTGAGGAGCAGGAGAGGAAAAGAGATCTTCTGCAGGAGCCCGTGGTGTAATCACTTCATTAATGAAGGAGTTTGCCTCTCTTGTGCTGGGCAGTGGGAGGAAGCATGGCTCTGGGTGCTTGTCCGGAGATGGCTGCGTGAGGAGGGTGACAGTGCCCTGACCAGCCGCCCGGACACCGAACTCTGATACCTTGGCAGTTGTCGTCAAAAACAATAGGAGCTCATAAACCCCTGGAAATTGATAAGGTTGTAAGTAACGCTATATGTAAGATACAATTTCCTTGAGCAAAGTTAATAGACATCCCTTCCCGAGCAGGTCAGTGGAAGATTTGTGACGGTATTAACTTTCTTGAGCCGTGGAGTCAATCACAGTGGGCTTCAGTCATAATTATCCATCTAAATATAACCCCACTTCGCCCGCTGGTGCCAACGTCAGGTGCTGAGGTGGGTCCATCACTTGCCAAGCCGCGCTCTCACCGGGGCTTCAAGAGCATGGAGCTTCATGATCAAAGGAGCCATCAAGCTCCTCTTCACCGCCTTAAAGTTTGCCTGTCCTTCTGACGGGGAGAGAGCAGTTCGTTAATTATTTAGATAGCAGGCATTTCATCTGGAAAAGAAAAGGAAAGGAAAAAACCCACATGAAAGGGAATTTTTGAAGGAGGTGTGGTAATTAAGCGCTAGTCATTGTGTATTTTTGTATCCTGACGTTATCTGAACTTTGTTTTACTTCAAACTGGTTTTTCCACAGCTTTGCTGACTCGTTCAAAGTGGGAAGGCTCTGGCAAACAAGGTGCAGCTCCATTATGTAAAGACTAATGACCCATTTTCCCTTTGAAATTATTTGGAGAATCGCCTCTGTGTTCCCAGGTGGCCTTTGGGTGAATATGAAGGGAGATGGAATTAAATGAAGGCCATGGGTTACTGGGACCTGTCCATTCACAGTGGGGGGTACTTGAATGAGAGGTCAGGCTGCTGAATATTTTTTTTCATCTGTGAGAATTCACAATCCCTGCAGCTTTCCCTATTCTTCCTGAGACCAAATAAATTGGGGGAAAAAAAGGAATCCTGAGATAACGATAAATCTGCCTGTCTCTCTTGAGAAGTAGATGGCTTTGCATGTTTTGTTTATTACCCACTGGCAATTTTTCCTGGAAGTCGCAATTGAAGTAGGATAAGTTTGGCAGGTTTAGTCACAACAGCGATGAGATGCGAGGCTGCAATGAGAGCATCCTCCTCTCCTGGCTAGGAAAATGCAGGGAGTTGAGGAACAGTCCTGTGCTATCCTTTCATGCTGCTTTTTTTAATGAGAAATGGTAGATTTCCAAGCAGTACCATCCAAAATACCCAGTGGGACCCTGTAACTGCTGCTAATTATTCCCTGTGTCTAATGTGGGATCTGCCTCGGGGTCTGCTGTTGCTGAGACAGCCTGGGAGAGCTCATGGCTGAACGTTTCCTTTTACAGAAACCGCTCTGAGCTCCCTAAAGCAGCCGCACACGGATAACCCACCGGTGGTACCGTCACCGCATCAGCGGAGAGACTCGGACCGGTACTGCCAGCTCTGCGCAGCCTGGTTCAACAACCCCATGATGGCACAGCAGCACTACGACGGCAAGAAGCACAAGAAGAACGCGGCAAGGGCTGACCTCCTGGAGCAGCTGGGGAAGACCCTGGACCTGGGAGAGCTGAGAGGTGAGATCATCGGTACGCAGAGAGCGAGGACCTGCTTTCCCTGGGGTCCGGTGACCGCAGTGATGCGCCCTTGCCCACTGCGGTTGCTGTTCTTCTGGTCAAGCTGGGTGGACTGTGGTGCTCATGAGATTCCTGTGACCATAAAAATAATCCCCTCCTCTAAGAGGTCACTCTGCAGTTTGGGCAACATCCTTGAAAAGTTGTTTCCTGTGTATTTCTTTTGCTTTTCCCTTAAAAAAAAAAAAGTCCCTTCCATCAGCACACGCTTCTGTCCTCCAATGTGGACTGAGAGTGGATAAAGCACAGGGACAGGGAAACGGGGACAGACGTATGCTGCTGGAGGCAGAGCACTCCTGGCACCTCCCTGATGGAAAGCATTAGCTGTCTTCTGTGATCTAATTAGTGCTTGTAAAACACTGCAATGGCCCTGGGTCAGCAGCAGCAAGGAGGAACCAAGCACTTGCCGTGGCGATGTTAAACACAAGCTTTCCCTGTTCCTGCCGGAGGGAGAGCAGCTGTCTGTCTGTCCTGGTCCCATCAGGAGCAGCTCCCGTAGGGTCCCTGTGGGCGCTGTGCCCTGGGGTCACCTGGATTTGGGTCCTGAACCCCTTGGTGGGGGGGAAAGTCCCCCTCATCAGAGCAGAGCCACTTCCCGCCTGGTAGCCTCCTGCCCTGAGCATCCCCAGTGCTGTCCAGTCCCGTCCCAGGCTGGCGTGGAGGAAGGACAGGTTTGGTTGATGGAGATGTGTCACCATAATGTGAGCAAAGCACCTTTTAGCATTGAGGTGTCATTACAGGAGGAGAGGTATGAGCCTCCTGGTGAAAGCTTCCTCCGTGGTTGTGATGATATTCCTGTACGCACACACTGCAGTAGGCTGAGGAGAAAGTGCAGGTTGGACTTTCAAATCCATGTGGGAGAGGAAGTTTAGTTTACCAGCAAGACAGTGCATTAACATTTTAAAATACCTTAAACACCCCCTCCCCAGCCAAATGAAATAATTCTCCTTTAAATACTAAGGAGGGTGCAGTATCTTGTGCCTTTCTTGGTCTCGACTAAACCTTGTAATGGTTATCCAGAGCCTTCGTGTGCTACCTAGTGTGACTCACGGTGCCATAAATGATTCATGTGGCTGAGTCACTGCCCACTGTTGGAAATATGCAGGGAAATAAAACCTGGGACAATAACATGGAAGTGCTTAGTACTTTGAACTGTGCCAGGCTCGAGAGTGGCTGAGGATGTCATTAACTGTAAATAAATCAATTGTGAAGTGTTTTATTTATTCCATTTGTGCAGAGGAGAGGTGAAACTGGAAGGTTTTGCACCCTCATCAGCCTGTGTTGAGGTTTGGCTTTACGGTGGCTCTGTGCACAGTGGGAATTTACAGATGAATCACTTGTGGTCCTGTTGCTGTCTGTTGGTCGCAGGGGAGAAGGGTCTGCTGAGCTCTGCCATGGCTGTAGGACAAGGGGGAATAGATTAAAACTAAAGGAAGGAAGGTTTAAATTAGATATTAGGGGGAAGTTTTCTACAGAGAGAGTGGTGAGGGGATGGAACAGGCTGCCCAGAGAGGGGGTGGGTGCCCCGTCCCTGGGGGTGTTCAAGGCCAGGTTGGCTGGGGCCCTGGGCAACCTTGTGTAGCTCCAGGCCTGGAGGTTGGTGTCCCTGCCTGTGGCAGGGAGTTGGAGCTCTGTGATCCTTGGGGTCCCTCCCAACCCAGACCAGGCTGTGATTCTATGATTCCCGTGTCCAGGGAAGCTGGATTCAGTCCTCTGGTTGGATGATTCCAGGCAGTTGTCTTGGAGTCCACAGTTCAGGGGTGTCCAGTGCTTTCTAATGCAGAGAGCCACAGGGCCAGACTCAGTGAGCCAAGGAGGATGTCCTGGAGTCCTGCAACACTTGCCTCCACTGCTGGAGTCGGGGTACAGCCAGGACATCCTGTTTTACAGCTTATCTTACCTAGGGAGTGTGACACGCTCCCGTACGCCTTTAGCACTGGGGCTAGAGCAGATCTCTCTGGATGTAGAAGGCAGAGCTCTGCCATAGCCAACAAGAGACAAGAGCACCCGTGTGCCCAGGAAAACAGCCTTCCCTCAGCAGACAGCATCATGTTGGACGTGAGAAGCGTGGTGACAGTGGCAGCTCAGAGATACCCAGTGGCAGTCCCTGCCAGCTTGTCAATGAAACCTTTTCCAAGGGTGCTGCTGATGCCCAGCAGGTTTGGTGTTGGGCAGCACGTGGTAGGGATGGTGGCTGTGTCTTCTCCTGGCTTGGCACTTCTTGTGCTGCCTCGTTTTTTGCTAGAATGCAAACTCCTCTCCCTTCCACACTAACCCCAGTGGCTTCTCCCATCACAACTTAAATATTAATTCTATTTTGACTGCTGTGGGAGACAAACATTTGATGCATTGTGTGAGCCTGGAACAAGCAGTGTTGGTTGAAGTAAAACACTCCAGCAGCCTTTGATGTTTTGATAATGGCTGTAATAAAATATTTATTGATAAATATGAATGTGTATTTGGAGGAATAAGAATAGAGATATATTTTTGGATAACTGATATTTATAGGAAACAAAAGCATTGATTCTTCTTGCCAAGTGCTTGTCCTGCAGTTTTGAAGTCTTGTTTTCTCCTCAGAAATGAGAAAGGATGATAAAAAAACAGGGGGGAAGGGGGAAGGAGCCTTGCTAACAGCAATCACACCGTGCACATGCTGCATGGGTTGATCAGCAGAGCTCACCGCTGCCCTGGGCAAGATCTGTCTGGCATCTCCAAACGGCAGCGTGCAGCTCTCCAGCCTGACCAGCATGGCCAGTCCAGGATGCCCTGCTCCAAGGGCTGGACTGGAAATCCCTCTGCTCTTCCTCAGCAGGAGAGCACATGGTCAGACCCTGCAGAGCTGCCTCTTGTAGCTGCAGCTGTGCCCCAGCCGACCCCGGAGTGGGTCATAAAAAGCCAAAAAGCAGGGGGTACAGTAAGGCACCCCAGCTCTGGGCCGTGGCCCTGGCAGCTTGCCCTGTCCAGATGCACTATGCTCGGTTGGAAGCACCCGTGCAGCTCAGTCTGGCAGCCCTCGCTGTCACAGCCTGTGCCTGGCAGAAAGCGAATCACATTTTACCTCCATCAGGTCACATTTCACCAGTTTAACTTCACATCTGGCTCTACCCATCACTGAGGTTCCTCCTCTGAGGCAGGTAAGCTCTGCGGGGGCAGAGGGCTCGTGCCAGGCCCTGGCAGACCTCATTCTCAGGGAATTTCGGTAATAACGGGCTCTGCTTCTTGCTGGTGCTGAGCCAAAGCCTCACAGCTAGTCGCTCTCTCTCTCTTTGAAGGCTGGAGCCGCGTTGGAAAGTCTGGGCTTTGTTGTGTCCTTTCCTGCATGGACATTGAATGACTGGACAGACAGACTGTCCCTCATTCATCAGCACCTTTTGAGGGGCAACAAGTGGTTGCCAAGGTCCTTCGGGCTCTCTCGGGTGCCTGCCAGTAAAACCTGGATTTTATGTAGTGATGGAGAGAGGCTCAGAGCTGGCCCTGAGTACCTGGGGTGGTTAGCTGGGCTCCCCTGAGCTGCCAGGATGCGTCTTCTTCTGGGGCACTTGGTCCTGGTGAGCATGAAAAGCACCTGAACGTGGAGCAGAAACTGGTGCATCTGTTCAGAAAGGACAGGGAGCTACTGGGAAGGGGACAACAAAAAGGGGCTGCAGAGATGCTGAGGGGACCAGAACATCTCTCTCAAGAAGAGAGGCTGGGGGACTTGGGACTTTTTACCCTGAAGAAGGGAAGACTGAGGGGGATCTTCTCAGTGCTGATAAATCCTTGAGGGGTGGGCTCAGGAGGACAGGTCGGTCTATGTTCAGGGTGCCCAGGGACAGGGCCAGAGGCCGTGGGCACAGACTGGAGCAGAGGAAGTCCCACCTAACCCTGAGGAGGAACTTCTTTGCTGGGAGGGTGACAGAGCCCTGGGCCAGGCTGCCCAGAGAGGTTGGGGAGTCTCCATCTCTGGAGACATTTAAACCCCGTGATCCTGGGCGCTGCCCTGTGCAGCCTGCTTGAGGGGACCCTGCTCTGGCAGGGCTGGGACTGGGGGATCTCCAGAAGTCCATCCAACCCCCACCACTCTCTGATTCTCTCAAGGAGTTTACACTGTGAATCCCCAAAATAAATTGCAGCAGCATCTGCAGTAAAGCAGAATCAGGACAGCTGCAGGGGGATGCTGTCACCTGAAGCCTTTTTGTTCTCAGGTAAATCCTCACAGTTGCAGATTTCTCCTGCACAGTCAGGCAGCCAGCCGAGTTTCCTTCTCCATCTCAGCTCCTAATTTCTTTGTGCTCCTTATAAATACTTTTCCTTCTGTGCTGTTGCTTTTGGTTAGTAGGAAGTGATTTAAGGAGTGCTCCCCTGGAATGTGTTTTAATGCATCTTATGCAGAATGACATTAATGACTCAACTGGTTAATATTTTATTTAATGGACATAGGAGCACGTTCAATTTTACATGAGCTCATGTCATGACACAGGGCAGGGAATGCTGATGTATCGTGAGGATGCAGACGTAGATGTGGACACGGGATTCAGAGCGAGCACAGCATTTCCAGAGGCAGACTGCTCTGGGGGAGTCCGCCTCCCTATTGGCAACTGCCTGCAGAGCTAATACTCAACTCCAGCATGTGTCAGTCAGCACATTTTATGAAACCATCGTTTCAGGCGAGCTGGGAGCCTTGACAAGCCCCAGGGAGATCAAATACTGTTAATTTTGCTGTTCCAGAGGGGATGGTTGCCTGTGCTTTCAGCCTCCAGTCTATGGGAGGGGACTTGCCTTCCTCCGCATCTCGTTTCGGTGAAGTTCCAGGGATCTTCCAGAGAGAGTCCAGCAGAGGCTATGAAGATGATGAAGGGCCTGGAGCATCTCCCCTGTGAGGAAAGGCTGAGGGAGCTGGGGCTTTTCAGACTAGAGAAAAGAAGCATAAGAGGGGATCTGATCAATGGTTATCAGTATCTGAAGTGTGGGACACAGGGGAAATGTCCAGCCTCTTCTCAGTGTCTGTGGGGACAGGACAAGGGGCAATGGCCTCAAGTTGGAGCACAGGGAGTTCCCCACCAATCTGGGGAAGAACTTCTTCCCAGTGAGGGTGAGGGAGCCCTGGGCCAGGCTGCCCAGGGGGTGTGGAGTCTCCTTCTCTGGAGAGATTCCAGCCCCGTCTGGACAGCGCCCTGTGTGCCCTGTCCTAGGGACCCTGCTTTGGCAGGGGGTTGGACCCCATGGGCTCTGGAGGTCCCTTCCCACCCCTACAATCCCGTGACTCTGTGAGTTCACGTTGTGCTCAAAACTCCTCCCATACAAATCAGTCTTGGGATGCTGGATTTTCAGCTAGAGAGGTCCTGCAGCACTTACCCTGCTGTGGGAATGACAATCCCAGTGTTGGGGAGCACAGCACATCCATGGGCACCAGCAGACCTGTGATTCTGCCAAGCATGAGCGAGTTCACAGAGTCAGCCTGATCTGTGGCCACGTTTTCCAGCCGGTGGGAAGAGCTGCTGTGGCCAAGCATCTCTGGATCCCTCCCGTGCTGGACATGGCAGGGGGACAGCATCCCCCTTTGCTCATCACCATCATCAGCCTTGACATGCCAGTGGAAAAAAAACCCAGAGTCCCCACTTAGGAGCTGTATTCACTGATGGCGCTTCCACCTACAGGAGTAATTAAGATTCAGTAAGCCTGCAGTTAATGTATGCTGTTAAATTAGCTGCTGAGCATTAGGACCTTATTACTTTAATTTAAAGTATTACCAGTTTCCCCAGTCCTGACCTCTGCTGTGTGGCCATCGCGACACGGTCCGAGGCCTCGCCGTGCAGCAAGGCGCTAAGGCAGCTCCTGTGTCAGCTGTGTGTGGCCTTGTCCTTGCACCATGGCACGGATGTGCTTGGCTTAACGGAGCGGACGGGAGCTGTCAGCCATGGAGAGAGGGTTTGACTAGACCCTCTTACGCTGCATTGGGAATCAATTCCGTAAGGACACCATCCCTAAGCAATTTGATCAACCACAGTTAGATCTCTGTCCTGGGCCACATCATGACATGTAATCATGGAATCATAGAATGGTCTGGGTTGGAAGGGACCCCAAGGGTCACAGAGCTCCAACCCCCTGCCTCAGGCAGGGACACCAACCTCCAGGAGCTACACAAGGTTGCCCAGGGCCCCAGCCAATCTGGCCTTGAACACCCCCAGAGATGGGGCACCCACCCCCTCTCTGGGCAGCCTGCTCCAGCCCCTCACCACTCTCTCTGCACAGAACTTCCCCCTAAGATCTCCTCTCACCCTTCCCTCCTCCAGCTTCACCCCATCCCCCTTGTCCTGCCAGGCTCTGCCCTTGAACAAGCTGATTCTCCTCCTGTTCCTCTGGTCCCTTCAGGGACTGGCAGGCTGCAATGAGGTCCCCCCACAGCCTTCTCTTCTCCAGGCTGACCCAGCCCAGCTTCACCGGCAATAAGAGAAGTAATGCAGGTGACTGTTTAAATACTGCTGCATTATCATTTCCCCACTCTGCTCAAGCAGAATATGTTGGGATTATTTGTTAAAGGTGATGTTTGGCTTCGTTGAGCCGGATTCCCAAGTGAGAGACACGCAAGGCGTTTGAGCAAAGCGGGACTGGTTGCAAGGTGAGGGTCTGAAGCTTGAAAAGGGAAAAGCCACAGAATTACAGAATTATAGGGGTTGGAAGGGACCTTGAGAAAGTGAGAGGGGTTTTTTTGGGAGAGCCTGTACGTACTGCTGGGAATGGTAAATGTGTATGTACATCCTGTGTGCAGCCTGCGCCGTTAAACACGGTGAGGATAAACCGATGGAATTTGAGAACACCATGTGTTACTTGTTCTAAATGAATTGTTTTAACAATTTCTGCAAGGAAATAATAGTGTGGAAAGTCAAAAGAGACTATTACATGGTACATTAAAACTGTTCCTAAACAGCAGCCCGTGGTAGGAATCCCACAGCTTGGGTATTTTTAAGCAGAGCCCTTCAATTAAGGTTGAAACGGGCTGTTCAGATCTGCATGGAGGTGAACTGGTGCAAAGCAGCAACCCGACCATGGAAACCCTAAAATTTGCAATTCTCATTGGGCTTTGGGTTTGGTTTGTTTTTTTCTAGGAGGACAGGACAGTGTTTAGTGGTTTAGTTGGTCGTAGTTCCTAGGAGAGGCTTCTCATTTCTCCCCAAAAACAAAAGCATCGCTGGTTCCATGTTAATGCCAATGTGTGTGGGATGTCAGTGGTGCTAATGCAGTCTGTGATGCCCAAGGAATTATTAGGATGTTAAACTACAAAGGAGAGAAGGAGAGAAGAAACGTGAAGGGAGATAAACAGTGTCAGGCTGAGCCATACGTGTACGTTTCTGTACTTAATTCATGCCAGGTTTTGCCCATGCTAGGAGGAAGAGCCCCCAGATCATCATCCCTCTCTTCAGGGATGTCTGAAGGGAAACAGGCATTTAATGTACATCCAGCCACGCGCCGTCCTTTGGGTAAAAGCATGTTGGATGAGGCAGAGAAGTGACTGCTGCTGTAATTCTGCTCTGAAATCGCTGCACTCTTTTCCCAAGGTGAAAGAATAATGGAATTAAGCTGTAGGCACGCTGCTGGGAGCAGAGAAGAGAGCCCTGTCCTGTCCCGGGGGCTCTGCCACGCTCCGATTTGTACTGACCCTGCCTGTCTGGTTGCCAGGTTTGCTCCATTTGCAGAAACCAGAAAGCACTTTGTTTTCCTGTCCTTTGTGCATGCAAAGCATTTGGGGAGGACACAGCCCTTCCCTCCCTCGTGCCATCGTGGTGACACCGCCAGCACACATCAGGCTGCTCCTCCATCCCTGGGACACCACCAGCGACTGCAGCCAGGTCTGTTTGGCCTCAGGGCTTTGCCCCCACAGGGCTGGGATGCTGTCCTGGTCTTCCCAACCCAGCCAGGATGCTGTCCCAGCATCGGGACTGGGAATGCCAGGTGATGCAGAAGGGCAAGGACCTGGGTTTGTTGTGGTCGTAGTTCCTAGGAGAAGCTTCTCATTTCTCCCACAAAAAATAGATGGCTGTCCCTTGGGCCACGTCACCTCCTTGTAGAAGGAGGGAAAAGAATAAAGAAGAAATAAAAAGGGAAGAAATGAATCAGATCTGGTTTTGCAGCTTTTGCCGGCACGGAGGGACTTCCCTGGCAGCATCACATTGTTCTGTGACTGTGAAAGTCACCGGGGAATGTTTTGGGTGACAACCCAGAACATGTGTGTGTGAACGACTAGGTGATCTGTCACAAGCTGGACCCGCTCATCCTCCGCAGAGGGAGGGAGGGAGGAGAGGGGGCACTAAGAATAAACACCTCAGAAATGGACCAAACTCTACATTTTCCCAGGAAATCTAAACTGACACAAATCAAAACCAATACTGGCCATTCCCAGCAGCCAGCAGGCAGCACACTGCCTTGGAAAAAGGCTTTTTCTCCTTCACCTCTATTCCTGGTTGCCACCTGGCTGCAAGGCTCCTATTTTTAGATTTTTCACCTTTTCAGAGGTGGCAAAGTCTTGGTTTCCTTGTCCTGCTGAGAACTGAAAATACTCCCAGCCTTAAGTCATTAAACTGTAATTCTGAGGCACAAACTGTTAAATGGGGAAGAAATAATTTTCTGATTTAGTACAATAAATGATGCTGAGAATAGTGGGTTTTGTGTCTCTGGGCACCTCAGGCTGTGCTGTGCAGGGATTGCATCCATAATCCTGCCTTCCTCATTAACCCTGACCACCTTCACCCTCCCCAGAGACCAGCCCAGGACAATTCCCTGTATTGGATGGTCTGAAATAACAGGGAGCAGAAAGGTTGGTATCAGAAGAAACGCTGTGATAACCATCCCAGTCTGAGTATCAATCTCCAGTAAAAAAAAACCCCAAACCTCAGTAGTGATGAAAGCTATTCCAATGTTAAACAGCCAATTTTTTATGATATCTGCAAAATCATCTTGCTTTTTTTTACTGCACAGGACAGTTGGTTGAGCACAGTTTGGGACCGTTCTGAGGTGCCTTCTCTCATTGCCGTGCTCTCTGTGAGAATCCAGCAGTGTCTTGTGTGAGCAAAGTCCTTGGGGGAGCAAACCTCTTGCAGGCAGTGGATGTTTCAGAGCTGTGAAGTTTGATCTTGGCTGAAGGGGTGAAGCACAGGCTGATTTTGTTGAGTTTAGTTCTTCAGCTTGGGATGTTTTCTGCGACTGTTTTCTGCGACTTTCCTTATTTATAAATTGCTTTGCAGTGTCTGTTTGAGATGTGCAGGAATCTACTTAATCCTTTGGTCTCCTACAACCTGTGCCCAGGGGCAGAGCAGTGTGTGGGGAGTGGAACGCTCTTTAAACCAAGCACAGGGATGCTGCTCCTGCCCTGAGGGTCTTTTCCAGGGGTCCCGCAGCCCCTTCTGAGGGTGCAACCTTGATCCTTTCGTGATGCAGGGATGCGGGATGGACCATACCCCTTGCTCTGGGGGTGTTTGTGTGGTCTGTGTCAGTGCTGCTGGCACCGTTCATCTCCTTTTTGCTAGCAGGAGGTAACATCCCGTGTGCTTCTCCTGAGTCCGGTGCAGGCTCCTGCCCTGTCTCACTCCTGTTATGTTCCTCAGCTGACTGCACTGCTGCACTTCCATCACGTGCTCCACAATTTGCATAGCAATAAGAAAAAATGCAGTATATTTCCTTGTAAAAATCACACTATAGCCCTGGCAATCGAACAGGCAACGAGATGGAAAGGAGTGGAGACAGCCAAGAGGATGGTTAGAAAGTCAAAACAGCAAACAAAACATCCCCCTCCACTGACCCAAATCCCCCCAACACCACGGAGATTTTATAACATCTCCACTGCGAACCCACTGAGATGTTATTTCTGGTTCCTTGGTGCTCCATTGGCCAGCAGTAAGAGCAACAGCTTTATAAATAGTTGCTATTGCATCTGCGAAGGGCTAAAATTAGCAGAGGAAGGGCTGCTCTGAGACCAGGGGTGCAGACAGGTATTGTGGCCAAGACTTAAATCCATCAGGCAAAATGAGCTTCCAGGGTCTGGATATCTGCCTGGTACCCGGCTCCCAGCACTGACCTTCAGGTGAGTGCTGCCTGGTCCCTGCCCTCTGAGGTCAGTAGCTGTGTTCAGCAATCACAGCCATGCATTCTGGTGGGTAAATCAGAGTGGATCCCTTTGGGGAGGGGTGGAAAAAAAACCCAGGTTCCTAAGTGATTTGGCTCCTAAATACACTAATGAGGAATCGCCCTGAATTGTGCTCGCTACCAAAAAAACCTGGAGGAGTAAATGGGGCCTCCTGGGCTCATTAGTCTGACCGTGATGATGCTTTGTGAGAGCACTATGGAAGAGGGATGCCTGTACCAACGATCCCTGGGGACCACTGTCTACAGGAGGGATTTGCCTTTGAACCCTGCTTGGCTCTACTCCGTCTGTGCCTTTTAAAATATCCCTTTAGGCTCCACTGATGCTTGGATAGCCTGGCCTGGAAAAGTAAATAGATAGGTTACTGCAAAGAGAAATGTCTGGGAAACTGGAAATGAGCTTGGAGCTCTGAGTGCTTTCTAATTAATTAGAGGTTTGCTGAGGGCAGAGGTTACTGGTTTGGGGCTTTTTTTTCCTGTTTTTCCCCCTTTCTTCAGCCATTTCTCTCATTTGTACTTTCCAGCTGCCCGTTTTCATCACAAAGAGCCCAGGCATGGTGGTGTTTCCCCTCCCTGTGCAGCCCTGAGCTTGCCCACAGCCTACCCCCAAGCCCAGAGCTGGTGCTGAGGGTGATGCACAATTAACAACTCCGGTTTCCTTCACAGGGCTGAAGCGCAGCTACACGTGCAACATCTGCAACGTCACCCTGAACTCCATAGAGCAGTACCACGCACACCTGAAGGGCTCCAAGCATCAGACCAAGTGGGTATCTCCGCGCTCTTCCCGCCTTGTCCTGTCTGTCTGTGTCTCTGTAGATGGACGTACACCTTTGTTCCATATGCTCTGATAACCCTGTCATCTGAGGAGCCCTGGGGTGGTTTGCAAACACAGACACCTGAGGAAGCTCTGGTTGAGAAGAGCAAGGCTGAGCCTGCGATGTCCCAGGGAGGGGGCTCCTCTCTGGATCAGTGAAGGGGTTGACGGGGCGTCCTGCTTTCCTTCCTTCTCCTCCTCTACTCCCCTTCTCAGGAAACCTCCCAGGAAGCTGCACATCCTCTGGGACACCCCTCTTCTCCTTGGTTTGTGGGCAGAAGCACTCGTACCTCTACAGGGCAGGAGGCAATGGGCTCAGGTTGCACCAGGGAAGGTTCAGATTGGATATTAGGAAAAAATTCTTCACTGAACGAGTGGTGGTGCACTGGAACAGGGAGGTGGTGGAGTTGCTCTTCCTGGGGCTGTTTGTAAAGCAGATAGAGGAGGTGCTCTGGGAGATGGTTTAGAGGTTACAGTGATGTAGGGCTGATGGTTGGGCTTGATGATCTTGAAGGTCTTTTCCAACCATGACGATTCAATGATTCTTCTTGTGACAGGCTGTAGGCATTTACAGCACAGAGCATCTCACAGCTTGGCACATACCTTTTCCATGTGCTCAGCCAGGTTACAGGTCTGCCATCCCTCCCCACTGAAACATGTCAGAGGATGCTGGGGGAACCCAGATATCTGCCCACCCTATCCTGGAACTGAGCCGTGCCTGCTGGCTTGGGACAGGTTAAGAAGAACCAGGCAGCAGTGACCCAAAATGTTGATGATGTCTGGTCCTGGTGCCACAAGATTTGTGCCTAGTGATAAGGAGTTTGCAGCTTTGTTTGTGTGTTAAACCTCAGAAGAGGCACTGGGAGTGTAATGGAACCGGGTGTTTCCAAGTGAAAATATTTATGCTGTGATTTAGAGCAATTATGTATCGCCCGACTTGGAAACTTGGAGGGAGTCTACTCTGTCAATTAGGGCAAATTATTAAAATGAAGTGATAAATGGTACCAGAGAGCAGATTAATGAACTAATCTCTCCTAATACACTTACATGTGAGCTTTGGAAACGGTTTCAGAGTGAAGCGCTCCGGGACCACCCAGATTAGAAGAGGGATATAAAAGGTGTCGTTAGATACTGAAATACTTCAGGTAGTTTTACGGGCAGTCTGAAAGATGAGGCAGGATGATCAGAACAGGAAGAAGTACTTAATGTCTAATTTTGCTTAATCTACCGAAGGACAAAGGCAGACCTTCCCCAGCTGATGTTAGACCTTCAAAGGTTCCCAGTATTACTCACTTTCTATCCTACTTATTCATGGAGCATTTGAGTGTCTTCCAAACGCCCCCTTCCTGGACCTGAGCACGTAGCTGTGTTCAGGATCTTGATGAGTGGAAGGGACTGGTGGCGTCAGACTTTCTAATGAGGTGGTGTTCTCCCCAGCTTTTTGCCATGGATGCTGAGGTGGAAGGAGAGGAGCGGCTGTGGTGAACCAGCATACCTATCAGTCTAGACGGGTTGTGGAGGAGAGGGCTGGGGCCAGGCAAGTGAGACGTGGCTTTAGGCTGTGCCATGAGCAATCTGGGACCTTCACTAAGTCCTTTACTGTCTTCAGCTCTCTCTGTACATCTGGTGGTGCAGGGTCGTGTTGATGGGGTCCGTACCCAGTGCAACAAACTGGGCACGCTGGGAAACAGAGCTGACAGCTCTTCCTGTGGCACCCCTGGAGTGAGAGCGGTTGTGATGTGCTGCCGGGGCTCAGAGCTGCGGATGTCCTTCCCCTGCCAGTCCCGAGTCTGTGTCTTTATTGCTGCTGGTGTCACCATGAAGGATAAAGGAGTTCATTTCAAATCAGAGCAGCCTCATGGGTGGGAAATACGGGTGTGCAGATAAGATGCGCTGCTGCTTCTCCGTGTGGGAGGGTGCCTCGCATCCTCTGCGCCATACCCACACCTTCTGCTTTCGTTTCTCAGTCACCTGCAATTAGCAAAGCATCATCACGACACGTAGGCAGCTTGTGCAGGAGGAGAAGTCCTTCTGCATCTCTTCCTTTCCCAAGTGCTTTCTTCTGACTTACTCGGAGAAGAATTGCAAAGGCAAAGGATCATCTTGCTTCATCTTCTCCTGTCTGGAGTCAGAGTGTAACAGAGTGTATCCACTGCAGAGCTCAGGGCTGAGGGCAATGTCTGGGTAGGAGTTGGGACAGTAATTCACATCCACAGTCCTTTACTGCTGCCCACTGGGGAGAAGACCCTCACGTCCCCAAATTGCGTGTGGCAGGCGGCCAGGTGGTAGGATGGAGAAACCAGGAATCCCATTCCGTGCTGGGGGGTTTGCTGGTGTTTGGCTGAGCAGAAACACTGCGTGTGTGTGTGTCTGTGTGTCTGTGGAGGGGGTGATAAAGCAGCAGGGTACAGACACCGTCCTGAGCACACAGGGTAGTCGGGTAGTTGGGAAGGAGAGAGCACAGGGTGCAAGCAGCACTGGGTTTGGTTTGTGGAGGCTCCTGGTGTCCCTTCCCATCTCGACCGGACAGCAGCACGCTGAACGGTGTTGCTCTGCCTTCATGTCATTCCCAGAGCTTTCCAGAGCTCTGAAAACACACAGAATACTGGCAGAAAGGTGCCATTTCTCTTTCATCTCAGTGAAGATCAAGCCAGCACACGCAGGGATACACCAGGGCAGTGCAGAGGTCTGCAGGACTCACTTTTCTTAAAGGACTTTCCCCTTCTGTGCATTAACATTCTTATCAGTCCTTCTAAATTTAGTTTCTTATCATCTATTCATAACGACTTAAATCCGGTCTCCAGGGGTTTTCATGGGCATTCAGCACAAGGGGAAACACAGCCATAAATCCAAAAGAAAGAGCGTTACAGATGTAATAATGGAATGCCAATTACAGACGTTCCTCTGACCAATTTTCTAGGGGAAATTGCTCCGATTATTCCATCTCCTCCATCCGTTGTCCATTCTCACACGATTTTCTCTGAGGCCAAGTATTGGGAGCCCAGCGCAGCTCTCGCGGGAAGAGCGGAGCCACTGAGACAATAGGAGAGCAGCTTGGGTTTGTGCACAACAAAAGCTCTTCCCACCCTGTAATTAGTATGTAACCAGATTTTATTCTCCTATTTAAAGCTGGTTTTGCAGCTTCCTCGTCCTCTGTGTGGGACGGAGGAAATGAGTTACCCATACCCTTTATCCTGACTGTCCATCCGTCCCCCACCACCTAAGGGGTCAGTGCCAGCTCTGAATGCAGCTGGACCCAAGATGCAGCCCCAGAAAGAGCCTTGGAGGGGGTGTGGGGGGTGTCTCACAGATGGAGTTGTTCTGCTTGCCTGTACACAGAACTGACCTCGTACATGGTGCTCCACAGAGCTGGATAATAGTGGTAATAGCAGGAAAGCAAAACAGCTCATACAGCTCGTGTTCCTGGATATAGAAATCATCTGTTGTGCAGGCAAAGGTGAAGAAATCTTCATTTCTGGCACTGTAAATGAATGCATTGTGAGAAGCTATCCTCCATCGTGCTGTCATAGGAGTGCCTGAAGGCACATGTGCCCTCCATTCAGCCCTGCTTCCAGCACAGGGGGATGTGCAGGGCAGCAGGGACACAATCAGGCTTTGTTAGGGTTGCAGCTAGGGGTTTTTTTGTAGCTTTCTACAAGTGATTGTGTCTGCCATAGAAAGAAAGTTAATTTTGAAATCCAGAACCAGCCCTTCTGCTGAGTTCCCGCTGCTGCCCGTTGTCCCGGAGCAAGGCTGGCTGGCCACAGTGCCTCAGCTCTCAAGCTCAGGGTGAAGTGAGTGTAAATGTGCTCTGTCCTTCCAGCTGCCCACTGTGTACCCCAGCCTTTTTTTCCACTGTCCTCATTATCAGTGGTTAGTGTCAAGGCTGTCCTCATCCTCATAACTCAGTCTGAAGCCAGTGGATTGCAGTTGCCAAGGCAACAAAACATTTTATGGAGCTGTCATACTTCATATAATTAAAAAAAAAAAATAAGGGGAGGGGGGTGGGATGGCAAACATTTTGTAAAGGAAAGGGATTTTGCTCTGGGATGGGTTAGTGGGGAAGGTGATGGCAGGCAGCACCCAAAAATACTGGGCAGACGAGTCTTCTGAAAAGCTGCTTTAGGAGAGAAGAACTTTTATGGGGAATGAGTCAAGTTGTGGATATTTATTACAGTTCTTGAGAGCTCTCCAGAGAGCAACACACAACCGAGCCACCGCTGGAGACGCTTTAAATAACCCACCGTACAGCAGCCCTTGAACTGCTGCTTGGCAGGGCCTGTTATTTGGATCTCCATCACTTCTCGGCGCCGGCGGTGCCGGAGCTCCATGAGCAGAGCGGGAAGTCAAGGCTGACTACTCTGCAGCTGACCTCTTCTTCCTTGAGGGTGGCTGGCAGGGGGTGCTTGGCTGTTAGTTGCAGGAATTTCAGGGGCTCTCTGGGTGCCTCCGACTGCATTGGACCAGAAGATGGGGAAAATGGGGGCTTGGCTGGGAAAGCTGAAAGCATCTTAGCTGGTATATTGGTGCTGGATAAAGGATGCAGGAGGAGGCAGCTGATATGGATCTAGTCCTTATTCCTCTGGCCAGTGATTATGCAAAGCTTGGACTCTACTAGGTCCCTCTTTTCCCCTCTGTAAACTGTGTATTTGAAGAGAAAGGAAATCCCCATCCTTTTCTTCTCCTGTCTTAATGTGAGGAATTGGGGTGAGAGTCAGATACAGGAGAATATTTCTTCTAAAGGCATCACAGATCTGCGTGCATCAGGTCAGGGCAGTGTTTGTCATGGCTCTGATGGGGCTGCTGTTCACATCCTGGGAAGCAGAGCTCCAGCTCTGACAGCCAGCGCTGGGGGCTGCAGGCACACTCGTCAGCACAGCAGCAGGTTTTGAAATGTGGCTGGACTCTGGAACATCTGCAGCAGGGAGGAGCACTAAACCTTTAATTAGGGATTTATGAACTGTGTAGAGATGATTGAGTCATTGTTTGACTTGCTTTCCAGAAATAGAAGTGTGGGTTTGGGGGTTTTTATTTAAATCTCCCCTTCTCCCTTCTTGAGCAGAGGAGCAGCAGGATGATGAGCGGGATGATGAGCAAGACTGCGGTGCTGGAGCCTGATTTGGCTGGACCATGGTCAGCACCGGGGGAGGGGGACTCTGTTTCTATGGGGACCAGTGGCAGCCGAAATCCCGGCTGATGAGTCGCTGCAGGAAGGAGGGCATCTCTGAAATGTAGGGAGAGCATCACATGCCAGCCTCGCTGCTCACTGCAAGCTGACAGCAACAAAAGTTCCCTCTCTCCTGGGTTTATGGAAACTGGAAAGATGAGGAACCACTGCTAAAAGGGGTTTGGAACAGGCAGTGGAGAATTAAAGTCCCAGGTAGCTGTGAAAAAGCCAGAGGAGGTTCAGATTCTGGGGCAAAGGAATGCTTTGTGTGGAGTATTAACTCAGGGCATCCCTCCTTTAATTAGCACGTGCAGGGTGGGATTGGGGACAGGGCGCTGCCTTCATCGCCTCATCCAGGAGGAAGGAGCTGTGTCTGGGGAAGATGCTCCAGTTCCAGGAGTGAAGCGGCTCCTCTGGGGCTTGCGGATGAAAGGACCAAAGATGCTGTTGGCAGAGTACAGAGCCCAGACCCACATTTGATGTAAGTGCCATCTCTGGGCCGCTTGCAAATCTATCAAACACTGTAATAATGCGCTGGGTAGTGAGAGCTGTGAGCTGTCCTCTGCTGTTCTGGCTGTCGGCGATCGGAGGCTGAGATCCAGCCCTACTAATTAAGAGTCTGACGGCATGGGGATAGCGATTCCCGCTCCCATAAAGAAGAATTTTATCTTTTCACCTTTATTTCGTCTCTTTGATCAGCCAGACCTCTCTGCCACATCTAGAGTTCGGAAACGTATTCTGTGCTTTTATAACCCCTCATTTACACATTCATAGATGCTAATACACATCTAAGTTTCCCTCTCAAACGCCCGCTTTCCCGTTCATTTGAGGACTTTTGGGGAGAGAGGGCCCAATCCTGCAGCTGTTGTCGGGGTAAAGTCGATTCAGTAGGAGTGCTGAGGGGCGTGAGGGTGGTCATTTTGAGTTTGGAAGGTGTGCTCTGAAGATCTTCCCACACAGCCCATCCCCATGTCGTTGGCTCACACCCTATGAAAGCCCAGATGATTGCCAGCCTGCTGCAGAGCCAGTGACAGCAGGCACGGTGCCGTGAGCACTTTCTGCTTCTTTCTTCGGATGGAGAGTGCAGATGTCTAATTGGAACAGGGTATTTATTAACACGAGCTGCTTGGCTGTTCAGGAACCTGAGCTGATCAAAATACTGTAAATATAGTGCCCAGGGAAACGTCATCGTCATCCCCCTCCCAACGCTATCGCTTCCATGGGGGTTTTCAACCTATTTAAGGCAGTGTAAACTAGTGTGTACAGGCTGTTGTGGCTGAAGGGGGCTCCTGGCCCCTGACCCAACGTAGCCGGCAGGTGCTGGGTGGGTGCTCTGCCCCCAGCCATCCCTGCTCCACGGCTTCAGAAGTTTAGGACGTGCCAAAAAGCAGGAGAGGGGACTAGAGGAAAGCTTTGGCCGTCCCTGGCCTGGCTTTGTTTGTGTTGGTTTTTATGCAAAATGGGGTTTTTTTCCTGTTTCCCCTGGATTCTTCCAGCCCCCAGCGCTCAGGGGTTGAACTCCCTCCTGTGCATCATCTGATGCACTCTCTGATATACAGCTTCCAATACATTTCAGAAAATGATATTAAATACTTGATTGTGCCATATACTTTACAACAAAGCCAAATGATTTCGTTCTTACCTCGATGACTGCAACTATTACTGGTAGCAGTAACAATTTCCCTGTGCTTTCTGTAACATATAGTGGCTGATGCCTAAAATACAAAGAAGCCTTTAGAGTGATAATAACTCCAGAAGATGAATAGTTATAAAAGGTAGATAGAATTGAAAAGCATTTTAATTTGTCATTATTTCAGTTCCAGAGAGCAGCTGAATAATTACACTGCCTATGAAGAGAGAGTCTGTAATACTTTGTCTCATTATGGGATTAAATTATCTCACTTCCCTTTCAGTGTAAGTGAAAATAAAGATCTCTCTGATATCTTCTGCTTTGAGATCATCATTTGAAAGCCCCAGAATGGCTGGTGCATCTTTGGGGTTGAGTGTATGGATCGGTTATTTTAACGTAAAGCACAAACGTCGCAGTGATTTCTGGAAGTGTAAACCTGAGCTCACCAACATCTGCTGAAGGAGAAATTCCTCATTGGCCCAAAATCACAGAATCACAGGGGTTGGAAGGGACCTTGAGAGCTCATCAGGTCCAACCCCCTGCCAAAGCAGCTCTCCAGGTCAGGTTGGCGTCCAGACTGGGCTGGAATCTCTCCAGAGAAGGAGACTCCACACTCCCCTGGGCAGCCTGGCCCAGGGCTCCCTCACCCTCACTGGGGAAAAGTTCTTCCCCAGGTTGCTGTGGAACTTCCTATGCTCCAACATGCAGCCATTGCCCCTTGTCCTGTCCCCACAGACACTGAAAAAGGGCTGCCCATGTCCCCCTGCATCCCATCCTTCAGATAGTGATAACCATTAATCAGGTCCCCCCTTAGTCTTCTCTTCTCCAGGCTAAACAGCCCCAGCTCCCTCAGCCTTTCCTCAGAGGGGAGATGCTCCAGGCCCTTCAGCATCTTCATAGCCTCCTCATTGCAGCCTGCCAGTCCCTGAAGGGAGCAGAGGAACAGGAGGGGAATGGGCTTGTTCAAGGGCAGAGCCTGGCAGCACAAGGGGGCTGGAGTGAAGCTGAAGGAGGGAAGGGGGAGAGGAGATCTTAGGGGGAAGTTCTTTGCAGAGAGAGTGGTGAGGGGCTGGCAGGGGCTGCCCAGAGAGGGGGTGGGTGCCCCGTCCCTGGGGGTGTTCAAGGCCAGGTTGGGCCCTGGGCAACCTTGTGTAGCTCCAGGCCTGGAGGTTGGTGTCCCTGCCTGTGGCAGAGGGGTTGGAGCTCTGTGATCTTTGGGGTCCCTTCCAACACAGACCAGGCTGGGATTCTGTGATTCTATGACTTCTGCTTCCTTTCTGTCTTGCAGCCTGAAGAACCAGTAGTAGTTCATCAGTCCAGACAAGGAAAACCACTGAGGCTGCTTCTGTGGAGGGGAACTGGCCAGCAAGGAGAGGATGCTTTCTTGGACAATGAGCCTGCGTGGATTTGATGATTAACATGTAACTAACCTTCGCTCTGGACAAATACATGGGAATATTTTTTTTTCTTTTTTTCTTTTTTTTATTTTAATTTTGTGGTGAGTTAAAATATTTCGATGGATTTTTTTACCCTTTCAAGATAATATTTATTCAGCACAGAGTCTAGAGTATGATAACTATCCTGTAAATACAGCACTTAATCATCCATCACCTTCAGAGACAGTGGAAACAAGATATTTTACTTTTTCGTATTTATTCTTAGGTTTCTCCCCAGAGTATCAAACTATTCTATTACATTATCCATGATAGTGATGTAATCAGTCCTCAGCCAGAAATAAACATACTTTCCTCACCTTCTCCAGCATGGTTTGTGTCACCACATAAAGAGCAGCAAAAAAAAAAAAAAATTGATCACAGGGATTGTATAATGGATGAATTCTTTTTTTCCCCCTTTCCTCTTTGTCTTCAGAGAAACAAATGGTTCAGTGAGCCAAGCAAACTAAAATGAAAGAGCAAAATCCTTTTCCTGTGGGTAGGATTCCCCACAGGTGAGGTGGAAGCCGTTCGCTTTGTCGACATTGCTGATGCAGACCCAAAGCTGGATGCTGCTGCTCTGCCCGCCTGCGGTTCTGGGAGCAGGCAGCCCCCCAGCAGAGCTGCAGGAAGGACACAGGATCAGCTTGTCGGGCTGTCCAGTGAGGGTAGCACCAGCTGAGAGGGTGTTACCTCACAGGGAGATGGTGGAGAGGCATCAGGGACCAGCGGTGGGGACAGCGGAGAGGCGGCACGTGGAGGCTGGTTTCAGGACACCGATGCCAACCTTCGTCATGCATCCCTGGAGCTGCCCTGGCCGTGGGGCTGGGAGCTGTGGCTGCAGCAGGGCAAGCCATCGCCAGCATCCAGGCATTCCAGCCGGTGAGTTTTTGCACTAGGGTGGAAATCCTCCATGCCCTGGGATGGAGGGTTCAGTGCTCCAGCAGCCGCGGTGATGACAGACCTCCACTGAGGCATCGGCTAGCACGGCACAGGCTCCCCAGCCGCTCGCTATCAGGGCTGGCACCGCCAAGCTGCAGGTTTCTTCCCAAGCCCTGGCATCCCCTTCCCCGTGGTCAGAGGCGTCAGACCAAAGCCTTTCGCTCCCAACACTGGAAATCCCCTACACTGCTCCTGTGAGAGACGAGAAGCATTCAGCCGGGCCAGGTCTGCTGGGAGCGATGGAGCTGGATGTGCTGGAGCCTCTCCAGGTGCTGGGCATCCCTGGCAGCCCTCTGGGTAGAGTCCTGGTGCCCACGCAGGACCCCTGTCTGGTGGCCCTGTGGCAGGCACAGCGGTTCATGGTGGGAGAAAAGAGTTAAATGGGATTGAAGGGAGAAAAAACCACCCGAAACCCAACCTGAACTGTCCAGAGGAATGCTGTTGGAGCAGACCTCAGCTGGGTCCCACTCCACAGCACTTTGACAATCAACCATAGGGAAAGGTGTTTGTTCTCCATGGCTTTGGGGGGAGCAGAAACAAAAATTACTCCAGCCCCCAGGAAGAGTGAGCTCCCCAGGATTTTAGGTTTTCCACTGCTTTGAGCACAAAGAGCCCAGGTTCCTTAGCTCACCCAAGAGCCCGGGTTCCTTAGTTCTCCTGCTGCAGTGTGAAGAGCTGCAATAAACACAGTCTCAGGCAGGTCCAGTCTCAGGCAGGTACAGTGAGCAATGCAAACCAGCCCTCACTACTCGCTCTCAGTGAGTGCACGTTGCATGCAGAGGTACCCATCCTGTGAATGCTGCTGGGGATTGCACACCATCTTTTTAAAGAGCAGTTTGGTTGCTTGATGTATGTGTAGAAGCACAATTCTTCTGAGACTCTGGCCATTACAGTGCTTCTGCATCTCTGAAATAACAAGCTTTGACATTTCCTTTCTGGGCACACTCAGCCGGAGGCTCCGGTATGCCTGGAAGTGAGCAGCCGTGTGTATGGATCCATCAGTTCATTTCCAGCAATCCCAGCATGGTGCAAGAAAATAGTGAGCAGCCATGTGCATGGTTCCACCAATCCATTTCCAGGAATCCCAGCAAGGTGCAAATCCATTTCTCCAGCATCTAAAGGAAGTGACCTCCCGCTACTCGCTCCGCATCAGGGAAACCCTTAATTTAATCCACAGCTTGTGGGTTTGGGAATTTTATGCTGGGTGAAGCGGTCGCGCAGAGATAATTCATGTGCCCTCCCTCCACCCTCTTCCCCTGCACCTCCACAAGCCCAAGTGAAGCACCATGTGTTTTGCTCTGCGTTTTGGTGCTGAGTGGCACAGGGTGAGAGGTGCTTGACCACGTCACTTGGGAACTGTAGCTGTGATGCAGATGGCATTTTATATGTTCGTAGAATTATTAGTCTTGGTGCATATTAATGATAATAACACACAGGGCTCGTTAACCTTGACCTGTCTCACTTTGAGGGAAGCCACACCCAAAGGGTCCCTACATCCGAGCAGCCCTGGGTGGTGGATGAGCTGGTGATGTCAAGGCAGCATCACTTTAACCCTGCGCTGAGCTGTGGTTTGGGAGAGGTGATCTTTAAAGCCATGAAGTCACAAGGCAGCACCTGCTAAGAAATAATTGTCCTGAAGCCACTGCCAGTACCTGCAGCTCTGTCACTACGTGTGTTCTGCTTGTAAGTGAGCCTGTGGGATGGAGGAGGAGCAGGCTTCTTGTGGAGGGGGCCTTGTGATGCCTGAGGAAGATAAATGGTCTTAATCTGCTGCAGACAGGGGTCTGGTTTTCAGATCTTTCACAGCATCACCAGGCTGGAAAAGACCTTTGAGATCATCGAGTCCAACTGTACCCATCCTCTACTAACCCACATCCCTGAGCACCTCATCTCGCCATCTGCTAAATCCATCCAGGGGTGGTGACTCAGCCCCCTCCCTGGGCAGCCTGTGCCAGTGCCCCAGAACCCTTTCAGGGAAGAACTTTTCCCCAATGTCTGATCTGACCCTGCCCTGGCACAGCTGGAGCCCATTCCCCTCATCCCATCACCTGTCACTTGGGCAAAGAGACCAAAACCCACCTCTCTGCACCCTCCTGGCAGGGCAGGGGAAGTGGGGAGAAGGTCTCCCCTCAGCCTCCTCTTCTCCAGGCTCAACACCCACAGCTCCCTCAGCTGCTCCTCAGAAGCTTTGCTGCTCCAGCCCCTTCCCCAGCCTGGTTGCCCTTCTCTGGACACGCTCCTGGAAGCATGAGGAGTTCATCTTCTGTGGCCAGCAGTGTGCGGGCTGCAGGCAGCTGCAGGGCTTTTCCTTTGCAGTGATGATGTTCTGTAACAGGCTGCTTAATTACCATCCCATCTGGGACTCTGAAATCCCTCACTGCTGGGGTCACCCTCTTAGTGGAAACTAACCTGCTTTGGTTGGTAGAAATTACTCTTTTTACCTTGCAAAGGCAATTAAAAGCCCAAACTGAACAGATTTATTTTTAAAAGACTCTTTCAAATCCTCAGCAGAGAGGAGAAATCAGTCTCCACCCTAAGGAGGAAGATCAATAATAAATGTTGCTCCACAGAAGCTCAGGTTTTTTTGCCTGCCAGCAGCAAAGACAAAATAGATCCCTTTTTGTTTAAGAAGGAATAAAACTCCTGTGATTTGGGTTTGGGTGGGGTTTTTCTTGCCACCATGTGTGCAGTCTGTTGGCAAATATACTTAATAGGCAATATTCAGTGCTTTATCTTCATTTGGCATTTAATCAAAGGGATGTGCTACATCTGTATCATCATCGGGCTAATTGGCTTGACAGAACTGAGTGATCCTACTGGTCCTCTTCCTATCTGGCAAAAGGAATATGCACATCATCCTGTTTCTTGAAACCTGTCTGAGTGTAAACTCATGGTGAGTGGTGGCAGGATGTGTCCTGGGGACACTTCCAAAGCTTTGGCCTGTGGGAGCAGCGGGCACAGACTCAGAGCAGCGCTGGCGTTCGCTGCGGGTCAAGGTGTGGGATGCTGTTGCACGCTCAGAGAACATCTTCTGCTGACAACAGGGACAAGTGAAGGAAGTTACAAGTGCTTCCAGAGTGCAGCCTGCCTGTGAGTGGCTTTTCCTTTTGCCTTGTTCCCTTATATTGCTGGGGGGAGTTTGGGGGTGTTTGGGGGGAGTGGAGCCCATCGCAAAGCCTCGTGCCTTTGGTGCTCACCTCCTCCCCCTCTTGCTGGTTCTGAGTTGTGTGTTTGGAAACTGGTTTCCACAGAAGTGAGGTAACTTGTGCACCTTGCTTTGTGTGTGCCCACAGACGCAGTATCTGCGCTGCTTTTATGTGCACTGCAGGTTGCAGGAGCGTTCAGAGGCTCCTGCACTCGCTCCTACAGCTTTGAAAGCTCCTGGCAGGTGGAAGGTGCCTGCAAAACGGAGGCTGCTCCAGGTCTGTGCTTTGCAGCATCCCAGCCAGCAGCATCTCGTTTGCTTTTCCCCTGCTAAGGCCTCTAAACAGAGATCAGGAGAGAGATGGTTCCTCTTCTGCATCCCAGAGGCTGCCGGGGGGCTCTGCTCATGGGGCCGGTGGGCTTGTGCCATCAGTCCCACGCTGGGAAGGGTCTGATGTGCTGCAGAATCCAATTGTTTGCTCTCAGGGGACAGTAAAAGATACTGAAGAAGCTCTGTGTGATTAATTTGTGCTCTTGCATCAATGCCTTTTCGTGTGTGGAGGAGAACGGGGCCGTTCACAGATGAGTAAGCACCTCCTTGGGTTTCATAGCTGTGGGGCTGTTCCGTTTATTGTGTTTTGGGTAATAACATAAGACGCCAGTGTTCCTGAATCTGAACTGCCTCTTTACAGGGAGAATGATTTACAGAAATAGGGCATGTCGCTCATGTGTGTGCAGCCTGACTTTTCTGAGCCTCCCTCCTCCCCTCCCCCAAATTCTCCCTTCCTCCGAGCTGCATCCAGGGTGCCGCAGAGGAGGGGAAAAGAATTCTAACTTGTGTGCTCAAGTAATCACTACAAGCTAATAGCAGCTAATTAATTACAGCCCAAACACAATTTCTTTCCCCAGGCAGGTGTGTCAACAGCTCTGGTGCTGCTGCAGTGAGCTGGGTGGAACTCAGCCTCCAGTGCCCAGCCTGCATGAGACCCTTTGCCCTTCTCTGTATGGAGCTGGTGGTTTGTTTGGTGTAAGAGAGCAACCAAAGCCAGGAATTCAGGGAAGAAATTCAAAAAATCTCATTTTCTGTGTGCTCTGGCCACTTTCTGGCAGTTTTTTCCCATGAAAATGATGCAAAGATGTACGTACACTTGGACAGGAGGGATGAGGTTGCTGTGTCCCACGCCACCCAGCCCTGGTGAGCAAGAGGCACGTCACCGTGAGGAAGAGTGAGATGCCCTGTCACATCCCTTGCTCTGTTTTAAACTGGAGTAACTGGAGCAGCACAATATTTGCATTTATTGCCAACATTGTCCTGGTCCAGTCAATCAAGCTTTGGTGCCTAAATCCTTCTAATCTCTTGCTTTTCCTAAGTTCATTAGGCCTTCAAAGCAAGACATAAAAAGACAAATCTCCTAGTGGGAAGTCAGTGATCCCTGCAGAAATGCCTCCAGATCTCATGCTCTTCTCTGATGTTGAGACTGGTACCCACCCTGGGCTTAAACACTGTGTTAGAGATCTTTGCAAACAGATGCGGTGCAGCCATCGCATCCCCCAAGGTTACTTTAACCTGAAGGGTGAAAACATTTGCATGTATTTTCTTTGTAAAAAAAAAAGCAAACCCAAAACACAACAACATACTCTGCATTTTTCCTGCAGAGCATCTATTCTGTGTTACAGGATCGACTTTTGTCTCTCCCAGCCAAATGTTTTTCCCAGCTTAAAATTCTGCACAGGCCATTCTGTAACCAAAGTAAATCTCAGTAATGAAGTGACAGTCTGGTTGTCCTGCCACACACACACACTTGTGAGGAGCGGTGCTAACTGGAATGCCACTGGGAGACAGCTGGAAGTGTGATTATTAACACCAAAACTGTAATCTTTTGGGGGATGTTGCATCAATATAGTTCTGCAGGCTGTGCAGCAGATACTTTGGGTGATGTTTCCAGAGGCAAGACACTAACTTCCTCTAGTGTTTTATGCTCAGACAAAATACAGCACAAATAATACATGTTTTTGGAGCTGGCTTGTTGTACTGAGGCGATGGAGCTCTATGGCAACAGTGTGTAAAGTAACTCTACCCTGAGACATGCCACTTCACGCATGCAAAGAAATTAATCACAGGAGAAGAATGCTCCTAGTACGTAAGTGGTGCTTGCTTTGTGAAGTTCCTCTTGCATCAACTTAATTAGCAAGTCCTGACCTTTAAAACCACCTTCCATAATCTTCACATTATGTATGTGAGAGCCTGCCTTCCTCCTCCTGGCTGCGCTGGCAGCCTCCTGCACTTGTCTGGATTCATCTGAACTCCTCAAGTGTGGGACCAGCTGAAAGTCCTCTCCCACCAGTGAGAAGCTGCTGGGAGCCTCCAGACCTGTTGTGGATCTGCAGGATGACCCCATTCAGTCATCCCTATTGGGATTTTGAGAGAGGGAAAGCAAATACCCAGTAATATTGCAAACTGCCCCACTTGGGTTACTGCACTGAGCTCAAGTGTGAGGCTTTTGGGTAAATTTTCTAGTCTAATTTCTATTTCTAGCATCACAAGAGGCATGATGGGGTTGGTCCTGTTGACCTGGTGATGTTTGTCTTCACCAAGTGTGTTCCTCTGGCTGTAAGGAGCTGGGTCAGGAGGTGGCTGCAGAGCTCTTCACATCAAAGTTTTCCACTTTCTTACACGGTACTTGTACTCTAAATCACAGGAGATCTAAAGCAAACTCTGTAATTCCTCCTCTATATTCTATCCTCATTTTCCCAGCACCTTTGTGCATCTCATCATCCCACCAGCACTGCCACAACTCATCTCTGTGTGCAGCCAGCGTGTGCTTCTCTGGGACCTACATCCATACCCTTCCCCAGAGGGGCTGCAGACTGGGGCTGCTGTGGGCACGGGGCAGGACATGAGCAGCTGGTGCTGAGCTGCTGAGTTCTCCTGCACATCCCTGCATGGTGGTCTTGTCCCCTTTCACCCTGCCTTTAGCCTAGTGACCACAGATGCCGTGCCATCATAGTGACCACAGATGCCATGCCCTAGAATCAAACTCTTTAATCCCATACCATCTTTGATGGGGCTGTTATCACACCTCATCTTGTGAAGGAACACACTGGGTGCCATCGGTGTGATGCACCAGCACCCTTAATCTGCCTGACCAGCCTCCCCTGCACCCCCTGCATCCTCAGCCCCTGCTCCTGGAGCTGCATTTAAACACTGGCTGTGTGTGTGTGTGTGTATGTGTGTGTGTCCCACAGTCCTTGTTCAAGCCAAGAGAGCAGCAGCAAGAGCCCAGCTGCTCCCTGGGAAAGACATGGATGAGCTGTGGGTACCCAACTGCACAGGAGGGATGGCATCATCCCCAGCAGTGTGGGTACCCAAGCTGCAGGTCCTGCCGGGGGGAAACTGAGTTTAAAAGCAGAGCTGGGTGACTTCATCTTCAGAAGCAGCCCAGGCAGGAAGACTCTCTTTGCAGATACTTTCCTGGAGGTTTCTATGGGTGCAGCAGTGACAGGGACAGCTCACTCGCCTCACTGGCGTGGGCTGGGCTTGCCATGCTGGTGCTTGAAAGGGACCAGTTTAAGCAGCATCCCCCTCCGTGGGCCTCTGCTCGTGGCTCTCTGACAATAGCCTTTGTCTAATATGGTTTTAATCAGTGTGTGCCTTTCAATTTGCATATTAATAGCAAGGAGATGTTATTATATGCTGCTGTTGATGAGATGGTTGTCAAGCCTATCTTTCCAGTCTGAGGAAAGAAAGAAACTGCATCTATTGTGTAAAAAATGAAATAGCAGAAAACACATGTTTTAGGAGCTACCATTCTCTGCCTCTGTCTGTCTTTATCTCTGCCTCTATTTTTCTCTTAATAGCTCATATGGATGCATTCATTAATCTCTCTCTTTTTTTTTTTCCTTCCTTAGAACAAGGATCATTTAACAGGAGAGTAAGGCAGGGCTCTGTGCCTAGCCTGACAGCTCCAAGCTAGCCTAAATATCATGGTTTTACTGGGCATTTATGACTCCCAGCCTAGGAGCCCATTTACTGCAGTTGACCCCAGCAGAGTAATTAAAATGCCAGTAATGAATAAGGGCACTGCTCACTCTCTGGGTTTTGGCATTTCCCAGCTGCTGGAGGTGTTGGCTTCATCAGCTCAGAGCCAGGGATGTGGCATCAGAGCTGTGTCTCACTGTATGTCCCGGCAGCAGCAATGCCCAGGGGCATGAGGGGGTGGACCACACAGCAGAGATGTGCAGGGAGGAGTGTGAGGAGTGAGGGCTCATGGAACAGCCCAGAATAAGTCCCAAGTATGGATTCTTGGCGCTGGCAGTGCACCCCACACCTTCACGCTGCAGGACTGTGGAAGCAGCGATGCTCTTGTCCCAGTTCTCAGGCACAGGACAGGGGTGTGTTGGGAGGTGTGACTGGGTGACCTGGGAGCTGAGATCCATGGGCTTCCAACCCCCACACCCATCAGTCAGGTCTTAATTCCAAATTGTCCCATGGCTTTTCTGCAGGTCACAGCACAGTGAGGTTGTTTATCTTGTTTTTCTTTCTGCTTTTCCTGCCCTTTCCTTGACTCTTCCCTCTATTTCAGAAGCCCAGACCTTCTGCCCCTTCCTGGGGCTTTCAGCTCTGGGAAGTGATTTGCTGTGCACTGGCTTTGCCTCCACTTTCCCTCCCCACGTCTCTGCAGGGAGATGGCCTGGAGGCAAAAAGCCAAGATGGGAAGGGGAGAGATGAAAAGAGAAACTAGAGAAGGAAAAAACCAAAATCCAGAGGACAAAGCAGGTCCCCAGTGAATCCCAGTGAACCCCAGCCTGACTCCACTGATGATGGATGGCAGAGACAGGTGCTGGAGGAAAAGCAAACCCTCTTGGCTGTTGATGGGGGATGGTGGGGAGGGTGCTGAGTGCTGCTGGGGAGATAGGGGCAGCTTTAAGCCAAGTTTAGCATCACTGCATTTTGAGCCTGCTCTCCTAATCCCAGATCAAAGGGCGTTGGGAAGAGAGAACAGGGAGGTTTTTTCCCTCTCTTCTCTGCCAACAAAGCTGCCCTTGCTGCTCCTGATGAGGAGCAAGCAGGGAGTGCCAAGCTCCCACAGCTGGAAAAGACTTCCCACTGCTCCTACCTCCCATTGCTCTGGAAAGAGAGGAGCAGAAGATGGGAAAGCCACCATCCATCCTCTCTGGAGCATCCCCATTTGCTGTGCAAAGTGACGACAGCAGCAAGCTGGAATCAGCACCACTCATGTAAAGGCTCCATAAGCATCAAGTGATGATATTTTGAAGGAAGAACCCTTGGGTGGTCCATGAGCAGGGAGGCAGAGCAGAATTAGGGGGTTTTCAATCCCAGCAGCTCCAGAAGAAAAGAAGAAACACGGCTGCTGATCTGAAATCAGCCTGCAGCTTCTCAGTGCCACCCACACAGACCGTGTGGGACAAAAGGAACAGTATGAGGTAGGAAAACACACACCCCCCCAAACCCTGTGAGCATTTGCTGCAAAGAAAGTGGCTGAAGGAATGAGACCAAGCGAAGGCGTGGGATGGATGTTTCACTCCAGAGCTTCAATCCATTTATATAATCATAGTTGTTATCATAGTAAACGTAAATAACTGAATGAGTTCAAATTTAGTATTTGACAACACTGGCTCTTTGTGAGTACACAGTGAATTCTTGTGGAAAGCCTTTATTTCATCAGGCAATCTAACAGGATTTTTCAACAAGCCTTTAGGCATTTAGTTAGGCCAGTATTTTGTGATTTCTCTCACTCCTGGAAATGAGGGCTATAGTATCCAAAGCATAAAACCCCCTACAAGTTCATGTGCTAAGAAATTGCTTGAATCCAAAAAAAAAAAAAAAGTGGCCCTTTGGCAGCTTGCCTCTTACTGCATCGCTGCAGCCTGTAACAACAGCAATAATGTCGTGGTGAAAATAGAAAAAGGCTGGTTTGCACCCTGTCAGCCCCAAGGCAACAAATATCCAAGCTAAACTTAATTTATTTTTCATAGGATGTGGCGGCTCTCAACCCTGAGTGGCATCTGAGACAGGCATCAGGGCTACGTCCTGCCTCGCCCGGCTCAGGATGCATCCTTCCTCCTTAGTGCCAGTGCTGGGTTCTCACCTCACAGGGCAGTGGGCTACACAGCACCATGTGGCACAGCTACTAGTGTGGGTTCACCTTAGGTCTTGGTCTGACCAGGACCTTGGTCTCCATCTGATTCCCACTCCATGGGTGCTGGAAGTGGGAATGTGCCAGATGGGGATGAGGGGGTCAGCAGCGGCCCCACCACTTCGGCCAGGGAGTCTGCAGAACCAGCTCCAGCACCCAGGGTGGCATTTCATGGGGAATGAGCAGGGCAGACCCAGTGCTGGCCATCCTGCCCATGCCCAGGGCTTTGCCAGCACGGGGCTGCTCCCTTTGCTGAAGCAAGAAGCCCACCCCACCATGGTCTGCAGGCTCTGCATGGGTGGGCTGTGGTGGAACAAGGGAACACCTTGGGGTTGGAAGGGGGCTTTCAAAAGCCTGGTGCTCAGAAATAGATCAGAACAAGCCTTTTTTCAGTGAAAAGCTGGTTCAGAATAGCATCTTCTGTAACGGCCTGCTCACATACCTTCTAAAGAGAGTAGTGCTGGGCTTAAGAGACAAATGACCTCGATTCACTCGCAGCACTCTTCTATTGATTCACTGGCTGCTCTTAATGAGGAAATTATTATCTTTGTTGGAGAATGTGGGATCCAGCAGGTGCATGGGCTTAAATAATGAAAAAATCATCTTTGTGAGCACCAGACATGTGATGGTGCAGTGCTGGTATGCACGGAGCTCTCAGGAGCGCTCTGCGGGGATGCTGCCTTTGCCAGTGGCCTTACAGAGCGCGATGGGGGAGATGTTTGTGCCACTGGGCATTTGGGTTCAGGCTGCTGGGAGGAGGCTCTTGTTTGAACAGGTAACCTCCCTGTTTCTCCTTTGAAAGTGGTGTGAGGCTCAGGTTGCTCAAGTCGATGCCTTCTGCCGTTTCAGCAGGTTCAAGCAGCGTGTGCCTTTGGAGGGGTCTGGCCCATGTCCCACTTAGATCATCCATCTTTAAATCACCAGGAGCGCTGTCTCGATTGCTTCCCCTCAAGATGAGTCACTTCCTAGAGCAGGCTCTCAGTTCGTTAGTGTGGTGATGCATTAAAATGAATCTCAGCAAAAAGGCAACGGTAACCTAAAACCCAAACAATCCCCCCACCCCTCCCCCTCAAATTCTCTGATTCATTTTTGTCCTGACTCGGGCCAAGGGAAGGACAAATGCTTCAGGAGATGGTTTAGAGGTTACAGTGGTGTAGGGCTGACAGTTGGACTTGATGATCATAGAATCATAGAATCACAGCCTGGTCTGGGTTGGAAGGGACCCCAAGGGTCACAGAGCTCCAACCCCCTGACACAGGCAGGGACACCAACCTCCAGGCCTGGAGCTACACAAGGTTGCCCAGGGCCCCAGCCAACCTGGCCTTCAACACCCCCAGGCACAGGGCACCCACCCCCTCTCTGGGCAGCCCCTTCCAGCCCCTCACCACTCTCTCTGCAAAGAACTTCCCCCTAAGATCTCCTCTCACCCTCCCCTCCTCCAGCTTCACCCCATCCCCCTTGTGCTGCCAGTCTCTGCCCTTGAACAAGCTGATTCTCCTCCTGTTCCTCTGCTCCCTTCAGGGACTGGAAGGCTTCAATGATCTTGAAGGTCTTTTCCACCCTTGATGATACTATGGTTCTGTGCTCTGCAAAATTTGGTCTGGGTCCTGCCTGGAGCTTGGAGCAGCCAAACAGCTTCTGCTGAGCCTGAGCAGAGATGCTCCTGCCCAGGTAGAGACTGACTGCACCAGGCTGCAGTGCTCGAGCCGTCGGCTGGTGCTCGCAGCTCAGCCCTGTATCCATCCCCAGGATTCGGGGTGTGTGGGTGCCACTCTGACTCCAGGGCCCATCACCTGGAATCAGACTGAAAGGCCACGCAATGACCGCCACATTTTGCCCTAGCGCTGGTGGCGTGAGGTGCCGATGCGCGGTGCGGCACAGCGCTGAGCCAAAGCGGGACAGGCAGAGGATGGGAATGCTTTTTTTCACTCTCTTCTCGTGATTTTGCTGGGTGGGCAGTGAGGCACAGCTGATGAGCAGGGCAGTATAAATCAGCGCAGCCTCTGACACCGCCCAGCATGCTCTGATGTGACCTGGCAAGCTCCTTAAGCCAAGCTACTAAATCATTTGCACGAGGAAAGCAGACGAGGCCTGCTTTAAATCCAGTGTGAGCCAGCACCTTGGCCAAACTCACCTTTACTTTAAACATCCTGACCATGGCATCTGTGGTGGTGTGACAGTAAGTGCCTACGCACCCTGAGAACAGGAAGGTGAAATCTTGTGACCAAAGGCCTGGTTACTTCCTCTGCCCTGGCTTCACCCCTTCCCCAGCACTTCTTGGGTCTGACCCCTCACTGCTGTTTGCTAAGAGTGATCTCTGAGGAGGGGGCTCCAGGCAGCCCCCACTCCGTGCTCACCAGTGAGATGCTGCCCCGTCCCCACTGGGCTGACACGAAGCCACAGCAGGTAGCCAGGGTAGAGACTGGCGCAGAGCCCGTCCCCAGCACAGCCAGGCGTGTGGTGAGCAGGACACCAACAGTGAGTAGTGTTTTGCACTTGGTTAACACTTTGCTTAAAAGGATGCTGGTGAACACAGGCGTCCCAGCCTGTCCCTGGAGAACAGCGATCACTCCCACCAGAAAAAAAACCCGCTCAGCAATGCTTAGCCATGCTCAGAAGCACTTTGCACAGCCCAGCCTGAGCACGGGGATCAGACAACATGGCTCCAGAGGTTCCTTCCAGCCTTCAGTCCCTTCTTCAACCCGCCTGTGGGCTGGCAGAGCTGGGACTGGGCTGAGGAAGCCCTCCTGACCTTTGCTTTGGGGCGGGCTTTCTTTCAGCTTGTGCAGGAGGACAGTGAGATAATAAATAACTGCTTGACCCAAAGATGCTGCCCACAGGATCCCTGTTACTTCACACTTGACTTCTGAACTGCTCTGGTTATTTTTAGGACCACTCCTGGGGAAAGGCAGTGATACAATCAAAGGCAGTGTGGTCAGGCTGTAATGTCATCAAATGCTGAGTGTTTCTTTCCAGGACTCCTGTGTAAAGCCTTTGGAGCCAGGACGTGAGGGCTGGGCTACTGCAGGATGGGGTCGGGTCCCTGCTGGGGGCTGGGGGCTGCCCCACTCTGCACTGCACCGATGCTGTAGCATCATGGGGCTTGGTGGCATGGGGAGGGTGGCAGCCAGTGGCAGGAAAGGCACCAGCTGGTGATTCCACACGCCGGTGGCACTGTGCTGGGCTGGGGAAGAGGCGGCTGTGCAGGAAACCTGCTCCTCCTGCTCAGTAAAAACACTGCGTGAGCAAGGATGGGCAACACCCAGCTGCCACTAAGCCTGGATCAGATCTGTCCATGCTCTCACACTGGCTCAACTGCTAACTGGCTAGGAGTGTCCTGGTGATGGATGGGAGCACAGATATCAGGCCAGCACACTCCATCCCTCACCCGGGCATCCCTGCAGCCCGGTGCGGCGGGTCGGTGCTGGTGGCAGACCCGGTGGGACACTGGTTTCTACTTCAACAGCTTCTTTCTGGCTGCAACCACAGCAATAGCGACGTCTGTTAGCGCTCCCAGTGACTGTCCCCTCATAATCAGCTCTGTGTCACTTAGCATCAGTGTCGTAGTGATGATCTAAGGCTATAGGCTAATTAAAGGTTATAGAGAAATGAGCTGCTTTTTTATTAGAGTGCCCAGTGTAGTTAGGACAAGCTTTAGGGCACACGGATTCTTTTTTGGATCTGAACTAGGAACAAGCTTCAAGCTACATTTCAGCTTCAGTTTAATACAATTATGGCAACAAATTAGTTTGGAGGAAGAAGGTAGCAAGCACCTGTGAAATTAGGAATTAAGTGTTATAAACATGTAATTTTTTTCAACTTCTGGATCTTTAATTACCAAACCATCCCCTAATTTCACAGTGTTTGAAATTATTCTGTTGTTTGGCATCGGGCTGAAAATTGAAAGCATCCCTTGAGAGCTGTGAACTGCACACGTTGTGGTTGGTGGTTTGTGGTTTGTAGGGGGTTTTCTTGTATCCAAATCTTCTCCGTTGCCATTCAGCATCGTGTGTTTTGTACGTGAGAATGCCCAGCCTGGGAATTTCTGTTCTGAGAACAGGATACTCACATACGTACGGTTACTAAAGTGAGCACAACCACAGATGTGTATTTCAAAAGGAATGTTAAAAATAAATCATTTGGAATCTATCCCCTGCAGTTGGATTTTTATTTTTAAGATTTATTTCAGCTCTATGTTGGTTTTTTTTTTCCTGCCAGGCAAACTGTGTTCACCTGGGAGGTTCTCTGGGTGGTGGGAGAGACACCCATGCAGCTGCTGTGGTGCCTTTCTCTCCCCCTGCCGCACACTGCATCTTCCCTCTGTGCTCACAGAGGGAACTCTGCCTGCACCACCAGCTCTTGGGGATACCTGGGGCAATTACATCAGGTGGAGGAACAATGTGGGGTGCTGTTATGCCCGAGGAGACCTGGGATGGGGCTGGGAGCAGGGAGCAGTGCCCAGGATGGGACGTGTGTGCTGGGCGGGGTGGGGGGTATGTCTGGTGTTTAGTGGGGCTGGCATCTGCCCCAGATGGTTTTACCCAGCAGCTCTGTGTTCACTCACCAGTTGACACCCTTTCTGGGCACCCTGGCTTCACACTTGCACCTGCTCTAGGGATGCCCACACTCCCTCCCTGAACAGCAGGATGAAGACCCTCGTCCCTCTGAGCAGGTTGGTGCCAGGACAGGCCAAATGACAGGGAGTTTGGAAAAGCACATGGCTCTCCCAGCCCCACTACACCCAGCCTGGGCTCCTGTACCACCCATCCTGCCAACAGCATCTTCGCTCGGCCCCACTCGCCCTGCCAGGGGTTGGGCATTTGGGGTTACCACGGGGCCCTCTCACTGTTTAATAAGCCCAGCAGTAATCTGGAGAGCCAGAAGGTGAGAACCCTGGGCACTTCCCTTGTGGGCCGAGGTGCTGCTGTAGGCACTGTTAGGAGCCAGGATTGTGACCCCAGCACCACGCCAGATGGGCTGTGTGGCAGGATGTTCCGGCCAGTTTGTGAAGTGCTGCAGCACCCGTCCCAGTGAGTGCCTGTCACACCCTGGCACGTGGTATTTTAGGGGATTTAACCCCAGGAGAGAGCAGCGGCTCGGTGGGAACACCAGTGGCGGCAGCAGCTGAGATCTGTGGTGCTGGAGCCTCTTCCAGCCACGGCTGCAGCTGCGGCCTCAGCTGCTCCACAGGGAGTGGGACCAGCAGCTCCTGCCAGCTGCCAGACCTGGCGCTGGGCTCAGCACTGCTGTGGCACCAGGAAGCCCCCGCCGAGGCGCAGGGAGCCAGCAGCTCGGCGAGTCACCATCTGGCAAGGGCAGAGCCCACAGCAGCTTTCTGCTGGGAATGGGGGACTGGGAAGCAGCGCTGGGATAAGCACATGGAGCTCAGGAAGTAATCCATCCCTCCCAGCGCTGACGGCACCGTGGAAACACACCGAGATGGCAACCTGGCTGTGCCTCCCCCTCTCTGCTGGTGCCTCCATATGCCCACGGCGAGAGATAAAGTAGGATTTCAGGCTCAAAAGCCATGGCTTTGCATAGCAACACTGGGCTCATGGTCCTGGGAGGGTCATTTGCAAAGGCCTCAGAGAAATTTAGCAGCGTTTTCTCTTGGCAGTTGATCTCCAGAGCAGTGCTGGGGCTGTTCCTCTGTTGGTGAGCTCAATAACGTGTGTTTTGAATAGTTGGGCGCTGTGTGGTTTTAATATAAAGCATGAGTATTCCATTTAATTAACCAGGCGGGTAGAGAATATGTGCAACTTGCAGAGGGATGCTCTGTGGCTCCTCTGCACCATGACAGGTCACCAGGGCGTCGCTCTCTCCCACTCACAGAGGATTTCGGCGCTGCCTGGGTCCATCTGAGCTCACAGGCAGGATGGACAGCACCACAGCACCCATGGGGATGGCATTAATCCTGGAAGATCATAGAATCCCAGCCTGGGCTGGGTTGGGAGGGACCCCAAGGATCACAGAGCTCCAACCCCCTGCCACAGGCAGGGACACCAACCTCCAGGCCTGGAGCTACACAAGGTTGCCCAGGGCCCCAGCCAACCTGGCCTTCAACACCCCCAGGGACGGGGCACCCACCCCCTCTCTGGGCAGCCCCTTTCAGCCCCTCACCACTCTCTCTGTAAAGAACTTCCCCCTAAGATCTCCTCTCACCCTTCCCTCCTCCAGCTTCACTCCAGCCCCCTTGTCCTGCCATTATCTACCCTTTGAACATGTTGATGAGCCTGGCTCCCTGGCACAGCATCAGCAGGGAGCCCCGGCACAGGCGCTGCCCACTCACAGCCACCCACACGTGGTCCTGCTCGGTGGCAGATGGCCCCAGTGGCCATGGTGCTGGGATGTGGTGTAGCTCCACGGGGCTGGTGCCAGTGGGAGTCAGGGAGCTGGTGATTTATGGTAGAAATAAAGAGGACCTGTCTCCAAAACCTTGTCACCTGCTGCACATCGCTTCAGCGACTCGGCTTTATTTCCCAGTTGGTATCCAAGTTCCTATTATAATTATTAATGGGAATATTAATGGGCTACAGAGAAACAGAATGTCAAGGGCATTTCAGAACTGTAAGGTCAGGCGTGCCAAGGTGGGGGGAAGTGAAGAGCAAGGAGTCTCAGTTAGGTCACTAAATCCAAAAGGGAAGCAAAAGTAAAAGGCTTCACAGCAAAAACCACCTGAGAGGGTGGGAAGGGCTCTGCATGCTCCCAGCACAGCAAGCAGAGCCAGGAGCTGGCAGGGGGCAGCCCCAGGATGGCAGGAGTTGGGGAGGGGGCGGTATGGAGGTCCCTTCCAACCCCTGTGATTCTGTGAACTCTTGCTATCCTGCCACCTCACACACTGCTTCCCTGCAGTGTCTGCCTAGTAAGTCCCTGGCTACTGCAAACCCCTTTGTTACTCAGTAAAGCAGAAATGGTGCTTTTATACTGCCTGTGTATTAACTTGAGTGGCTTCTATAAAGAAAATACACCCCTAGAAGGAATCCATCCAGTGTGCAAAATTCACTGGCTTCTACTTGTTGCCTATGCTGGTGTCTATCCACACCTCAACCAAAAATAGCAGACTTCAGAGGTATTTAGCGTTTTCCTCCTCATCAGCTCCTAACATTCCTGCTCCTGGCTGTCTAGCAGGGGCTGTCTGATCTGCAGAGCAGCTCCTGCTACCCTTGGCAGCTGCACCTGCTTCTCCTTCTACAGGCTGGTGGCTGGGTGCTGCTCCAAGCAAAGCTCCAGCTCATTAGCAGGTCCCGGGTGGGATTGCCCACACCTTTGAGCGCAGCTGGCCCATGAGCTGGGCTCCTTTCCACCAGCACATAAAGCTGCTGGGCAGGCATGAGCTCTGTTTGTGTGGCTGTGTGTGGGAAGGGAGCCTGGCAGAGCTGCTGCAGGTAATACAGAGCCACCTGGCAGTGATGGTGCCATGCTGTGGGGCATGGTCCTGGCTCAGCCAGCTGCCCCAGAGCATTGGGAGCTGGGCCTTGGGCTCTGCTGGGGGATGCATCCAGCTCTGGGGCTGCAGGGACCTGATGGTGCTGAGCTGGGAGGGGGCTGTGTGTGGCTGGGGTGGGTGAGAGCCTGCAGATGGGAGAGCAGAGGTTGTGGTGTGAGCAGGGGTGCAGAGCAGCTGAGCATGGTGATCCCAAAAGCTGTAGCCTCGGAGGCTTCTTCCCCCTGCATCTCCCTGCCCTGGAGGGGAGTGGCTGGCCCGTGTGCCTATCTCCAGAGCAGGGCATTCCCTGGGAAGTAGCAATGGTGAGAGGCACCCCCAGGGATGGGGACCCCCACTTGCTGGCACAGCTCCACCTCTGTTTGTCATGAGCTCAGCTCTGGGAGGTGGCAGAGGGACCAGTGATGCTGCTGGGGGGACCTGGCTCACCCTGGTGAGATCCAGGGCACTGGGTGAGGTTGGAAAGGGGGAGAAGGGAGGCAGCAGGTAACATTTGATCTGCTGGTGTATGCTGATGAGGAGAGCAGGACCAAGATGGGCTGTTCATCTTGCAGCTCAGAAGGGCGATGGGATCCTGGGCTCCATCAGCAGAGGGGTGGCAGCAGGGACAGGGAGGGGATTGTCCCTCTCTGCTCTGCCCTCAGGAGGCCCCAGCTGGAGTCCTGTGTCCAGAGCTGGGGCCCCAGGACAAGAGAGATGTGGGGCTGTTGGAGAGGGGTCAGAGGAGCCACAGAGATGCTCAGAGGGCTGGAGCAGCTCCCCTACAGAGAGAGGCTGAGGGAGCTGGGCTGGGTCAGCCTGGAGAAGAGAAGGCTGTGGGGGGACCTCATTGCAGCCTGCCAGTCCCTGAAGGGAGCAGAGGAACAGGAGGGGAATCAGCTTGTTCAAGGGCAGAGACTGGCAGGACAAGGGGACTGGAGTGAAGCTGGAGGAGGGAAGGGTTAGATGAGATATTGGGGGGAAGTTCTTTGCAGAGAGAGTGGTGAGGGGCTGGAAGGGGCTGCCCAGAGATGGGGTGGGTGCCCTGTCCCTGGGGGTGTTGAAGGCCAGGTTGGCTGGGGCCCTGGGCAACCTTGTGTAGCTCCAGGCCTGGAGGTTGATGTCCCTGCCTGTGGCAGGGGGTTGGAGCTCTGTGACCCTTGGGGTCCCTTCCCACCCATGCCATTCTATGATTCTGTTTTCTTCAAAGCATATTTACCATCACCACCAGCAGTGCAGGCAGATGGTGCTGTGGGACCCCCTCCGGGTCACAGCACTGCATCTTTGGGACCCACTCTGTCAGTGTGGGCTGTGGAGCTGCCAGCAGCAGCCTTGGCAGGGCGCTGATCAAGCTGGCACTGCCGTTTCAGGGGGTTCTTAATAAGCCAGCAGCACATAACTTCGCTGTGAGACCTGCGCCCGTTCTGTGCTCAGTACGAGTCGAGCTGTAAATAGCTCTTGGAGTGGTGACTCCCAGGTCTGTGTGTTAAATTCCAGGTGCTGCAGCCAAGTGCTGGAAGCGTTGCCTGACCTGACCCTGGGCTGTGAGATGCTGCAGCTCAGCATGTGCTGCAGTATGCTGATGGAGACGGGGACTGGATCCGGTGGGTGATGAGAGCAACCAGAGACCTGCTGGGGAGAGGGTCAAAACCCTGGGTGGATGCAGGCAGTCACCTTGCCTGAGCAGGTGAGGTGTGGTGAGTAATTGAAATTCCTTGTTTAGTTGGGGCTTTTTTGCTGTTCTTCTGGGCAGGGGGTAAGGCAGCACCGCAGGGCATCGCGTGAGAGTGCCTGCGGGTGCCTTGGCTGCATAAGCCAACCTCGTGGTCCCCTTGTCTGGGAACTTCAGCATCCTGATGCTGAAATAAAAACCCATGGAAAAATCCATGTGGGAAGCTGATCCTGGTTTGTGGATGGGGCGTGGCGAGTGTGGTGGCCTTGGCTCTGGAGTGACAATGGGACACTGGGCGCTGTGGTGATGTGAAGAACATAACATAACTGCAGCCTGCAGTCTGAGCTTTGGTTTGCTGTCTGTGCAGGAGCTAAGGATGCTTGTGCAGGTGCCTGAGCAGCCTTTGGTCTATGTGCTAGTGTTTGGGATAAATAGAAGGGCAGAACAGAGGCCCTCTCTGTTCCTTGAGGGTCTTTTCTTGGTCTGTGTGTGGGCTAGCTGGACCTTGTGTGAGTTCCCAAGGTTTGGGCAGCATCATTGCAAAGAAAACACCCCATGGGCACGTGCTTTCTGAGTTGCAATCCACCTCAGAAGCTTTTGCCTTAGTACTGAAAACGATTCTGGATGTTTAACACTGCTATAACAGTTGCAGTGGTGTTTATGATCCCAGCCAGCCAAAAATCTCTGCCAGAGATGCTGTAAATGGCAGTTTTATAAAGTCAGTTTCTGTTCTCATTACAGGAGCGAGATGCACAGGGGTCACAGGGGATTGCTGTGATGGTCATAGCTGGGAGAAGAAATGCTCATTAACTTGATTATCTCCCCTGAGTGCGTGGAACAGATTGTCTGCCAGGTACTTGTAGGCACTAGTTGGCACCAGCAGTTCTGCTGGGCTTGTGCTGGAGAGACAGAATAAGCCCTTTGGAAACTCCTGTATGGAGCATTTATTAATTTGTCTGTCTTTGCTATCAGTAAATGTTCTGCAGAACCTCAAGCAGGCACTGTGGCTCAGGGTGCTGTCGATAGCACCACAAGCTAATTATGGAAGAGCTACAGAGTGGCTGGGATGCAGGGATGCAGCTGGGATGCAGGGATGCATCCAGTGTGTCAGGCCCTGCACAGGGACCGTGGTGAGGCTGTGGTGTGGAGCTGTGGGGCAGCCCTGTGCTGCTCACTCTGCATGGACAGGGACAGCTGGGACTTGCAGGGCTGCAGGGTCATCAAATCCATGTCACTTAAGGCCATTTCAGATGCCATGAGTTAAATTTGTGAGGACAGAAACCACACAGCCTCTCCAGAGAGTCTCTGCAGGGCTGCTTTGTCCTTTCCCTTCCCATGCTCTTCCCATTGAGTGACCTAAGCTGTCTTTGCTGTGATGTCCATGCTCTCTCCAAGCTGCACATGGAGGGTGGGTGTGTTTGGCTGCAACCTTCCATGTAATTGAGGACTTACCCAGCCTTCCCTTCCCCAGACTGAGGCTCCCATCCAGCCCAAGGCGATCAGCACAGGTCTGCAGTGTCCATGTCAGTGTTTCTGCTCCCCGGGGTGATGTGATGTGCTGGAAAGTTCCAGTGCTGTATCCCTCTGTCCTGTGTCTGTGCCCACATTTAGCAGGAAAAATAGGTATCTTGGGTGGCAAACCTGCATGTTCACACAACCTCCTTGCAGCTACTTTTCTGTCTCTGGCTCCTTCTGGCCTCTCCTCTGCTGTTACAAGTGCTTCCTCAGATGTCTTTAATGTTTGTGAAATCACCCCATGTGTTTTCCTTCCAAGATGGGTCTCTTTGCCAACACACATGCCTGTTGCTCTGCAGTAGCTGGGGCTCTTGCTTCTGGCATGTCTCTCCCAATTCCATTTGGTTCTTCAGGAGTGGATTTCCTAGTGCATTTTCCTGCATGTTTCTAGTGCCCCCAGTGCTGCATGAGCCCAGAATATGGACTTGATGGGATGCACAAAGCTGCTGGTTTTTTTTTCACCTGAGCTGGGGTGTGGGAGCCACGCTGCTCCTTACCAGCTTCCAGCTGTGTGGTTGACAGAAGGAATGGAAGCCATCAGGAGGGACCCTGACAGGTGGACCCAGGTGAACCTAACAAGGTTCAACACTGCCAAGTGTCAGGTGTTGTGCTTGGGCCAGGGGGATCCCAGCCATAGATACGGGCTGGGAGAAGAGCTCCTGGAGAGCAGCCCTGCTGAGAAGGACTTGGGGGTTCTGGTAGATGAGAAACTTCCCCTGAGCCAGCAGTGGCTCTGGCAGCTCAGAAGGGCGACGGGATCCTGGGCTCCATCAGCAGAGGGGTGGCAGCAGGGACGGGGAGGGGATTGTCCCTCTCTGCTCTGCCCTCAGGAGGCCCCAGCTGGAGTCCTGTGTCTAGAGCTGGGGCCCCAGGACAAGAGAGATGTGGGGCTGTTGGAGAGGGGTCAGAGGAGCCATGGAGATGGTCAGAGGGCTGGAGCAGCTCCCATATGGAGAGAGGCTGAGGGAGCTGGGCTGGGTCAGCCTGGAGAAGAGAAGGCTGTGGGGGGACCTCATTGCAGCCTGCCAGTCCCTGAAGGGAGCAGAGGAACAGGAGGGAATCAGCTTGTTCAAGGGCAGAGACTGGCAGGACAAGGGGATGGAGTGAAGCTGGAGGAGGGAAGGGTTAGATGAGATATTGGGGGGGAAGTTCTTTGCAGAGAGAGTGGTGAGGGGCTGGAAGGGGCTGCCCAGAGATGGGGTGGGTGCCCTGTCCCTGGGGGTGTTGAAGGCCAGGCTGGCTGGGGCCCTGGGCAACCTTGTGTAGCTCCAGGCCTGGAGGTTGGTGTCCCTGCCTGTGGCAGGGGGTTGGAGCTCTGTGACCCTTGGGGTCCCTTCCAACCCGGACCATTCTATGATTCTAGGCACCAAAGTTTGTAAATCTACTGTCAAAACTCATCCACGCAGCAAAATGAGTTTCTGCAGCCTGGTTTGGTCTGTGCCCTCATAATCCATTAAAGCTGATGCTGCCTGACTCCCCCCTTAACTTCCAAATACATTTATCCTGCTGTGCAGAAAGCTGCTGCCTTTCCTTTTATCCAGCCTGCTGCCCCCTTTACAGAGAAGTGTTCCCACCCTGAGCCCGTGTGGGTGCTGGTGGTGTGGGCAGGGAGCTGGGAGGACAGAAACAGGTTTGTTTAGTGGATGCTCCATGTCCCAAGCAGCAGCTCAGTCCTGAGCCTCCCTGTGGCTTATGCACGTGTTGATGGCAGTGAATAAAATCTAATGCTACTCTTTGTTACTGGAGTGCCAGTCCTGGGGGCTGCCTGTGCTGCTGTGCCCCCAGGGAGCCACTGGGATGCTGAGCCCCAGCCCTGGGACCCTGCAGCTCCAGGACTGTGCTGGCACCGTGTGCTGTCCCCAGCTGGAGGCAGGCAGCCACGTTTGGAGAAGGAGCAAAGGACAAATGTGGAGTTTAAGGGAAAAAAGAGGGAAGTGATTGCATCAGATGTAGTAAAACAGGGAGGTGGTGAGAGGAGGGGAGGGACCCTGCAGAAAGCTCATGGCAATAAACCACTTCTGGCACAATGTACTAATAACGCTTCCCAGTTATCTGGTGCCTTTCACCTCAGGCTCTCAGAGCTCCTTAGAAATATTAGCTAATTAAGCCTCCTGTGTTAATTAACCACACTTTGCTAGATGAGAACCCAGTTTGGAGAGCAGCTGTCTCTTCTCCAGACGCTGCCAATGTCCTCGTGGTGCTTTCTTGCAGTGTGTAAGCCCTGCTTGGGCTGTGTCCTGCTGTGGTGGTGCCTCCTGCTCCTCACAGCAGGGTGGAGGAGCTGGGATGGGCGCCTGGGGCTTGATTGCCTGGGGCTTGATTGCCTGGTCAGCCTATTTCTGTCCATGTGGAGCAGAACTCCAGCTGCCTGTCTGTGTTTTCTCAGTTCCTCTTGCCTGGCCCCTTAAAAGCTTTGCTAATGCAGGAAAACCATGAAAAGCAGGCAAAGGCCATGTTCAGTTTGCTGGCAGTGGTGTGAACTGAAAAGTGGAGCTGATCTCTGGTGGCTGGAAGGAGCTGGGATAAGGTCAGGCTGTGGCTTTGGTGATGAGCAGAGCTGTCAGTACAGCACCAGCTGTGGGAAATCTCAAGGACAAATCAAGGATGACACAAGGAGAATGCCAGCTCTGCCTCTGGCTGGCTCCCTGCCCTCTTGGTAGTCCTGGGGAGTTTGGAGTCTCTGAGCCTTCCCTTTGCTGGGGGAAGGTGGTCCTGTGCAGCTCAACTGGAGCCAGGGAAGGGCTCTGCGCTCGGATGGGAGCATCCCTCTGCTTTGTCTCTGCAGAGAGGTCCCAAGTTCATGTTCTGAAGATATTTAACAAGAGCAAAACTGGCTGTGAGCAAGGGAGTGGAGGATGACTTAGAAGGTCGTTTGTGTGATATATTCTCAGCCTGTGTGCAGTGACTTCTTTTGCAAGGTCTAGGTTTGGATGACATATATTATTCATACACTAGGGATGGGTGTTTTTCCTCCTGGATTTCATATCAAAATATCTGCTATTCCCAGCTCTGCAGAAAGTGGGATATCATTTATTTGAAGGTACAATCAGAATTTTAAAAATATTCCAGAGTTGCAGCAAGCAGGGGCTGAGGTGGCTCAGGGTCACCAGCTGCCAGGAGTTTGGGTCATGATGTTTCTTTGATCCAAGTCTGAGGCAAGAGCTATGGTCCTGAGTCAGGTGTCCCAGGCAGGCACTGACCAGGCTGGAAAGCATCCTCCACCAATGCTAATGAGACATAATGAGCTTTCACCAAATACCTCTTCATACTCTTCCCAGAGCTCCTGGCTTACGGAGTGCTGCAGGATGGGAGCATGGAAGATGAAGGCAACACAGTTATAGGCTCAACAAGCTGGTTCTCTGTTCTGCTTTGCTCCAGCAGGCTGAGGCAGTGGGTGCAAGAACTGGGAGAGGCTTAATGGAAGGGATGATTTGTGGTGCTGTGGCCAGTCTGTGGGCCTCTGCAGAGTCTCTGAGGATGCCAGTGGCTGGGGAGCATCTCTGGGTTGGTGGGGAGTAGTGGGGAGAGCGGCTGGTGGGGATGAGGGGCAGAAAAAGGGCTGCTTGCATGGGAGGTGCACACTGCAGTAGTACATAGCAGAAGCAAAAGCGATTCAGAAATCAATCTCTTGCCAAGCAAGGGAGTGGAAAGGAACTAGACAGCCTGCAGTAAGGAATATTTGGTATTTCATACTAAGCTCTCTGTAGGGTTTCCTACTGCAGAAGTTTGAGGCAAGGATGAGACTTCTCCCTCGGGAAATAGCAGCAAGTTATTTCTTCAGTTAAGTATTTATTCATTATCTATCATTAAGGAGTTAATTTCTGTAGCCTAGAATCTATTCCTTTCTCCTGACCACTAAGGAACTCAGTAGGTGCCTGTTGCTTCCTGCACAGCTGGGATGTGTGGTGCTGGCTGCACTACGTGTTGGTACACAGAGGGTTAAGGCTGCTTGATGCTATAACCTCTCAGCAGGTGGGAGTTTGCTCAGATGCTCTTCCTCACTGCCCCGGGCAGAGCCTTCCTCACCATCCCCTTTGGAGCTGGTGGTGGGTGCTGGGCTGAGCATCTTTGTGCTGCCCCGAGGTCCCCCGAGATGTGGAGCCATACAGCACCCAGGTAGGTGGTTCCTCGTGGCTTCCCTTGTTCAGTGTCAGTGGAGTCATGGAGCAGAATTCCAGGAAAGACCCTAAACTCATGAATCTGCATTCTCCCCAGCTGGGGGTTTTCCCTGTTGCATCTCAATTCCAGGTGAAACAACACGGCCCATGAGCTCTGCAACCATGGGCAGCTTTCCCTTCTGCCTTTGGTTATGGCACTACCTGGCTTTGAAAGGTGTGGAGAGCTCAGTTTTAGCCCCTGGATAAGACAGTGATAATCCTTCCCTCTTTATTACATCTTGGGCAATAATTCTTCCTCCCCAAACAGCGTTTTCCTCTTTATAAGAGTTTGTTCTCATTTCCATCCTTGAAGTGCTGGTTTCTGCTTTCTTTTTAATTGAAAGGCTGGAGGGCAAATGCAATTAGGCTGTGGTGTGTGAGCAGTAACTTGTAATATGTTTTTTTTTAAAAATTAAAATCTCCTTGCCATTCAGACTTTCTTGCTTGCTTTCTAATCTGGACTCCATCAGAAGTCCAAGTTCTTGTGATCAGAGCAAATCTGGGGGTGGAGATTGGAATGTATTTGTGTTATCAAAGGGAAGCAAAGGGTGGCTGTGGGGAGGTGCTGTTTGGGTCTTGGGGTTTCAAGGGGGGATCCCTGTCTGTGTGAGTGTGGAACATCTCCCTCTTGCATCTGGCACCGAGGGTTATAAAGATGAATGTGCGGTCGCTGCCTCTTGTCTTTAAGGTTACTCTTTAACTTGTGAAGTAGTGAAAGGATTTCAATTAATGCTGAGCAACCTTGGAGATTCCCTTCCCCTGAGTCAGCCCTGTCACATCTTCACAGTTATATTGGGGGTATCTTTAGCTGCTGTGTTACTGGCGAGCCCCAGCTGCGGGGACCAGGACCCTTCCGCTGCCCTGGTGATTGTGGGGAGAAACTGCTCCTGGCTGGGGGGTGAGAAGCTCTCCGGAGGGATGCTCTGCATGGAAGAAGCGATGGAGCAGCCTGCTCCAACTCTGCTTAGCCGCAGCTCGTGTTTTCTTGCAGTGAGGGATGGTGTGACAATCCGCAATCACAGCTCGGCAGTGTTGGTGACTGCCAAGCCGGTATTCCTTCTCGCAGCGCTGGGGATCGCTCCTCATGTGCCCACCGTGAAGGGTCAGAGACACAGCTCTTACGCAAGACATACATGCATATTCATCGCATACATGCATATTCATAGGGTTTCCAAGGAATGCGTAATTTTTCCATTATAAGAGCTCATTATCACACACCCCCTCTCACCCCGACAATCTCTTGTTGGGCTCCAAAGACATTTGTTGGCTGTTTACTTCATTTACTCCTCTTCATTACAGGTCCTTTCAGTGAGCTTTAGCTTTTGTCTTGCTAACAAAGCTGGTCTGCAGCCTTGAGGCCCCTCCTGTTCTTTCTCCCTCTTCCTCTGTATCACTCCCTTCTCAGAGACAGGCTGCCTCTCCTTCAGGTATCACAAAGCCTGCCCTGTGCTGGCACTGTGGCCCTTTAGGCAGAGCTTTGCACATCCTTTACATAGGTTGTTGCTGACCAGCTGTAAGGATGGTCTGGCTCAGAGTTCCACAGAGGTTTGGGCAATGTCTGGCCCACAACCCTGGGGGTGTGAAGTGACTCAGCCTTGGATTGCCTTGGGGCCCCATCTCAGCAGAGACAACTCATGGGGAGCTGTGTAGACAGCTCAGACTTGAGTTGTCCTGTAAAACGAGACTAAACAGGGCAGGGCTGTGTAATTCAAGGAACCTGTGTTGAGCCTTCAACAGACAATGTGCCCTGAGTCCCAATCGAGCCACTATTCATCTGCCTGGCAAGCCAGAGGGTCCCCATTTGGCTTTAATGGGCCCAGACAATGTAGAGATGCTACAGATGGGGTATAAGATAAGGGGGAACGCTGCTAATGACACACATGGAATGTGGCATTGTCCTGCCCGCTGTCATCTACATCGGGCATAAAAATCAAATAAACCCCCTTGGATTTAGTCTGAGGTAGGGGAGAGGCTTCTCCAACTCTGCGAGAAGACCCTTCCCCCTTGGCCAAGGGAATGTACTGAGAACCCTTACCAGAGAGATGGGTAAGTGAATATTTGCTGTGCTTTAAGTCTGGAGTCTCGGGTGATTGACTAACACCCGTATAGAATTGTGTGTGTGATAGTGTGTTCCAGGGACCTGCTGTGGTTCTAACACTGAACGGATCATCCTTCTTCATTGCCTCATCATGTTGCCTATAATTAGTCGAAAGGAGGGTGAGGAGAGGTGGGGGTCGGTCTCTTTGCCCAAGTGACAGGTGATGGGATGAGGGGAATGGGCTCCAGCTGTGCCAGGGCAGGGTCAGATCAGACATTGGGGAAAAGTTCTTCCCTGAAAGGGTTCTGGGGCACTGGCACAGGCTGCCCAGGGAGGGGGCTGAGTCACCTTCCCTGGTTAACAGACGGGGAGATGAGGTGCTCAGGGATGTGGGTTAGTAGAGGATGGGTCTCATTGGACTCAATGATCTCAAAGGTCATTTCCAGCCTGGTGCTTCTGTGATCCCCTGCCTCATGCAGTGCCCGCTGCTGAAAGCCACACTTGCTCCTTACCACACACCTGCAATGTGGATTTACACCTAAAGTTACCTTCCTCCTGTGAAAAACAGGCTGCGAGTCAGTGTTGCTGCTGAGAGCATCTTGGGCTCGGTGACCTCAGAGCGACTGCACCAGAATTATTCTGTGAGAGCATCTGCCTGCAACAGGGATTTGTCCCCAGATCCTGCGCTCTCCAGCGATGACTCAGGCTGGTTGTTGCTGCGGAGGATGAGAAAAGCATGGGTGCCTCTCTGAAGTCATGTGTTTCCATGCAAAAAAGTGTGAAAGGGGGAGATATTTAAATAATACTGAGGAGTAAAAAAGCTCAGTAAGTGCTGGGAAAGGGGATCTGCTGAAGTCTTGTGTCAAACTCCTGCTCAGTGGGGTTTAGGGGATCTAGTGGAGAGGTTCCTTGTGGGAATCAGGACTACATGGGTCTGTGTAAGGGACTAAAGTGAGAGCCCTCTTTAGCATCTTGCTTGGCATACAGAGCCTCAGCAGAAAGGTGCAAGCCCTGAACCCTGGCAATGTATAGTGCTATATATCAACAATGCCCTTCCCATAGCGCCCTTGAGCCCTGTGTGAATGTTCTCCTGCTGTCCTTGCTGCTCCTGAGCCCTTGCCCCTCCTGCTTACCTGAATTTAGCCCCTTTAAAGATTACTGGTGGGAAAAGTGTGTCTGTTAAAGTCAATATACTTTAAAACCTGAGAACAACTTTGTCTCTTAGACAAGGAAAATGAAAGCAGCCTGGTACCCGGCTGGTTCCTGATGGGAATTTTGACACTGGAAGCTTCAGGTCTTTTATTAGCAGCGACTTCTTCACTGCTTTAATTACTCTTCAGATGCAATGCTGCTGCGGGAACAGACTCCTCCATTCCTGTCTGTCTCCCCATCGAGCTCTCATCTGCTTGCAAATGTGTTCATTCCCTGGAGATAGGCTCCAGGCTATGGACAAGGCACAAAACAGGGAGACAAAGAATTGTCTTGTCCATCATTTGTCTTTCCATCTTGCGCTTTGGGGGGGAAGGGGAGGGGGCAGACATGCATTTCAAACGAGCCTCATCCCTGGCCTGATCTCAGGAGGGTTTTGCTCCTGATGGTTTCCAAAGCATCCTGCAGGTAGAGGTGCAGCGCTGGCTGGTCAAATTCTACGTTTATACAAAGTTAATTACCAATTCTATACAATCATCTGCATCAAAGGTTTAGGAATTGTACTTATTTGATAAGGAGTCACTTGTAATACCTCATTACTTTCCCAGTTCTAATTATGCGTACTGGTCCATGCTGATAATTAGTGCTGTGTGCAAGGCAGTGCTAGAGTGGTGCCCTGGGAGCAGATGGAAATCTCTCCCTATTAAGGCTGGAGGCATGCCAGAGCCTGGTGACAGCCAGGTGACAATGCTGGCACGTGCTGGGGATGCTTTCCAGGTTGTCCCCAGCAAGGGCTTGGGGGATGCTTTCTGGCATGGGCCCCACTTCTGCCCTGAGCCAGCACAGAAGAGAAGCCTGGCTGACATGCTGCATCCCTCCCCCGTGTCTGAGAGCTGGGCAGGAAGATGCAGAGCGAGCTGCCCATCAACCTAGGCTGCCTCCTTAATTGTGCAGGAGGAGCGGTGGTCTGAGAGCTGCTGCTCAAAGCTAATGGCAGTCCCTTGCATTGACACGAGTCTTCTAATTCCATTAAGGTATGGCAAGGTCTAAGGGCAGTTTCCAAGAGCTTTTATAGCCATAAGATCTTGAGACCCTTTGAGCCATCACCCAGTGGAACTGCCTGGAGCCCGGGGATGCCAGGCCTGGAACCACTGCCCTATTGCTACTCTAGGCACAGCTATTACAAAGGTGTGATGTGCTATACCACTGTACAGTTTCACCTTCCTAGCATTCACTTCTTTTTACAAGCTTTTCTGTTTATTAATATCCTTTTTTACTTAAAGCTCAGAGCATTTAAAACATTGGTTTGAGTATCTTAAAGACAACACAAAATGGTCTGTGTCTCCAGGCTGCAGGACAGACTTGGGTTCACAGGAAAGCTTCCCTGGCCATCCCACCAATGCCAGGCTCACCTCCTGCTGTAGTTGATGCCTCTTGACTTTTTTAATTACTACTTTAATTGCAGTAAGCTGTTGTGTTTGCATATGTTGTCACTATTAGTTCAGTGGGTCACCCCTCAGAACTCTTCAAGTTTTCCATGGGGCAAAGGCCAAAGTAAACCCTAAACTATAGGTGTAGGAAAAAAGATGATAGCTGGCAACTGTGTCCTGCAATAAAATCTGCTTTTGAGCTGGTAACTTTAAAAAGCTGAGTAGGAAAAGCAGAGTGCCTTTCCAGGGCTGCTCACTCTTCTGTAGAGTAAACAAAATTATGTCAAAAGAGATGTGTTTAAAGTTCTTCCTGTGTTAGTTTCTTCAAGGTCTGAAGGAAAGCCTTACAGGTCTGTGTGGGGACCTACACTTAGCCCGTGGACTAGGGGTATGAAAGGTATATGTTCATTTAACAGGCAGTGTAGTTCCTCCTGTCATGCCTAATAAATGGCTGCTCACCGCGGGCTACCAGTCTGTTGTTTGCTGTGAGGAGATACAGATGTGTTCATGGCATCTCTTGTGCTGTCCTCCTTGTTGAAAATAAATGCTTCCAGCATGGTGCTCTACTACATCCTTACATTACCTGTGAGGCTTTACAAGAAGGGTTTGTATCTGTTCTGAGCAGGGAAGTATGACAAGAACTACTTAGGCCTTTGGGGTGTTCTCCAGTTATGTCTAAGACCAGAAAGATTGGAATTTTGGAGTGGAGAGGAGCACAGTGACCTGCTGGAACTTGGGTTTTCTTCTCCTGCATGTGCCCTTTCAGTTGTGTGAGGAGGGGAAACTGTCAGCCCCCCACCCCCCAGCTTTCTGTGGGTGCCAGGGCTGCAGGCGTGTCCCTAAGGCTGGGTGAGCCCTGGTGCAGAACTGAACCCCGCTGCTCTTGTGGGTGTGCAGCACTGGGGGGGTCACCACCCTGCTCTGATGAAGGGCAGCTCATGCTGTGTGGGTGTTCCCAGCACTGCAGGTAGCTCACCCAGGGCTGTTCCTGTGCAAACCCCCAAAGCATCAGTCAGGTGTACCCCCAGAGCTGTGCCTGTGCAAACCCTCAGCATCACTCAGACCGCATCCTCCTTCCCAACACTGCCCTGAGGAGCACTCCTGGGGCTGGTGGAGCACTGACCCTGTGGTGCCAGTACAAGCTTTGGCAGAAAACAAAGAAGAAAGCATTCTGTTGGGATGGCTTGTGGCAGACTTGTCCCAGCGTAGGAACTGGGGATTAGTCACTTCTAATTATGAATGGGTATCCCTGATACTCCATTATTTACGTACTATTGATGGGGTTTAATGCTACAAAATCACTCCAAGTGCACCAGTGCTTGTGCTTTGCTCCCTGTGAAATACTGCTCTCCATTTCTGGATGGCACCTACTTAGTCAAGTTTGTATTCAATAAATGCCTGACATATATGTGAAGGGAAACAAAGCATTAATAACACTCTCTGTTTTGTCCTTACAGAAATGAATTATGTGACTACTTATTGTTAACAAACTACAGGAAAATGATAGGTGTGTGAGCCAGAGAGAAGCAAATTAAACAGGCAGAACTGTGCTCGCTTGCATTCATTACGTGTCTCCAGCATCATTGTCACAGGGCTTGACCAGAATATAAATTGCTGAATGAGCCACTGCTCTACATTCAGTTTTAAACCATGTATCATGGTGGGTGCTTGTCCCAGCTGGGGCAGGAGCCTCATCTTTTGCCTGGCACAGTGCACGCAGCTGCCTGGGAGCATCCCTGGCACCAGCACAGCACTGGCACTGCTGCCCTTGCATTGTACCCTGTGCTTCATAGCACAAAGCTAAAAATAAATATCTGCTGGCGGCTGGAAGGATGAAAAACTTCTCTTGGGTTGGAGTTTGGCTGGAGAAATCCCATACCCATCCCAGCTGTCACACCAAGCAGCCTCCAGCACGTTCAGGTTGTGCTCTCAGAATACCCTGAGTCTGCAGGTTTTGTGCCAGTCACAGCACACAGTCCTTGAGCTGGACCGTCCATCCCACTGCGAGGGCTCCTGAGGATATGTGAATTTGTCACTTAATATCTGTGAATGCTAATGCACCATAAACAGCCCTGCTTCTGTCATAGCAGTGGAGTTCAGCACAGAGGCAATGATAAAGCCTTGGACTCTGAGCTGTGTCTCAAGAGACCTGCCGTAGCCAACTCAGCTCTATTTTCCTGCCCAGGTGAGATGCAGATAGCCCTCCTTCCTTGGAGATCTCAATTATGAACTTGTAACCCCTTTTTTGGCTGTATTTTACTGTCCCAAAGTCTGGAATTGGCTTTTCCAAACCTCTGCCATGATTAAGTGATATCACCCTCCCAGGGATAAGTACTTGATGCCAAAGATAACTTACTTTGATTATCACTACCAAAGATCTTCACAGCCTTGGCTGGTTATATATGCAGCTCTGCAGCTAGAGATAAACTAGGGAGAAGAACCTGTTAAGACCCAAATGTGCTGTTGGGTGTCCTGGTTCTGGCCAGGCCAGGGTTAACCTCTCCAGTCAGCCAACACAGGTGAGCTGAGTTAGCCAGGGCTGTTTTCCACACCCCCTGACACCACTTCCCCATAAAAGCAGCTGGCTGGGGAAGGGTAGGGGTTGTTTTGCCTGTAGGACAGTCGGAGTGTGGCCAGGACCTTGGGTTGGTCAGTCCTTACCATTGAGCAGCCCTCTCTAGTCGTTGGGTGAATAAGGTACTCTGTGTTAGCACTGGGTGTAACTATCCATTGTTGTTCTGTGTTCACTTTGATATTTGGCAGTAAACTGTCCTTATCCCAACCCATGGAGGTTCTGCCTGTTTCTCCTCTGAGAGTGAGCAGCTTGGTGGGCATTTGGCCTCTAGGCAGGGCCAAACCACCACACTGGGTTAAGTCCCTGTTTGCTTCTGCCAGGATGGGATATCTGGCTGTGGAAGTTGAATAATTGGTGCAAATGTCAGGTCTGTGGCGTCCTGGGTAACAGAGTGCATTGCTGTGTGTCGCAGTTGTGCATAGTTGGCTACTGAGAGAGGGCCAGGTCTGGCAGAAAATGGCTGCTGGAATCCTCTGCAGGCCTGCTGATAGCGCCTCTGAGAATCACATACAGGAGACAAAGACTCCACCAGAACACGGAGTGCCAGGAAGGCTGCAAAGTTTGGCCCGTTCAGGGCATTGGGATGTCATATAAATATAAGCAGCTGAGAGACACAACAGGCCGGGAAGGCTGGGGTAGGAGGTACCCAGGTACCCAGGCAGGAGATTGCCCTTGCAGCCTGAGCAGAGGCACGTGGAGTAGCCGGAGGAAAGGAGCCATGGAGGAGGCAGAGACCCGACCTGCCCCGTGGAGAGGCTCCACGCTGGATGGAGCCGGGGGAGACACAGAGAAGATGCCGTGACTGAGTTGGGATGAGCCCCTGCCAGCACAAGCTTTACCTCCAGAGATGAGCCAAACAGGTTTGCTGGGGGAGGCCTACAGCCCCGTGGAGGACTGGGCCTGAGAGACACTGGGATTGATTGCTGCCTGCCAGAGCAGAGATGAAGCCCAGCGGGAAGAGATTTGCCTTGGAGAAAGTTCCTGGAGGACTGGCTCTTGTGGGTGAGATCCTAGGGTGCAGCAGGGGGAGGGGGTGTGGAATGGATGCCCCCATCCCGGCCGAGAAGGAAACCATCTTGCAAGGGACTGACCAAAGCCCCCATCTCCCAGTCCCTGCCCCCCGTCCTGTGCTGCGAGCAGGAGGGGGAAGAAGGGAGCAAAATCATGGCTGAAAGGGAAGTCTGCTTTAGAATGGAGGGGTGGGGGGAAGGTGTTACCCAGACCCCCATTTCCCCAGTCCCTGCCCCTCCTGGGCTGCGACCGGGAGGCAAGAAGGGAGCAAACTTCTAACTAAAGCCTGCTGAGGAGGGAGTGGGGGGGAAAGTGTTTGCCTGGTTTGCATTTGTTTCAAGATTGTTGGTTGCACTCCTGACTGGTTCTTTTTCCCTGTTTTTCTCTTTAGTGTAATAAATTAGATCACTTTCTCTTCAGCACTCTGTGTTGAGTCTGGTTTGCCCGCGGCATTAACGAGTTTGTCTCTTGAGCCGCCCAATTATGTTATTTCTCCCCTGTCCAACTAAGAAGGGGAGGAACAGACTGATTTTGGTGGGCGTCTGGCCTTTGGCCAGGGCTCAACTACCACAATTGCAGTCACTGTGTCCCTTTGTCCCTTGTTCTGGAGCATGCTGCTAGTGATGTGCCTGTTTAATTAGCAAAGTGATGGGTGTGGGATGAGCAAAGGGAGATCCTTTCCCAAGCTCGGCCTCTCAGCAGGTGATGGCTGGCTTCCCACCCTGGTTTTGCTGCAAGCAGTGGGTGTGAGGTTTGCTGGCGTTGCACAGAGATGCGCAGTGCCGAGTGCACCCACAAATCTGGGCGCTTTCCTGTGGAAAGCAACACTCCATCTCCCTGGGATGCCTCGTGGTGAGGCTGTCAGCAGCCCCGCTCTGCCCATCATCACCTTGTCTGGCTCCTTGAGGTCAGGCAGCGCTGGTCAGGATGGGGACGTTTGTGTCTGTGGGTGCTTGGGTATCATAGCAGGGCATAGTCCCGGGATCCCTGCCCTCCCATGCGGCGTTTGCTGTCACTGTGTCCCATGCAGCCATCCTCTGTGCCGGTCACTCGATGCTCACCCTGCCCAGCGACTAAAGGTGTCCCTGGGGCCAGGTGTTGTGTGTTGTCCCAAGCCCTGAGCAAGCAGCTGGGAGCTAAATTCCTGTTTTCCCAAATAAAATCCATTTCTAAGGAAGCCAAATGTCTGGAGAGGAGGGAGCACTGCTGACCTGGTGCATGGAGCTGGGTTTGAGCCTGTTGAGTCTCATTAACAGATTTCTTCCCTTGTTATTAGCCTTTCCTGCCATGAGTCAGGGCATATGTATTATCAGCAACCAGCAAATCCCCTTTAGGGTCTGTGGGTTGAATTTGGTGTGTTCCCAGTGCCCATGCAACTTTGCCGGAGGCTGGTTTTGGAGGCGGGGCGGGGGGGGGGGGAAATGTTAGTGTCTCCCCAGGATTAGAGCTGGCTGAGCTCAACTGCAGCCACGAGAAAAAGAATTTGGGAAGGAAGGATGTGCTGGAAAGCAGCTCACACTGTCAGGTTTGCAGTCAAACAGAGTAAAACTGATAGCTTTTAAAAATTCATGGTTGTGTTAATGCACTCAGTCAAGTGTAATTAACTGTAGAGACACTCAACAGTTTCATATAAATACTTTGTAGGAGCCTGTCAATCTCCCAGGGAAATGAACGCACCCCTTCCCTCCCCCCATCAACAGAACAAGCCTTTAAAATGTTCAGCATTGCCTCGTTTAAAGGATGAAGGCTGCAGGGAAGCATCCAAGGGTCTCTTTGGCAGCTGGCTCAGAGGGGTTTCCAGAGGGGCTGGAGGGAAAGCTCTTCCCACCTTCTGCTGCACATTCCTTAGTGCTGCAGCACGGGCTGGCAGATTTGGGGCTGCAAAAAGCGGAATTAGTGATGGGAGAGGGTCCTGGCCTTTACTCACCAGCAGATGTTGTGTCTGGTTCTCAGCCTCACCCAGCAAGGATGGTCCTTGCGCCTGCCTTGTCCTTCAGGAGCTTGCTGGAAGGACAGGACCAGGAGAGCTGCTGGCCTGGACCTGCCTGTTCTGGGGTCCTTGGTGAAAAGAGTTGTCCCAGTTTTAAAATCTGAAAAAAAAAAACCAAAAAGGAGGAAGGAAACGCTGCAGGTGTAACCAGGCAAAGGATGCTGTGCCTGAAACTAAGCACCTTCTCCATAGGAGAGGTTTTCTCCTATAAATTGCACTTAATTACTAGTAATTAGCAGAGATGAGGTGTGTACAAAGGGTACTGGGATCCAGAGGAACCCATCTCAAAGCCCTGGGCAGCTGCCTGTGCTGCAGCATGGGGTGGGCAGTGGCTGGTTCGGGGCAGGATGCTGCCCTGTGCCCCCTGAACCAGCTGCCCCGTGGGTACCACAGGCTGCAGTGCAGCTCGACTCTTGGGTGTCTTGAGGGGTTCACTCACAACCCTGTTTCCATGGAAAATCAGCCCAGCACCAGCAGGATGCCACCTCTTGTGCCTTCACATGGCTCCAGGGCACTTCTGGAGGGATTTCTAAGTTTCTTTCTAAAAACTCTTTTGTGGTCAGCAGCAGAAGTGGGAAAAGCATCTAAAGCAGAGCAGAAAACCACATCAGATCAGGCAGTGCCAGGGCTCATTGTTACCCATCTGTGGCCTTTCCTGCTCTTTCCTCTGCCCACCTGGTTTCTAACCCTCTCACAGCAGTTGGTGACTGTCGCTGTAAACTTGATTTATTCCTTTGTGATGTTAAATAGGAAGAAAAAATAGGTGGTGTCCCTGATGTAATAGGACTAATGACATCCCCCAGTTATCTTTGGTAGTGGTACAGCTATAGCCAGAGAGAAGAAGCTGTGTTGCTCCATGTAGGCAACTGGGATGCAGGGATGGAATTGATGCCAGGCTCTTGCAGGAACTCAGCAGCAGTGACAAGTGTCGCTCACACACCTGAGCGGCACTGGGCATTGCCAGTGTCTGCCCCTCACTCTGGAAGTGCCCCACTGCTAATCCATCATCCCCCAGTGCTGCTGCTCCCAGCTTGGTCCTGTAAATCCTTAAAAGTGGGTGGGATGGGGACAGAGCTTCCAGTCACCTTCTTGCTTGTAGTGTCTGACAGAGCCATCACCTTGGATCTGGGTGGGATACCAGTTCCCAGCAGCTTCAGGAAGCAAGGGCATCCCTATTATCACACTTCAAAGCCAGTAAAGGACCCAAATTCTTTATTTTTGGGGGGGTTGGCACAAATCGGTGCAAGCCCAGCACCAGGCACTCATTTTGGGTGTCAGTCTCACCACCTTCCTGCTGTCCTGGCCCCCACAGGACCCAGACCCATGTGTGATTCAGGAGCAGTGAAGGAACCTGGTATTTCAATATCTCTAGCACCTTCTGTGATGCTACCAGGTTTTCAGTCTAATAGCAGTGCTCAAAGTAATTGCTACAGAGGAATTGACAATGAAAGAAAGCAATTCAAAGTGTATTTTTAGGGCAGAAAAAAAAAATCAATCTAAACCTTATGCTTTCTTCATCCTGTGCCCTGAGTGGTGAAAGCAGGGGGGTGTTTGGCATTTTTGTGGTGCTCCTTCATCACCTGCCTTTAGCAGGGAGGAAACAAACCCACATAGAGCCAGTGGATCCCCCTAAGACAGGGAGGAACAGTCAAACCTTTAATCCAAAGGAGGGATCATAGAATTGTAGGGGTTGGAAGGGACCTCGAGAGATCACTGGGTCCAACCCCCTGCCAAAGCAGCTCCCAGCTCATATTGCACAGGTCGATGTCCAGACGGGGCTGGAATCTCTCCAGAGAAGGAGACTCCACACCCCCTGGGCAGCCTGGCCCAGGGTTCCCTCACCCTCACTGGGGAAAAGTTCTTCCCCAGGTTGGTGGGGAACTCCCTGTGCTCCAACTTGCAGCCATTGCCCCTTGTCCTGTCCTCACAGACACTGAGAAGGGGCTGCCCATGTCCCCCTGCATCCCAACCTTCAGATAGTGATAACCATTAATCAGGTCCCCCCTTAGTCTTCTCCAGGCTGAACAGCCCCAGCTCCCTCAGCCTTTCCTCACAGGGGAGATGCTCCAGGCCCTTCATCCTCTCCCTGTCCCTCCTCTGGACTCTCTCCAGGAGATCCCTGTCTGGTTGATCCCAGGGAGCCCAGCACTGGACACAACATTCCAGCTGGGGCCTGAGCAGGGCAGAGCAGAGGGGGAGGATCCCCTCCTGTGACCTGCTGCCCACACTCCTCCTGATGCCCCCAGGATCCCCTTGTCTCTCTCAGCCCCAGGACACACTGCTGGCTCATGGCCACCCTGTCACCCACCAGCACCCCCAGGTCCTTCTCCACAGAGCTCCTCTCCAGCAGGTCAAATGTGCAGTGTGGGCATTGTGCTCCAGCACAAATGAGTTTATCCTCTCCTTGGTGCCTGTTTGGGAAAGTCAGTTTATGTATAACCTATAAGAAAAGCCATTCTGCCAGCGTGAGCTATTTGGTAATAAAAGGTGGAAAGGCAGTGCAGCCAATAAAAGGAAATGAATAACTAGAGACAACAAAACCCTGCGTGGCTGACTGGCATAAAGCAATCCTTTGCTGAAAGGGTTGGAAAGGAAGGAAGGAAGGCAAATGCATCAGTTTACAAGGAGTTGTCTCAGGTCTGAGAGGAATGGACCACAAGGTTTTGTTGGGGTATTTGTGACCATGATCTTTTTTTTTTCCTAAAGTTGTGTGGTTTATTCCCCTTGTGCCTCAGGCAGAGCTGCAGAGCAGCATCTTGCTGAGGCAGGGCATGTCAGGACTAGGAAAAGGGGTTTTGGAGACTGTTGACCCAGATTTTTGGGATACAGCCCCTAGGATTCACAGCTCGGGATGCTCCTGCTTCTTCCCCACCAGCGCCAATGTCTCACAAAGACAAAGAAACAGCCCCAAGGTTCAGATTCAGGACTCCTTGGGCAGTGCTGACAACCATGCATTGTGGTCCTGCTGCCCACAGCGTGGTGCCAGGCTTGGTGCTGGCATCCCTGGCAGAAGCTGCTCTCATCTCTGGTTAAATCCCTGGGACACGGTGAGCAGTGGCACTGAGAGGAGCACCCTTGGCACGGTCCGGTGCTTCCTGCCCGCTGCTGGCACGGGGCTGACTCAAACCTGCCCTTTCAGTTGTGCTGTTCATGCAGCACAAATTAGGAGGCTTAATTATTTCGATAGAGGTTAATTACATTAGTCACTACAGCAAATCTCCAGTTCACGCCATGCTTTCCACTTCATTTCATTCATTACCCCCTGTGAAATTCAGCACGTTTCTGCATAGGATTGCTCATATATATGACATACATACACCCCTTCCAGCAGCGACCCTCCACATCTACCACTTCTCTTATGAGCTAGGGAGCCTGCTTTGGCAGGGGTGTTGGACCCAATGATCTCTTGAGGTCAGAGAATCACAGAATCACAGGGGTTGGAAGGGACCTGGAGAGCTCATCAGGTCCAACCCCCTGCCAGAGCAGCTCCCCAGCTCATATTGCACAGGTCAGTGTCCAGACGGGGCTGGAATCTCTCCAGAGAAGGAGACTCCACACCCCCTGGGCAGCCTGGCCCAGGGCTCCCTCACCCTCACTGGAGAAAAGTTCTTCCCCAGGTTGCTGTGGAACTCCCTGTGCTCCAACTTGCAGCCATTGCCCCTTGTCCTGTCCCCACAGACACTGAGAAGGGGCTGCCCATGTCCCCCTGCATCCCATCCTTCAGATATTGATAACCATTAATCAGGTCCCCCCTTAGTCTTCTTCTCTCCAGGCTGAACAGCCCCAGCTCCCTCAGCCTTTCCTCAGAGGGGAGATGCTCCAGGCCCTTCAGCATCTTCATAGCCCTTCCAACCCCTACAATTCTGTGATTCTTCCTTTTGTTTTCATTCCTCCAAGTGTCCATGGCAAAGCAGTTTGATGGGAGCAGGTTGAAGCAGCGTGGGACATCCTCTGCTCCGTGCGAGCATGTGGGTGACACAGGGCTGCACCCATCCTCCCAACAGACCCTCGCCCTGAGAGGGGGCAGGATGTGGTCCCTGGACACTGTCCATTCACTGTGTTGCAGCTGAGCAGCCAACGATTCTGGATTTTGTAAATCATCCCCTCCCCTTGCTGCATCCTTGCTCAAAACACGGACTTAGAGATACGCATCCTCTCCTTGGATACAGAGAGGGGTGGCTATGCCATGCTGTGCCCTCCTTCATCCATGAGCCTGCTCTCTCCTGACTCCCTTTTGTACTGCCAATGGTCCATCATGGGAAACATTAGCCAGTTGTGTATCCCTTGCAACGATCCTTAAAGATCAGTCCCTCCCAGCTTAGTGTATTTCTGTAATGGTAATTAATGGCTGTGCTGAAGCTCTCGGATGATATTTAATAGCCAGAGGATTAATACAGAGGCATGCTTTCAGCTGAAATTGAAACTCAATGCAGGATGACAAAGATCTGAAAGTAAACAGGAATTCTGAAGACCTCCTGGGTGCAATTGCAGCGCAGTGAGCACGTAGTACCCTGGGCACAAGAAAGACCACGAATCCTCATCAGCCAGAAGCCTCAGCTCTGACCTGGGTGATGCCTGGTGGCACGTTGAGCCTTCTGGAGACACTGACGTTGGGAAGAGCATTCACCAAGCTGTGCTGAGGGCTCCCCATGGCTGTGCAATGCTTATCCCTGAATTATCCTCAAACTGCTGCACGCTCTGTTTCTTCAAGCTCGTTTATCATACCCCGTGCTGAGCAGAGAACTGAGTGTTTGGCCAGCTTCAAAGTGCTCACAGCAAACCTGTTGTGGATGTATGAATAGGAAAATGGGAAAGGGCCTTGGGAAAGCCTGGTTTGCTTTTGGGAGTGTTGCTGGAGCCCAGGGAACAGCAGGTCCTGGCTCCATTTCTCCTCTTCCTTTCTTTTTGTCCTTAGCTCATTCCTTCATCATTGCACCCAGGGACAAGCTGGCAGTTGTCAGGCAGGGCTCCCCGTGATGCTGCAAACACCGGGCAGCCCAATTCCTCCAGAGAGCAGTCTGTGCTGCCAAGGAGTGCAGAATGATTTGGCTGGAGCAGCTGACTCCTGCTGAGTTGCACGTGCATGTCTGTGTGGTCAGCACTCCAGAAGCTGATGCTCTTTCTGACTCTCCATTTTCCATATAAGAAAGAGAAACGAGCCCAGAGCTGGGACACCCCCATCAGCATCCTCCAGAAACCAGACATGGTGACTCCTCTGCCCTCGAAGGGAGATCCAAGCATCAGGGAAATGGGTCCCTGCCCCAGGATCACCTGCCCAGCACAGGAAAGGCAGCAGCATCCCCTGAGTCCATGAACTGAAGCTGCGTTTCACCTCCCTTGTCTGACGGGACTGCTAACAGACTAATTCAGCCCAGTTCATTAGTGTTACCTTCTGTCCTTCAGCACTGATCCACCTCATTCATTCCTTTGCCTCTTCAGTTGTTAGCAGGGATGATTGTTTGCATAATTATGCAGAACGATCCCTGTTCCTCCCAAGAACCAGTCAAGGGACAGTGCAGCTGCCTGCACTCCAAACATCACCAGACACCTGTAACCTGGGGCTGCTGCTGCTTCCCTGCTGGTGGGGGGAAGCCCCTGGTTGCTGGAGCGCTGGGAGGTGATCCCTCAGAAGTTCTGACTCCAGAGGAAAGAGGCTCAGGGTCTGTCCTTGGCATTTCATGTGCAAATCCCAGCTGCAGCAGGGTGGTTACGCATCGCCTGGGATAATGATGCTCTGGGATAACGGACAGCGTGGGCAGGAGAGCTTTATACCCACCTCTCAGGTACACGTGTGAGTTATGGTGTGGGAAGGAACCACCAGGCACCCAACAAGTTTCTGCAGCCAGTAATTACCCCTCCAAACCCTCTGGCCTCTCCCTGCTCCAGCCCGATGCCACTGAACGGGTGGAACTGATGGGAAAGCAACGTGCAAGGGGGAAGTGAGACATTTCCCACCTGTTCAGCTATTTTGCAGCTTTGGGGGGTATTTCCTATTTTTAACTTGCAGCTGCAGCTTAAGGAATAAACTTGTAAAGTCAAATGTAAGGTAACAACCAAGGGAAGGCATTTTTTTAGGTGCAGAGCTGTCTGATTTAGTACATGGTGAGGATTTTCTTCAGCACAACAATACTTCTTAGGGTGTGTGATAAGAACCTGTGTTAATGGACAGACACTGTTCTCAGTCCCATTAGCATTTTGCTGTCATTAACCTTCACAGGATAAACTGCCTGCTTTTTTTTTTTGTTAAAAAAAAAAAAGAGATTTCTTTGCTGGGCTTTAGTAGGTCTTGTTCTGGACAGGAATGTGGGAATCCAGATTTTGGAGCACTGAGTCTTGCAAATGTGGGGGTCAGACCAGTATAAATCATAGAATCACAGAATCACAGAATCACAGGGGTTGGAAGGGACCTGGAGAGCTCATCAGGTCCAACCCCCTGCCAAAGCAGGGTCCCTAGGACAGGGCACACAGGGCGGTGTCCAGACGGGGCTGGAATCTCTCCAGAGAAGGAGACTCCACACCCCCTGGGCAGCCTGGCCCAGGGCTCCCTCACCCTCACTGGGAAGAAGTTCTTCCCCAGGTTGGTGGGGAACTCCCTGTGCTCCAACTTGCAGCCATTGCCCCTTGTCCTGTCCCCACAGACACTGAGAAGGGGCTGCCCATGTCCCCCTGCATCCCATCCTTCAGATAGTGATAACCATTCATCAGGTCCCCCCTTAGTCTTCTTCTCTCCAGGCTGAACAGCCCCAGCTCCCTCAGCCTTTCCTCACAGGGGAGATGCTCCAGGCCCTTCATCCTCTCCCTGTCCCTCCTCTGGACTCTCTCCAGGAGATCCCTGGCTGGTTGATCCCAGGGAGCCCAGCACTGGACACAACACTCCAGGTGGGGCCTGAGCAGGGCAGAGCAGAGGGGGAGGATCCCCTCCTGTGACCTGCTGCCCACACTCCTCCTGATGCCCCCAGGATCCCCTTGTCTCTCTCAGCCCCAGGACACACTGCTGGCTCATGGCCACCCTGTCACCCCCCAGCACCCCCAGGTCCTTCTCCACAGAGCTCCTCTCCAGCAGGTCACCCCCAGCCTGTCCTGATCCCAGCAGTTATTCCTTCCCAGGTGCCAGACTCTCCCCTTGCTCTTGTTGAACCTCCTCTGGTCTCTCCCTGCCCAGCTCTCCAGCCTGGCCAGGTCTCTCTGGGTGGCAGCGCAGTGTCCTGCCTGTCAGCCACTCCTCCCAGCTCTGGATCATCAGACACTTGCTGAGGGTGGATGCTGTTCCCTCATCAAGGTCAGGGCAGTAACTCCAGACTTTGATCTGAGTTGGGGCTGAGGGATTGAAAGGTGCTTTGCTGGTAACCACCAAGCTCATTGCCTGCTGATGGAGGGACTGACAGTGCTCTGTGGGCTGGTCCCACTGCAGCCAGAGGCTCCCATCACCTGCCACGGGGTGGGAAGCAGCTCTTGCTGCTGGCAGGGTCCAACCCCTCACCTCTCCTTTCCTACATGTTAGCTCTTTTCCTCTGGCCAGGGCTTTAGAGACGCTGCTTACGTGGATATTTTTTTGCCCTACCTGACCCCTGCGCTCAGGCAGGGTGCTGCTGGGATGCCAGCCTTGCCTGGGAGTGCTGGGGCAGGGTGGAGCATGTGAAACCCTTTGGCTGCCAGCAAATTACACACCCATTTATTTGGGAATCTGGAGTACACAAAGCACTTTAATAACCATATTCATCTGAAGGTTGCATCAGTGGAAATGGTACTGCCTGTTCCCTGTGCAATGCCAGTCAGTGGGGGATGCTGTTAGTACCATTTAGCAAGAGCTCCAGGTCACCTTGATACAATTGAGCTAACACACATTTTAATGGCTGTTTAATTAGATTTACCATAGGGAAGATGCCATGGAAGAAGGCTGCATCTCTGCTTTCAGTGCTTGAGATGGTGGCTGGATTAAATAGAAATCCAGATAAAAGGCTACAAGTAACAGGCAAAGGTAATTTTTTTTTCTTTTTTCCCCTGTTCAATATAACTTTTCACCCTGAGTGGATGTGTCTGCTGTCCCCTCCTCGCAGGGGTGGCATTGGGGTGGCAGCAGGGACAGGGAGGGGATTGTCCCTCTCTGCTCTGCCCTGGGGAGGCCCCAGCTGGAGTCCTGTGTCCAGAGCTGGTGCCCCAGGACAAGAGAGATGTGGGGCTGTTGGAGAGGGGTCAGAGGAGCCACGGAGATGCTCAGAGGGCTGGAGCAGCTCCCCTATGGAGAGAGGCTGAGGGAGCTGGGCTGGGTCAGCCTGGAGAAGAGAAGGCTGTGGGGGGACCTCATTGCAGCCTGCCAGTCCCTGAAGGGAGCAGAGGAACAGGAGGGGAATCAGCTTGTTCAAGGGCAGAGACTGGCAGGACAAGGGGGATGGGGTGAAGCTGGAGGAGGGAAGGGGGAGAGGAGATCTTAGGGGGAAGTTCTTTGCAGAGAGAGTGGTGAGGGGCTGGCAGGGGCTGCCCAGAGAGGGGGTGGGTGCCCCGTCCCTGGGGGTGTTGAAGGCCAGGTTGGCTGGGGCCCTGGGCAACCTTGTGTAGCTCCAGGCCTGGAGGTTGGTGTCCCTGCCTGTGGCAGGGGGTTGGAGCTCTGTGACCCTTGGGGTCCCTTCCAACCCAGACCAGTCTGATTCTGTGATTCTGTGATCTCTGTGGCCACAGGATGATGCTGTTTTTAAGCCCAGGGTTCTCTTCAACACACGATTTGCTTTTAGGTGACCTGGTCTTTTAGCACTGTGCTGTGAGGCTGTTACTAAATCACTCTTTGGAGCCCTGTGCCATAAACGGGATGGAAGCAGAAGCGAAGGAGTCCTCCTGGTTTGTAGCAGCAATTCCCAAACGTTACAGCAGGTCTCGTCCCTGCATTAGAGAGCAAATAGCTCGTGCCCATCTCCCATCGATTCCAATACCCTCGTGGGGCGATGGGAGCCTCTGAGATTCACCTTGTAAAGCTGCCAGTCGCTCCTCCACAGAAAATAAACCACAGAAGCATATTGCTGTAAAGGATGCAACGCTTCTCAATGGATTTATTAAGAAGACCCCTAGAGCAGAGAGTTATAAAATCTGATCAAGTCAGCACTTCCTGCTGTGTAATTGATATCCATTACTTCCTATCGACTGCTGTGCAGGGCTTTGCTTTCTGTAGCATCAACAAATCCCTCTTCTGCCCACTACAGAACTACCAGGGGGTTCAGCAGCAAGCAAAGCCCATCAGCAGAGCGTGAATCCTGGGAGAGGGCCAAGGCACTTCCCCTCCACTGCCTCCCATAAATACCCACCTTTGCCCTCATCTCCTTTTCTCCAATGACTCTATTTGCATAGGTCATTTCACAAATAGCACTGTGGCTTTGCTGAGGGACGATGGTTTTGTTTCCTGGCTGATATCATTTCTTTTCATCTCTTCGTTTTATGGCAATTTGATGTGTTTTGCCAAAGTGGGATTATTATAGGAGTGATTTCACTGAAACAAAGCAGGCAGGAAAGAGCTGTCCCCACAAAATTCAGCCCATCAGCTCGTTTTACCAGTACCAGTCCTCCTGGCAGTGATCCAAATGGGAAAGCAGCTGCCATGTGTGTTTGTCTGTCCCCTGAAAGCCCAGGGGGGTTGTGGACTCTCCTTCTCTGGAGATACTCAAGCCCCATCTGGACCTGTGCAATCTGTCCTTGGGAACCTGCTTTGGACCCAATGAGCTCTGGAGGTCCCTTCCAACCCCTAGGAATCTATGATTCTGGCAGGACCAGAAAGGCAGGTCCAGAAAGGCAGGTCACCTCTCCTGGGTCATTTAGGCTTTGGATTTTGGTTTTAGTGGATGTGAGTGCAGTGGAGGATAACTGAGAGACTGGCGGTAACTGTCCTAACATCATCAAATATCAGTTACAAGGAGCTGCATATTCCATGTCTAAAAGCCTGTTTGTCTTCCCTCCTCTGCCAAGCAGATATTTGTTGCTGATAATTGCTCATCTCGTGGGAGGGTGAGAGAAAATAGGGCGGTGAAGGAAGAAACAGCATCTCTTGTGTGGCCCAGTGTCATTGTGACGCAGAGACCGGGGTGTAGCTCCCAGCTGGGCACAGAGCTCTCTGGAGGGCTGGGGGATTTGGCTGCCTGGGGGTCTGACACCCGCTCCCAGGATGTCCCCTCTTGCCAAGGCCCCTTGGAGGGGTTTGTGGTTTGAATTCAAAGTCCATCATGTCCACGCCTGCCTGCTGCTGCCTTCTGCCTTTCTCAGGCAGCGTTAGGCAAACCAGTTGTTTGTCCCTCTTACTAAGGCTTTTCTCTGCTGTTGACCTTCTGTCCCTGCCTCCTGCAAATCATTTCCTTTGCCAGATGCTTCAGTGTTAAATTGTACCTTTTTCCCCCCTTTCTTTCTCCTTATCTCACCTCAAAAAGGAGAGGGATTACCTCATTCCCACCGCCTCAGAAATAAATCCCCATCATGGATTTGTACCTAGGGAGGAAAAAAAACCTGATTTGCACTCCCTGACAGTTCTGAAGAGATATTTGAAGGTAATTGTTCAGTCCAGGGACATTTCACTTGTCTAATAACCATAAAGAGAGCTTTTATTAGCACTGTGTTTGAGGTTGGGACTATTTAGAGGGTATTTATGGGGAAGACATTATCACAGAAAACTAGAACATGGGCATCAAGTTTCTGGTTTTATTTCGAGGTGGAGCAGAGGGGAAGGACCTAACATCCATTCAAAGTTGGTGCTGGGCTCATCCCCAGTCTGGGTGAAGCATGAGGCGGGGGGTGGGGGTGGGGTAGGGCTGCCCTTCCTCACAGCACCCACTGTGGGTGATGCTCCTGTGCCCTTGGAACTGGGGGGACCCCAGAGGGAGGGTCACTGAGCAGGTGGCAGCACAAGACAGGTCCTTGTTCACCTTCACATGGACAATCTATCAGGCAGCAAAAGGCCTGGAGTGGAAAATTCCTGGGTTCTGCTACCTGTTTTTTGGGACAGCAGCTCAAACCAGGATTGGAAGGAAGTGCTCTTAGTGCAGGACAGAGCTCCCGTGCTGGCAGGGGGTTTGATCCGTGTACAACCCCCTTTTGTGTATCTTTCCCCCTCCCAATGCAGGCACCTTGTCAGGATCACCTGAGATTTGTCAGGAGTCATCTCCTGGGATGGCTGACACCCAGCAGGGATGAGTAGCTGTTAATGTCACACTGTAGTTGGGAGAACTCTGGTGCATGTTAGCAGGCATTAACAGTGTTTTTATTCAGGATGCAGAAGGTGCCTCTAGGTTCTGTCTCCCTGAAGACACTGGAATACATCAGGCTGAAGTGATGGTGTGATGGGGCCCCTTTTTCCTTGGCTAATCGCTGCTGGATGAAATAAGGGCCAGAATAAAATGTGGTCATCTGCTAAGTGGTTGCTGCACTGACTGTCAGGCTGTTTGCTGCAGCTGAGGGTATATTGACTGTCGTGGGTTCTGAATGCTCCAGCTTGGGTGAAAATCATGTGGTGACTTCTCTGGGATTTAACTGTCCTGCTGCTCTTATGGAGCCAGCAGGGACTGACTGCATGGAAATAAATGAACAGCCACCAGTGGGAACTTTCTAGAAGAGGCAGTTGTCTGGTCCAGCTCTGCAAACTGACCCTGAGATGCAGCCAGATGTTTTCACTTCTGTGGATGAGCAGAGATGCTTGATGGAAGGGGACAGCACTGTGGGATACTGGCCACCCGTGCTCATGGGTTTTGGGGTGTTTGTGCAGTGCACTGCTCTGCTGCCAGCTTTGGAGGTGGCAGGGACCCCTCACTGGTATCCAGCTGCTGGTAAAACTTTCATGACAGATCCTTAACTCTTCATAAAGGATGACATCTCTGTTACACAACTCATCACACAGGTGGAGTGCAGTGATTCAGTGCTTGGGGGAAATAGGTGGTTCTCACGGCGTGAGCCACCCTCCCCATCTCTGATCTCACCTGCAGAGGAGGACAAGGATTTGTTTGTACAGGCTGTGCCACAGACAAGTCCAAAGGCATCCAGCCGAGTGGGTGCTCCTGGCTCAAACACCCAAGAGGTACTTCAGGCTCCCTTGGGAGATGTTCAGGGTGGTTGTGGGGTGGCTCTGAGAGCCCACTTCACTTCCTCAGGGCTGCCAACCCCCTGCCATCCCTAGAGCTGCTTTTGCCTGGTCCATCTGCCCCAGCACAGGACTCGGCGCTTCTCCCTGCCCATCCCTTTGCGCTCAATCCCTTCGCATCATGCGGTGCAGCAGCTCTGACGCTGTTGCTGCTGGAGGGTGGAGGAGATGTTGCAGCCTGCTTCCAAGGATCTCCTGTGATTGGAGGCAGCGTGCATCTGGCTGACATGGGAGCAGCAGCCTGTTGAGCTGCCTGTGAACCCTCTCTGTGCCTGTAACCCCCGGGGTGCTTGGAGCCGGGATCGAGAAGCGCATCCTGTGCTTGTGCAGTGATCTGCAGGTTGATGTCTGGAGCTTGTGCCTCGTGCTGCCAGCGTCTTGGACATTTGCTGCTGCTGCCCAGTACTGGTCCTTGTCTGGGCACGGAGCAGGGAGGCTAGTGAAATGGCTCACATAGAGACATGCGTTCCCTCTGCTCTCACAGGCAGATCTCCAAGCGTTGCACGTGTCCCGGGTAGAGGTGAACGTGGTGGGATGGCATGGCATGGCATAGCATGGCATGGAATGGCATGGCCTGGGGAAGCTAGGGCTGTGGGACATTCTGGAGCTGATCCCCATTCTGTCTTCACTCCAGAGCTCCTTGACCATCTGCAAGTGGTGGACGTGTCATAGAATCACAGAATCACAGGGGCTGGAAGGGGCCTCCAGAGCCCATGGACTCCACACCCCTGCCAAAGCAGGGTCCCCAGGACAGGGCACACAGGTCAGTGTCCAGACGGGGCTGGAATCTCTCCAGAGAAGGAGACTCCACACCCCCTGGGCAGCCTGGCCCAGGGCTCCCTCACCCTCACTGGGGAAAAGTTCTTCCTCTGCTCCAACTTGCAGCCATTGCCCCTTGTCCTGTCCCCACAGACACTGAGAAGGGGCTGCCCATGTCCCCCTGCATCCCATCCTTCAGATAGTGATAACCATTAATCAGGTCCCCCCTTAGTCTTCTCTTCTCCAGGCTGAACAGCCCCAGCTCCCTCAGCCTTTCCTCACAGGGGAGATGCTCCAGGCCCTTCATCCTCTCCCTGTCCCTCCTCTGGACTCTCTCCAGGAGATCCCTGTCTGGTTGATCCCAGGGAGCCCAGCACTGGACACAACACTCCAGGTGGGGCCTGAGCAGGGCAGAGCAGAGGGGAGGATCCCCTCCTGTGACCTGCTGCCCACACTCCTCCTGATGCCCCCAGGATCCCCTTGTCTCTCTCAGCCCCCAGGGCACACTGCTGTCCTTGGACTCTGAAACACCTGTGCAGATGCCTCCAAGGGCCATGACTCAGTGTCTGTGTGACTTTATCATTCCCCAATAGCCAGTGCATAAGAATAGCAAGCCCTCCAAGGCTTTAAGGCTGGTTGTTTTAAAGGGAAACTGAATCCCAGCCCTGGTTTCCTTCCCATGCAGCGGTTTTAGATAGAAAGATGATGATAGATTGAATTGCCTTTGACTGACAGATTTAAATTGGGACTTCTTTCTGCAGCCTCCACATCCATGTTTTAAATAGGAGGCTGGGGATTAGGGCTATTAAATTACTTAGTTTATTGGAAAAATAAAATATCAGGAACAGATGAAGCTGAAAAGAGAGAGAGCTGCAAACTGAAACTGAAAGAGTGTTAAAAAATGATTAAACTAAGGTAGCAAATGGAATAGAATAGCACTAAAACTAGATGACACGTAAGAAATCCTCCCAAAGTGGCAGAGCTTGGGAGTCACTGTTCAAGTACAGAGCTGAGAAGTTAAAAGACAGATGAGCTTGATATTGCCAAGAGCCTGAAATAGTTTCTGTGCTGCTGGTCATGCCTGGGGGCAAGGTGCAATTAAAACAAGGAGAGAAGCAAAGGGCTTTGGGGTATCACAAGTGTCAAGAACTGCTGATAAAACCTGGCTTTCAGGAGGAACCAGAAAAGTGGTTTGAACATTATCTTAATGCCAGGTAAAAGGATGCTGTAGGGTCTCCTCTGCTTTGCTTCCTGACACCCCCTTTGTGGGCTTCTCCATGGGATGCTCTAGGCATCTTCACTCTTCCGAAGAGAAGAGTCCCGGGGCTGCACCGCAGTGCTGCTCGCTGGAGCCCTGCATGCTGCTTCCTTTGAAGGCTCACAATCCCTGGGACCAGGGCTGGACCAGCCAGTGGGGATGGGAGAGCGATGGAGGAAATTAGGGACAGGCTGTGGATGAAGTTGAGCTTCCAGTGTCCTCATCACTCCTCCTTTCCACACCAGTCCACAGGGAACATGCCCCCAGTGACTGGTGTCTGAAAGACTCTTGTTCCTGGCCCTGCTTCCCTGCTTGGCAGTCTCCAAGGCTGGGCAGGGGCAGGTTTCTACCTGCTGCCTTTGAATAGCATCTCCTTGAGTCTTTGCATGTCTTGCCTCCCCTGCTTGTTCCAGTAATTACACACAAGGCCGTGGGAAGAGATCAAATTCTGGCGTCTCCTTTAAATCCTGGGAGCTGCCTCGATGGCACCCTGGAGTCTCTTGAAAGGAAGCAAATTAAAATGCTGCAGCCCAGATGATTGCAGGTAAAGCCCTACACTGGAGGACCTGGCAGTTTCCAGATAGCCCTCCAAATGGCTGGTGAAACATTTCCAGGAGATTGATTTCGTATCGGGTCTGGGGAAATTCCACAGCTCCACAGATAATCTATCAGCTCCTGCCCAGAGAGGAGTGATAAATTCTTTGTCCTCTTCTCCAGCATCCATCGTGCTTGCAGGGGCAGCAGCGGTGCAGACTCTTTGCATGGGCACCTGAACAAAAGCTAGGCTTAGGTCAGAGGAGCAGGTCTCAGATGCTCCTTCCCCTCCTGTCATGATTCATCTGCTCCCCCAGCAGCTCCTCTGGCATCAGGAGTGATGGCCTTTGCTTCAGATTCGTTGTTATGATGGGCTGTTAATTCCCTAGAGCAGCAGTGTGTGTCCACTCGAGTGGGTGTTTGTCTGTTCTTGCTGTCACATGCAGCTTGACCTGATGAGTGTCACTGTCCTCACAAGCAAAATGACTTGGGGGAACCACGGGACTTGTGCACAGTCCCCAGGAGATGCTCCCTGAGAGATGCTCCCCAGGAGATGCTCCCTGAGAGATGCTCCCTGAGAGAGGCTCCCCAGAGTAGAGCATCTTCCTCCTCTTCCTCTCAGCAGGGTGGTCTGGGAGGGCGTCTACAAGCCCATGGGGACAGGGACTGCAGCGTGCAGGTGGCATTTGTAGGGAGCAAGGAGGTGCCACTAGATGACAGCATCGGTCTGCAGGCGTGTGGCAGGGGACAAGTCCTCGGCCACGGCCTGAGGAGGTGCAGGATGCAGCCTTTGGGCCTGGTTTCAAGTGGTTTAATGACATATCAGCACAAAGGGGGTTGAGTTTGGATAAATGGTGTAAGAGGAAGCACTCTCTTACGTTAAATCACCGCTCTGGGTCCTGTTGCCATTGGCAGCCTGAGGGATGTTTTGTGTAGATGCTAAAACACATTGTAAATTAGGAAAACAAAACAGAAAGCAAACCAAAACACCATATTGTGCTAAGATCATTTCCCTTGGTACCAGAAAAACTTCCCAGAATGAACCGTGTTTACCCTTGGTGGGGTTTTTTTCTTTGAAGAAATGATCTCATTTCTGCTTTTCTATGAAAATAGCTATCTTTATTAATAAACATCTTTGCAGTCTTGCCTTGCTGCCTGCAGAGGTCAGCAGTCCCAGACAGAGCCCTAGAAGGATGCTGGCATTCCTCTCTGTGGGAGAAGATGCCTGTGCCAGACCAGGAGGAGCAGAAGGATCAATTTGGTCCATCATGACTTAATTCCACCGTGTAGTTACTTAAATAAACTGCAAATGCTAGCTGGTGAAAGCGTTCTGGCCAAGAGAAAATTGCAGCTATTTGTCCTTTTTGGTCTGTTATATGGATGATGTGCAAAGAGGGCCTGGAAAAGGGGAGGTGTGAGGGTTTGCTGCATCCTCCTTCCAGGAGGTGCAGGCACAGCCTGGACTGGAGGGGTCCAGTGACATGGTGCCATCACCATAGGACACACTCATTCAGCAGCTCTAACTTCAAAGATGAATGCTGAGGGAAAGGAAGCTCTAGCTCACTGTTCAGCACCTCCACACTTTCCATTATTTTTGCCACTTCTACAGCAACTGGTCTAAAATTTCCCAAAAGACCCGTAGGAAACCCAGGGAAGATCAGATGTGACATACTGGACTTCTCATAGGAAAAGCAATTGGGGATGAAAATAGAAGAAAATAAAGCAGGAGAGAGGCTTCTGGTTGTATCTCCTACATTTGAAGGAGAAAAGGGAGACAGAAAATCACACACAGGTCATTTTTATGCAAAACATCAAAGAGGGATGGGAGCGACTGCTCCTGGGGATGGGCAGCATGAGGGGAGCAGCCCTTGGGAGTGACTTCAAAGCACAGCCACCCAGGGAGCCCAACAGAGATGATGGGGACCTTCATGTGAGGACTGTCTGTGTGTGCACAGGGGAACCTGAGGGACTGAGCAGCAGCTCTCGGCTCTGGGATCTGTTGTGCCCACACTGGGACAAGGCTGTACAGCCCCAGGGCTCTGCCTGCCCGCCGAGGGCACGGCACAAGCCTTCATAAGCCCTGAATTTAGGTAAATACTGAGCTCCTGTAGCTCACAGCCACAAGTCTTTGTCATGGTCTGGTCACGAGCCTGATGGGCATGTGCCACAAGAAACATCTGTTTTGTAAACTGATGTAAAAAAAAAAAGAACCCCCCCCAAAAAAAACCCTGGAAAATGGCTGAAATCTTCTTAAAATTCAGGCTGGGTTTTGGGCTGAACCACGGAAAAAGCCAAACGTGAGGCAGACCAAGGGCTCTCAAGTCTGGCTTCCCACAGGATGCATGGATTGGTTGGTACCGAGGGGATGCTGTAGTAGGGTTCACGACCACACTCATTTTTTGAATGAAGAACAAAAGGGTCTAACATTCCCTGTCACAGAGAACAAAACCAGCTCCTGAGGTGCTCGAGCTTTTCCAACTGTTCTACCAGCCCTACTTGAGAAGTCTGCAGTGAGCAGGGGTGTTTCACTTCTATGTTTATGTGGTTCCTTTCTTTTAGCAGTTCTCACTGGGGAGCAGTCAGGCTCAGCCTGGAAGTCCCCACAAACCCACGCAGCCCACCTCCTGCTCCACGTGTGGCCAGACCTCAGAGGGGGATGCTTCAGGGTGGTCAGGTGAGAACCGTGGTGTGGAGGGAGGCTGAGCGTGGTCGCTGTTGACAGAGGTGGGCCCAGAGTTGCAACTTGTGAGGTCTCCTGCCCTGTGGTGGTCAGTGGTGATCCCACTCCCAGCCCTGCTGTGGAGTTGGCTGGTGCCAACAGGTGCCTGGGAAGGGGAAGGGGAAGGGGAAGGGGAAAGGGAAGGGGAAGGGGAAGGGGAAGGGAAAGGGAAAGAAAAAGGGAAAGGGAAAGGGAAAGGGAAAGGGGAAGGGGAAGGGGAAGGGAAAGGGAAAGGGGAAGGGGAAGGGGAAGGGAAAGGGGAAGAGAAGGGGAAGGGGAAAGGGAAAAGGAAAGGAAAAGGAGGGGGAGGGAATGGGGAAGGGAACGACCACCTCAGTTGCATACAGATCTCACAACCAGCCTTCAGGTCCCTGGCCACCACCTCCCAGGGCAGCACAAACAGCTCTGCAATTAAGAGCCACCTTCTGCTGATTAGCTTCTTAGCAGGGAACAGTTGAGGCAAATCCTAAAATTAAAAGAAATAGGGCATGAATACCATTAAAAGCTGTGTCTCTGAACTGGAACCACTTTGCCACGAATTGAACATGCCTAAACCCAGTCATGGTTGAGCAGAGCTATTCCACTCAGCGTTGGATTAACTCATCAGCAGAAAGCCCAGAAATCTGATTTAATTTGAAAGACTACAAAATTATATTTCTCTGCTGATTTTCCAGGTGGCAGGATTAGACGTGGAGCTTTTAGTTTCTCCACTCCTTCCTTTTAACTTAATTTGACAGAAATGGCTTTTGGTACAAGACAGTATTTGATGGGTACTGCATCGGGGATAATGAAAACATCAGACAAATGGCAAAGCATAATTGGGGGGAGCTTGTTTTCCTCTACCTGGAAACACACCAGGTTTGAGAAACCACAAAGAATGAGTTTCCTGGAAGAGCATAAACCAGGGAAATTTGTGGCTCTCTTGAGATGCTTGATGCTCCACTGGAGCCACACATCTTCCTGGGGGGAAAAAAGGGAAGACCAAGAGTTGCAGCAGCATCGGGCAGATTCCATGTGTGCTGGCTGTTGTGAGGACACACACGAGGAAGGGGTTTTCACATGGTTGGCACAGGTATGACAACAGGCATCGTGGCTGCAGGGGAAGGAAGGGTGGTGGCCAGGGAGTGGGGTGGCCACAGGGACAGGAGCTGCCCTTCCTCCCGGCTTTGCTGATCAAGGAGCTCCTTTTCTTAGCAGTTTGAGCTGGAATTAAGATCTTACTGGGAGGGAGACCCGGGGGCAGGCAAACAGCTTGTTCCCAGCTGGCTCAGCACTTTCCTGTTTGCAATTCCACCTACCAGAGCTCAAAAAAGGCTCCCCTGAAGGCGGCCGGTGCCGGGCTGGCAGAACCGATGGGCCCCACACCCCGCAGCCCCCAACACCCCGCAGCCCCTTGGCCGGAGCGTGGTGTGGGCAGCTCTGTCTCCATCCCACTGGGAAGGCAGTGGGGCTCCTGGTGTGTATCCCACCGGAGCAGAGAGGGAGGCAGGAGAAGGCAGTGCCCAGGCTGGTTTGGAAGCAGTTGGCTGAACGCTGAAGCAAATAGGCTTTTTTGGCAAATCATTTCCCCATCCTCACATACAGAGGGGCACACTCATGAAATACAAGCTCTGCACAGGTAAACCTGGCCAGGGGACAGAAACCCCCCACCAGCGCTCTTTCATCACCCCCCACATCAAACCTCACCCAGAAACAGATTCCTCAGGTAACAGCAAATACAGACATAGGAACAGGCTGCCCAGGGAGGTGGTTGAGTCACCTTCCCTGGATGTGTTTAAAAAAGGGGAGATGAGGTACTTAGGGATATGGTTTAGTTTAGGATGGGAATGGTTGGACTTGATGGTCTTAAAGGTCATTTCCAACCTTGTGATTCTGTGAAAAACACCAGCTGCCAGAACGTAATCTGCAATATTCATGGCACCTACTCTCTTCTAGGAAGCCATTCCTTCTCTCCCTTCCAGGCTTATCCCAAAGGCACAGCTCTCCTGGGGATGCATGGCCTCAGGGAAGGCACTTGCAAACACCCACATGCTGCAGCATCCACACGGCTGCCACCCACCCAGACTGCAGCCATGCACATCTGGGGACTGATGCCAACCCCTGTGGGATGAGGCAGTGATGGAGGGATCCATCCAGGGCTCCAGAACCGGGCAAGGACACTCATGTTTCAGCTCTCTAGAAGCTTGGGAAGGGATGTTGGAGGTGCCAGGCTCCCTGAGGAGCAGGAGGCTCTCACCATTTATAAGGGGGAAGATGGAGCAGTAGAAGGTTTGGCTAAATCTCAGAAGAGGTAGCTCTGGAGTCGGGTCCTGAGCTTTCCTGTCCCTAAAAGATATGGGGCTGCTTTGGTGCCTTTGGGGAGGCTGTCCAGCTCAGAGCCCTGGCATGGCATGTTTGGCTGGTGATTTGGCTCAGTGATGTTGGGATCCTGGAGGCTTCCAGGGCTTCTTCCCTTCTCAGGGAGGGGGGAATGGGCTGAGGGTGGGTGAGGGGGGTGGGGAGGGCAGGAGGATGTGAAAGGGAATTTTCTACCTGACCTCCAAAATACAGGAGCTTCGGGGAAGTGTCTGCCCAGGGGGGCACCAGTGCAGTGCCAGATGGTTTGAAGACCATGTTCCTAGAGTGCTCATTAGCGTTCCTAGAGTGCTCATTAGCCTTCTCACCAGCCAGGCACCCCTTGGACTGCTGGAATTACAAAGCCCCTCGCTGCTCTGGGAGGGGACAGACCCAGATCCCTTGACCTCTGTGCACAAATCCCCATCACTCTCCCCCTGGTCTTTGCTGCCAGGCTGAGCAGAAAGCTTTGCCTGGGGAACGGTCTGTACCTTAGCAAGCAGTGTGCTTATGAGAGGCAGGTTTCTACTAACTCCCAAAACTGAGATTTTTTTTTCCCCCTCTAAATGCAACTAGGTCTCAGTGTCCCTGATTAGCTTCTTGTGATGAATTCCATCTGCCTGCCTGGGATCAACAAAGACCTAAAAAACCTGAGCACCAGGCATGCAGCCTAGTGTTTTCATGCTGAGCTTTGTTCATTATAGGAAACCACTTACAAAACAGGAAGCTCTTCCTTGTTCCACTCAATTTCTTGGGCTTATTTGCCATGAAATGTCACCTTCTCAGATGAAAGAGTGGGATTTATCACAATTAAGGTAGGCTTTCACACGTGCCTTTAAGTGAATCAAGGGTGCTTTTGATTCTGAACCTGCATGGGATGTTGTTGATGCAACATGGGTCCCTTGTCATTTATAACGCTCATAAAACATGCACATTCCTGGGGAGAGGTTGCATAATTTTCGTTGCTTCCAGCAGCCCTTGCTGCAGGGAGCCAGCTAGCCTTTAGCCTGAGGAAGCTAATGAAGCGTGCGTACAGCCAGCGACTGTGTGTGCTGGCATAGCACTGAGCATGGATGGTGGCTGGGCAGCTGCTATCCACTGGGAAGATGTGTAATAAGCTGGGGCAGCTGCAAACAAACACGTGTGTGACGGGTTAGTGTCAGGGAAGACAGCAGGCCTGTCAGCGGCCTAGCTCTCTTCACCAAAGACACAGGCCCTGCCGGCAGTCTAGCTCGCTTCACCAAAGACAGGCCCTGACAAAATCCTTGTGTTCCCGTGAGACAGGAAAAGTTCCTCATGCTGAGAGGATCTTTATAATCACATTCTCAAAACACAAGGGCCTTGATGACAGGGGTACAGTCTGCCCTGAACCAAAAAGAAGTTATAGGAAGGTACTTGGGAGTAACGGAACATGTTAAGAACCAGCCATAATAAGATGGTCAAAATAGCAGGTGTGCGGATGCTTTTAGTCATCAAAGGTAAATTAATGATGTTTAGCTATAAGATATGCTTATCAGAACTCGTTATAATCACTAACCAGTCAGTTTGGTGTGAACGCTGTGTGTAACCAATTAGCAGGTTTTTAGCTTGCAGGAACAAATATATATAATCTGTGTGATTCCACCCAAGAACTGTCTTCACCTAAAATTCATATCAAATTGCGTGTTGCCCATCGCCATCTCCACAGGGTAGGTGCTGACTGAGCTCACCCCCTGCTGTAGAGAGGTTGCAATGTGCCTGGCAGCTGGCTTGTCCCTGTTCCTTCCCGGTGCACCCAGAGAAACCCCGGTGCGGGTCAACCCTGGTGAAGCAATTGCAGAGTCTGGGAGTAGTGCTGGGGGCCAGGCGGTGGTGGTAGGGGGCTCCCAGCTTCTCTACCGCAGCTGCTCTCCCTGCCCTGTGACTAATGTGTGCTCATTCACCAGCTCTGCCCTTCCCTCAGGCGATCCCTGCTCTGCAGCGAAAGCTGCCTCCCCGGTGCTGAGAGCCTTGGATCAGTGTCCCAGGTGTGGCAGCAGCACTTTGCCGGCCTCTTGGCGGATGTTTGACATGGCCATGCCCTGTCCCAAAGCCGGCTGGGAGCTGCCCCTCGCTGCGGTACTGGCTTTGATGGTTTTTCCGCAGCGTGGCCGGTTTGCTCAGCAGTTTGAGTGGCTTTAGCAGAGGGTGAATTTATGAAACGCCCGACAAAAATGTCTTGCATTTGCTGTTGCCATAGCAGGAGGAGGAAACCCAAAACGTGTTGTGGAAGTTGGTGAGTCACTGGGGTGAAGCGTTTATCCCAAATCCCCATCCTGGAAACCTTTTGGCATGGTTGAATTTTACAGAGCCAGTAGTCCTTAGTATGGGTCTTAGTGGGACCAGTAAGTGTCCAGGCTACTCATGCTCACCTTACTCTGGTGTTATTTGGCCCAAAGTAATTCAGAAATCATTGGTGCTACTCGCAGGCACATGTTTTGATGAGGTTGGAGTGATAGCCTGTGGTTAACAGAGGACTGATTGCTCGCTTGCTGCTGAGCCTGGCAGGGTCTGGCTTCATGAGGAGAAGGGCTGTGCCACAGCGGGGTTTAATGGCCTGAAAATAACAGCTTCCACTCCTCTCCAAAGGCAAAGTGTTACTCCAGCACCGAGTACAGGTATCTCAGAGCTTTCCTCTGGAGAACACGGGTGTGTTTTCCTGACATCGGCTGCAAGTGCAGCTGGTGCCTGTGCTCAGCAGACACATCAAGGCAGGGAGCAGAGGGATGCCCCTCGCCCCTAATCCTGCCTGTACCCCCTGCACAACCCCAGGGGTAGGAGGAGGGTTTGCCAGGAGGAGGGTTTGCCTGTTGGGAGATGCTTCCTCCAGGCTTTGCTTCCTCCAGGCTTTGCTTCCTCCAGGCTTTGCTTCCTCCAGGGGATGCTCAGCCCTGCCCTGTACAGCCTGGTGCACGATAAGGAGACAGGATCTGTTGCATCCTGCTATGTCCAGCCCTGCAAAACTCCCAGAGGGAGTTGCTGGGCTGTGGAGTGTCTCGGGAAGGCAGGGTGAGGGCGGTGTTGGGAGCACAGCTCATCTTCAGGTTTTCCTTTAATAAGTCATTTAATTTACATTTCCTTCCGTCCTGCCCAGCAAACGAGTTGCACAAGTTCTTGGATTGCTGGCACCCTTTGCAAGTCTTCAGGCACCTCCTTGGTGAGCGCTTGGCGCTGCAGCGCTGGGTTTTTATTCAGAGGGGGTGAACCAGGCAGTGTTGGTGTGTGAGGCTGAGTCCTCACAGCTCATCACAGTGATGGCTGTGATCGACAGCCAATGGATCCTGTGGAGAAACACTCTTCACGGGACTTTTTAACCTCAGGGTTGTTTCTTTCAATACAAAGCCACAGCAGTGAGTAAACCCCCAGGATGGGTGTGGTGTGCTGGCAGCAGGGCAGCGTGTGTCTCACCAACCTGCCCCTTCTCTCAACGCTGTCTCCAGCCTCCACAGCAGCATCACGATGCTAAGCTGAGGAGTTCATAACAATAACTGAGGATAAAACCCCCTCCAGGCTGTAAGCCTCTGTCTCGTGTCCCTGCTGGATTGCTGTGGCTTCAGACGCCGAGCCAAGGTGCTCAGCATCACAGACCTAGGGCACGGAAGCGACTGGAGGTTTTATTTCCTCAGCTCTGTTCCAACATGAGGTTTTTAAGCTGTTTTCATCCAGTTGTCCAGCCATGGGAGGGAGGGAGGCACTGCCATGGGCTGTGTTAGAAAATAAAGCTGATTGTGGGGAGGGAAAGAGGGGGTGTCCTCAACCACCTTCCCGTGGGGCACAGGGTGCCCATGCAGGCTGTGAGACAGGGGCCATGCTGCTGTGGAGCATCCTCTGCCCCCACTGCACAGCTCCCCCACCCCAAATCCCGGTCCCTCACAGTTTCATGGCGTGGTGTGAGGCTGGGGGGGATGGGGATTGGGGGGCTTGTGGAGGGCTGGAGATGGCCTTTGCACTAGCAAGGTGGTGAGAGCTGGGGTGTCAAGGGGGTGGGAGGTGGTCCCAGTGTTCCCCCTGGCAGTGCATGGTTGCATGGGGGGAGGCTGAGCTGGCATGCAGGGGTGCAGGGCAGACTCAGGACCCCTCAGAGCTGCTGTGGGGGCTGTTAGTGTTACAGCCCCCCATGGACCCAGGCATCTCACGGGTGTGTCAAGTGCAGTTCTGATCCAGAAATGCTGCTTCTTCCCTTCCATCACCCTGCCCGCGGGAGCCCATTGCACACAGGGGGTTTCTCCAGTTGGTCTCTCTCCCAGAGACTCAGGACTTTCTCCAGTCCTACAGAAACTGCCCATGCTCAGGGATTAAAACCTAAAAATTCCAATTATCAGGAATTCATTAGGTCAGTGACTGCAAAACCTCAGGATCTGATCCTGGTCCCACCTGAAACTCCAGTTCAGACCCAGCTGGGAGGGTGGGGGGAGGGGACAGGCAGAGCTGGAGGTGTGCAGCAGAGAAAACCTTGTGTACACGGCTTGTACCAGTGCAGCCCCACTGCTCATGGGGGCTGATCTCTCACTAAGATGTTAAAAGGTCCCTGGAAGGGCTCTGGGAACCAGCAATGAGCTGGATGCAGGGGTTTACTGGGTTATCCTGAGGTGAGGTCCCTTCACTGGAGGAGCAGTCCTCTGGCAGCCACACGGGTGACACTTGTAGCCTCTCCCTCCTCGGCAGTAGCAATCCAGGGGGAAATGTTAATTAGTTCCCAAACCAAGATTTATCCCACTAAAGCAGTTTTTTGAGTATCAAAGGAAGGTCAAAACCCCATGAAGTGATCTAGCAGGAGAAAGAGCTGTTCCCTGGGGGGTGGAGGGGCTGGAAAGTCAGTGGGATTTATGGACAGCTACTTCTGGGACCTTTCCAGGATCAGAGTTTACTGCAGGGGACTTGGGACACTCTGATAAACTCACTGTTCATGTGCAAAAAGCATTTCCATTTTTAAATATCTCTCGTGGAGGCGAGGGGAAGATTTAAACTGCTGATGGCTTTGGTTGTGTGTTTACAGCAGCTTGGAAAATAATTGGGAGAGGAAACTCATGCAGCGTGGGTGTGGGGATCCGGTGGTGTGAGGAGCTGGGTCTGTGGCTCTCCCGGTGGTCTCTGGGCTCCAGGATCACAGAATCACAGGGGTGGGAAGGGACCTCCAGAGTCCCTCTGGTTCAACCCCCTGCCAAAGCAGGGTCCCTAGGACAGGGCACACAGGTCCAGACGGGGCTGGAATCTCTCCAGAGAAGGAGACTCCAAGGATGCCCCAGCAGCAGCAGAGGAGCCCTCAGGGATGGGTGCAAGGTGTGCATGCCCAACGCTCCCTCTTTACGTCGCCGGCGGAGAGGATCAGCGATACCAGCGGTGCGATTGCTGGCCAGGCACTGCCATGCTCAGCTGATGTTTAACCTGAAGCCCTGCTCGGGTAGAAGGGACTTTGCCTGTGCAAGGGGTGTGTAGGGGTAAGTCCAGGCCAGGACGGATTCACTGTTGTTTTCCTCAGCTAAAGATAACTTGGGTTTGCTTAGTCAAAGCTCCGTCAGCACCAGAGCAAAGGCAACATGACCTGAGGAGGTTGGTTGTTTCCTTGAAATGAGATGTTTCTGGGAAAGGTCCCTGCTCAGCTCGGTCTTGAGGGGTGCAGTGGAGAGGTGGAGAGCACCCATGGCCATCGCCTGAGGATGGAGGCAGAGCCCTTGCTGCCCATCCCTGCCTCTTCCGGGGGCAGGAGGCTCACGTTGGAATGGCCAGGTGAGCAGGGGGCATCTCCAGGGCATGGAGGCTCCAGCCACATCCCTCTCCACCCTCCAGAGCAAGAGCTTGGGGTTAAACTAAGCAATGACATGAAGTGATGAGAGGGGCAGCGTCTGGGAAGTGATAAACCAAGAAAACAAGTACAAAATTGGAATTATTTTGTTAGCTGTCCTCTGGCATTGATACCCACAGGCTTTTATCTAAAGCTGCTTGGGAGGACATCATGCTGCAAATATAATTCCCATAGGATGGCACTTGGGAATAATCAGTTTAAAGGCTTGTGTTGGAACCCTTTCTGAAGAAGGACCCAAACATTGCTGATTGCACAATGGCTGGAACAAAGATTAACGTGATTAGAGAGCTGAGAGGAGCTCTTGACCTAAAATAGTACACAAAAGGATGAGATTGTTTTAATTTTGTAGTAAGCAAAAACCTGGTTTGAAGGGCTGAAGGGAGGTACACAACAGGGCTCAGCGCTGGGGGGGCTGTTAGAAGTCATCAGGACAGTGTTTCAAGTTCAAACACTTGACTTGGGTGTGACATGGCTGTAGGTGACATTATCCTCAGTGAAAGGGTGGCAAAAGCAACAGCAAAGCGAATTTTTGGTCTGCAACACCCGACCTCAGGTCACCCCTGGGTTTTGTGCCAAAATAAGCCAGGGTTTCTGCGAGGCAACTGGACTCTGCCCCCCCTGTGATGGGTGTGTGTGGCTCTGGGCATTAATTACAGGCAAAGAGCAATAATTTCCCCCCTTAAAGGTGGGAAGAGCAGCTGCCTCTTCCCCCGTGCCAGGAGACTGGGACCAGGCTGGAGGTGTGGTGGAAGGTTTCCCAAGCCAGTGCTGCCTCACGCTGCATCCAGCACCCAGAGCTGCTCCTCGCTGCCAGGAATTAATGGGGCTCTTCATTTAGCTCAATTACTGGGCATCCACCTGAGAAGCTGTAAAGAATAGAACAGTAAATCTTACAATCAAATATTAAATTATACCTAATTTATTTACTTATGGCAAACTGTAAGGCCTGCAATCAAGCGTGGAAAGGTTTATAACACAGGCACTCCTGGGAGGGAGGAGATGTGCCTGGCTGTGAGCCGGGAGGGGGTTACTGAGGTTTGGTCCAAGGAAGGGGGCACAGACGGGGATGAACTGCTGTAAACCTGGGGTCTCCCACTGCAGGGACTGGAACAGCACAGCCCTTCCATGCAGCCCCTCCATCCTTCCATGCAGACCCTCTGTCCCTCTGTGCAGACCCTCCATCCCTCTGTGCAGCCCTTCCATGCAGCCCCTCCATCCCTCCATGCAGCCCTTGCATCTCTCCATGCAGCCCCTTCATCCTTCTGTGCAGCCCCTTCATGCAGCCTCTCTATGCAGCCCCTCCATCCTTCTGTGCAGCCTCTTCATGCAGCCTCTCCATCCCTCCATGCAGCCCCTCCATCCTTCTGTGAAGCCCCTCTGTGCAGCCACTCCATCCCTCCATGCAGCCCCTCCGTGCAGCCCCATCCAGGCAGCCCCATGCTGGGTAGCGTGCCTTCCGCTTCAAAACTGGAGAGCTTTGCTCCTTCAGCATAGCTTCTCCCACCGGTGATGTGGGAAGAAGGAGATTGTTGAGCCCCTTAACCCCCCAGACCCATCCCCATGCTCTCCTGCTAATAGCCTGACTCAAAACCAGAGGCACTGGCCATCCCTGCTCCAGGACCAGTGGCCAGTGAAACCGGCTGTAACCCCACAGGAGCTCAGTGGGCCCAGTCCCAGGGTTTGCCTGGTGTGTACCCACACAGCCTCCCTGAAGGAGAACCGACCTCCTGCATCCCCACCGCCCACGCTGGCTCCTGCACCTCCGCAGTGCGGCTGCCGTGCACCTAAAAGGCAGCGTGGTCCAGAGCTTCACCCCACAGCACATCCCCCTCCTCTGTCCCGTGTGTGGTTTGGCAGGGCTGAATATACCACTGATGGAGAAGAAATAATGTATAAGAATAATACAGGGGGAGGAACGTGAAGTGTTTAGCTTAACAGCCAGGATATAAAGTGTGTACCAGTCACAGCTGGGAACAGGCTGTTAGAATGTCCCAGTCTGGGTATTAATTGCTGCTTAGGTGCATGTTGCTTCACGCAGGATGCCCGTTCTATGGATCTCAGCCAGCAGCCACAAGCTGCATCTCTCCAGGCACATGTGGCTGGGAATGGCTGCTGGTGGGTGAGCAACAAAGGGAGGAACAGGGAGGGGGCCAGCAGTGCTAACCCAAGCAAAAACGTGGTTTTGTCCCTAAGCATCTAGGGAGGGGGTGGTTCAAGGTAACACTGGGCTTTTTTTCCCCATCTGACCCTTAGATAATGAATTCCAGAAGGTAGATAATGATTCATTTGGGTTTTTTTAAATTTTACTTTATTAAAAAAAGAAAAGGTGTTTTACTTTTTTGGCCAGTTAGCCAGGAAAACCTGGTCCTTGATGTTGATAAATAGTGTCTCCACCATCACAATGCGTTTCTGCATCATTTTTATTGCAGATACAAGTGTTTAGTGAGAGGCTTATGTGAGAACCAGGAGAAAAGCAGCGTATGTTTGGCAGCACTCTCTGCAGAATACATTCAAGGTTTGTTACTTCTGTCCAAAAATCCTTCAAGCTGCTTGGATTTTTTCCATGGGCTTCTCTCAGGTCAAGATTTTGATATGCCTTTTGAGTTGTAGGTTTGCCCTTGAACCCTCCCTGGCAGGCCCGTGAAGTCATCCTGTAAACGGGCCCAGAAAATAACACTCTGGTGGGGGTGGTTGGATGTAAATCTGAGCCTCCCCAAAATTCTGGCAGAGCCAAAGGGTCTGTGATGGCTCGTTGGCACATTTGTGAAATGATAAATTGTGTCTCGTACTTTACAGTTCAGAGCGAGGGAAGGGGGAGTAATAATATATGTGTCTGGATTCAAACTTTTTTTTTCCCAGTCAGGATGGCAGGTGAATTTGAAATAGAAACCCAGTTGGAGAATACATCCAAATCTGGGAAGCAGAATTGGACAATCTTCTCTTTGCTCTCGATTATGCAATGTCAAAGCAGCAGCAGCAGGTGGGGAATGTACCTTGAACCATGTCAGGGCTTTGGGAGGTGTTTATATGGCTTTTTTCCTCTCCTGAGAGACATAACAGCACCTTTATTTTGTGAAGACAATGCAAAGTCTTCTGCCATGGGTTGTTTAAAACAATGGGATCCTTCCTCAGTGCTGTGGGAGAGCCTCAGGATGCTGGAGGAACCACTGCAGCCGCCTGGCCATGTGTGTTTCCTGGGAGGGTGCTGGGTGCTGAGTGGGGCTGGAGCCCTGCCTGGACCACAGTGCCACAAAAGCCAGTCTGAGCCACGGTGCTGGGAACTGGAACTGGTCCTGCTTGCAGGCACTGGAGCACCGAGCCATAGTGTGTCTGGTGCCTGCAGAAGGGACATCCCCCTTTGGTCTACAGCCAAGGGCATCGCTGCTGCCCCTTCCCCCTCCAGGCATGTGGGACATCCCTGACCTCTGGGATCAGGAGCGACAGTTGGTGTGGGGCTGGGGCAGCCAAGGGACCCCCAGCACTGACAAAACCCTCCCTCTAGACAGCTCCCAGGAAGGGGTCTGCCTTGGGCTGGCCAGGCTGGGAGACCCCCCAAAAGCTTCACTGCTGCATTGCTGTAGCCCCTTCCAACCATTCACACAGCTTCTTGGTACCCAGTGTGGTGCGGTCCTGGCTCAGACCCCATCTAGGTCTGACACCCCATGGGAGGGAGGCAGGCAGGAAGCAGGTAGGGCTGTGCTCCACTTTGTTTCCCTCCAGGTGCTTTGGGAACCGGTCACTTTGGTGTGTGTCAGTGAGCCCACCCAGCCCTGGGCCCGTGCTTGGTCATGGTTTTCCACGGGGGAGGATGTGGTGCGAGTCCCAACTGTTGCTCAGTTACTGGAGCCTCCACTCGATGATGCTCCCTGTATGTGGGTGCCCGGAGCAGCCGGAGTAGCCGAAGTCTGGGAGGAGGCAACTCCCTGGCTCAGCCCTGATTCACCACCCAGACCCCCTTCCTCCCCTCCCCCCAGGAAGGCATGTGCCATAAAAACCTCCTGGCATGGGAGGGAGCCCACAGGCCACCTCCACGCCAGCCCTCCTGGCTCCCAACCCCTCTGCACCGTCCTGCGGAGTCCCCGTGCAGAGCAGACATCCTGGAGTAACTGGTCCTGTACATCAGCATGTAGAAATGCCCTGGGGGGCTTGACATCCCTTATGAGCAGTGGCTTCTGCAGTGCTTGCTGTTGGGTGGGGGTGACTTCAGTGCTTACAGAAGCTGAGAGCATCACCATGCTCTGCCTGGTGCACCGGCTGTATGCCGCTCAGCCGTGATGAGGGCTTTCACCAGGGCTGTGCACTGGGGTTCTGGTCATAGCCTTTCATTTTCTAGCAAAGAGGAGTGACAACTGTGTCATCTCCTGTTGGCTGCAGGATTTCGGTGGCTTTTCTTCTCAGAAGTAGCCTTGTCTGTCACTTCCAAGTGACACTGTAGCACCACTTTGCTGCACGTGAGGCTTTCGTGCCTTGACACCCCAGGTCTTTTCAGTGAAAACCACCCGAACCCAACTGTAAATCTCACTGTGTTACAGCTCTTCACTCACATTTAACATGCTTTATAGCAGAGTTTTTTCTTTGGCAGCTACAGATGAAATACTCTTTATCTGTGCCTTTCTCCACAAGCCCCTTGTCCTGGTCCACACCCTCTGATGCTGAGCTGGATTTGCCAACCTGGGCACTCCTCCTTCCCGGAGGAGGCTGGATGAGTCCATCTGCCCACTGTGCCTCCTGCATCCCATCCACCCATGTGCCTTTCCATGTTCCCAAGGGAGCCAGGGGTTTCCCAAGGCCTTCATGGGCAGGCTGTGTGCTGTGGTGCAGCACCAAAGGCAGTGGGGTCTGGCACCTAGGGTGCTGAACCGCCTCTTTGCGAGGGGGAGTTTGTCCCTCCAGCGAAACAGACACATTGAGCCCAACGGTCAATGGTCATTGCTCAATGGCGTGGAAGGGAAATGTGCCCAGGCGGGGTTGGAGCACCCTGTGTGCTCCCTCACACACAAACACTGCCCCAGGAGCTCTGGTCCCGCTGTGTTTGACTTCACCAGGAATTTCAGGTCATGGTACGGGGTGTCCAGACCCTGTGGAACGTTCCCATTCCTGTCCAAACTCAGAGGACACAGGCCACGCTGCACTGTGGTGTTACAACACCGTCTTCCCATCATCAGGATGGCTGCAAGAGAGGTGTTTTGGACAGATGGGGATGGCTGTTTGGGCATTTGATGGGGGCACAGAGCGTGGCACCTCTGCACTGCCTCCCGCCCTCTCCTCATGCTTTGGGCACCCTACAAGCTGTAGGTGCCTGTCCAACCAGAGCTTGCGTGGAAAAGCCTTCTGCTTTGTTGTCCTGGCTTTCTGGGGCTTCTCCCCAGCTGCTGGCAGCGGGGAGCACACCAGCATGGCCTCTTGAGCTGGGGGTGCCTGTGCACCCCCTGGGCTGTGCTCCTCTCTACAGCAGAGCATTAGAAAAGCTAGATAAAATTAGCTATTCAGACGCACATTCCTCAGGATGCTGAGACAGAGGGACACCCAGTACAGCCAGTTTGACTCATGGAGAAGAATTAATGGAAACGCCCGGCTCCTGGAGGGAGGAAATGCCTTGAACAGCCTTTTCCTCTGTTTGTTGGGTGGGGAGGCTGACAATGGGCCCTGCGTCTGGCAGGAGCGCTGCTGGGCTGGCCCAGGACAGACACCGAGTCTGCGGCACCGAGCGCTCAGGAAGGACCCGGCACAATGCGGGTGACCTGCCCTCCCGCACCTCCCCTGCACGGATCAAAGAGTGGGGTGGGTGCTTGGTACCCGTGGTGCTGCTTGGCTCGGCCTCACCCCTCTGAGCATCCGGCTGCTGTGAGCACCGGATTGCCTGGGTCGGGTCCAGGTGCAGGCAGCACCATGTGAGGGACCTGCGATGGTTGGACATCTGTCCCTCCAGCTCTCCTTGGCAAACCTTTGGTCACAGCAGATCGCAGTCTGTCCTGAGCCCACACAAGATGCTGCTGTCCATGGAGCACAGAGCTGCCAAAACACCCCATACAGGCTGTGACCAAGGAAAGCTGCCTTTTACCACTGTAAAAGTCCAATAGACAGATAACATTTTTGTAAGCAGCCTTTATTTATCAGGGATGCCACTTGAGTCAATAATTTAGCTGTAACGAGGTGAAGGGGACTATAAAGTCCCTAAGGCACAGGGTCTTATCAATCATACAATAGAATATTTGTGAGCAGGAAGGTCAGGGCAATCATAAGACATGCCAAAAGCAATTCATTCAGCCCGTGGTGCTCTGTTGGATGTGCTCATGGCTTCCTGCAGATTCACTTTTTACATGGAAAGAAAGTTTGTGGATGATGCAGCAGCGTTGGGCTGGGTGTGATACAGGAACCGGAGGGACCAGGGCTTGAGTCAGGGTGATGGTGTCCTGATGCAGGTGAGTGTTGCAGGGGACATCTCTGCCTGGGGAAATGAGGGGCTGCAGCCTCCAAAGGGACTGTCACCCCCCGGCAGATCTGTGCTTCCTGGTGGGCAGGTTCTGGGTGAGGAGACAATGGCAGGACAAAGGGGAATGGATTAAAGCTGAAGGAGGGAAGGTTTAAATTAGATCTTAGGGGGAAGTTCTTTGCAGAGAGAGTGGTGAGGGGCTGGAACAGGCTGCCCAGAGAGGGGGTGGGTGCCCCGTCCCTGGGGGTGTTCAAGGCCAGGTTGGCTGGGGCCCTGGGCAACCTTGTGTAGCTCCAGGCCTGGAGGTTGGTGTCCCTGCCTGTGGCAGGGGGTTGGAGCTCTGTGATCCTTGGGATCCCTCCCAACCCAGACCAGGCTGGGATTCTCTGATTCTATGATGCGTGTTTTAAAGGTGGTTACGTGTGAGGGGCCATGGGTGGAGCCCGGCAGCGATTCTGCCTGTGTCTCACAGTGCCAGCACCCTCATGCGTGTCCTGCCATCAGCCCCTCTCCCCACCCACACGATGCCAGAGCATCAGCCCTTCCCTTGGCACACCTTGGCTCCTTCGGGGCTGGGAGTGCGGTTCAGTCTGGGGGGCCAAGACAGTGGCAAGACTGTGGAAAGCTCAATGATCCAGGGCAGGGGAGGGTGGTGAGCGAAGTCCCAGCAGCACACTCAGGGCGCTGGAAAGCGGTGGGAGAGCAGAAAGCTAATTTGGTACCCAGAGAAGGGGGCTGAGAGCATCGTCTTGAAGCAGGGGTGTCAGGCTCCTATCACATACCACACCCCAGAGGGATTTGTGGCTGCCTCACCCCACTGGCTTCTGTTATGAGTGTTTCTAACCCAAGAAATGGCCCTGAAAGGAAAATCCTGTGGGAGCTGGGGGAAAGGCTGCGTCCAGGTGCCAGGAGCAGTGGGGTGGCGGCAGCGTCCTGAGCTGCAGCGGCCGCTCACCATCCCGGTTTGGCCTTTTTTGGAAACTGCTGTTGTAGGCAGTTTGTGTCACTGTGTTTGTGGGGATGTGTCATGAGTGGGTGAGACAGCAGCAGCTGTGTGGGACGCTGCGCTGGAACCGGCTGAATGCCGGAAAACTGGCAGCTGCCTCTGGACTGAATCCCACCCCGAGGCAGATGTTTGTGAGTGAGGGCAGTTCTGGAAAACCTTAGGAGGTTCTTAGGAAAAGGGTCATCCCGAACCTGTGTGACCCTCGATCTGTGGGAGGAGGGACCACGATGTGTCACCCCTCCCCTGCCCCTGCCAGCACTCCGTAGCTGACACTGAGCGTGGGAGCGATGGGAGTGATGGGAGTGATGGGAGTGACAGGAGCGCGGGGCAGGGGTGCCCGGAGGGGGTCTCCAGCCTCTCGCCCTCTCTGTTGCACTGATGGCTGCGGACGCTTTCCCACCTCCTCCCTTCCCACCTCCTGCTTTCAGGAAGCCAGTGCTGTGCTGGGATAGTTGGGGGAGCCAGCAATGATCTGCACACTGAGCATAGCATTCCTGAGCGTGGTGCTTGTGGGGAATGCTTGGATTTGCTTTGTTGTGCTATAAATAATTACAATTATCTACCCTATTAAGTGATTTTAACAATTACTTCTAGTATCCTTGAGTTATGGGCAATCTGGAGTTTTTACTGTAAGCAAAGAGCCCCCCAGCTGATCCGTGATTCCTCGGAATTGTTTTATCTCTGTTGCTCCAAGCAGTCATGGGAATGTTTGATTTTTTGGAACCAGAGGTTATTAGAGGACATGCTTATAAATATCTGGTCTTGGCTATTTAAAGTGTTTTCTGTGTACTCTATCATGATGGGATGGCATAGCCCGCAGGAAAACCGAGTCCAGTTCCGCTGCCAAAGCGTTCATAACTCACTTCTGTTTCTTTGGATGATGGGGAGCCAAGTCCAAGGCCTCTGTCTGCTTTGCAGGAGTGCCAAGAGCCTGAGGAGCATCTTCGCTCGCTGCAGCTCGGAACTGGTCATTTTCTAACTGGATTTGTCTGTTACACTACTGCAAAAGATGCAATTCTCCTGCGTTACACAGAGGAAGCTAGCAGTTGAGCCTGATTTACAATTACACTTGGTGCCATCTTTCCAGGGATGCCAGAGTGGCCACAGCAACTGCGGGTCAAACTCTGATGGCGCTGGACTGGATGGTGGGTCTGCAGGGTGCTCCAGGCTGCCAAACCCACCCCTGGGAGCTAAGAAGAGGTGCAGGCAGCCTGCTCTTAAAACAGAACCCATATGAAACGACCACAAGAGTATAACCCCACTCCTCCAGGAGAATTGAGCATTTCATACAAGAGGAATTCTATTGACTTCATAATTTATTCAATTTCAGATCGCCGTTTGCAATAAATTATAATTGATATAATAATAATAATAATGCCATAAAATAATACCACGAAGTGCTCATCTAATAGCTATTGTAACCTATACAAATGCAAACTGTAGGGATGATAATTAGATTTTTAGTGTTAACGGGGAGTGAACGAAACATTAAGGAACTTCACAGTAGATTCAGGGACCTGCATCATCATCCTCACTCCTGTGCAAACTGTGTAGGGCACGCACACAGCTCAGCAAAAGTACAGGTACATCTCTAGAGCAAATGCCTTCCCTTGAAGGTTGAACGGGCTGCACCTACACGGTGCACCTCCAGTCATTTCAGCAAGTGCATTGTGACACCCCCTGGGCAGCAGCTGCTCAGCCCTGAGAACCTCCCTCCTGCCCGCAGCGCCCAGGTGAGCCAGGGCTCAGGCGTTAACGCTGGGAAAGGCGAAGCAGAGAGGTGCAGTCAGTAAACACTGAGTCCATCAGAAGGTCTTGAGTGGTGCCCAGGCGTGGGATCTCCTCATGGCTCAGTCCCACGGCTTCCCAAAGGAGCCTGCTGCTTCCTGCTGGGAGCACCTGGCCGCCAGCGCTGCCATCTGCGGCGATGCTGCCGTCCGGAGCGATGCCGCCGTCGCGGTGATGCTGCCGTCGGCACCGCGGTTCGCTGTGTGCGCGGTGGGGCTGGAGACCTGCGGGTGGTCACGTCAGGCCCCCGGTCCCGGCAGCGGTTCGCGGGGCAGCTGAGTGTGCCGTGAGCGGCAGGAGGTCGCAGACAGTCCCGTCCCGAGAGGTTTGGGCTCCATTCCTGCTCCCTGTGCCAGTTCAGGGCACTTTAATGGAGTATTTCCGAAACGTCAGGAACTGGAGCAGCTTGTCTTTTCGCCTCTGCTTTAGAGCCATCAGCGCTCTCGTTTTCTCCTCCAAGTCCTGGTCGGTGGCGAGGATTATCTTGGCTCTTTCTTCTGCCTTCTTGTCCCCAGAGTTCTTGAAGAGTTTCTGTAGGGACTCCTCGTTGATGCTTTCAAAGATGTTGGCCACGGCTTTCTTCCTCAGGGCTGTGTCAAAGCGGTAGCCGTGGACCGAGGGGCTCACTCGCAGGGATGTGGACATGGCTGGGGTTCTGCAGCTTCTCTGTGCTTTCATCTACGTGGGGTGCTGCCGGGTTCACCCTGGGCTCTGCTCACAGGGATCGGTGCTGTGCTGGTTCCCAGGACCTGTATTTAAAGGCAGTCTGGAGAAAAAGCCGGACGGCTCAAGTTACAGTGATGAGATCATGCTGATGTCAACACTGAGCAGTCACAGGCGAGTTTAACAGTTAAGTTGCCAAGTCTCCTCTGCCGTGCAGATGAAAAGCCTCCCGTTTCCTCTGGGGATGGTTTTCTCTTCATCCCACTGAGAAACAGGCTTCAGGCAGCTTCAGGCGTCCCCGTGGGACTCAGGGCTCATTCAGCTCAAACCCTGCTCGTGGCCGTTTGTACACGTGGGAGAGCACCACATTCAGCATATATAATATAAGGGACAGGTAAAACACCCGGTGAGGACTAGCAGGATGCTGGCAAGCTGTGCTAGCTGTGAGCCTGGCTCTGTCAGACAGCAAAGCCTGTTCAGGTCTGGGCATGGGATGCTTTCTGCTGCTTCCCAGGTGATGAACAGCATGTGTGGGACTCACAAAGCTGTATTTCCTAAGTGCAAGTGGTTTCCCAAAGGCAGCTGAGCCATAGCATCCTCTGATGTTACCTCCTGGGGATGTCACACCCTTGCAGCAGGTATACCACCCCCTCTCTCTCCCCACCACCCCGGTGCATGCTGTGCTGCAGCGACAGCACAGTGCAGGTTGTTGCTCCTGCCTCCAGTGTCCTTTTTCTTTAATCCCAGCTCACTGGTGCAGTTCCTCTGCTCCAAAAGAGGCTCTGCTCTCCACCCCACCCTTGGCCAACACCAAGCCCTTGGGCTGGGAGGACTCACTCTGCCTCACATGGACTGGTTATAGGTGCTCCTGTGAGGAGCACAGAGCTGGACCCGATGATCCCTGCGGGTCCCTCCAGGCTCAAGATACTCAGTGACTCTGCTGTTCCCTCGCTGGGGCCATGGGCTGTGAGGGGGCAGCTCTGACCTGGGCGTAGCAACCTGGTACTGCTCAGGCACAACTAAACATAGCCCAGAATCAGAGAATCATGGAATTTGTAAGGTTAGAAGGGACTTTTAGAGGCTGTCTAGTCCCACCCTGCAGTGAGCAGGGACATCTTCCCTAGATCAGGTCGCTCAGAGCCCCATCCAGCCTGACCTTGAATGTCTCCAGGGATGGGGCGTCCACCACCTCTCTGGGCAGCCTGTTCCAGTGATCCACCAGCCTCACAGTGAAGAATTCTTTCCTAATATCCAACCTAAATCTCCCCTTTTTGAGTTTAAAACCATTGCCCTTCACCCTGTCACTCCCTGCCCTGTTCATCCCCAGCTTCTCTATAGGCACCTTCAGAGACTGGAAGGCTGCTCTAAGGTCTCCCCGGAACCTTCTCTTCTCCAGGCTGAACCAGCCCAGCTCTCCCAGCCTGGCTTCACAGGAGAGCTGCTCCAGCCCTTGGATCATTTTTGTGGCCTCCTCTGGACCTGCTCCAACAGATCCATGTCCTTCTTGTGCTGAGGGCCCAGAGCTGGACACAGCACTGCAGTTGAGGTCCAGGTGAGAACCACAGTGGGGCTGAGAGCCAGACATAACTGTTTTGGTGAGTGGCTGTAGAGGCCAGGGATGCTGCTGAGGCAGTGTTTGAAAAATTAGCAGCTTGTTTACTGCTCCTGGCGATGAGCCCCATTCCTCACCAGTACTGAACAAGTCCAAGAAACAGCCTCCGTCCCCACGCCAGTTTGACCAACGGCCCCAGGGCTTCCCCTTTATTTCCCAGAGATCTGTGGAAGTGATCTCTGACCACAGGAATGAGCAGGCCCAAAATAACATCCCCCCAGCTGCTTGTCATTTCACATTCCCTTTAAACTCCTGGTTCCCTTGAAGAGAGTAGAGGGATGTGTGTCAGCACAGCCCTGCAAACCCCCTCTCCTGTGCCTGGCAGAGCCCACAGCGGGGGGAAGATGTCCTGAAGCCCACATGCCAGGTGTTTGTGCAGGCAGAGTGTGGGATTCCTCGTCAGGTGTTGCTCAGCGGGCAGCACAGCCAGCAGTCCCAGCTCCATCCTTGTGACCTCCTGCCTGGCCAGGGCTGACCGGGCTTTTCTCCAGAGCAGAGACAGAGGGGCTGCATTCCCTGGCCACCTTCCAATATGGGGCTGAGGGACCCATCCCCAAAAGCCAGTCTCTCCCTGGCACAGCCTGGCACTGAGCATTTACCTGCATCCCGCTGGAGGACGAGCTTTGCCCGTGGCTGCCAGGACTTTGCTCCACACCGTTGTCACCTGCACGAGGTCTCCCTGCACGTGCCTGACGGTTCTTTTCCGCCCTGGGGTGACTTTTTTTACATGTTTGTCTGGATTTCTTTGGTACGTGCTAGCTGTTATCTGCTTTTAGTGGATAAACAACTCCCTGTGATTCTCCTTCTGCTGGAAAGACTTGAAAGCCTCTGGCTTCCCCGTAGCCTTGCTGAATTTGTGAGAATTACACATCAGCCACTGTTTGCTCAACATTTGCAGGGCTGGTAAATCCATCCTGGAAATAGGATCTTTTTGGTGTGGCTTGTTCCTGTGAAAGAGCCTTGTGTTTTATAGAGTCCTGTGAATGTGAGAGATGAAGGGGAAGCGGTAGGACCTCATCGCTATCAGAGAATCACAAGGTTGGAAAAGACCTTTAAAGATCATCAAGTCCAACCAATCCCATCCTAAGCTAAACCACATCCCTGAGCACCTCATCTAGCCTTTTTTTAAACATATCCAGGGAAGGTGACTCAGCCCCTCCCTGGGCAGCCTGTGCCACAGCCCCACAACTCTGCCAGGGAAGAACTTTTCCCTCCCATCTGCTCTGACCCTGCCCTGGCCCAGCTTGAGCCCATTGCCCCTTGTCCCAGCTCCTGTCCCCTGGCTGAAGAGACCAGCGCCCACCTCTCTGCACCCTCCTGGCAGGGCAGGGGAGGTGGGGAGAAGGTCTCCCCTCAGCCTCCTCTTCTCCAGGCTCAACACCCCCAGCTCCCTCAGCTGCTCCTCAGAGGATTTGCCCTCCAGCCCCTTCCCCAGCCTGGTTGCCCTTCTCTGGACTCGCTTCAGGACCTCCATGTCCTTCTGATGCTGAGGAGCCCAGAACTGGACCCAGCACTCGAGGTGCAGCCTCCCCAGTGCCCAGTCCAGGGGCACAATCCCCTCCCCAGACCTACTGGCCACACTATCTCTGACACAAGCCAGGATGCCATTGGCTTTCCTGGCCCCCTGAGCACACTGCTGGCTCATACTCAGCCTGCAGCCACCCAACACCCCCAGGCCCTTCTCTGCCTGACAGCTCTCCAGCCAGTCTCCCCTGCTCAGACAGAAATCACTGCCTGGAGTGCTGTGAGGGGGGAAACCTGCCTGTAAAAAGTTGCTTGGCTGAAATGTTCAATGCACTTTGCTTCACCAGAGGGGGAATCCACATCCAAAGGACTTGAGACAAGCACGAACGCCGGCAGATCAGCTGCGATCTCGTGGCTGCAGAGGACGAGCCTTGCTGCCCCCGGCCCAGGCACCTGAACACAGGCCGGGGTATGGCCACACAGAGTCACTCTGCAGGTACTTGCAGAGGCATGGCTGAGAGAATAAATTAGCAATATTTGTGGAAGATACAAGCTCAGAAAAGTATCTGCCATGGAAACCAAGAATAAAGCCGAAGCTCTCAGAGTAAGACATCAGAAAGCTGCCAAGATGAAGCATGAGCTTTCTTGTGAGCTCATCTTGCACCGAGCAGTAACAAATGTCTTTGCCCCTTCAAGCTTCTCTGCCCACTTTGTATAAATTTAGTTGGGTTCAGCTCTGACTGAGAGATGAAGTATGCCTCGTTGGGATTTTTTTTCCCAGTAATTTTTGTTTACATCGGCCTTTTAATACTGCTTTCCCCAGAATGCTGAGGAGGAATTATTCATGTGTTGGGTTGGAGCAAAACTTGAGACAAGAGGCGATTTCCATCACAGCTCTCCTGCTATTATTGTATAATTGCTTCATTGAAACACAAACACTCTGTTTCACACATTAATGGGAGGATTAATTCCTATCCCACCATCTCTCAGAGCAGCTAAGCCACATCTCTAATTACACTGCTTCTCCAGCCACAGGGGCTCTTCTGCTGGGGGGGACAACAAGCTTTGTGCTGAGCTTTAGGGTACACAGAGCCCTTCTGCAGCATCAGGCAGCACAGCTTGCTGAGCACCCCACGGGCATCTCGTCCCAGGTCGTGACCATGAAGGTTTTGAAGCTGAAGCGATGATTTATTATAGGCTGAACTAAACCTTTGGGCCTTGCAAGCAGGACAAGCAGTTCCCAGAGGGAAAGACTGGGGAAGGGTGGTGACTGAGGACCAGGTCTGCTCTGCAGCAATGAAGAGTGTTTAAATAGAGCCGGAGGCATCTCCAGCTCAGAGCTGTGTGTTGCTGGATGATCCTGCCTGTCTGGCCTGCACTAGAGGGGCAGGTACAAAAACAGCTGTGGGGGCTGCTGGAAAGCCCCCCAGCCCATGTGAGGAGCCTCCAGTGCCGGAGGTGGAGGGAAGGCCAGGGCTGCCCTCAGAGCAGGGGTATCTGGAGTGGGCAGCGCCTTTCCCGCAAACTCTTGCAGAGAACTTAGTCTGCATTCATGCAACTGTCCAAAATCGCTCCAAAGAAGGTAATCTGGGATGCCTCTGCATTTCACTAGGGCATGTTTCACATAGCTTTCCTTCCACTAGCTTGCCTCAGCCTGCACGGCTTGTAACACCATGCTGGAATTAGAAGATGCAGCAGGCCCCTAAGGAGAGCATCAGTGCTGCAGAGACCTCCCCAGCTGAGTGGAGAGTGAGGCTTTGCACCAGCCTTTAGAAGGCTTTGGGACAGGGGAGGAAAGTGGCCTTAAAAAAATAAAGCACTTTGTCTTTTAGTTCATTCGGCAGAAAAATCTGAGCCTGGAATGCCCAGGAGCCTCCAGCCGTCTCTTCCCATCCTTTCCCTCTCAACCCCCAGCTCGCTCACAGCCTTCATTCCTTCCACTGGCCACAGAGGCCAGAGAATCCCCTCGCTTCTCAGGAGCCAGAAATGTCCAGCTCCTTGTTCACTCTCTGCTGGGACGTGGCTGGGGATGGAGTGGTCTGCAGCAGGCATGGCTGTGGGGCCCAGAGGAGCTGGTTCATCAGAGCTCCCACAGCTGCCTGCCTCAAAACCAGGGAAAAACTATTGCACTGGAAAACAGATGTCATGGTTAAGCTGGTTAAATGGAATCAGAGAAGTTTTTAATAGGGAAAAAAAAATGCACAGTGCATATTTAAAATTTTCCTTTATTCTACCTATGAAAACTAAATTGGATGCTGGCTCCTGGGCTGCTCAGACAGGCGTTGCTGTACCAGGCGTCGTCTGCACGGCGTTAATTCTGCTCCAGCCTCTGGCTGAGGCAAGCCAGAACATTTTTTATTAATGCCTGTCACTCAGGTGCAGACAGTGTCTCTGGGTGTCTCTCCATAGGCTCCCCTCACTCCGTGCCTTGTCTCCTTTGCCACAACCTGCACGGCTGTTCTGCTGACACATTGGAAAAGCGGCAGGAGCCGGCGGCAGAGGAGCCGTTCCTGATGTTGGTGTGGAGTTTTAAGGGTGGCACAGGCTGCTGGGAAGTTAAAGAGAGTTAAAACTGCAGTAAAGAGTCAGTGAAAAGTGTCAGGGGTGCAAAGTGAGGGCGCAGCCTTGCCCACACACTGAGCCTGCTGCGGCTTTCTGCAGCGGCATCCCTGCGGCAGGCCCGTCCCTGGCCAGTGGCACAAGGATGCAGGCTGAGCTGGGAGGACTTTGGGAAGAGGGAAACAGAGCTTAGCAGACCAGCACCAGCCTGTGCAGGCAAAGGAAGGCGCTGGAGGAGCCCGGCTGTGGAAACGCTGCTGCTCCGCTACCGGAGCTGGGCAGCACTGGGAGACCATATAAAGAGGAAAGTCTGTGGTATCACTGATAATGAATGTCTCCTCGTTCCTCATAAATTCTCTGCTAAACGTATGATCACTGAGTTAATAATGCAGTGGAGGACATAATGAATAGCCAGTTACAGTGAGTAAATCACAGCTGCTGAGAAACAGAAAATTCTGGCACTTTTTGAAGCCAGAACTCTTTTAAAGCAGCCCCAGGCTCAGAGAAACCTGGCTGAGGACAGGTCGACTGCTGGCGTGCAATGGCATGGGGGGCTGGAGGGGCTGGGCTGTGGGAGGAAGCCATGGGGGGCTTCTCCTGCTGCTTGAGGCTTCCCAAAGCCGCCTTGCGAAGGGCAACTCAAATGCTGGTGCTCCTGGTTGGCGGTGGGAGGTCGTTGCTGCAGGGGCTGGAGGCAGATTGCCAGCCAGAGCCTGTGGTGCAGCTGGTTAAACACCAAAAGCCGTGTCTAGCGGGGGTGGCGGTGGCAGGCGAGCAGTGCACCCAGAGCACGAGGGCAGGGTGGAAGAGAATGGGTTTGCTGGGTGCCTGGCCAGTCACTGAAGAGGACTGGGTGACCCCCCAAGCCAGGCATATTCTGCAGTGGGTAGCAGGGCTCTGCCATCACAGCAGACCACCACCCCAAAATGAGACCTACCCATCACGCCTGCAGGTCACCTCGCCCTGTCCTGCTCTTTCCACAGGAGCCAGGGAAAGTATCTTAATATCCTGACTTCAGCATCTTCCTCCCCGGGTCAGCGGGACTGCGCACAGCAAGGGCAGTTTAGCCTTCCAAGCACGAACAACCCTTTTCTTTCTCTGCTGAATTTCCTGTTTGATCTTCCTGAAGATCCCTGTACCCCTGGCTAGCAAAGGGGTGAAGGCAGAGCTGTCTCCAGTTGTCAGACGGCTCATTGTCTGGTGCTCAAGGGGACGGGCTCACGGGAAATCCTGCCTTGGGGCTGGGACGCTGGTCATTGTCACAACCCAGCCCACGGGCGACAGTACCAGACACACGTCCCGGCACTCAAGTGCCCCCCTCATCAGGGCTCTAATCTCTGCTGAGCCGCTTCCTCTGCTGCAGAAGGGGTGGCAGACAGGATGCGTGCCTTTGTACTGCTACTGCTTCAAGGGGGGTCCTCAGTGCCCCCCCATTGCTCCTGGAGCCACAGTGGCTGCAGCCCAGGGCTGTGTAAGTGTAAAATGGCAAGGGGCAGCCTCCTGTGGGGCTTGGGCAGGGGGTCCTGATCCATCGGGGTGGAGGCAGAGCGATGCCAACATGGAGATCCAGGGGGGCTGCTGAACTGCGGTACCCAGTGAGGATGCAGGGGGAGGTTCTGGACTTGGAAATGGCTCACCCACCACAGGCTCAGGGCTGGTGGTCTGCCTGGGACCGTGGTGTTGGGAAAGCCTGAGTGATCTCTGGGCAACGCTGGGACTGCTTGGGTCCAGCACGTCTGGGGGTGGGGGGCAACATGCTGGCGCATTGCTTGGAACGGCCAAGCACCGTCCAGCATCGTGCTCAGCCCAAGGTCTGGTTTCCATCTGCAGCTCCTGCTTGGTCACTGGCTTCGAGCAAACAGCTGGGGAGAGATGAGGATGCTTCCCACCCACTGCTCCCCCCGCCCCACACAGACACACTACAGAGGCAGCGTTCAGTTCTGATGTGCCAAGTAAAGGCCACGTTCCCTGTGTGGGAAGCGGCACCCGCTCGGTGCAGGGGGAGCAGAGCCAGGTCCTGGTTCGGAGGGACAGGCTGAGCTGGCAGAAAACCAGCAAACTGAGGTTTTGGTGCCTTAATCTTGTGGCAAAGCCAAGCAAGGCGAAGGCCTGTCCTGTCCTGGCAGCACCTACCTGAGGGCAGCGAGCCGCTGAGGCATGGGGACCTGTGTGTGTGCTGGAGTAACATGGAGAGAAGAAAACTGATAATGAGAGCGGAGGGGAACACCCTGCCTGCACCTCTGCAGCTTTATCAGGAGATCAACTGCCACGCAACCCCAGCGGGAGATTAGCATGAAGCTGGGGTGTTACCAGCCTTGCCATTCATTCCTCCAGTAACAGAAGAGTTCCTCAGAGAAAACAGATGGTGTTTGCCTCCTGTCACCCTCTCCTGTGGCCTGGCAGCTTTCCCTTTGTCACTGCTAGAAAAGCAATTTCCACGGTCCTCCTCACATCGCATCACTGCTGCTACCATCAGGGCAGCACTGCAGCCCAAACCCTGGGCAGCACCCTGCCTGTACCCTGCCTGCCAGCAGCCAGAGCATCTGACAGCTGAATCACAGGGGCTGGTAGTTGCACATGTGGTTTTGAGGGGTTTTTTGCATGCAGTCCCCCCAGGGCACACCCAGTATCCTGGCTGCTTTGGGAGGACTGGAGCTGTGCTGCACAGGTGGCTTTGCATGGGTGTCACACAGGTTTGACACCCATGCAGCCACCAGAGCCGGCTCCAGGCTGTTCCCAGGACTGTTGTGGTTCTTTCTTGGGTTACAGCAGGTTGCTGAACTTCTGCCAGCGGTTGTTTTCCCCCGCAAATATCAAACGACAGAGTACGTCAGCTCCTACTCCACCGAGCACTATCAGGGCTGTAAAACCCATCCCCAGGACAGAGGCAAGGCTGGCAGCCTTGGGCACCAGGCTGGCTGGCGTGGCATTCCCAGCTGAGGTCTGTACCAGACAGAGCTGGTCCTGGGGAGACTCCCACGAGCCCTGAATCATGGGCAGCAGGACACAGACCCTCTCCATACCGCTGCCAAGTGGGAATCTTTCCGAGCCCACCCACGCTCGGACCCATTTAGCTCTTGCAGTGATGCCTTCTAGATGCTTCCCAACAATCACATTGCCTAATTGTTGGGATCCAAGTGACTGATGCCTTGTTTACAAGGGAGCCTGGTCTTTGTTCTCAAGATGTGCCCTTGAAGCCCTGTCAAGTGTCAGCCCTGGTTTGTGGGTTTTTCTGCGTCAGGTTATTTATGCAAGAAGTTTAAACCCAAAACCAAAAAAAAAAAAAAAAAGAGCAGTTTTGGAACTGCAAGTTTATTTTACCCTTATTGCAGCTCTGTGTTAGAGGGGAGAGAAGTGGGGGGATGATGCTGGGTGGATGCTGGGCAGGGAGAAACCAAATGAGGTTCAACAAAAGCAAGTGGAGAGTCTGGCACCTGGGAAGGAATAACTGCTGGGATCAGGACAGGCTGGGGGTGACCTGCTGGAGAGGAGCTCTGTGGGGAAGGACCTGGGGGTGCTGGGGGGTGACAGGGTGGCCATGAGCCAGCAGTGTGTCCTGGGGCTGAGAGAGACAAGGGGATCCTGGGGGCATCAGGAGGAGTGTGGGCAGCAGGTCACAGGAGGGGATCCTCCCCTCTGCTCTGCCCTGCTCAGGCCCCACCTGGAGTGTTGTGTCCAGTGCTGGGCTCCCTGGGATCAAAGGGACAGGGATCTCCTGGAGAGAGTCCAGAGGAGGGACAGGGAGAGGATGAAGGGCCTGGAGCATCTCCCCTGGGAGGAAAGGCTGAGGGAGCTGGGGCTGTTCAGCCTGGAGAGAAGAAGACTCAGGGGGGACCTGATGAATGGTTATCACTCTCTGAAGGATGGGATGCAGGGGGACATGGGCAGCCCCTTCTCAGTGTCTGTGGGGACAGGACATGGGGCAATGGCTGCAAGTTGGAGCACAGGAAGAACTTTTCTCCAGTGAGGGTGAGGGAGCCCTGGGCCAGGCTGCCCAGGGGGTGTGGAGTCTCCTTCTCTGGAGAGATTCCAGCCCAGTCTGGACACCGCCCTGTGCAATATGAGCTGGGGAGCTGCTTTGGCAGGGGGTTGGACCCTTCCAACCCCTGTGATTCTGTGATTTTATGATGTACGTAGTTATGAAGGGCTGATGAGCAAACTGGTAATGGAGAAGGTACAGAGAGTGGCTACTCCTGCCATGTCTCCAAGCCATCAGAGGTCAGTGCTGAACTAGAAACTGGCCCAGTTTGCAGTTTGTGGTGTGATGTTGTCAGCACCTGCCTGGGAGAAGTTGATCAGATCTGTGTCAATGCCTTCTGTAGGGAGGGAAATGCAAGCAATTGGGTGTTTTGAGGTTTGGGTGCTGGGTGTTTGGGTGCAGGGTGGTCGCTGCTGGTTGGTGGGACACGAGTTGTGGTGCCAGCACCGCGAGCGGCCGTGCCATGGGCAGGTTTGTGCCGGGGGGGGGGGAGGGGGGCTGCAGGAGCTGGTGGGGATGTGCTGGGAGCTCTGCGCACGCTGCTCCGACGCGGGGCACGAGCGTTGTGTGTCAGTAAACAGTGCTGAACGTGACGTCAAGTCACGGAGGATGGAGAGCTCGTCTCCAGAACCAGCTCTGTGCAGAAAGCTGAGTCAGTTCCGGCTGCAACCAGGTCTGGGGACATTTCCCAGTGCTGTTTAGGGAAATCTTGCAGAGAAAGTAAACAAAATCCCCAGCACCTGCACAGAGCAGCGATGGCCTCGAGATGGTCTCAGTTTCCTGGGCCAGCACCAGGGTAAACACCAAGTCTCTTGTTCAGCAAATGAATTGGGAAGAAAAAGGATCTGTAGCCTTGCTAACTGCTCCTGGGCTGGAGGGATGGCATCCTGACTCGCTACGTCTCCTCACTGGGCATCCCGCTGCGAGCGAGCTGCATCCCCCATCTCCTCCGGGAAATGGTTTCCTCAGGGACTTCTCCCCCTCCCAGGCCCAGGAGGCTCCTCTCTCTGTTGAGGAAACTTCTTTGATCAGTCGAAATGAAACCAGGAAAATATTTTCCATTCGTGTCAGGGATAAAAGTGGCTCAAGCCAGGCGTGATTGATTGCCAAAAAAAAAAATCAGAGCTATCCTGGTGCCGTTTGGGAAGGCTTCCTACTGCTCCTGCATACAGTAAACACAGCATATATTTAGCATCAGAGCCCAGCATGAGGCAGCCTCTTACTGCAATAATAGAAATGCCTTGTTGTCTTCTTTTTTTCCCCCTTTTCTCCTTTTTTTTCCTAGTCAATGGGTTTGACAGAGCTCTGGGGAGCAGGGTGAGGGTTGCTCACCCAGCGCCTTTGTTTGCCCTTGTTTACCCAGTGTAGCAACGGCGAGCTGCAGTGAGTAACTCTGCAAACAGGCGTTGGGGCGGACGCGGCGCTTCCTCTGTGTGGCACCAGCGGCATGCCACCACGCAGACAGTGATCAAACCCTCTGCATGGCTGCTGTGAGCATTGGAGGGCTTGTTCAGGGCTGGTCGCTCACTTTCCCCTCGTCAGACTAAGGCTGCATCCCACGGCCGGGGTTTGGGTCAGGCCCTTGGGGATGGCATACCCCTGCACCCCGTGCCAAGGGTCTGCGTGGCAAATGTGGCCCTGCTTTCCTCTCGAGGACAGGTGTGCAGAAACAGGGTCTGCCCCAACGGTGTCACCCCTTTGGTCCCTAAAATGACAACTCAGTGGAGCAAGAGGCAAGCTCAAGGATGGAGATGTCAGCTCGGTGCACATCATGTCAGACACACTGCTGAGCACCAGCTGTCCCAAAACCACATTGTATTATTATACAGGCAAACAATGGCCATGATTCACTGACTGGAACCCCCCTCTTTCATCATAATCCACTTCCTGTGCTGTATTTATTATTCAGACTGCTCCAGAGCACCGTCACACGTGGGGAACCTGCTGTGCTCAGCTCTGAGGAGGCACAGAAGACACCAGCCACAGGGAGCTTCTGCTGGAACATGTGGATTTCACCCTCTCACCTCTCTGGTGAGAGTCTGGAGCTGCTCTGGTGGTGGGCACATGTCCATGCACGCCTGGAGAGCCAAGCTGGGTGGGGGGCACGTGGGATGGGGGAGGCAGCGCCTGCAGCCAGAGCAGAGGGACCCCCATCTGCCCCCTCCCCCAGGAAGCAGTTACCACCATGGTCATACCCCCAAAAGGATGTGAAAGACCTTTGTCAAGACCCATTTATGGTTTTTTTCCAAACTCTTTGCCCTGTGCAGAGCTAGATTTCTCCTAACAAATGCCAACAAATGCCAACGTTTCGGTGTCTGGTCCCTTTCCTTTCCAACAGTGCAGCGCTTTACAAACACTGGGGACTTCAAGGCTCAAAATAAAGCCCTTTCCCAGAGGTCCCTCTGAGTCTCCTTCCAGCTGGTGACTCGATTCACACCGGTACCACTTCCCAGCCATGGGAAAACACAACCAGCATTTGTCTGCTGCTCCATCAGCCAGAAACAGAAGGTGCTGGGAGCTGGTGGTGGTGGTGGTGGGACAACCCCGCACGTGCATCCCATGTCGCTTCACCCTGGCACTGCTGCAGCCCTGGCACTGTGTCTGGAGAGAGCAAAAGAAACCAGAGCGTTTGGATTCAGCCCACGGAGGTGGCAGACACCGCTGCGGGCTGGAGCAGGGGGTGGTGGTGATGGGACCTTCAGGGTTGTAAGAGCAGCCAGGGAATCCCAGGATGGGGTTGCAGACCTCCCAGGCACTTAAAGAAGGTTGTTCATGAAAGGTTTTATAGCTTGTGAGGAACTCATAAGGCAGCCAGGGCCCGGATAATGGGGGATTTTAATTACTTCAATATTGATGGACATAATAAGTGTGCAGCAAACCGCAAAGGGAAACCTGTGGCTGGAGGGGAGAGTGAGATTGATCTATGCACAGCATGTTAAATAACCTGAATCGTTCGGAGCCTGTTCTGGCCCCAGTGCCAGAAGCAGAGCCAAGTATGATAAATACAGCCAGGCTTGGGAAGTGTCTAGAATGCAAATGTTTGTATTCTTCTTCGATTTCAGATATTCACTGGGACAAAAGTCGCAGCAAAGTTCTTGGCCCTGTCTGCCTGGGGGCTGTGAGGTGCCCTGGGGAGCGGGGTCAGCAGCGTGGCCCACCCAGGAAGCGGCTCCAAGCATCAAGAGGCATCTCAGGAACTTTTGCCCAGATTTGCTGTGGTTGAAGGTGACCTGGGTGAGATGCAGGCAGAGTGAGGAGGGAACCAGAGGCTGAGGCAACAGAGGAGGATGGAAAGTCTGAGCAAGCAGCGTGGGTGGGATGGCCAGGCACGGCACAGGGAGCGTTGGGGAGCTGGTTGGGAAGGGCTGGTCTCCCTGCTTCAGACACGTCCTGGGGCTGGACGGGCCTCTCATGAGCTTTGGTGGCATCGAAGGTGTGCCCGGGCGAGGTGTCCTTCTGCCACCTCGGGTGCACACTGGGCTTCCTTCTCCAACACATAGGTCTGGCTGTCAGACTTCACAGGAGAAGGGGGTTGGAATCTCTGCTTAAGGGGGTGGTGAGGGATCAAGGAGAAGGTGGACACCCACACAAGGGGGCTGGGAGTGCCGTGCAGGGGCTGCCGGGCGGCTCCGGAGCTCCCAGATTCGCAATGGAAACGTGTGCATCAGCGCTGCAGGGGCAGGGCCTCTGTTTGCAGTGATAAGATGGTTTTCTGTGTGGGTGGTGCCAATTTGGGGCTGTAGCTGCTGTTGAGGTTGTGGCTGAGGGCTGTGACATCCCTCCTGGGTTTGCACCAGATGCTGCTGTGTTGGGAAGTGGTGCAAAATCCCAGTCATGTTCATGGGGAGCTGGGCAGGCAGTGTGGTACCTTTGGGAGCCAAGGTCTGGAGGGACAGCAGCTCTGAAAGGAGCACGGGGGGGGTGCCCTTTTGATGAAAAAAAACCCATTTGCTTTAATAAAGAGTTGGGGAAATGGGCTTAACCCTGCCCATCCCATTGCAGGCAGCGGTGCAGGGGGTCACAGTATCCCTGGGGTATCCCAGGGGCCCTGACTGCCCTAGCCAGGGTCTGGGCTGTGACCATGGCATGCCTCCCTTTCCAAATTTCCCTTGCTTTTTGTGCAGAAGGGCAATGCCACCCTGTGAGGGCTGGGTGCTGCCTGGGGAAAGCTGCGGGCTTGAAGGGCACAGTGGGCCAGAGCAGCAGAGACCTGACATCACTGCTACACTAGTGGCTCTGTAAAGGTGATGGAGATCTGGGCTTGTCCACGGCTTGGGGTCTCCCAGCACATCCCAGGCTCCCCCAGCACCTACCAACACAAACACTCGGGGCAGATCAAGGCCTGGGGCCTGCAGACCCATCCTGAGGGTGACACACAAAATGAATACCAAGCACCGTGCTCTTCACAGACATTACTGTGGCATTTTTAGGTGTGGGTATAAATTATTTAGGTGCAGTGTGCTTCCAGTCGTAATGCACCCGAGACCTTAGATGTCTGCATCTTGTGATCAATATTAGACAGCAGCGGTTTGGAAACAGAAGGAAATCAAAGCTCCCGTGAAGCAGCTTGTCCCCAGCCTGCCAAGAGACAAGACAGGAAGGGTCTGTGCATCACTGTGTGTCACTGTCTGGGTGCTGCGAGCATGGCAGAATCCTCCTGGGATCCGACTCTAAAGCAGCTGAAGCTGATGACTGTGCGAGCGCGTCTCACAAAGTGTTTGGCAAAGGGAGCGCAGAGGGGGTGAGCCCTGGGTGTTTGCTGACCTGGGAATGCTGCGGGCTCACTCTGCTTCTGTGCAGCCATCAAGGCAACTTGCTCATCCCCACCAAGCAGTGTGTGGAAGGGGAGAGTGCCCACTGGCGTGGGGTCTCCCTTTGGCCCTCAGCCCCCTCCGGTATCTCTCCTCTGGTTTCCAGCTCCCTTTTTCTCTCCCAAGGTACCACAGCCACACTATCCTTCCCCCTGAGCTGAAGCCGTGCTCTGATTCTCCCAGTCTGGGGCAGGATGTGCATAATGGGGAATCTGGGGGTTCATCAGGATTCACAGCAGGAATAAAATTCCCATTCCCCAGGGATTTTACCTTTGCATTGCATCACCTCTGACCAGCACGGACTGGGCAGCCCGAGCAGTTCCAGGCTGCACCAGCTCCCTGCAAACCCTGACAGCATTTCTCCTTTAGCTGGAGCGCTCCCTTTGCTTTCCCCTCAAAGTTTGCCATCTTCCTGAAATGGCCTGAAACGTTATAGACCAAGACAATCATCAGAATGAAATATTTCCTACATAAAATATGCAGCAGCTATTCAGAAATGAAGAGCGAGCGGAATGAGGGCTGCCAGGCAAAGATTTAAGGGTGCTGACACGTCCCCATGGGTTGTTTACTGAAGATATCTTCTCCTAAGCCCCAGTTTTAAGGCTGCCTTTCAAAAGCAGGCACAAAATAAAATTTAGCTAGGACCTTTAATAATTCAAGCTGCCATGTGCCGAGCTTTTTGTTGCCCTTATGGGAACGAAGCCTCATTTCAAAGGACCTTGACTTTCTTCTGACAGTGCAGGAGACGTGGCAGTGCCAGAGCTATTTTTGCACCAAGACACTGATTGGGTGTGAAACCTGTCTCTGGTGGCCGTGCCAGCAAAACCTGGGCAGGCAAAACACAGAGGCATATGGCCTCCTTTCCCTAAAGGCGCCGATTCTGAGGAGTTTGGAGGCGTTCTCTCTCTGTGAAAGGGCATCTCGGGCACCTGGAATTAGGAAAAAAGCTTCAGTGCTGCTTCTTCTTGGAGCAAAGAGACCTGCCCAGCACTCTCCAGTGAGATGAGCCCAGTCCCACAGCCTGGGGCTGGGAAGCGATGCGTGGGTGAGCAGTGAGGAGCCCTGGGATCGGTGTGGAACTGCAGGGTTGTTTGCTGGGCTTTCCTCATCTGCTGCCACGTCTGTGTCCCAGGAGCCTGTGTGTGATAAGGTCCTGGGTTGAACCCAGCATCAGGCCGGGTGTTGGTTGCTGCAGATACCTGGTGAGGACTCTGGGTTTGTCACAGGTGTTTTTCCATTGCTGCAGCTCCAGGAAACCCTCTGTCCTTGGGTCCTCTGCCACAACACCACATCACTTGTTTAGAGCTAAGAAGTGAAGCCTGTGTGTACCTGCACGTTGCAGCTCCTCAACCCTTAATAAATGGGGAGCTGTGATGATGCTGTCATCTCCAAGTGAGCAGCACCCTCCTTGACACAGACTCACAGAATCATAGAGGTTGGAAGGGGCCTCCAGAGCTCATCAGGTCCAACCCCCTGCCAAAGCAGGGTCCCTAGGTCAGGGCACACTCAGCATCCAGATGGGGCTGGAATCTCTCCAGAGAAGGAGATTCCACAGCCTCTCTGGGCAACCTGTCCCAGGGCTCTGGAATTCACCCCTCCTGTGCAGCTCCCTTCCCTAATCCACTTTCCCCTCTCTCCTGGGTTTGGGTGATTTCAGCATCATTCCCATGACGGGAGTTGGCGGCTGTCAGCAGACTTCCCCTGTGAGTAAGTGCGGTCCCGCAGCTATGTAAGATCTGTTACTCAAACCAGGAGCCAGCATTCCAGCAGGAAAAACAGCCTCATACAGGAACAAAGAATGGTGAAATGTTGAGCAATTTAGACCCGGCTGCTCCCTCCCACCAGCCTGAGAGCTGGGATGGGGCTGATGAGAATCTGTGGTGTGAGACCACCTTGGGCTGGGACCCCGCTGGGCTCCTGAGCATCCACAAACAGCATCCTGCCCGGGTGTTTGAAGGATGGGGCTGGGTGGGGGGAAGAGGAGCCGTGCCTGGGTGCCCAAGGGAAGCCCCATCTTGCACCCCGCAGCCCCCAGCTCTCACCGCAGCCCTCCCAAACTCCCGACTAGTTTGTTTTACCTGCTCCCCCTCCTTCGCCTTGTTCCTCTGCCGCGAGGGAGGCCGGCGGCTGAGAAGCCAAACGCAGGTTTCTGCCGCCACCTCGCGATGGAGAAGCGCAATGGGATGTCGCGACCGAAGAGGCTTCGCGAAACATACAGGGCCCCGGCAGCACGGCTGGGTTTGGGAACCGCTGCTTTATTGGGCCGTGTAACCCCCCGGCAGCGCAGCCCAGACCCCCAGGGAGTGAGGAGGGGGCCTTGGTGGGGCCAGCAAGCGGGGCTTGGATTGACATGGTTGTTCCCGGTGCCAGGGGAAGATGCTGCACCCATCCATCCCAGTGCCAGGGAAGGATGCTGCACCCATCCCGGTGCCGCAGAGGGATGCTGTGTCCATCCCAGCAGCACGGAAGGATGCTGCACACACTGCATGCCTTTCAGGGGCTATCAACAACATCGCCACACGTCACGTTTGACAACCCAAAGTGCATTCCCAGTGTCTGAGTCACCTGAGTGGGAAGGGTGCTGCTGAGAGGAGGCTTTCTGTGAAGGTCACTGCAGCTGGGGTTTGGCCCCTGCGCTGGGGACAGGCACCCTACCCGCCTGGCCTCCTGCACCCGCTTTGAGCAGTGCCTTGAAAACACTCAGGGCAAGTCAGGCACTGATCATCCCTTCCTTGGTCGTGTCCCTGACGCTCTTCAGAAAGCTGAAGATGTGGGACCCGCCGGTCCCTTTGGCTTCCAGCGCGGACGGAGGCTTCCCCATGGAGAGCCCCACTCTGCCTCCCGGCTCTGCCCGCCCAGCTTTGGCTTTGGCTGCTGCAACGGTGATGTACTTGGTGACGATGGTGATGTGGTAGGACCTGAAGTCTGCCAGCGCAGAGACGCACTGGTTGAAAGCTGTGCGGAGCCGCGCGTTGCCAGAGGAGAGCACGTGCTGCTTCAGGGAGGGGGCACGACCGATCTCCTCCACAAAGGCTCTGTGGGGTGGGGGCATGTAGTTCCTCATCCTGTGCAGGAAGGCGGCTGCAAGACACCAGCAAAGGAAGATAGAAGATGTGGGAAAGGGGGTTAAAGCACCCTGGAGCTCTCAGCAAGTGGCTGGACGTGAGCACTAGTGCTGGCATGGTCTGCAGGGACCACTGCGCTGGATGGACCCACCAGCCTCCCACCCTGTTGTGTCTCAGTGCCTCCAATTAAGTGAGAAAGAAAACTCCATATTAGGTCAGTGCTCCATTAGGGTTGGTTTTAACTCTAAAAGGCAGGATTTAGCCCTTACTCTCAGTTTCAGGGTTTTTTTTCCCTGCTATTAGAGTGCTTTTGCTAATTTCTGATAAATATATTCTGTTGTGAGCCAGTCTAATGTGAAGCTATGTGAATGGATGAGCTAAATTCCTGGCAGGATGCTGGTGCGCTCTGCTCCTCGTCTCTGTTCCCATATATAACCTCAGTCAAAAGTTGACAAAAAAAAAAAAAAAAAAAAAGACTCTGTCCATCTGGGAATTTATAGAGTTGAAGATGTGCCTGCCAAAAGCTCATTTATAGACTTCCTCCCTAACGAAGTGGGCAGAGCCTCAAGATCCCTGCCAGGCTCTGCCGAGGGTTTTGTGAGGGCGCGATGGGTGTGTGTCCCGTCAGCCCGCAGAGCTGGGTAGCATGTGGGAATCGTTTATTTGCTTAGGAGGAAGGAAAAAGCATGTGACTTACTGCTCTCCTCGCTGTGGCGAATCCCCAGGAACTCATCAAAAGCATGAAGGACCGTGCTCTGTGCCGCGCTCCCTCCTGAGTACGCCATGGGCTCGTCAGATACACCTTCATATATCAGCCCATCGGGCATGGCGGGGTTATCTTTCCAGCTGAGCAGCAAGACATGGCAGTCAGGCAGGGAATGACCTCAGGATGGCTGATAACGGGGGCAGGGGGAGCTGTGAGAAGGGATCCTGGGCTGACAGGATTGAGCAAAACTTTCCTGACCCTTCTCCTCCTCCTCCTCCTCAGCCAGCCTTGTCAGCTGTCCTCAAACTCAAGATAAACTCAGAAATCAAACACTGCACAGAACGCATGACAAGGTCATGGGTGTAGGGAGAAATCCTTGATTATCCTTTCCTTGGCAGCCAGGGATTGTTCTACGGGGCTGGTGAGCACCCCACGGGGTTGGTGAGCACCTCACAGGGCTGGTGAGCACCCCAAGCAGCTGGTGAGCACCCCATGGTGCCCTCTGGCACAGCTGCACCTCCACCTCCGAGTCAGGTCCTGGCTTGGGAGGGGGATGTTTGCACACTCAGAGTTGATCTGAGTGTGCAAGGGGGAGGTCCCTTGTCTAGGGAAAGTTAAATTAGCAGCATCTAAGGTATTAATTGCTGGAAATCCCAGCGGCCATTCCAAGTCAGGTTGCCCCTGCCCAAACACTCTTCTGAGCCCTGGGAGTGTGTCTGTTCTTGTTACTCGTGAGATGATGCCTTTCAAGACAGAGCAGGACAGCCTGCCTTTATTTATCTCAGCAGAGAACAAGCCTGTAATGTGATTTCCTCCCTCTCATAAAGCTGCTCGTCCTCAGCAAGCCCAGAAACCAGGCAGCATCACAGCCCCCACCTCCCTTGTGCCATTAACTCACAGCCCCTGTCATCTGGCTTTATGCTCCTGTTGTGCAAAAATGGATAAATGGAAAGAGGAGTTATAATTTCAGAGAGATAATGTGCCTGGCACAAAAATATCTCTTGACCTTCTGAAGAATGCACCAGTTCATGAAGGTTTTGGTGCTGGCTGCTAAGGCTGTTTGATGGCTGGAGCAGATTTTGCACAAAATGCAGAGAAAAATAGATTCATTAGCAAATACCGTAATATTTTTAGCTCTCCCAGGGATGTATTTATAGTAACCTTACTAGTGGGAAGTTCTTATAAGCAGAAGGGAATTGAAAAGGCATGTTTTTCTAGGCTGATGACCATCAAGACAAGGTCAGCTTGGATTAAAAAAATGAGAGAGACCTAATCAGGATGCTTGGAGCCTTTTGACTTAGGAATGCTGAGATAGGCTGAAGAGAAACAGAAATAGAAACCCCCGAGAAGCCCAGGAGCAGAACAGCTGGGGATGCTCGTGACCCCGCCGGGAAGATGTGGGATGCCAAACCCGCAGCACTGGGCTCTCCTTCCTGCGTTTCTGCCTTGCCCAACTGACTCTCCTCAGTATTTGGTTGGGGGGAATGGGGTTTTCTGAATGAATGGAGTTGTAATGGAGCAACAGCAAGAGGCTTGTTACAGCTGTTTCCTTAAGGCGCAGGGGAAAGAGGCCGCCCGTGGCTTTGTGGCTTTGCGTGTCTGGTGTGCAGAGCAAAGAGAAATTAGTCCGTTGGGGCCAAGAGCAGGAGTGAGTTGTTTCTGCACAACCACAAGCTGCTGTGGCCCAGAGACTGTGGGGGTGAGGAGCTGGGGGGCAGATCCCCAGCCCTATTGCCATGGTCCTTGCCCAGCGGCTCTGGCTCCACACAGGAGGATCAAGCGTGTGGGAACTCACTCCCTGGAGGGTGGCAGAACTGTGTCACCCTTGGGGTCATCATGGCCAGACACAGCACCAGTTCCTTCACCATCCCAGGGAACCCAGTCCTTCCTTGTGTGTCCCTTCCCAGCACATCCCCTGCTTGCTGCAGGCCCGGGAGCTGCTGCCGTGGTGGCTTTGGGTGGAAAGGCGCTGCACTTACCCGGAGAGAAAGATTCGGATCACTGTGTAAAATACTGCTGGATCCACATGGTCTAGGAGGAAATCAGATCAGAGATGTTACCAGGGGCAGAAGGCACTCTGCCCCACTGCTTCAGCATTCCCCATGCAGCAGTGCTCCCCAGCCTCCAACCCCACCATGGCTGAGGCGGCCCTAATCTGTGCTCTGAGAAGGCCCAGGCAGGAGGGGTCAGCACGTGTCCCATGGTGTGCCCCCTCCCTGCAGTGAGCTCCCCCGGGCACCACCGAGTGCAGCACAGCACCGGTACTCAGAGCTGCTCATCCTAAGAACACCCCATGCTTTTACCCCGGGCCCATTTGGGTGTTCACACCCCCCATGTGTCCCACCTCCTCCCGCTCCATCCCTCCAGAGATGCTCCGTGGGCCAAGCACAAGCGCGTTTGCGCTGGTGCAGCCGATGAGCTAAAGCACACACAGCGATGTGAGTACACAGGCTGCCCTCTGGCTGAAGGCTGCTGTTACCGTGCATCCTTTTCAAGGCCTGGCTCATGTCCCCGATGGCCCCTGCCAGCTCCTGCAGGGCTTTGTGGAGGGCATCCTCATCCAGCTGCAGGAGGGCGTGGATGGCCTGAACAATTGCCTGGGAGTGGAAAGGAGAGGGAGCATGAAGGGTTGAAGGGGGCTGGGACATCCATGTACAGCAGCTGTGAATGCTCAATGCCACCCAGGCCAGCTCTGCCCTTTCCTCAGCCCAGCATGCAGGGATGGGTGCCCCTCTCAGGTGCATTCCTGCAGGGACTTTCCAAGCGAGTGAAGAACTACAGGATACAGCAGGAGGGATGGCACAAGCATCCTGGCTGGGTCCCGGTGGTACCCTACCTTAATCCCAGGCACAGCCGCCTTCTCAACCAGGAGGGTGACGAGGATGAAGCCTCGCAGGCTGTCTCCTCCAGGCAGTGAGATGATGGTGGCCAGGTTCCTGCAGGGGCAACCAGCCAAGCACAGTGGGGGTTAAGAGGGGGCTTGCTCGAGGTCTCCCCACACACCCTAGGAGACATTGAGCCCTCGGAGCAAAACCCTCTTGGCTGCAGAGCCTGTCCCCTGGGGAAGAGATGAGCTGGCAGGGAGCAGAAAGGGATAGGGGCTGCTCTGCTTTAGAAGCGTCAGCACTCTTCCCCCTGTGCACTTGCTGGGTTAAAAGTCTGGCCTGTGATGGCCAGGTTCTGCATGGACAGGAGCAGCCCATGGTTCAGCCACGGTTATGGCACTTTGCTGTTGTTGCAGTGGCAGTTGCGTGCCAAAGGCTGAGCTGTTGTTGTGCTCGTCTTTCAAGAGGTAGGTTCAGCTAAGCAGAGCCCTGCAGTGCTGGAGTGCTAAGCCAATTCAAACAAAACTAATACTGTTAGAAAATAAATAAGCATCTTAAATACTTACTCAATTTCCAGAGGCCTGAAGGCAGTTCGGTTATTGCCAACACATGGACAAGAAAAGGAGAAAGAGAGATGTTATAAATAGCTCAGCAACAGACTGTGCTCCATGGGAGACAAATGAGCACCCTGGCCCACGGGAAACCCTGTCCCCAGGAAGAAGGATGCTCCTAGAGGCACCCGGTCCCCACTGGGTACCATGTCTGCATCTACACCTGCAGCCCCTGAGAGTACCACTCCCCCTGCCTGGCAAGACCCTTGCCCAGACCTTCACTGTGAGACAGGCCCTCAGCGATGGTTTTTCCAAAGGTTTTTTGGCAGAACAGAAGTGGTTTGGGAACCGTTTGTCCCCCTTGTGCTGGATGGGACCTGCTGGGGCTCATCACTGCCGCCCCGACCACAGGAAGAGCTGTCTTGGTCTGCTGGCATTTGCCCATTTACCCGTTGGGGTTCTTCCTCTTCCAGTTGGCCAACACAAAGTCTGCGTGGCTGAGGATGGGTGGGAGGCCGAGGGCCTGGGACACCTCCCAGAAGGGGACAGCAAGATTTTGGGGCAGGACCTGAAGGGCACAAAGCACAGGAGAAACACTGTCAGGATGGTGCTCAGGTCAGGCAGGGGGTAGGTCACGCTCCTGCTGCAGCCTCAGGAAAGGGGCTCTGCTCCCACGGGAATGAGTCCCAGGGGAGCAGCTCCCAGATCCTAAGGAACAGGTGAACTTGTTCCATGTTGCTGTTACCTTCACTGTGCCCTCCTCGCCCTCCTGCCAGAGGTAGCCCATCGTGATGAAACTGAGCACCAGATGTGCCAAGTGCAGCTCCTCATGCCCTCGGAGGTGCCGGGCACTCAGCTGCGGCATCTGTCAAGGAGACCAAGGGGGCACTGTGAGTCATTTTTGCTGGGAAGAGCCCCTCCTGGTGCCCCCACCCCCCTTTGCTGTCTCCCTACAAGCCTCTGTCATCATCCCCACCCCTGTAGGGTTTGCTCCTGCTTTGCTGTTGCTGGTTGGTGAGCATGGACATGACCTGCAGGATTTTTCTGTCCCTCACACTGGGATGCACCGGAGAGTGGCCGACCCTGCGTGCTGGAGGGGTCCAGCCGGGCTGGGAGGCTCCTGGTGTGGCTGGGCTCCTTGGCGTGTAGTGGGGACAGGATGAGCCACGGCTCTCATGGCATCTGGAGGGTTTCCCCTGCCACTGCACGCTGTGCTCCAGCCCTCACGGCCCTGGCTGGCCAGTACAACCTGGGAAGTGCCGTGAGAGTTATTTCTGTGCCAACACAAAGACTTTGCTTCTGTGTGGGGCAGAGCTGGTTCCTGAGCCCTTGCTGAGGATGCAGCTTTGCTGTTGGTTTGCTGTTCTGTGCCTTCAGGTGATTGTCCCTCTCTGCTCTGCCCTGGGGAGGCCCCAGCTGGAGTCCTGTGTCCAGAGCTGGGGCCCAACACAAGGAAGATGTGGGACTGTTGGAGAGGGGTCAGAGGAGCCATGAAGATGCTCAGAGGGCTGGAGCAGCTCCCCTCCGGAGAGAGGCTGAGGGAGCTGGGCTGGGTCAGCCTGGAGAAGAGAAGGCTGTGGGGGGACCTCATTGCAGCCTGCCAGTCCCTGAAGGGAGCAGAGGAACAGGAGGGGAATCAGCTTGTTCAAGGGCAGAGACTGGCAGGACAAGGGGGATGGACTAAAGCTAAAGGAGGGAAGGGTTAGATTAGGTATTAGGGGAAGTTCTTTGCAGAGAGAGTAGTGAGGGGCTGGAAGGGGCTGCCCAGAGAGGGGGTGGGTGCCCCGTCCCTGGAGGTGTTCAAGGCCAGGTTGGGCCCTGGGCAACCTTGTGTAGCTCCAGGCCTGGAGGTTGGTGTCCCTGCCTGTGGCAGGGGGTTGGAGCTCTGTGATCCTTGGGGTCCCTTCCAACCCAGACCAGGCTGTGATTCTCTGATTCTATGACATGCCTGTGTTAGACCAAGGTTTGAGAGTCTCAAACCAGAAGAGATAGCACAGGTACCTGCTGAACTTGTGAGCGGAGCTGGTGGCTTGCAATCAGCTGTGGCAGGTCATGGGCAATCTCCATCCAGGGACCGTAGGGTGCTGGCAGCTCCGTCTTGGGGAGAGGGAGGGAAGGAGGGCTGTTACTGCACACAGTGCTGCAAGGCTGCATCTCCTCCCCTGGTTCCTGAGCAGCTCAGAACTGAGGAAGGAGATGTGTCCAGGGGTGAAATCTGGGGGGAGGGGGGAAATGGGGGGTGGGGTGGAAGGGAATTGAGGGAGCAATGGCAGAGAGGGATACATTTGGGGAGCTGCAACTCGTCACTGAGCTGGGCAGCCCCAGGGAGGGCTGTGACAGACATTGCCTGGCTGAGGGTTTCCTTCCCCATCCCACACCACTGCATTTGCAGAGGTTTTCCCAGGTTTTTGCACCCCTGTGGGAAGGGAGGGCAGCAGATACCACCAGCCCAGGCTCCCAGCATCCATCCAGCCTTGCACATCATGGCTAATGGCTTGTGTCTGGTTACCCCCTCCCCTGCAGGATCGTGAATTAAGGGATGACAAACAAGTATGTGCCTGTCCCTGAGCACTCCCACTGTGAAGTGAGCCCAGTGATAAACAGCACTGCTTCCAGCACAGGAGATCTGCAGTCTGACCGCTCTCCTTGTGCTCCCTGAGACCCTGTAAAGCCAAGACCAACGTGAGAATTGCAAAGCTCCTGTTTCTCTCCCTCGTGCCACTTGCTGCAGCCAGACTAATAATTTTTACAGTGAGGGGTCTGTCCTATGAAACTGCCCAAGCTAAAGTATCTCCTGCATTCCTCCTTGCATTTTATAAACTGTTATAGAGCAGCATTAAATCAAAACCCAACCAGAAAGCCGCTCACCAACCCCTCTATGTTTCTGTTCTTTGTCTCTTGTGGCACTAAGACGCAGTGGCACAGCCATCTCCTACCAGAGGGCTGGGAAGAAGGAAGCCGTACTCCTCGGAGAGCTGGAACCTGCTCAGCAACAGCAGATGTGGAATCTCCTCCGTGCTGTCACCGGCCTCCATCACTGGGCCCTGGCTGCAGGATCGGGATGTGCTCTGGCTTGGCGGAGACTTGCTGGCTGCCCTGCTCCCTGTATGTGCTGAGCCAGCACCACACACCCCAGCCACGTACCTTGTCCTGGGGGAGTCAGGGCCCAGGCGCCCAATGGCCAGAGGGTCCGAGCAAACACGGTTAAAGGTTGTCGATAAGGTGTTGTCGCAGAGCAAACACTGATCTCCATCCCAGTGGGAATCCACCTATGGGGAAGGCTCAGGGAAGCTCCCTTGCCATGGATAGGGACTGTGAGCTGTGTCCCTCCAGGACCTCCCCTCAGAGGTGCCAGAATGCTCCAGGCTGCATGGGATGCTGCACCAGAGCAGTCCAGGGTGCTTTAAGCTGGGATATTGTTGCCCTGGGCATGCCATGACTGCACCATGAGGCCCTGCATATGCCGTGACTGCAGCATCAGGCCCCAGGCATGCCATGACTGCAGTACAGGGCCCTGCACATGCTGTGACTGCACCATGAGGCCCTGGACATGCCGTGACTGCAGCACTGGGCCGTGGGCATTCCAGTAGCTCCCAAACCAAAGGTGCAAGGACTGAAAGATGTTCCTGGCCTGAAACCTCCCCATGCACCGCACAAGCAGCCCCTCTGATCCTGGGGCTCAGGGCTTTCCTTGCCGAGGCAAAGGTCCTAACAGTACCCTATGTCATATTCCAGCTCCAACCAGGGCGTATCTTCAGAAGTGTTGAATGTCCAGCAGTAGCTCCCAAACCAAAGGAATGAGAACTGAAAAGATGTTCCTGGCCTAAAACCTCCCCATGTACCCCACAGTCAGGCAGCCCTTCTGACCCTGGGGCTCAGGGCTTTCCTAGCCAAGGGAAGGGTCCTAACAGTGCCCTATGTCAAGATAGGGCACTGTGACCTCTGTGAGGGCATCCCACACAGCTATCACCTGTGTCCCACGGCTGGGCAGTGACTGTCACGCCCGGGTGGCCAAGGCCAGCAGCATCCTGAGAGAGAAGCCCGGTTGCATCCTGGCTGTTTCAGGAGCAGTGGGCTCAGCAGAGCCACAGCAGCAGCTGTCCCATCACACTCAGCCACACCCCGAGCGCTGTGTCCTGTCTGGGCCCCTTGCTACAGGAAGGACATTGAGGTGCTGGAGCATGGCCAGAGGAGGGTGACAGACCCGGGGAAGGGGCTGGAGCACACGTGCTGTGAGCAGCAGCTGGGGGATCTGGGGTGTTTAGCTTTGAGCAAAGGAGGCTGAGGAGAGACCTTGTCACTTGCTACCCACAGGGCGGCTGCACAGGGGTCAGGGTCAGTCTCTTCTCTCAGGTGACAAGCGACAGGATGGGAGGGAATGGCTTCAAACTGCAACAGGGAGACTCAGGACAGGCATCAGGGAGAGTTTCTGTACTGAAAGGGCTGTCAGGTGTTGGCACAGGCTGCCCAGGGAGGTGGTGGGGTCACCATCCCCGGAGGGATATATAAGTCATGTGGATGTTGTGCTTGAGGATGTGGTCTGGACATAGGCCAGGCAGGGTGATGCTGCAGTGGGACTCACTGACCTAAGGGCCCCCCTATCCCATCCGGCTCTCTGGTTCTCCCACCAGGTCACAGAGCCACCAACCAGCCCCGGGCTGGAAGGGACCCGAGGGCCCATGGAACAATCACTGATCTGCAGGGCCCTCCCACCCTGGGTGGCTCTGTGAGCCCGTGACATGGGAACAGCACGTGTAGTGATGGCATCATGGGGCCAGGCAGCATGTTCAAGAGCTGAAAGACCTAGCCCTGCAGCCTCTCCCTGCTCTGCAGTGGTATGGAGGTCCCTGCGTAGGACACAAAGCTCCTGGGAACACCAATGCTGGAAAACCAAGGACATAGTTATTCCACCCGTTCCTTACTCAGAATTGCCAGTCATAACATTCTTTATTCTTTTTTAAAATTCAGCAAGATGACACAAGGTATTTGAACACAATCCCAAGCCTGAGTGCCTCTGTTAGGCAGTTGTGCTAGCTCAGACAGTTTTTCTTCTGCTGAGCAGGTGGCTTCAGGAGAACTGGAAGAAGTTCTGCCTCCCCTCCTACCAAGAGCAAGGAATCCATCTCAAACTCCAGCACAGAGAGCAAGAAAGAACTTGATTTTATTTAAGGCCACAGAAGTATATTTTGATTTCAGGAGCACAATTTAGAAGAGAAATGAGTGATGAGATTGGGTTCTTGTGCCTTCAAATTCTAACCTCAGTCACAGAATCACAGTCACCAGGTTGGAAAAGATCTATGAGATTGTTGAGTCGAACCCTACCCGTCCTCTACTAACCCACATCCCTGAGCACCTCATCTACCCGTCTGTTAAATCCATCCAGGGGTGGTGACTCAGCCCCCACCCAGGCAGCCTGTGCCAGTGCCCCAGGACCCTTTCAGGGAAGAACTTTTCCCCAGTGTCTGATCTGACCCTGCCCTGGCACAGCTGGAGCCCATTCCCCTCATCCCATCACCTGTCACTTGGGCAAAGAGACCAACCCCCACCTCTCTGCACCCTCCTGTCAGGGCAGTGGAGGTGGGGAGAAGGTCTCCCCTCAGCCTCCTCTTCTCCAGGATGAACACCCCCAGCTCCCTGCACTTGGCCTTGTTGAACCTTATCCTGTTGGTCTCAGCCCCTGGATCCAGCCTGGCCAGACCCCTCTGAAGAGCCTCGTGACCCTCAGGCAGATGCAAACGTCCTCCCAGCTTAGTGTCATCCCCAAACTGACTGAGGGAACATTCAATCCCTTCACCCAGGTCAGTGATCAAGCCATTGGGCAGGCCTGGCCCCAGGACTGAGCCCTGGGGAACACCACTCCTGACCAGCCTCACGCTGGGTTTAGCTCCATTCATCACAACTCTTTGTGCCTGGCCACCAGCCAGTGTTTTGCCCAGCAAGGCTGTGTCCACCTGCCCAGGCCAGTGGCAGCCAGTCTCTCCAGCAGAACACTGTGAGAAATGGCGTCAGTGGCTTTCCTGAAGCCAAGGTACACTACACCCACAGCCTTGCCTTCACCCGCTAAGCAGGTCCCCTCGTTCCAGGAGGCGATCAGGTTAGTTTGGCAAGACCTGCCTGTCGTAAACTCAAGCTGACTGAGCCTGATCATTCAGTTGCCACACGTGTGCTGTGTGATAGCACTCAAGATGACCCATTCCATGATCTTCCCCAGCACTGAGGTCAGACTGACAGGCCTGGAGCTTCCTGGATCTTCCCTCCGACCCTTCTTGTGAGTGCAACATCTGATGCCTTCCAGGCAGGATTGCATGTCAACATCTTAAAATAAATTGTTAAACCACACCAGACCCATGTTTTTGTAGTGAAAAGAAGAGAGAGTGACAGGCAGTGGTGTGGGGCCTGGGGGAAAGGCCCATCTGGAGGTTGCTGTGGGAGTCCAAGTCAGGCACAGGAACAAAATCTGGACCCTCAAAATGGTGGCGTTCCGCTGGGCTGCACCCCCACAGCAGCCCCAGAGCGTTACAGGGGGCTCTGACCTGTGAGATGTGATGAGCTACCCCAGGATGATGCAGCCCAGCCCGAGGCCCCAGGGAGTGCTGAGGAGATGCATTTTGGGGGACGAGACACCCCTTAAAGCAGCACTGTTTAACTGCATCGCTTTACACAGGGGAAGAGGCCGTAACAGCATGATTTATACTCCCACAAGGCAAGGAGGACAGGCCAAGAGTATGGGGCTGGCCTGTAACCAGGCAGAGTTTCTTCTGGTATCACTGGTGACATCTTCCCTACCTACAGGTAACATACAGGCTGCCAGTGCTCCCTGCTACCAGAGGGCAAGCTGAGACCTAAACACACTTGTGATTCAAATGATCGAGTCGTGGTTTAATTGTCTTGCAAAGACCTGAAGCAAGCTTGCATCCTCCACGTACTGATGGGGTTCGTTTTTCCTCTCCCAGCCCAGGCTGCTTCAGGCGGCGAGTCTGGCCAGTGAATGCAAAGGGACAGCTCATCAGGAAACAATTTGGCTTTTTATATATTTGGTTGCAGCATCCTGTTTAAAAAGGGCTTCGTTTGCCCAGCCAGGAGACAAATGGGTGCTCCAAGCATAAAAGCAGATCAAAAGGGTCGCAATCAACTAACCCGAGTCAATGCTTTTAGTGATTGATAAAATATTTGGGAAGAATCAGAAAGAAATCCTTCATGTTCAGCTGCTTCCCATCACCCAGGCAGGACACCAGGATTCCTTCAATCCTCCCCACCGCAGAGCCTGAGCAGAACTTTCCGATAGTCTCCTGAGCAGTCACCCTAGAAAGAAGAAAGCAGCACGGTGAGGTTTCCAGCTCTATGCAAGGCTGGATCCTTTCCACCACTTTGTTGTGGGGCTCATATCCTCTCAAGACAATTTAAGAGCTAAGAACATTCAGGAACATTTGCAGTACGTAAATGTAAAGCCTCCTCGATTTCAGCTCCTCCAAAATACCCAACAGGGGTTGGATCTGTCTCCTCTGAGCTGCTTAACAAATCCCACTCCTCGTTTCTAACCCTGAAGAGCTCACCTTAATGAAGGAGTAGAGCGATTTCCCATACATGGTGAGGAATTCCCTTCTGATATCCAGCATATCTATTTCAGAGCGGGAGACCATCACTCGGATCAGTGTGTTGTCATCTGTTCCCAAGCCCTAAAGAAACAAACCAACCATGTACAATGAGGAAGCCTTTAGGATAACTCAGTGAGGGGCACAAAGGTCCTAGTGCTTGGTTTTCCATGGGATCAATTCCTCATCAGAGCATTTTTACATTAGCAGAGTGATCCACTAGCAGCAAGAATATTGCTCTGAGCTCCCTGAGGGAAAAGATGGATGTGTAAAAGCTCAGACTTTATTCCCCTCACTCAGTTAACAGGTTTCTCTTTGCCTAGTGATTGCTGTCACACTACTGACTCGAGCATGGAGAAGCAAGAGGAAAAACAAAATCACCACCTCACACCAAAATAGGTCACCCAGAGATGCAGTGGAGGCCCCATCCCTGGAGATATTCAGGGTCAAGTCTGATGGGGCTCTGAGCGACTGATCTAGTGAAGATGTCCCTGCTCACTGCAGAGGGGTGGGACTAGATGGCCTCTAAATGTCCCTTCCAACCCAGACCATTCTGTGATTCTATGGTTCTATGAAAAGCTCTTTTACCTTCATGGATTTGTACAGTCTTTCAGCAAAATATGCAGGTTTATTCCGCACACACTTTACTGTAAGGGAGACAAGAGACAGGAATTAAGGCCAGTGAAGCTGAAGGAGAAGGTGTTCCAAACCTTTACAGCCCTTTCTCAGCGGAGATGCTTATTCTGTAACAAGTCCTGGGCCAACAAGCAGCGAGTGCAATGCTGACATCCACAGGCAGCGCTGTAAATTGATGTCTCCATGTGCAGTCCTGTTTTCTTTAAGGCTTTAATGCCCCCTGATGGCAAGTGTCAGCTACCAAAGCATCTGGGAAAGCTGACAGTCCCAGAGCTTCCTCATCCAACTGCATCTGGCAAGAGTTACAACACTGTGGCTTGCAGAAAAGACAAACAGTATCTGCCTCCTGAAGCCATGCAAACACCCAGCCAGGGCGAGATACAGCAGCTTTAATTATGCAGTGACTTTGTAGATGAAGTTTTAAAGCAGGGAACTCACCCACAGCCAGCAAAGCATCTTCAAGGTCTCCTGACATCTCAGATTTAATGCTGTCTGCGATGTCCTTATTGGCAATCCCTCTGTACACATCGAAAACTAGGAGGAAAAGTCAGTGAGTGAGATCACAGGATCACAGAATCACAGCGGTTGGAAGGGACCTCCAGAGCTCATCAGGTCCAACCCCCTGCCAAAGCAGGGTCCCCAGGACAGGGCACACAGGGCGGTGTCCAGACGGGGCTGGAATCTCTCCAGAGAAGGAGACTCCACACCCCCTGGGCAGCCTGGCCCAGGGCTCCCTCACCCTCACTGGGAAGAAGTTCTTCCCCAGGTTGGTGTGGAACTCCCTGTGCTCCAACTCGCAGCCATTGCCCCTTGTCCTGTCCCCACAGACACTGAGAAGGGGCTGCCCATGTCCCCCTGCATCCCATCCTTCAGATAGTGATAACCATTCATCAGGTCCCCCCTTAGTCTTCTCCAGGCTGAACAGCCCCAGCTCCCTCAGCCTTTCCTCACAGGGGAGATGCTCCAGGCCCTTCATCCTCTCCCTGTCCCTCCTCTGGACTCTCTCCAGGAGATCCCTGGCTGGTTGATCCCAGGGAGCCCAGCACTGGACACAACACTCCAGCTGGGGCCTGAGCAGGGCAGAGCAGAGGGGGAGGATCCCCTCCTGGGACCTGCTGCCCACACTCCTCCTGATGCCCCCAGGATCCCCTTGTCTCTCTCAGCCCCAGGACACACTGCTGGCTCATGGCCACCCTGTCACCCACCAGCACCCCCAGGTCCTTCTCCACAGAGCTCCTCTCCAGCAGGTAGAGATGCTTCAGGGCACACAGGACCTAAACCACCAAAGATCACTTTGCAAGATCAACCTCCTCATACTCTGCACAACCACCATACCGTTACTGTGACACTGGGAGATAAACCGGGGCTGTCCCTGCAGAAAGGACTCAGTTTAATTATCAACTCTCTTGTTAATTGGCCCACCACTGCTGCTAGCATGTTCAAGAACTGCTTAGGTAGAGGTGGCAGTTTAAATGCTTGGCTGCTTTCCATCCCTATGTTTCATCATTGGTCTGGAAGGTTGAGTAGTGAGGTGGAGTGAGAGCTGGTTGAAGGGAAGAAGCCAGCGAGTTGTGATCAATGGGACAGAGTCTGGCTGGAGGCCTGGATCTAGTGGAGTCCCTCAGGGGTCAGTACTGGGACCAGTACTGTTCAATGCATTCACTGATGACGTAGAGGAGGGAATAGAGTGCACAGTCAGCAAGTTTGCTGATGACACGAAACTGGGAGGGGTGGCTGACACACCAGAGGGCTGTGCTGCTGTTCAGTGACACTTGGACAGGCTCACTGGGTGGGGAGTGAGTCTCACTGGTGGGAAGTCAAGTGGGGAGAAGTTTAATGAGTTGCAACAAGGGCAAGGGTAGGGTCTGGCATCCAGGGAGAACAGCCCCAGGTACCAGTGCAGGTTGGGGATCGTCCTGTTGGGGAGCAGAGCAGGGGAGAGGGACCTGAGGGTCCTGGGGGCAGCAGGATGCCCGTGACCAGCACTGTGCCCTCGTGGCTAAGGTGGCTGATGGCATCCTGGGGTGTGTTAGAAGCGGGGTGGTTAGCAGGTCAGGAGAGGTCCTTCTCCCCCTCTGCTCTGCCCTGGTGAGACCTCACCTGGAATACTGGGTCCAGCTCTGGGCCCCTCAGCTCAAGGGGGACACAGAACTCCTTGGAAGAGCCCAGCACAGGGGCACTGAGATGATGAAGGGAGTGGAAGCCCTTCCTTGTGAGGAGAGGCTGAGGGAGCTGGGCCTCTTCAGCCTGGAGAAGAGGAGACTGAGGGGTGACCTCATCAATGTTTATCAATACATAAAGGGTGAGAGTCAGGAGGATGGAGCCAGGCTCTTCTCAGCGATGGCAGCGACAGGACAAGGGGCAGTGGGCACAAGCTGGAGCAGAGGAAGCTCCATGGGAATGTCAGGAGGAACTTCTTCCCTGTGAGGGTGAGGGAGCCCTGGGACAGGCTGCCCAGAGAGGCTGGGGAGTCTCCTTCTCTGGAGACATTCAAACCTGCCTGGCTGTGTTCCTGTGGGATTTAGTCTGGGTGATGCTGCTCTGGCAGGGGGCTGGACTGGATGATCTTTTGAGGTCCCTTCCGACTCCTGATGCTCTGTGATTCTGTGATTATCTCCTGTTTACAAGTTGTGCTGATGTTTTCCTCAAGTCCCTTTTTGTCTCAGAAGGGAATAAGGGGCTTAAAAAAATTGAATGTGCCTGGACTCCAGAATACCTGCTGTCTCAGGAAGAGTTCATGATCAGCTAATAGACAAGTACAAAGCTCCTGGAAAAGTATCATCCTCAAATAAGGAAAAAAAGGGTCCTACCTCTTAGCAGGTGGCATCTGTTCCGTGTACAAAGGATGGTCATAAATTGTGCCTCATCTGTTCCCCATTTCTTCTCCCCAGCTTCATACAGGCACTGGAAGACATTGTAAACAAAGTAAGGCTGAGAAGACCAAGTGTACATAAAGATGAGATTTTTACTTTCTTGGTGGCTTCTGTAGATCACAGATATTTTCCAACAAACACTAACCAAGCACAGCAGCTCTTAACTGAGACATCATCTCCCCTCCCAAATGCCCAGCCTGCTGGGAGACCCCTCACCAGAGTCACAAAGGAGGCAGGATCCACTACCCCCAAATTACCAGCTGAGTCAGAACAGTGAAGGAGTTTCTTTAAGGGTCAAAACTGAGAAGAGAGCCCAGGCCTTCACCTGGTGTGCTGCAGTCTAGCACAGCTTCAGGCTTACTGCTCTACCTTGGGGAATAAAACGAGGTCTAGAAGCAGCAGGGACTCACCACACATCACATGTACAAGAGCAGACAGTTCTTGCAAGGAAAAAAACCTGCTACACACCTGAGCATCTTGTTGAGCAAGGGCCTCATCCACATATGTTCCCTCATCTCTTCTTCCCTGAAGAGATACAAGGATGAAACCCACATTTTTCCCTCAACAGAGCAAGGACACAAGCAATTCCCCATCCAACACCAGTTACTGGTGATGCATAATGGGATCCTTCAGATTAAAATGGTAGCTTGCAAATACCACAAGATACAGCTTGGGTGGGATTTGCACTCTGTTGCAGCAGAAATCCACTTTAACTGGGGCATTTTAAAAAGAGCACGTGGCATTACTGGATACCCAGAGCCCAGCTGCAGGGAGAAGTCCCTGCAGAAGCCGGGCGTGAAACGTGGGTGAGGTGAAAGGCAAGATAAGTAAAAGCCAGCCTGAAACACCTCATCTCTGGAGTGAGAGGCATGTCCATCAGCAGGAGGAGGACTCGCCCCTGTTCCCATTTCCCTTAGGCTGGACTTACCGTGGCGAGGGACACAAGGACTCTCCGAAACATGGAAGAAGTGTCAGAGGCAATGTCCTCCTCCAGGCTACAGCCATATTCTAGCAAGAGCAGAGACACAACGTCTGTTAGGGAGGGGTCCACAACCTGGATACTGCCCAGGGCGTTTGCTGGCCATTAGCTGGGTGGGTTTGTAACTGTGGTTGAAGTTCTGAACATCATCAGAGCAGTCCAACCATCCCATTCAGCCTGGAGAAGAGAAGGCTGCAGGGGACCTTAGAGCAGCTTTCCAGTCCCTGAAACGTGCTTAGAAGAAATCTGGGGGTGAACTGTCCATGAGGGCATGGAGTGATAGGATGAAGGGTGATGGTTTTAAACTAGAAAAGGGGAGACTTAGGTTGGATATTAGGAAAAAATTCTTCAATATGAGGGTGGTGGATCTCTGGAACAGGCTGCCCAGAGAGGTGGTGGATGCCCCATCCCTGGAGACATTCAAGGTCAGGCTTGACGGGGCTCTGAGTGACCTGATCTAGTGAAGATGTCCCTGCTCACTGCAGGGTGGGACTAGATGGGCTTTAAAGGTCCCTTCCAACCTTACACATTCTATGAATCAGTGCTCCATGGCAAAATGAAGAAGCAGAGTCAGTATAAAACTGTCAGTGGAAGCACCCATGGACAGACACCCAACTGGTGGGCACCACCAGCCCATCCCATTTTATTTACACAGACTCAATTTCTGGGTGAAGCGTCCTGACACCTCCAACTCAGAGCTTCTCCCTGGGTAACTGCTGAGCCTTCTATTGGCTGATGTGTCACATTTCAAGGCTACCAGACCCTTCTCCTCCCTCTTCATGCCTCCACACACACACAGAGCCGGTCAGAGGGTGGCTTCCAGCTGGCACTACGTACGGACTTTGTAGTTCTCATTAATGCGCCGAATCTCCTCGTTAGTGCGAGAAGCCAGGATTTCAATCAGGCAACCTTCATCTGTCCCTGCACCCTAGGGAATTGCAAAGAGAAGATTATCGTGACAACTGGTTTGATGTGCACCTCGGTTTATCTATTTTTAAGTCAATTATAAGAAGTTAATAATAAATCTGTAATTATGGCATGTCATACTAATTTGACCAGAACTTAAGCAACGTAAAAGGAAGAGTTCTGAACCTTCACAGCCCTCTTCAGCTCATGCACGTCGTACAAGGTGGTAGAAGTCATCATACCAATGATCACCCTTTCAAAATTCCCACTCAGCTCAGATTTCAAGTCATCAATCAAATCCTAGAAGACAGAGAGAGAAGAAAGGAGTTGGGAACGGGAAGAACTCATTCACTGCTTCTCTTCATCCTCCAACCCTCCTTGGATCATTCACTCTGAAGTGAACAAGACTAGATGGGGCTGACCATGTGGATGACCATTAAAGGTCCCTCCCAACCCAGTATGTTCTATGATTCTGTGAAGACCAAAATAAACTTGGCCAGGGAAAGCTTACTGTCATGGAGACAAGGATGTCCTTCCCATTTCACTCAACCCCAAAATTGTCTGCATCTCCTGCTTAAAGCTACACTCACTAATCTCTGAAGACCACCTACCCTGCCAATACTGCTTTTATAGGTGATCAGAAGTTGCTGACGTTGGGAAACATTCAGTTTGGTCAAAACCTCAATGATGGCATCTTCATCCGTGCCTGGAAGAAACCAATGGCAATCAGTCAGGCTGACTGCACAGGAACCAGAAGCAGGCTCTGGTCTTGTCCAGAGCGTGCCATTAGCCATCTTCTGTCCCTTACATGACCCAGGGTTCAATGGCAATGGGGACAAGGTCAACGTACAGAAGTGCCTGGACTCAGGCAGCAGCATGGCAGTACTGCACTGCAGGAGAGACAGAGCAGGGCCTGAATAAGGATATTTCTGTGGCCAAGACTTGGATTTCAAGTAGAGTTCGAGTCTCAGCCTGATCAAGTGGCTCAATTCCTCCTCACTACAAGAAAGACATGGAGGTCCTGGAGCGAGTCCAGAGAAGGGCAACCAGGCTGGGGAAGGGGCTGGAGAGCAAATCCTCTGAGGAGCAGCTGAGGGAGCTGGGGGTGTTGAGCCTGGAGAAGAGGAGGCTGAGGGGAGACCTTCTCCCCACCTCCACTGCCCTGACAGGAGGGTGCAGAGAGGTGGGGGTTGGTCTCTTTGCCCAAGTGACAGGTGATGGGATGAGGGGAATGGGCTCCAGCTGTGCCAGGGCAGGGTCAGATCAGACATTGGGGAAAAGTTCTTCCCTGAAAGGGTCCTGGGGCACTGGCACAGGCTGCCCAGGGAGGGGCTGAGTCACCACCCCTGGATGTATTTAAAAAACGGGTAGATGAGGTGCTCAGGGATGTGGGTTAGTAGAGGACAGGAACAGGTGGACTCGATGATCTCAAAGGTCTTTTCGGACCTGGTGACTCTGTGATTCCTCCTGGTGCCCTCGCAGGGCAATGCAAGGGGCCAGACCTCCCCTCTAACAAACCATGGGACAAAACATCCCCAATGCTGGGGCAGGGAGGGGGAAAGAGGGTTTAACAGTTGAGGGAAACCAACTTACCCAATCCTTTCATAGCCTTCCTTAGTGCCTGTGCTTCTTGCTCAGCACTGAAACTTGAGACCCCCTTGATTGTTGCCTACACCCACAGAGGAGGAGTTACCAAAGGCAGACTCAGTGAGGCATACATACATACATACATACATACATACATACAGTAGAGGCAAATTTTAAAAAATAAATCAAAAGATGCAAACACAGTGATAGCAAGCAAAGTCCACCCACTAAACATGAATGATTTTAGATCAGACTTCATCCTACCCTAAAGACAAACTGTGTTCTAGAGGAACTTCCCAGCCCATAAGAAATCCCAGCTACAGGGATGCAGCTTAAAAGAAAACGTCGTGGTGTCGCTGCACAGGGAGTATCTGGTTTCCAGTTCAAGGCAGGCAGCCTGCAGTCTGTGGTCAGGCCAGCTGGGGCTTCTTCCCAGCAGTTTTCCACACAAGTCACAGAAGAAGCTCTTCCCTAAGCCCTATTCCCCTCTTCTGTCCCAGCAGCCAAGGATCACGTTCCTGTAGCATAACCCATCAGGAAGCACAGTGCTTTGCTCTGTGCAGTGCTACAGGCTGGGGGAGACTGGCTGGAGAGCTGTCAGGCAGAGAAGGGCCTGGGGGTGTTGGGTAACTGCAGGCTGAGTATGAGCCAGCAGTGTGCCCAGGGGGCCAGGAAAGCCAATGGCATCCTGGCTTGTGTCAGAAATAGTGTGGCCAGTAGGTCTGGGGAGGGGATTGTGCCCCTGGACTGGGCACTGGGGAGGCTGCACCTCGAGTGCTGGGTGCAGTTCTGGGCTCCTCACCATCAGAAGGACATGGAGGTCCTGGAGCGAGTGCAGAGAAGGGCAACCAGGCTGGGAAAGGGGCTGGAGGGCAAATCCTCTGAGGAGCAGCTGAGGGAGCTGGGGGTGTTCAGCCTGGAGCAGAGGAGGCTGAGGGGAGACCTTCTCCCCACCTCCCCTGCCCTGCCAGGAGGGTGCAGAGAGGTGGGCGCTGGTCTCTTCAGCCAGGGGACAGGAGCTGGGACAAGGGGCAATGGGCTCAAGCTGGGCCAGGGCAGATTAGATATTAGAAAAAACAAATTTACTGACAGAGTTATTTGGGCTGTGGCACAGGCTGCCCAGGGAGGGGCTGAGTCCCCTTCCCTGGATGTGTTTAAAAAAAGGGTAGATGAGGTGCTCAGGGATGTGGTTTAGCTTAGGATGGGATTGGTTGGACTTGATGATCTTAAAGGTCTTTTCCAACCTTGTGATTCTGTGCTCAAAACACCAATTCACAAGCAGGTTTCCCCTCCCTCCTGCCCAGCAGCATTGCTGTGGGACTACACTCTTAGGAAACAATCCCTGTTCCCATGAAAAGCATCAGCAAAACATTGCTTAACGTTCATGTAGGATAGGCACAGGGATAACTACCACCCTGGTGGCTACCTTGTAGGTTGAACCCAAAAAGAATAACACACCCAGGAAGTTTGTCTGGAGCAATTAATGGTCTTTGAACTAAATATCTGATCGGATTTTCCATTAGGTCCTGAAACGTAACAGGGTGGGTCATTCACCTCTAGTATGAGGAAGCAGAGATAAGGGATGATATCACCCCCTGGAAAGGGACAGTGACAGTGCCCTTCCTGCTGTGTCCCTGCCCCAGCCACACTCTCCTCTTTTATCTGATGAAGTGTCTGGTACAGCATGGTACAGGCACCATGCACACTCACCATCGCTCTCCTCTTCCTCAAGCTGTTATTGTCTGAGTCCCTGGGCAGTTAGGCAGCTGTAATAAAAGAAGAAGACAGAGTGTTGGTTTTGTAGCAAATGATTAATAAGATATATCTAGAACCAGTTAATGGGGCTGGTTAAGCATCCATCTCATTTCTCCAAGGCCTAAGAGCAGCTCTTGAACAGCCCCACAGCAGCATCACAGAGATTCCAGCCCTGTGTGGTGCCCAGTGACGAAGGACCAGGGTGTTCACCCTGTTTAAGGAGAGCTGGGGTGCAGGGGCAGATGATTAGCACTACTAATTTAAGATATGTTTCTATTGCTAGCATGAATGCCAGGCTGAGACTGGAAGGAGACTCAGGGAGTGCTGCCCTGTGAGCAGAGAAAACAGACTCAACTCTCCCCTGCCCTTCAAATGACTTTGCCCTTGCCAGTGAGAGCCTGAGGGTGCATCACGCTGAGGGTGCTGCACAGTCCTAACACCTTCCCCAGGAGGCAGACACAACATCAAGGTGTGGGTGAGCGTGCACAGGATAACATCCCTCCAGGACTGGGACAGGAGACTTATTTTCCCTCTTATGAGATGTCTCCTGGGTTTGGTGCCACGTGTAACTCCGTGTAGGACAGCAGCTTTTCCTGGCTGTTAAAGCCCTCAAAACCCCCAAACAAAACCCACAGCTTCTTTGCCACCTCCTCAGGGTTTATTTTCTTATGCTCAGAATTTCGTTCTCATGCTTATACACAGACATCACCAAAGTATTTTCCCATATCCCTGGCCAGGGGACAGGACATCAAGTACTAGGACAAGGTTTACCTCCCTGCAACTCAAACTCAACACCACATGGGCACAGGTCCTCACACCCTAAAGTAGAAGCAGCGATGCCAGCGCTGACAACATCTCTCCTAATCCTGCTCAGGGTGCTTAATAGCTGCTATCCATGAACACAGACACTTGTGCAAGAACAGGAGTGTATTTGCTCATGACATTCCCCTTGCAGACCCAGAACGTCATCAGAGGGTGCTGCTGAGGCAAGCTAACTCAGTGTGGCTTTTGCCATAGATGTGCTGCATACCAGCACTCCCCTCTGCTCCCCAGGTCATCTGCACCCTACTACATCCCAGGCACTCAGGAGATACATGGAAAATCATTAGCATGGAGTTTGCTTCCTTTCCTCTGATGATTTATCTCAATGGTCAAATGATGACCTCGCCCTCAGAAGAGTCATCTTTGCTCTTTAATCTTTTACAGAAGTACAAAGCCAACTTTTTTTTTATTTGCTTTAGCTGGACACAAAATAGTGGCTTCAGCTTTCAGAGATGGGCCTTTTCTGATGCAGCTTCACCTTTCAGGTGGTTGGCACACACAAGCAGGGACACTGCTGGTTTAGCAAGTCAATTCGAGAGCAAAAAAAGGTCAATAAAGAAGGAAAAGGGGGTGGGAGGCAGAAAAATTCTGAGCACAACTGAGCTGGTAGAAAGAAACCAAAACGTGAGGAAAGGACCCGTGTGCATGACTGGGGTGGTTTGACCCTGGCTGGAGGCCAGGCACCCACCAAAGCTGCTCTGTCACTGCCCTTTTCAGCTGGACAGGGGGGAAAATAGATACTGAGAGGCTCAGGAGTGAGATAAGACCAGGCAGGGAGAGATCATTCTGCAATCAGCGTCACAGGCAGAACAGACTCAACATGGAATAAAGGAGAGAAAACTCTAATTGCTGTGCCTGCCCTGCCCCCCAGTGACACCAGAGTTGGGTGATGAGAAGTGTGACCAGATCTCAAAGCACTTCCCCACACCCCTCCCTGCTTCACACTCTCGATTTTTCCCATGATTTCACTCCTTTCTTCCCCCCATCATGGCACGAGGAGGGGCAGGGACTGGGGGAATGGGCAAATGCTCCTGCAACATCATACTGCAACAGAAACATCACATTGCATATTGACTACAAGATTCCAATTTCTTCATCCAGCTTAAGTGTTGCTGGGAATAGAAAGAGCAGAGCACTGCAAAAGACAGCAGCACAAACCCCACTGTGCCATCAGAGAATCATGGAATCCCAGCCTGGGCTGGATGGGAAGGGACCCCAAGGGTCACAGAGCTCCAACCCCCTGCCACAGGCAGGGACACCAACCTCCAGGCCTGGAGCTACACAAGGTTGCCCAGGGCCCAACCTGGCCTTGAACACCCCCAGGGACGGGGCACCCACCCCCTCTCTGGACCATCTGCCAACGCTGCTTTGGTCCCAGCACATCTCTGAATGTGGTGCCACAAGAAACAGCCCACTGCAGCTACAGGTGGAAACCTCGTCAGTTCAACCGGGCCCTCCAGCAATGGTCCCTGCCCCTGTAACCATCTTCCTCCCTTTCAGAGGTGAAGGTGTCTCCATGATCTGCTCAAGCTGGGACACTCAGTGAACACAACCCTCATAGCCACCCCCTTTGCTAGTACAGAGGGAGAGGGATTGCTCAGCTTTGTGCACAGTTAGTCACTGTGAGCCCGGTCGCGTTCCCTGCACTGAACTGTCACGATTCAGATTCACAAATAACAAAAGACTCCATCAACCCAGTCACGTTCCTGGACCTACCATGGCCACCTCAGAGGAGATGGGTCGTGTTCCATGAGCACTACCACCACGGGCTCCAATGAAAGAGGATTTTATTCTAGTGACAGACACATAGATTATCTCTGGATTGCCAGTGATAAATTCACTGTCTGCAAAACATGAGTAAATACTAAAGGTCTGAACTACCAACACATTAAGAGATGTCCAGTAACTCTGTAGAGATTTCTGAGTTCCCCAGGGAGGCACTTGGCATGACCAAGTGTTCAAACCTTACCCAAAGGTGTCCCGATGGGGGGAAGAGAGGCTCAGCCTGCCGACTGGTCCCAGGGATCAGGGTGAGGGGCAAGGGTGTCTTGCCTGACAGGGTGGTGTCTTCCCTGACACATCTCAGATTTTGGGCTCTCTTTATGTCATTTCTTATCTTTAGGGTGGAGCTTGAGGGACTCTAATCCCTTTATTGGGATTGGTGTAATCTCTCACCTTGTTTAAAGGCACAGCTTAATGAAATTCAGAGCGCTTGCTCAGTGGGGGGTGGTTGCACCTTGGAGGCAGGCAGCCTTTGAGATGGAGGGGTGTTTTGGTATTATAATGAGCATAATTGCCCAAAAGGACAGCGTTTTGTCAAATACATGGCAGGTCATGGGCCAGGGACAGCAGGGATGCAACTTCTCAGTTCCATCTTAACCCTCAAGTTCCATGCTACCGCGGAGTTTGGCAGCGGTGTCTCCACTTCACTCCATCCCCTGTGTCTCAGCTGTCTCAGGATCAATACATCAAGCTCCCCTGATGTTATTCACCTTCAGGATTGCCTCAGAACTTATTCCAAAGGAGGATGTTTAGGAACTTTATGGCTGAGTGGGTGCCTGGCATCTCAGCTGGTTATCACCCTGGGATGTTCTGTAAACGTTGAGCCTTAAACAGGGTTTAACTTTTAAGTTACCGTTCCCTCCAGTTGTCATCCCACGCTTTGCCAGCTCTCTGCAGCTTAACACAAGTCCTGGCCCGCAGCTCAGATGGGGAGATCAGCTTCAGGGTAGGAGTGATGCCCAACCCCGTGTTTGGAAGAATGAAGGTCTGCAGGCAGAGTCTGGCAAGCAGGAAGGTGCCCTGGCTAATTCCTGTCCTGATCTGATTTGCTTCATCCCACAATAAGGGCCCAAGACTGCTGATACAGTGAACCTGGCTTAGAACAGGCTCAAAATACTGTGGCCAGATGACACAGTACAGCTTTTTGAGGCAATCCTCCCATTATTCAGGTTTGTTTCCATGGATGACCAGAGGGGGTGGGTGCCCCGTCCCTGGGGGTGTTCAAGGCCAGGTTGGGCTCTGGTACAGGCCTGGAGGTTGGTGTCCCTGCCTGTGGCAGGGAGTTGGAGCTCTGTGATCCTTGGGGTCCCTTCCAACCCAGACCAGGATGTGATTCTGTGATCTCCTGCCACGCTTCATCAACTAACCAGGCTGGTGTAAGCCCACATCAATGAATCCAGAATAACCTCTGTCTATTAGAAAACAGCTGGAACTCCTGTGTGTGTGCCAGCCAGTGCCAACCTAGACTTGCTCTGAGCCAAGTCTCTGTGACTGCACAGAGCACAGGCAGCTCCCAGCAGCAGAACAGGAGAGAAACAGGTTGTTTCCCCCTCCCCGAGGTTGAGCTCAGGGACACACTGCTGGGATGCAGAGTGGAAAGCCGTGACCCCTCCCCTTGTAAAGCAAAGCTGGACTAGTCTGACTGGTTCTGGCATTCCGTTTGCTGAACACACGCCCTGTGCTCAGCTTTTCCATGGCTCCACCACCACCAGCTGTTTGCTGGGTGCCTCCCTTGCCCTCTGCAGCTGGATGTGCTTCAAGGGCACCTGTGGTGGGTCTGGGGGTCTTAGCAGGGTCACCAACCCTGATCCCACCTCAGGAAAGGATCTCCCATTTGCTGGGAAACATCCCAGCACCTCCCACACGATGACATTTGTCTGGCCACTGCCCTCAAAAGGAATAGAGTAAGGAGGTAGCAGAGCCTTCTGCTCCTCACTGCAGTCCGTGCACCCACCCAAAGCCCCTTTGCCGGACCCCTGCCATGCCCCCCATGCTCCAGCATCCAGCAGACAGGACGTGACAGCTTGTTCATGGCAGAAACAGGAAGCAAAACATGTGCTCCCTGTGCCTGGGAAGGGTCAGCCATCTTCCCCCTTCCCACTGCCCGCCTTCCCGTCCTCCCTCACCCCAGCTCTGTGCCCTCCATGGCTGCCCCAGTGCCCTAATGTCTTGGCATCGTGCCCCCCTCTCCCTCCCCCTGACGAAGCAGCCAGCCAGCCAAGTGCTGCCCCACACAGCTGCACAAACAGCCGCTGCGGTCTGGGATGGTTCATGGCATCCTCCCAGGCACCTCCAGCTGCTCAACCCCTTCCCCACGCCAAAGGGGACCCCCCCCACTCCCATTTTGGCACTCACCTGCTGTCCCAAAGCGGGTGCCTTGCAAGGATGGGGAGAGCTTTGCTCGCCTTGTCCCGGGCAGCAGAAGTCCCCGCCCTGGAGCAGGGAGGGACTCTGCGGGCAAACAGCTTCTCTGCCTGATGGGAAGGCACTCCAGCCCTGCTCCCCTCCTCTGCCCTTCCGGAATGGCTCGGGTGGAATCCAGAGCAGGGACAGACGAGCCCCATGCTCCCCCACGCACGTGTAGGAGGTGCACATTTGGGTTACGCTCAAGCCTTTGCAAGTGGAGGTGGCCTGGCAGGCTGGGATGGCTTCCCTGCTCCCCAGACCGCCCCCCGTAAGCCCCTGGGAACGGAGGGGCTCTGGCTGCAGGCAGTGGCTGAGGTCTGGCTTCATGCCGCGGTGTAAAAAGGGTATACCCAAGGGGGGAGCGAGGGGGACGACAGCGTGGAGCAGCACCGAACAACTCCTGTTCCTCCCCCATACCGGGGGGTGGAGTCTCTTACCCAGACTGTGTCTCCTTTGCTCCCACAACCCCTCCCCAGGTCTTCAGCCTCTTCCCCCTTGTCTGAGAACTCTGCCTTGCAAACAGCCATCATTTCTGTAAGAAAGAGTCTTTTCATCGAGGGGGATTCCTTTTGCCCTAAGAAATGGCACCACCCTAAAGCCAAAACGCCTCAGGCAAAGGGATTTCAGCTTTACACCGACACAACACTGCCAGGGTCAGGTTTCAGCCTTGCAAGAATATAGATTTTGTCTTCCCTGTGTTTATCCTCAGGGACTTTGGTCTCCTCTGGTGCCAAAAGTGGTTATAAGGAGTAAGTCAACCCTCTCAGGTTCTTTCTTCCAGCTCATACGACAGTTAGATCTCATCCCTGTGCCTCTGCACATGCTCTTTTGCTGGCAGAGACCTAAATTTAGCAGCTGAGATGAAGGCAGGCTGTGTTTCAGGGAGCACAGCCGTGCAGCTGGCTTATTATAGCTCCCACTGCAGCTCAGTCTCCCAAAAACAAGCCCAGAGCGGGCAGCCAGCGTCTCCTGGCTCCCTGCTGATGGGGGAGCAGCCAACAGAAGGCAAGAAGCAGCCATCAAGCTACTCTCCTTTTCAGGAGTCTTCTTTCCTTGCAAGATCTGGCACTCAACCCAAGAAGGACTCAGTGCAGCCAGTCCATGGTACCAGCAGCTGCTCAGGAGAAACTCTTCCCTTTCCTACCCCTGATCAAGTTCCCATTCCCACCCCTGCCCCTCACATCAGCTGGCTGCTGCTCTGGGCCCATACCCACTCATTTTAATCCACCACCAGCAGAACTCTTGTGTTTCTCCATCTCATTTTCCTTCCCTTCCCTTCCCTTCCCTTGCCCTGCCTTGCCCCTTGCCTTTCCTTTCTTCTCCTTTCTTCTCCTTTCTTCTCCTTTCTTCTCCTCTCCTCATTTTTACCCTGTGTATTTTTCAAAGCTCCATTCTTCTCTTTGGTCTCCAGCCTCTTCAACCCCAAGGGCTGGATGGCCCTAAAGCTAAACCTAAAGCTCAGGAGACAAAGCTTTGTCTAGGGTCTGCTCAGCTTTCAGCATGTTGCCTTCCTCTCTTAAGGATGGAAAGGCTGTGGCTAACCTTGCCTATCTCCAGCCTGAGGCACGGTTGGCTGAACTTTGCTGCCCTCACCAGGGTCACCGCCCCTGGGTGTATTTAACAGGTGGGTTGATGAGATGCTCAGGGATGTGGGTTAGTAGAGGATGGGTACAGTTGGACTTGATGATTTCAAAGGTCTTTTCCAACCTGGTGATTCTGTGAAATGCTAAGAAAAGCCCCACTTACAACACAAGTCCAGAGCCCACACAGCAAAGCCAAAAGATAAAAGACAGCCTCCTGGGCCTGGGGTTAAATGGAAGTCATGGCCAATGAGCAAAGGGTACCCAGATGAGACTGCTTGGAGCAGTGAAAATACCCTCAGGACCCCCACACTTGAAATGGCTGATAACCCCCTTCTCAAATTTCTCATAACGCATCAATAAATACCTGCTTTAAGCAGGGTCATATATTAGCAGTGCAAAGTCATGCTCCTTGAGAAACACAGCTCTTTTTGACTCGCTGGTCAATCCCATTGCTGTAGGCAGCATCGATCCAGGCTATGCATAATACTGCATCAAACAAGCAGGAACCAAGAGATCTCCATCAGCTCGGTTACTGGCATGTGTGCCTGCTCCATCCGTAGGCCATAAGCACCATTGCCACTGATAGAAGGTGTTGGCTTCTACATGTAGGGTGTGTAGCTGTGAATAAGTCTGTCAGGGAAAACAGGAGCATGTAAGAGGTGGAAACTTGGGTTTTAAGCAGGTAAAATATAGATAGGAGTTTTTGAATCTTCTTTTTTGCTCCCTAGCAGAACCCTGAACCTAGCTGAACCGCTAGTTAGATGACAATGTGCTTCAGAGTTGACCTTTCTTTTAGGGGTGGTAAAGAAAAGTGATGGGTTTTTTGGTCCATTCGTGGTTTGTGGGCCATGACTATGCACTTACAAGAAATCCTTGGATTCCGGAACACATGGGCAGAAAGATGGATAGAATCAGAGCTATAATACTTCTTAGCTGGTAAGAAGATTGGTGGAAATTTTTACAGTAAATGTGTGTGGTGAAGGGAAAAACCTCATCCAGATAAAAATAACTGGATGAGCAGGCTTTTTATGCACTGAATGCAGGAAAATATGACCATTGCCTTGTTGCCCCTGGATAGTTATGTACAGCCAAGCACAGAAAGCTGGGCAGGCTTTCTACCTTGTTTCCACTTCTGGAAATGTCCAGGAGATGTCAGTGTGCCCTCACTTTTAAGTCACTGGCATGAAACCTTTCCAAAAGTCTGTTTTTATTTAGAAAACGCAGAGCTCTCTGGAAAGTTTGATCAAGAGGGATACAGATGTATTAATGTGCTTCTTCCTGTGGATGATTTGAATGTATTTGCTTAGCAGCACAAGGGAACTGGGGATCAGGGAGACAATGCCCAGGCAAAGAGCTCTGTGACCACATCATCAGGACTCAAATATTTTAAACCTTGCGTCACAGGATTCAATGGCTAAAATGTGGTGTTTCAGATTGACAGTATTAGTAGGACTGAGGTTCCTCCCAGCAGCGGGACAAATCTGTAAGCAAGCTGGAGTGTCTCCAGGCTAACACAGGAGAAGTACTGGACCTCTGCTGGTAATCACTGCTGAGCTTTTTCACTTAAAGCTTCCAGGCTTGGTTCTCTCTGATCCCTATGAAGGTCACTGGGATTGCAGCAGTGCAGCCGAGCCTCATGCCTTCTGGAATAAATAATATCACCAGCATCTGCAGCTGGGGACCGGCTTCTGCTGTGCTTTTGCTCCCCAAAACAGTCACCAATGGAGTTTGTGGGCCTGTGGCCAGAACATCAGGGCTCCCTAGTTGCACGTGGGTCTGATGCTTGCCTGCATTAGACCTCAGCGCTCCCAGGTACATTTTAAAAAAAGTATTTCTCAGTGCCTGGTTAGGATGTTCAGCAGTGCGTCTGCAAGCTCTCTGCACGGCAGTAGGCTTTGTCTTCAGTTGGAAGTGAGTCATTTCCCTGTGCTGTACAGAGATGCCCAATCTCCTTGGAAATTGTTCAGTTCTGCAGAGTCCCCAGAAATCCCCAATCCTGTTGGACTCTCTTGGCACTGGGTATTTTACTTCAGTCTGAACAGATGCCTGGGATCTTTCACACTTTAAAATAATAAATGGATAGAAAAAACTGAGGGTTTACCTGGTTTGTATTTAATTTGAAGGGCAAGTGAACCTTCAGCACTGACTGCCAGCAACTCATCATACAGCCCCCACCAAGCAAGGTTTAATGAAGATTAAAGCCTGTTAAAATGAAAAAGGCCTGCTTTCATGCATGCGTTGGCTGACTGGCTGAAATGACTGCAGTTCCAGTTGTGTGGATTTAAGGTGTGTATGTGAAATGAGGTGGTCACAGGAGCCACTCCACAGCACCCTACCAACTATGGGTGAATGGTGAAGAGGGCTTTGAGATTGGCAGGGTGGGCTTGTAGACCCTTACCTACAAGAACTGCTGAGAACGAGGACGATGGAAGAGGTAATTACCTCTAACAAAGAGGCACAGTGGCTCAGCAGAAAAGCAACTGTACAGTGATGCACTGAGATCTGTGTATCCAACATGCTAAGTATTATCATCAGCAGTTCTACTTGTTTATTCTGAGATCCTGATGCACCTTGAGTCTTCAAACATTGGGGTGGGGGTGGGGGAAGAGGGAAAGAATTAGATCTGTTTATGATGTGCTGATCCACTCTTTTTGGCATTGCTGGATGTCTGTGCCCAAAAGTGATATAGAAGAAAAAGGGCTGTGGAAAGGAGAAATATTTTTTGCCATCCACAGTAACCAGGGCCTGCCTAGCCTATCCGCTCGGGACAGGAGCTTGTCAGCAGGATGGCTGTAGTTATTACTGTAATACAGGAAATAATAGTCATAGGGAAAACACGAGTGTGTGCTGGATTCCTCTTCATGGTCACAGAGACAGTCCTCTGGCAGCCACATGTTTCCAGGGCTTCTGTATTCTGGGTTGTAGGCTGGAAAGCCAAGTTTTATCATTTTCATGTTGCCTTGTGCTGTCTGAAATCCCAGCTCTGGCCTTCCTCATTAATGTGTGTGGAAAGGAGAGGAGCCAGCACCTGTGGGTATCTTAGCCTGGAAATATTTCCTTATTTCTGAGGGGAAGAAAAGGCTGAAAAGAACCCAAAGTGCATTTAAAGGAAATTTTGTGGGATTTAAGCTGAACTGAACTTCTCTGAGGCCTGGCCTGAGGGCTTCTGGCTCACCAAGAAGTTGCATTGCTGCTTATTAGCGTCTTGCTGCAACTGGTGTGAGGTAGAGGAGCGGGGAGGAAGAAGGGAGCTGTGCTTTAATGGTAGATCTAAGGTGCGGGTTTTGCCACTCTAACCATGAGGCCTAAAGCTCTGCGGGGCCCGAGGGCTGCGGGTGGCCATGGGTTTTCATTTCACTTGAGGTGCTGGATCCAAGTGCTGGCAGGGCCTGCGGCAAGGCAAGCCAGAACCTCAGCTCCAGCGCTAGCGTCACAGGAGGGGACTTTTGTTATTATTATGATGACAGAAAAACCTCGAGTTTAAGTGACATTTGTCAAGTATTTATATTTCAGTAAGACTTTTATTTCGAAAATAAATGTAAACAACCGCCGTCAGGTGCGGTGCGGGCCGCGGCTCCTCCTTCACAGGGTTTTTGCGCCCATCCCGGCCAGCGGGGGGAAGAAATGGGCCCCGGTTACCCTGCCTCGGCCCGCCGGGGCTCCCTATCCCAGCCGGCTGGTATGCGGGGCTCCCCCCGCTCCGGGGTCCCTCCCCGCAGCCCCCTCACGGCCCCGCCAAAACGACGCCCCGCGCCCCCTCGTCCCTTCTCCTCTCACCAGCTCCCGGCGGAGCCGCGCTGTATGCCGGGAGCTGTAGTCCCCACCGCGCCGCGCATCGCCCGCCGCCACTACCGGGCAGGGGGCGAGGGAACTACAACTCCCAGCGTGCCGCGCGGCAGGGCCGGCTGCCGCCATTCCACCTATCCCCCCTCCTCCCCCAAGGAACATTCGCCCCCCCGCCGATCTGTGCGGCGGGCGCCGTGCTTCCGGGGGGCTTTGCCGCTTTAGGGGGGCGCACAGCATCCTGGGGCCGTCGGGCCGGTCGGGTCCTCCGGGCTGGCGGCGGCGCGGGGGCGGTGCTCCCGCCGGCGGCCGGGACTTCCTGTGACAGCCCATTTCCTGGTCGGATGGGGCCGGCGGGGGGCGGCGGCGGGGTCGGTCCCTGACGGGTTCTGTGGCCGCCGGGAGCTCCGCCAAGCGGCGATGCGGGCCCCGGGCCCTGCCGGCAGGCGGCCCCCGCCGTGACCCGCCGCGGACAGCCGGTGGGGCTGCGACAGGCCGGCCCCTGGGCGCCGCTGCGGGGTGCATGGAGGAGCCCCCCGCCCGCAGAGAGGTACCGGGCGGGGGGCCCTGTCAGGCCGGGCTACCCCTGAGGGAGCTGCGGCGGCCCAGGCCGGGCCGTGGGGGTAACCGCCTTTCCCCTCCCGTTGTCCCCCCTCCCTGTGGTTTTGCAGGTGTGAATCCCCCGGAGGACGGCGCGCCTGCTCTGCTCGGCCCCGCAAGGCGAGCGGCCCCGGGGCGCCCTCGCCGGGCTCGGCCGGGCTGCGGGAGGCGTAAGGAGCGGGCTCGGGACCTTACAGAGAGCATCGCCCTCATAACCAGGCGGCTGCTGCTGCCTCCTGAGAAATGAAGAAGTTTTTCGACTCGCGTCGGGAGCAGGGCGGCTCTGGCCCCGGATCGGGCACCAGCGGCGGCGGCGGCGGCAGCAGCGGCCCGGGCAGCGGGTACATCGGCAGGGTGTTCAGCATCGGCCGGTACCAGGTGACAGTGGACGAGGTGCTGGCGGAAGGTAAGACCCCGCTGCCTTTGCTTCTCTTCCCTTCCCCTCGCGATGCTGGGAAGGGGAGGCTTCGGCCTTTCCCGTGCACTCCACCTCCCCTTTATCCCCAGTTCCCCTAATATTTCATTGTCCTTGACAGACTCGCAAGCCGGTGGCGTCTGCAAGCTGACATTTCAGGTCTACCCGTGTGTAAGCCCTATGGGGCTTTGCTGGGTTTGCTTTGGTGTTTGTTTTGGATTTCTTTGGGCTTTTTCGGTTATGTTATTTTAAATGCTTTAGAAATTGAGGGGATTTCAGAAGTTAATTGTTTCCCATCCTCTCTAAACTGGGAGGTTAAAAAAAAACCCAACCAACAAAATTTCCAAATGTTTTGGTGCACAAGATGCCATAAATAACAAAAGCAGTGGTCTTCACTCTAACTTTCTTCAGCTGGCTGCTTCCTCTCCTGCCATAGGTAGAGAGGAGTAAAACACCAGGGTAAATTCCTTGTAGATATGTCACACACATAGGTAGGCTGCGTAGAGCTAGCTGTGATCTGGGATGAGAGATTTCTGTTTGTGTGGGGCTTCCATTCATCCAAATTGCATCTGTATTCAAAATAAAAAAATTATAGAACTAAAAATGAGCAGCAGGGGTTATAAAACCTTTTACATGGGCAGTCCTTGCAGTGCAGCAAGCTGCTGGTGGTATTTTTAAAATTGTGACCAGCGCTGCTGCTTTAACTATTGCTTTACATTTTGTTTGTTTGGGCTGTGAGGGACGTTGTGAACAGCTCTGGTAACCTTAGCCTCGACCTTCAGAGAGATGTTGGCCTCCTTAGCCCTGGCCCAGCTCCTCTGCAGCATCCTTTGCAATTTCAGTCAAAACAGGGTTTTGTTTTGATCTTGTAATCGCAAAGGAGAGGGTAGCTGCTGTGTGAGAGCTGAGTGGGAGGACCTGTGCTGGCTTTTACAGAAGGAACCCTAAAATGGAAAGGGGACTGTGCGTACGCTGTGTGCCTTCAGGTTTGTAAAAAGTCCCCACAGTGCACAAGAAAATAGATCTGTGACCATCTTTCAGATATGGTTTCTGATAGGTTCTGCAGCATGCTGAGCTGAGAGAAGCACCAGGAACAGTCCTTCAGCTAGTAACTATAGTGATTTTTTTTTTTTTTTTTTTTCCTCTTCCCTGACTGTAAATTTGCAATATAGGTTTGCCTTGGGTGGTATCTCTGAGGCCTTTATGGCTCTAGGAGCTTAGGAACTATACAAGCTACACCTGAGAAGCTGCCATGGTCTTTTTTTTTTTTTTAACACAGACTGGTAACAGAGGAAAACAGAGGCTTTTTTGTTGTTGTTGATGAATAATCCATTGGCATGTTCTGACCCGGTGCTGCTAGCACCAGGGACTGAGTCTGTGTGTCACTGGGCTCGCTCCAGCCCCCAAAGGTGTGAGGTGGCAGCACGGACTATGTGGGAGAAGAACCTGGGTGGCCTGGAGGAACTCCTTGTGGGATGAAGCATGGCCTAGGATTGACTGCAGCTCTTCGATACGCATGCACAGGCCAAGTGAGGTGCAGCAGGCCTATAAAATATGTGCTGAGTTCTTCTCCTGCCAGTGGTGCAAGGTGAAGGAAGTTCTTTCGGTGAAATGTGCTATGTAGCCATCTTTCTCATGGTTAGATTCCAGCTGTGGGCAACCCAAAATACATCTGCTTGGTGGGTGAAGTCTCCAGGGGGACGAGAGACTTGTAGGTTTGCTGGTTGTCAGCTTTTGATGGGAACAGAGGGGTGAAACTGCCTTTTCTTTTATAGGGCAGGTAGGTCATGGTGGGGCGCAGCGTGGGTCAGAAGTGCTGCAGCTTTGCATGCTCGTGGCCTTTTGGTGTAGCTGTTTGTGCTCCCCAAGTGCTGGTGAACTGGGTTTTTTTCACTGATTCAGCTGGAGACCTGGCAAGCTCTTAGCAACCTGGACCCTGCGCTACTGAATCCTTGTCTGGAAAAGTTTTTCTGTATCTGCAGTGGATTTTGGTGGTTCAGCAGTGTTTGAAAAAGCAACTTGTGAACTCCTTGCTATAGCTGCTGAAAGGAAAAGTCCCCTGGGAAGCACTTTGTAGGAGGAGGAGTATCCTGTCTGGGAAAGAAACTTCTCATTCCCGTTGCTTTAGAAGGGAGAGGCCTGTGTTTTGGTGCAGTGTGTGAAGCCTGGAAAATGAATGAGATGTTAAAAGTGGCTTAAAAGAAAGAGTCTCCCAAATGGTTGTGGATGGTGTGGGGGAGACTTGAGTTGGGAGCCTGAGGAACTGGTGGAACCAGAACTTTTGGAATGAAAACATTTGGATTTACCTCTTATCTGTTCAAAGCTGTGACTCCTCACTCTCAATTCTGCTGAGCAACCCTGCTGACTGCTCCCTGGGCTGGGACAGCAGCCCTTAATGCAGGCTCTGTGAAGCGTGCCAGGTGGCAGATGTCTCCATGTGCTCAGTCTCTTGTGTAGATCCCCCCAAATATCTGCTGGGATTAGGTACACCCCCCACCCCAAACCTATTAAAAATAGTTGTGTTTAGATACTTGCTTTCCTGGGTGGGGATGAACATTCTTTCTTTGGAAGGAAGTAGATGAGAATAATATAGAAGGAACATAAATGGTTGGATGTGATACAGGCGAGTCAGTTTTGGGGTTGTTTTTACAAGTGATAGGTTGGGATAGGTGATTCTTAGTTGAGACTTTGTAGCTGTCTTGCTCTAACCCATGTAACAGCATGAATAACCTCTTGAAAAATTCCCCTCAGAGTTTGCCTGAGGATTAACTGCAGTGCTGGCCTTGGAATTCTGCAAGGCCAGGGTTAAAGTCTGTGGTGTTAGCATAGTGCTCCAGCACGGGGCTGTTACTGACTTTAAGGTGGTGACTGGGGTTCTGGGGAGCTGAGGTGAGTGCCCAGGAAGTGTTTGAGTGTGTGGGTGAGTCAGACTACTGTCTTACTGTTTGGCTTATGAAAAGAAACCAAAACAGTGTGATCAAACTGGATGCTGCTTTTTGTTTCTGCCTCTGTGTGTATGAGGGAAAGCCCCAACAACCCACCCCAAAATCCCACGCTGGAGCCCTAAGGAGGATGGTGACTCTTGGAGCTCTATGATCTTTGGGGTCCCTTCCAACCCATGCCATTCTATGATTCCATTCTATGACTGTGATGAGGACCAGAGCAGCAGAAACATTTAGAAGGCTGCTGCCAGCTCTCAGATATTTGCAAAGGAGTTTGTGGGATGTGTGGGTGAGGCAGAGCACCTCAAGCCATCCGCGCTCCTCTGAGCTGAAACAAGGTGCAGATTGCCCCAGCGTTCCTGGAGGGCTGTACTCTGTGTCAGTGTACCCACAAGATTGTAAGAGAGCACTGAACTGATCCGAAGTATGTAAGCTTTGATGGGGTGCACGTTTTGGCTAGGGTTTTGTCCTGGTCGGCTTCTCGCTGCGTGTCTTCAGGCCTGTGAAGAGTCACTCTTTCAGTTAGTAGTGTTTTTGAGGGTGCTATTTGTAGTCTTTTCCCTTTAAAATGGGTGAGTTAGGGGTTTCAGTCTTAAAGATTGTCACATACATCACTGCATGGTTTTCAGATACACGCCTGCGTGTGTGTTGCTAGCTAGCATGGCTTTCAGAGCACTGAAGGGCAGACATTACAAACCAATGCAAAATCAGCTTAAATTTGCCAGCTCTAGTTTTCCCCTCTTGTTTTGAAAAAAGGAGGACATTGTGAGGAGGTTCATGGTGGTTTTCTTGAGCAGACCTGCAGGCTGGCGTGTGTACGAAGAGCTTGGTAAGGCTGTGAATGCACGACCTGTGCCAAGCACAGGGTCTATGTACTGTGCGGTTGGGCTGCTTGCAGGGGACTTCTGCTGACCTGGCTTACTGCCCCAGAGCTTCCTTGCCCTGGAGCATGTGGCACCATAACCTGAAGTCACTAAAGCTACACATGAACTTCTTCTGAAATCACTTTAAAATAAACCTCATTCGAGGTAAATGTTGCAGATCTACATGATCCTCAGCTCAATTCCAGTGTGGTTGGGTTCAAGACATTTGAAGTGTGTTGTCAACTCTTGCCTTCTAGCTTCTGCCAGCTGCTGATCAGCTGAGCAGTGACATTTGGAGTAGGAATTGAATTATTTCTCCTCTAGGAATGGGATATGTGATGTTTATTTTTTCTCTTTCCCTGTTCCTTTTCCTCTGTACCTTGTGAGGCAGAGCATGGACACTATGCTCTTTGCTGCTAGGTAGGATATTGGCTGCTCTGCTTTTTAGCAGTCTGTGTTGATGAGTGTACAAGCCAGGCAAACTGGTGAGGAATCCCAAGGGAGTTATCTGGTAAATGTCAAGTTATCCCAAGTGCTTCGGTGCTTTTAGCAGCACAGATTTTCTTGGGGGAGAGTGTGCCATGTCCCCAGGTGTCATCAGGAAGGAAAGGAAGGTGTTAGTGGGTTTAGCTGTGTGAGAAGTTGTGTGGCCCAGGGACTCACATTATCTAGCCTCACTTGTAAGTTTTATGCAACGTGTTGGAGAATGGGTCTGGGACTGTATGTGGGGGTGGCTGGTTTCTTACGTAACAGCTACATTAGCTAAAAGCATATTTAATGGCAGTGCTAGCCCTGTGTACTCATGGGAAGATGAGGTTTTTTGCTGTTGTCTTCCCAGGAAAGAACCTTCTGTGTCCAAAACAAAATAGCTTCTAATTCAAGCAGTCTTGCAACAGCCTAATGAAGTTGGTGGGTGCTTAGTACATGACAGTTTAGTTTTGGGGTTCCAGCACGGGAAAACACAGGGTTTAACTGCCTGACTTGGGTCCTGCAGAAGTGTTCTGGTAGTTATATGTGAACAGGTTGCTAACTTCTTGTTGTGACACAAGCCGTGACATGTTGGATCTGTGGAGAATGTGTACTGCCATAATGTTTTTATTGCATTGTGGGGATTCTCCCCTTTGTGCAGCTTGTCAGCTGCTGAAGAGAGCAGGTAGTAAGTTAGTTATAAGTGTGCTGAAGACAAGCTGGAATCTGCTTTGGGTTTAGCACTTGCTGCCTTCCATGCTCACCTACCTGCATCAATCATGGCTAATAAGGGGTCAGAACTGGCTAGGTGCTCACTTGGATTGAGGTTGGAAGCTGCTTCTTGAGAAGGTGGCTTCTTTTTCCAGTTTAGATAGTGATTTGGACAGAGTGAGGCTGTACCCTTTGGAACAGCAGCTTTCCAGCTGCAGGATTTGCTGCTGCTCTTCTGGAAAGTCACAACCAATTTGCCTTCATTTGCACTAAGTGTGTGTTCAGTCCCATTTCACATGTGGAAGGAGACAGGAAGTCTCTGAGCAGAAACTTGGTTTACCAAGAAGTTCTCTTCTGATAATGAAAGGCAACTGAAGAAAGAAGTTTTCCAGGAAAAGATGCTGCCTCTTGTGGGTGGGGGCAAGCACAGGATGTCATTGTGGTGCATCATATTGGAAACATACCTCCTTAAATCAGGTACCCCTGCTCCAGTAGTTTTTTGATGGTGATATGCAGTGATACACAAGCACAAGGAAAGGATATGGAAATGCTTGAGTGAAACGCAGTTGCAAGGTAATTCTCTCACTTGTGGCCTTTTCTCACAATGGAAGCTTTCCTTTTCTGCTTTCGTGGGAGGTCCAGGAATTGCCACGAACTGAAATGAAGGTTATTGTTAGCTGCCTACAGTATGATGCAGCAGGAGAGCTGCTGCAGCTCCTCTGATGTGAGGAGCTCTCACTCTGATGTTGCCAGAGTATCTGAGCCCTGGCACAGTCTATGAAAACATCCTTCTGGTCCTTTCAGGGCTGCTGGGAAATAATATACTGAGATCTGAAGGTGAAGCAATGCAGAGTATGTGTGGCCAAGTCAGGAATTGATCTCTGTCCTTCCAGATTGAGTGCTTTAATTGCAGTCTGTGTTTTCTCTGAAACGCTGCCTCTGTGTGTTTTTAAACGGGTGTGCTCTTGGCACACGTGTGATCTGGGCATAGATTTACACTTGCTCTGTGGCAGAACCCATGCTGACATCAGGACCCTGGGCCATGTGTCACAGGATTGGATTAAAGACTTTTTTGGAGCAAGATGCTCGTAGCATCTGGTTTGCTTCATGATTTTGCAGAAATGAATTGCGTACCGCTGATGGATGAGCTCATGGATTAAAAATAAAAAAAGCCACCACCAGCTGAGTTCCCCAAGCAGAGACTTTGTGTGCATGTTCATCCACCCCACAGTGGAGCTGGAAAATAGCCGGTGCTGTGATGAGCACAGGTAGATCTAATCTTCACAGAATCACAAGGGTGGAAAAGACCTTTAAGATCATCAAGTCCAACCAATCCCATCCGAAGCTAAACCACATCCCTGAGCACCTCATCTAGCCTTTTTATAAACATATCCAGAGAAGGTGACATAACCCTCTCCCTGGGCAGCCTGTGCCAGGCCCTGACAACTCTGCCAGGGAAGAACTTTGCCCTCCCAGCTGAGCTGAGCCTGCCCTGGCCCAGCTTGAGCCCATTGCCCCTTGTCCCAGCTCCTGGCCCCTGGCTGAAGAGACCAGCGCCCACCTCTCTGCACCTTCCTGGCAGGGCAGGGGAGGTGGGGAGAAGGTCTCCCCTCGGCCTCCTCTTCTCCAGGCTGAACTCCCCAGCTCCCTCAGCTGCTCCTCAGAGGATTTGCCCTCCAGCCCCTTCCCCAGCCTGGTTGCCCTTCTCTGGACTCGCTCCAGGACCTCAATGTCCTCCTTATGGTGAGGAGCCCAGAAATGGACCCAGCACTCCAGGTGCAGCCTCCCCAGTGCCCAGTCCAGGATTCATTCATTCATTTACTGTTGGGAACTGTGTTGGGTTTGCTGCCTGTTTGGTGTTCCTAGGGCTCTGATAGGGAGTTTACCCCAAAACATGCCTGTGTGAACTTACAAAAAGCAATCTGGCACACTGCTCTTGAGGGTGTGAGAGTAAAAACGTGGCCTCCTGAGCTGTCTAATTGCACAGCTGTTATTGGGTTGAGATCTTAACTTTTATCTCCTTCTGTAAGCTAAATGATGCTTGCAGGGTGTACATGTGGCTTTGGTGCACAGCTCCAACAGCAGCAGTAAAATCAGCTCTGAGCTTGTCTTGAAGTGCAGAACGCTCTGTCAGAAGCGTGCTGTGGCCTGGTCCATGGGGGCTTTCCCCAGGCATCACTTTCTGTTCCAACAAGGTGAACTCTTGCTTTGATGTGATATACCTGTTTTTGTGACTTTACTGCTGTCCTGGAGTGTGTGTGGAAGTTATTCAGCTGTTGTGGGATATGAAACTTAAACTTTCAGAGTGTTTTAAAGTACTTAAAATGAATGAACGTGATCCATGCTGATGTGAGAGGGCACGGAAGGATGGACCTACTGCTGTGTGTGCCTTCTCTGCGACCCACCGAGAAGGCAGCAGTACCTGTCATGAGCCTCTGAAGGATTACTTGCTTTTGACTTGTGAAGTGCTTCAGAACTAAAGACCTCCTCTCCAGTGTTTAGCTGCTCGAAGCACAGCAGAGCGAGCCGGATCGATAGGAAATCCTTGCCCTGTGACTGCAGCATGTTCTCATCAAGATACTTGTGGCTGCTGTTGATCTTTGGGCTCTGGTCTAGTAACTCTCTTCATGACCTTTGGCAAGAAGTATCTAGTAGCAGGGGATGTGCAAATGCTTGGTGGCATGAAAGGTACAGTGAGGCTCTTGAAGTATCCTTTTAGGTTAGAAGGGCCTGTGAAAGCAGGTGTGTGTAAGCAGAGACTCGTGCTCACACACCTGCTTTTATCCCTAGGATATTGTAGCACCTCTTGTGAGGTGGGGCATACATGTGATCAGTGATCAGGGATAACCAGCCCTCTGGGATCCAGTGCAAACAGGCAGGCGTTGGCTGGAGGGACGAGGTGGTGCCTTCTCTCTGGGGAGGGAGTTGGGGTAAGGGCAGGAGAAGCAGCTCATGTGGCTCAGTGACTGGGATGGAAAGGTTCTGTCTTCGTAGGATCCCTGTTCTTTGGCTGCACTTCTGCAAGTGTCCCATTAGGCAATTTAAGCACTTGAGGGGTACCCTCTGAACTCATCCAACATCTCTGTGCCTTAGTTTCCCCTTGCAGTGCAGAGAGCATCAGCAGGATGCTTGTATCTGTGTTGGGGAGTGGATGATGGGGACACTAGCTGCTGTGTGCTGAGTATTCCCCAGGAATTTCAGTGTGTGCTGCTTGCAGAGGTGAGTGTGACTTAAGCTCTGTGGTGGCTGGATGTTCATTACAGTCAGGGGATTTAAGATGCCATAACAAGCCAGCCCCAGTTGTCAACTGGTGAGGTCCTGCTGGTTCTTGTGTTTTGGGTTTTTATTTTAATTTTCTGTGTTTGTAAGGAAATTTTAAAAAATCATATCAGAGACTGATGTGGGGTGTCAGAGGGCAGACAGTGTGGCAGAGAAAGAGGGAAGGGGCAGTACAGACCTGGGTCAGGCTTGGTCCTGGGGAGCCTTGAGTGCATATTTCTGGTAAGGAAAATTCTGCTGAAGTCAGAGGCTTTCTGTTGGCCTTTGCCTGTTGCTTTTGAGTTAGTAGATGTACTTAGAGATGTGAACAAGTTTACCCTTCACTTTCTGTACCCGATTGCCAGGTGTAGTTGTGCTGTCTCAGTCCTTGGGTGAACATACATCATGTGTGCTAGGTGTCATACAACCTGTGGTTCCATGCATGTTTATTTCCTTTTCTCCTCCCTGCAAAGTAGACATACAGATGGTGGAAGAAAGGCTTCTCAATTTATTCTACAGATGGGAAACTGAAGCCCATGAAGATGTAGTGATTTGATAATGGCTATGTAAGAAGGCGGTGACAGAGCCTTGTATTAAATGCAAATACAGCTCCTTGTCTGGTGCTCTAACCACTGTGTCATTAATATTCATGTCACCGTAGTGTCAAGGAACTTTTTATCATGGATCAGGGGCCTGTGTCACATAATGCAGCCACAGAACAAAGACTGTCCATGCTCCTGGGAGATGCCTGGCTGCCCTTGCTGAGGCTCAGCGTTTCCATTCAGTACCAAAATGAGCTCATGTGCTGCTGCCACCGTAGGAGACGTACGCAGAGACACATGGTGAGGTGCCAGCAGCTGTGGTCTTGCAGCTGATCCTGACGTGATCCTGAAAACCCAGGACCTTGTAAGACCACAGGAAACACAAACTCAACCTTGCTCATGTGGGGTTTGGCAGGACATGTGACAGGATTAAACATGTATTGGATTTTTTTAAAATTAAAATGATGCTATTTTCGGACTGGGGCAGAAGGTGGTTTTCTACCTCTTGCTTTAAACTTAAGAAGCACTTGTACCTTTGAAGCTTTTTCTGCCATGGAGCAGGCTAGGAATGCATATATTAGTATATTATATGTTAAGTTGGGATTCTTGAGCAGTTATGTAAGTTCTTTTAGGCTGATGAATTCAATCCCTGATAATCATAGGGCTTGGGAATACAGCCACAAGACTGTGGGCTCTGAACCCCCTGCAACCTTGTCCTGTTTCTGGATGCCTGCCAGAGGAACACAGGCATATGCCTGTTCCTATCTCTGTGTGGGAAAAACTCAAAGCCCAGCTTCATGTCAGGCTGACGTTTTGGGGTTGGTTTGTTGGGTTTTTTTTTAACTTTTCCCTGTACTGAATGATGGATACTGGATGCTCCTGACTGTACCTAGTAGTTTGAATTCCCAGAGAGCTGCCTGGTGGGAAGGTAGATGCTTCCCTCCATGCTTGGCATGTACTGAGCAGTTGAATAGTTCCTCACTGTCTTCAGGGTTTGATGAGCATATCCTCTTCTAGAGGAATATTATGTAGTCCTTATGTTGTGTTTTCTTATTACTCATTGAGATGGCACTTCTGTGGCTTGTGATAACGCCTCTAGTTGTATGGGAGACCTGAAAAGGATGAAATTCCTGGGTTTAATCAGAAGAAACTTGTTTGACACAAGTCTCCATAGCTGTTGCACAGTCTTCTAGTGTTAGCTGTAAGCCGGAGTGTTTCCTAGAATGGATCTGTTAGGGTTTCTTTTGTTTGTTGTGCTGCTTTGCTCAGTAGGGATGTCTTGGTGCTACCATAGTAATCAAAATTCCTAAATGTCTAACTTGCCTGTTGCCATGAGCTCTCTTTGGATCCTTGCATAATTGCTTCCCAAACAGAGTTTGCTGTTACCATAGCATGTAAAGGCTCCAGTAAACCTGCTCTGGCTGGTCCTTGTGAGCGAGTCCAGTTAAAAACCAGTCCCACTCCTGGCCAGCTTAGTCTTGCTTTTTGCTTCCTCCCCACCTCCAGCTACAACCTGCTCTCAGCTCAGTTAGTTTGTTTTTTTCCCCTCCTGTCAGCGTGATTCACCGCTTCCTTGCCTTTCCAGCTATGCTTTTCAGCTGCATGCAGTTGCTGCAGCTTCTTGCTGGCTTTGCAGTTCCCAGTCATGTTCACTCAAAACCAGTCATGCTCCGCAGCATGTTTATGCCATTGCTAATTTCACTTGGAGATGAAGGAGGTCTCAGATGCTCTTAGCAGCTGCTTGGAATAATAGCAGCTGAAATGTGCTTTTCAGAGGGCTGACTGATAACTAAACCAACAATTTTTGTATTTAAGCTGTGAGATATTCATGACCCATTAATTTTTATTTTTTCCCTGCTCTTATAGTGGAACTTGGAGGACTAAAATTGTCACAGTAGAGAGGGACTGAGTCTGCTTTGCCAAGTAATCTACTTGGAGGCAGTGTATCTTGCTGCATAGTAATAAAACACAGCTCCATCAGCTTTGGGTTTCCAAGTCTGCCTGTCAGGGAGGAATGGAGTGGATGCTCAAGGCTGTGAAGCGGGGCACATGCCCAGCAAATCTACCCAGGTGCTTCCCGCTGTGCGGGCTGGTGCAGTTCCACAGCCCTTAGCAAGTTGCTCTTTGTTAGGAAATTGCTGTCACAAACAGTGTGAGACTTTAATACTCCCAAATTAAGGTGTCCAGGCTGTGTGCTGACTCTTCTCTTGGAGGATGGGTAGCGTGACAAGCTGTTACTGCCCTTGGACTAAAGCTTTTGGAAAGGGAATGCAGGGTTAATGCACGAGATGCATCTTGCCCACTGATTATTTCAGGCTTTATGTTCTGTGGCAGAGATGAATTTTCTTTACTTCACTTTCCCCCTGCCCCTTTTTCTCCCCTCCTCTCTCTGCTACCTTGTGATTTATAGCTTGGGTTTTGTACTTTCTCCAGGGAACCGGCTGGGAGGTGAAGGGAATCATTTAGGGGAGAGGAGTGGCTCTTAAAAGACCTGTAATGAGACAGGATCCTGAAAGATGGAAAGAGGGGAAGCTAAACAGCTTCAAATCACACCTATCAAAATAAAATTCAGAAGTGAGGAAGAGGCAGTTAACGCTTTTTCCATGTCATCAATGCAGTGACAGTGCCTGTGACTGTATAAATACCCTGGGGCTGATTGCAGTTGTAGCTAATAAACTGTGATGATTCTGGTTGTATTATTGTGCATGATTTAGGCACTGGTGGCCGTGTCTGCCACACTGACAGTAACTACCATGTCCTGCCTACTTAGAAAGGGCCTAGAAGAGGGTGGAGCCTGTAAATCTAAATCTGTCTTGTCATGGCCTAGATATTGCAGCAGTGACACTAAGCAAGGGCCCTATAATGATGTGGTAATATTGGATAATCACATTAGGATTCTCAGCTGTAGTAAATCTGTGTAGGGCTAACTGTGTCCCTGCTTTATTCTTGCCTACAATCTGACCCACGAGCTCCACATGAGCCTTAGTTTTACTGGGGAAAAATGCAGAGATGTGCTAGATGCTCGGCTTGTGTGGTGGTATTTAAAGCCTAGGGCTTAAGCAGTGCTGCAGCTGGAGCTGTGAGAGCTGCTGTTTTCTTGAGCTGGTAGTGAGAGGAGTTTCCAAAAAGCAGGGCTTTGCCTGCACACCATGGGCTTTCTGTAGTATTGATGCAGACCTTTGCCTTGGTGGTGTGTTGGCTGATGGATGCACGTGACTGGAGATTAACTTTGTAGCTGGTTGGGGTTTTTTTCCTTCTTTTTTTCCTCTTTTCCTCTCCCTGCTCCCACTAGATCAGTTGTGCATCAGTTGTGTTTTGTATCCAGCACAAAGCTGACGCAGGTGCTGAGCTCTCTGTGCCCAGCAAACTTGCTCAGCATGAAGCTGCCTCATGGATTGTTGCTGGCCAGCAATAGAGGCTCCTCTTCTTTGAAGCCAATAGAACACCTGAACTGCGTTGCTCATATGTGCAAGTTCACTCTGAGGAGACTCTGTTCTTTCCAGCTTGGATATGAGCTGAGTGGAGAATTTCTTGCTGGTTACAATGGTTATCGTGGGTGGAAGAGTACAGAGCCTCACACATAAACTTTGACCCCTCTGGAGCTGGAGGGCTGCACGTGCTCCTTCAGTTCAACAAGGACAAGCATAGGGTCCTGCACCTATGGGAGGAATGGAATAACCCCAGGCACCAGTGCAGTTAGGGGTTGACCTGCTGGGAAGCAGCTCTGCAGACAAGGACCTGGTGGACAAGCTCTCCATGGCCAGAGTGGTCAAGAAGTGGTTCTTGGGGGTCGTGAGAAGAGCATGACCAGCATGTCAAGAGAGGATCCTCTCACTCTCTACTCTGCCCTGGTGAGGCCACATCTGGAATATTTGTGACCAGCTCTGCCTGGATCAAGACAGACAGGGAAAAACTCCTGGAGACAGTCCAGGGGAGGAGTATGAGGATAAGGGGATTGGAACATCTTTTTTATGAAGAAAGGCTGAAAGAGCTGGGGCCACTTAGCTTGGAGAAGACTGAGAAGGGATCTGGTTAATGCTTACAGATACCTAAAGGGTGGATTTCTAGAGCAAGGGGCCAGATCCAGTGACAGGACAAGGGACAGTGGGCACAAACTGGAACAAAGCAAGTTCTGTCTGAACATCAGAAAACTTCCTTACTCTGAAGGTAACGGTGCACTGGGACAGGCTGTCCAGAGCAGTTGCAGAGTCATCTCCTCTGGAGACATCCCAGACCCACTTGGGCACTGTCCTGCCTGGCTTGCTCGAGGTGATCCTGCTTTAGCAGGGCGTTGGACTAGCTGATCCCCCGAGGTCCCTTCCAACCTCTGCTGTTCTGTGAATCTGTAATTCTCTCAGCCACAGGCTGGCTGTGTGAAACAAGAGGATTGAATATGAGTTCATGACCTGCTCTACTTGGAACTGGTGGTGGTATGAATGTGAACTGGGTGATCTCACAATCTGTGTTGCTTTCCTCTGGCAGTAGGACCAAACCTCTGAAGCCCTAGCCTTTAATCGGAGGAAGGGAGTTGTGTGCGTGCTTGCTCTGCAGGAGGAGAAGGTGGGTTGGTGATTTTATGGGCCTGCTGCTCAGCAAAGTTTGAATTTTCTTCAAGAGTTTGTCTTATTGCAAGAGGATGCTGTCCTGGATAGTTGGACACACGCACGACCTGTGCCAGTCTTCCTCGTGTAGGATAGTGTGGTGGTTTGACCCTGGCTGGAGGCCAGATGCCCACCAAAGCTGCTCTGTCACTGCCCTTCTCCACTGGACAGGGGGGCATGAAAATAGATACTGAGAGGCTCAGGAGTGGAGATGAGGGCAGGGAGAGATCATTCTGCAATCAGCAGGGCGGGCAGCACAGACTCAACATGGAAAACAACCCTACCTCATTTATGACCCTGCCCTGCACCCCCAGTGACACCAGAGTTGGGTGATGAGAAGTGTGACCAGATCCTAAAGCACCTCCACCCTCTTCCCAGACTACACTTCAGTCATGATTTTGCTCCCTTCTTCTCCCCATTGTGGCACAGGGAGGGGCAGGGACTTGGGGGATGGGGGTTTGGGTCAGTTCCTCACAAGTTGTTTTCCTTCTTAGCCAGGGGTGGCATTCATTCCTCACCCCCTGCCCCTGCTGCACCCTGGGGTCTCACGCATGGGAGACAGCCCTCCATGAACTTCTCCTGTGGGAAGGGACTCGAGTTGGGTGTCAGCTCTTTAGCTGCCCTAGATTGCATCAACATGGGTCACAACATCCTATCTGCACGTGTTCCACCATGACACCTCTGCATAGGTTGCATGTGGGGTCTTGGTTCCCCATCATCTTCCATGGGCTGTGGGGGGACACCTGCTCCCCATGGGTTTCTCCAGGGGCTCAGGGGCATCTTTCTGCTGGTACCTGGGGCGCCTCCTCCCCCCCTTCCCTGCCCTTGGTCCCTGCACAGCTCCTCACACCTTCTCACTCCTCCTCTGGGACACAAAGTGGCTGCTTGGGGTTTTTTTCTCTTAAGTGTGTTATCAGAGAGGTGCTATCACCGTTGCTGATGGGCTTGGCCTTGGTCAGTGGCAGGTCCATCCTTGAGCCAGCTGGTATTGGCTCTGTCAGACCTAGGGGAAGCTTCTAGCAGCTTTTTGCAGAAGCCACCCCTGCATCCCACACCCTCCCCCCAAAACCTCACCATGCCAACTCATGCCAGTTAATTAAAGTAATGCTAGGAGTGTTTATAAAATGACAAGGAGGTCTCTTGACTTCTTACAGTTGTCACTGGTACAACTGTCTTTCGAGGTGTTGTGGTTTCCCCCCAGCTGTGGGCTGAGATCCAGGCAGCTGCCTGCTCCTTAAAGTAAAAGAGCAGGGGAAGAGGGAAAAGGGGGAAACAAGGGAAGGGAAAAGGAAGGGGAAATAACTCCAAACCCAAGAAACTAAGAGGCCCGTGGGTTGGGATAAGGAGAGTTTACTGAGAGAACAGAAAGATCAAATATCCCAATGCTAACAGGACTTTAGAGCAAAAGAAGATGAAACTCTTGATCCCCAATGCAGTTTCTCCCCGACCCACACAACTCAGGTACCACCCAGAGCTGTCCCGCAACCCGACCGTCCCCCCAAGCAGCACGCGTCCCGCCACCGCCCCTCTTCTTCCTCCCCTCAGCCCCCCGTTCTCCTGGGCAGGACGTCATTGCCATGGAATACTCTCTTTGGCCCATCTGGGTCACCTGTCCTGGCTTCGCCCCTCCTTTCTCCTGAATAGAGAAATAGGAAGAAGCTGAGAAAGTCCTTGACTGTCTGACTGCAACTAAGAACATCAGGGTGTTCTCAGCACTGCTTTCATTGTAACTCCCAAACACAGCATCCCATCAGCAGCTACAAATGGAGTTAACTCTATCCTGACTGAAACCAGGACACGAGTGGGGTCACAACTAAGTTCTTGACATGTTGCAAATACCCCTGCTTAGCTAATTTTCCATCTGCTTAGTATCCCATGTGGGGAGATGCAAGTTTCAGCTGATTCTCCTGATGTTTCAGCTTTCCTGTCTTGAAGTACAAGCCATCCTTTATGCTTTATCTGGGGGCTCTCTACTTTCCCTGCAGTCCTGGAGCTCTGTCTCCTACAGCCACTTCAGATGGCCAGGATGTGGATGAAATTTGAGTGATCATGACCATTGCTACTTAGAAACAAAGCTCTTTCTGCTGGAGTTAGTGGTTTGCTTTTTTTTTTGTCTTGCCCTTGAGATAACTCTTAAATATTCAAACTATTTAGTTGGTGGTTGATGTTTCTAGATCTTTGATAAGTTTCCCAGAGCAGTTTTACCGTTTTACCTCTGCTCCAGTATGAAGCAGCTCAAAGGGACAAACCAGCCCACAGCTGAAAGCTTAGTAAATCAACCAGAATCTACACTGGTTCTTGTTTTAATGGGGTTTAACTCCTTATCCAGGTGAATATGGGGAGGTAGGACCCAGAACTGTATTTCTTCCTCTTGGAAAGGAGCATGGGGAGCTTCCCAGGGGCTGCTGGCGGGCGTGAAGGGATGCGTGGTACTGTTTTCTGCAGCTCGTAGCTCAGAAGGCCTGCATGGGCTGGAAGGACTTGTGGCTTTGTGTTTCAGAGCCTTCAAGCTGAAGGAGAGCCCCTGCAGTACTGTGCAGCAACCCTGCTTTCCACCCTGGCGAGACCAGTAGTTTCTGTTGCTAATCTGTGGAGTGCATCTTTATAGCTTGCTCCAGATACTGCTCTTGGAGATGCTGGGACAGGCCTTTTAGATTGAACTGGCCCCTTAAACTTGGCACTGTTATGCTTTCAAGAGACTTAAAAAATGAAACAAAACCCCCAACTAAGTAAAGCTTATTGTTTCCTTTGAGTAGAAAATTTCAGCTGAGGGTAGACCTGTTTAGTTCAGCGTTATTATCTGCTGCTCTCAGCTGGAGAGGCTGTTGGCAGGGGATAAGGGGTTTTGTTTTGTTCTTGTTCAGAACTGGACTCTTTAGGTTGGAGCACACATGTACATGCACGTAGCTTGGAGTGAGAGGAACCTGGGTGTAGTACGAGCAGATCTGTCTGGATTCAGGCCTGTCTGGTTCCACAGGGACTCCTGTTCTGTTGTCTGTGCAGCCTGTCCTGTGCTTCACCTCTCATCTCACTGCTGCATTCAGAAAGCCGTTCAAGCTGCAGTGATACAGCCGTGGTTTCTGGGTGAGCTGCTTCTCTTTCAGCTGGTGGCTGTGCTCCTTAGCCTGGTGTCCTGGTTTCAGTCAGGATAGAGTTAACTCCATTTGTAGCAGCTGATGGGATGCTGTGTTTGGGAGTTACAATGAAAGCAGTGCTGAGAACACCCTGATGTTCTTAGTTGCAGTCAGACAGTCAAGGACTTTCTCAGCTTCTTCCTATTTCTCTATTCAGGAGAAAGGAGGGGCGAAGCCAGGACAGGTGCCCCAGATGGGCCAAAGAGAGTATTCCATGGCAATGACGTCCTGCCCAGGAGAACGGGGGGCTGAGGGGAGGAAGAAGAGGGGCGGTGGCGGGACGCGTGCTGCTTGGGGGGACGGTCGGGTTGCGGGACAGCTCTGGGTGGTACCTGAGTTGTGTGGGTCGGGGAGAAACTGCATTGGGGATCAAGAGTTTCATCTTCTTTTGCTCTAAAGTCCTGTTAGCATTGGGATATTTGATCTTTCTGTTCTCTCAGTAAACTCTCCTTATCCCAACCCACGGGCCTCTTAGTTTCTTGGGTTTGGAGTTATTTCCCCTTCCTTTTCCCTTCCCTTGTTTCCCCCTTTTTCCCTCTTCCCCTGCTCTTTTACTTTAAGAAGCAGGCAGCTGCCTGGATCTCGGCCCACAGCTGGGGGGAAACCACGACACCTGGAGTTCACAACCTGTTGACACAGCTTAACTGAGGTGAAGAAATCTGAGTTTTGTAGCCTGGATCATGGGAAACAACCACTGGTTACCTCCACGTACCCCTGAGATGTGATGCAAGTGTGTCTCTGGGATAGGCTATGTGTTTTCTGCACGCGCAACTTGAGGGGCAATAATGACTTATATGGATAGAAAATAACATGTAAATACTCTAATGTAACCAAAGGATTATGGAATTGGGTAGGAAAGTGAGTCACAGGCATTAACGAAATACCAAACTACAGGTGTCATGATGAGGGACACTCCAACATATAATTCTACACCAGCAAAATACAAACACAAAGCAAAACATTAATACAGGTACTGCTGGCTTAAGTCTTTGTAGTTGTTTTGTGCTCAGTAATGTGGAAAAGATGCTTTGGATTGTGTCTTCTTGCTGGGCAGGAGGTTGGAGAGGACGCTGGCAGAAGCTTGTTGCTGTGAGTCTGTGCTGTGTAGGGTAAGAATTTGGGGTTGAAATCAACAGAGTTTGGATCGTGAGGGTAACAACACCCAGGAGTAAAGAATGTGCAAGTAGAGTAGTTAAAGAACAGGTTAGACAGATGTGTCAGGGTGACTGTGGGTACTGTCAGTCCTGCCTGGAAGCAGGAGGCTGAGTCAGGTGAAATCCCAAGCCAGTGACACAGGGCCATGGTATTTCAGTGGTGACAGTCCTGTGGTACTTCTGTAACTTGAAGGGGGTGAAAGCCTCCCTCTGTCCATTGCCCTTGTCATTCTCATCTGACCTGACCTGTGTCTCCACTAGGGCAAGAATAAAATCTTCTTTTTGTTTTTTTATGCAGATTTTGTATTTTAGTGGTAAAGCTGTAAAACCTCTGGAGAGAGAGGAGTTTGAGGCCTGAAGTTCTCACCTTTTTGGTTGGAGAGGACTATGCAAAGGGAAGAAAATCCTGGAGGCCACGGCAGTGGTCCTGTTTACCTGCAGCAGGTCTGGTGTCTTTGGGGGAAGACTGAAGTTCCCTGTTGTCTGCAAGCTTTATGATAGCAGGCTGCCTACCTCCAGCTGCCTTCTGAAAACAGAGGGTGTAGGAAACGCTGTTTGACCCTGCCAGCAATTGCTCTTTCACCAGACCAAGCAAGCTTGTAACAGATTTAATGGGTGGTTTTAAGACTGGATTTTTGGCAACAGTCAGGGCCCTTTGTGATAACCAGCCCTGCTGAGAAACCTCAAGTAACTGCTGCTTCCTGTTTGTAGTTAGTTGTGCCATACCCAAAATGCAACGAGAGGGCTTTCTGGGTGAGCCTGCAGTCCCAGCCGGGTAGGATGAGTTGCTCATCTCTCGCTATGAGATGCTGCGGTTTGAGGGGTCTTTTCTGGACTGTCCCCAGTTGCATGGGAAGGGCACCTTCAGGGATCCAAACTTGCTTTCAGGAGGCAGCCTGCAGTGCCTGCAGAGCAGAGCTCAGGGGTGTGAGCTGTGTAAGCAGGGCCTTTGCTCCATACCATGGCCGTGAGCAGTGTGTTGTCATGCTGACCCATGCATTCTTCGGTCAGGTTCTTAATTCTTTGCCTTTTTTGTTAATCATTGCCTTTCCTACCCTGGTTAGCATCCTTTTTAAGACAGTGGCTTAGAGAACAGAGGACTTATTTGCAAATTGCTTGTGTCCTTGTGATCCCCATCTTGAGGAAGTGGGAGCAGAGGTAACATTCCAGGTTGAACTCAGTAAATTGCAGATTGTGCTGCTGTTGCCTTTGCTTTCTTTGATACAGCTGTGACCTTGGATGTTAGAGCCTGAGTGGCTTTGTTGTTGTGGCTTCTTAATTAAACCTCAAACCACTTTAAAAACAAATCCTGAGGGACTCTTACGTTTCTTTAAAGGTGTTAATGCTGACATCTCTGTCTAACTTCCAGCGTGTTGTAGGTGCTTCATAAAGCAAAAAACCCAAAGCTGGGTGATCCTGATTGTTCCAATTCCTTGTTCCACATCAGGGCAGAACACTCCAGTGCTGATCCCAGCTTGTGGGTGCATGTGGTAATACCTCAGGGTAACATTGGAACAGCAAACTTGTTTTGGGGTGAAATGTCCTGCTCTGGAAATGAAGAGATCAGAAGCGATGGAGAACTCTCATCAAAAGGGGAGAGGTGGGATTTAAAATCGTATGGTTTCTAACAGGTATGCTGCAGTTTCTACCCTCCTGCTGGGCAGTGGAAGGGTGGAATAAAAGATAGCAGAAAGAATATATTAGTGCAGATTAATACTGACAAAAATAGCACTGTAATCCTAATGCCCATCAAGTTGACTAGTGGGACTATAATTAAAATTAAAAGCCCGTATAAAAATTTACCAGCAAATACTTGTCTGTGTGAAGGGCAACATGAGATTGTCATGTGTGAGGCATCATCAGTAAGGGACTGTTGCTTGTTGCTGTCCTTCCTGTTAACAGTGTTCTTGGGACTGAGTGTGGTGCTTTTTATAGGAGCTCCTGGGTGAGTCTCCTCTTGACAGCGAGCCTCATGCTGTGATGCACAGTAACACCTTCTAGCAGTGACTGGAGGCTTTCCTGAAGGGCTCTGCGGCTCAGCAGCCCCAGCGTGGTCTGAGGAGAGAATCCCAGGGCACCTTGATGGGTTTTTCCTGTCCTACATATGAGTCATTTGTCCATCTTCATCCTTGGTTTCTAGGTGGGAAGAACCAGGGCTGGGCTGTTCTTCCACCGTTGTTGAAAACTGGCACTAGAAGCTGTAGGAGAGAAGCGCTGGTGCATCCAGCTGCCTTTCCCTGCTGTGCTCACAGAGCTGGATGCTAATGTTTGCTGAACTTGGCTGTTGTCTAAAATAATTCCAGATGATTGTATTGCTTAACTCTGCCCAAAGTGTTTTCCTTGGCCTTTCTTCTTTGTGGTGAAGGGTAAATGATTCCAAAGTCGAGGTTTGCTGAAGCCATCTCTGTCTCTGGAATATATGTCCCAATATTTTGGTGCCTTATGATCAAGAATGACCACTGTGTATAGACCACCAAGGGAAAAACTTCTTTTCTTTGTGTGAAAGGACTGCATGTTCCACCAGCAAGAGAAGGATGTCAGAGGTACAGAATGGCCTTCTCAGTACAGCAGCAAAGAGAGGGTACTCCTGGTGTTGCTGAAGTGATGATGTCCAGAGGTGGATAATGTGCAGTGTCTCTGTGTCAGCTGGCTGTGGCTATGACCATGGGAAACTATGTGATGGGAACTATGTTTTAGTAAACCTTTGGCAACGGTGAGCTGCAAACACCCTCTGCAAGGGAGTCTGTACTATATTCCTGCAACTGGATCACAGCATCCTGACTTTGGAGGGTGAAGAGGGAACCTGCCCCTTGTACTTAGGAAAGTAAACGCTGAGGAAGTTCTTCTGGCTTGTGAGATAAGGCAAAATATGACATAATTCTTGACGGATAAGAATCAGTAAGTATTCAGATTGTGTAAATGAGGAGTGGCTTTGTGCCTGGTTCAGCAAAGCACTTAAAAGTAAGCTCCTGATAGCTCGACCGGAGCTTAAAATGCTTTGCTGGCTGTCCCTGGAGGCTGGATATTCCTAGGGCAATTGTTGAGGACATCTGAAAAGTACTTGGCTGTCCCTCAGCTTTGATACTGAAAGCACGGTGGGCTCTCTTGCATGCAGAGCTTGGAGGTGGATGAGGTAGAACTAAAACACAGCAAGCTGGCAGCAAGTCAGTGGAAAACCACATGCATTGTTAGTCCAGCTCAGAAAAGAATTTCATCCTTGAAGAATAAAGTTTTTAGTGGCATCCAGAAGGTTTATCAGGAACTGTGGTAATTCCAGCTTTTGTTAATATGTTTGTGGAAGGGTGATGGAGAAAATCCAAAATGAAGCAGTGATTTTTATTTTTAAGTGAGAATCGATGTTTTGATAGTTGGCTCTTTGGAGCCCCAGGACTTGACTGACTTTACTGAAAAGAGGAGTGACTCTTCCTCTTTCAACCTAACTGCTTTTGCCTTACCTGGGAAGGAAAATGAGGGATGTGACTGAAAGCAAAACTTGAAAATATTTGCAGGGGGATCACACATCTGAGCAGTGGAGATGTTTTTGTCTGTGTTACTGTGGATTCACTACAGGTCTCCTTTGCTCCTGCACAAACAGTGCTTGGCATCTCTGAAGGTACTTTCAGTATGAGCTTTAAACAGAGGTCTCCAGTCTTGTGTGTGGATAAGGCTGTTCCAGTGTTGTTAGCCTACCTGCCATCTCTTGCAGAGGGTGATGGACCAGCACAGTGGGGTAACACACAAAACACAGCATGTTTCCCTGGTGGGGAAAAAGCCTTTGGTCCTGCAGACCCCATGAAATCTACCCTGCTTTACCTCTGTGTGCAGGGCAGAGTCCAGCTGATCCTCTTTTGGACTGTGGTTAACTCAGGTGAAGTGGTTTGAGTTGGGTCTTCAAAGGCTGTCTGGATATGGTTGGACTTGCTTTATTTTGGCTCAGCAGGAACAAAGCAGGCTGCTCATGGGGCACAAACCTGCCTGCAGTAATGCCTTGTCGTCTTCTCTGCAGTTTCCTCATAGGGTGTGTTTGGAGATCTGGAGTGGGACTTAAATGCAGCTCGATCAGCTGAGTAAGTGATGGTGTGTGAAGGCACAATCATCCTGTTGGTAGGAAGGGAGATGGCAGGAGAAGCTATTTCTGAGGGGTTCCTACCACCACCAAGAAGGACAAGGTGGGTCTAGGCTGTGCCAGAGGGTGCTTGTGTCTGTTGAGGGTATGCTGTTCATCTGCTGGAGTAGCACTTACTGAGCTCAGGGGATGGAAAGAGCAATCCTGTCAACTTCCTCACTATAGTAGCTTGCTGGGAAGCAGCATCTTGTGCTTGTGCACAGATCAGCATTGCTGAGGCCTGTGGCTTGCTGGTTGCAAGAGGATTCCAGGCTTCCAATACACATGAATTGCTTAAAGGCAGCAGAGAGCTATCTTCTTACCTTGCTAGGGGAGAAGATCACATGCAGCTTTGTGTGGCTGGTTTTACCTAGTTGGGAAGTGCTTGCCTGGCTATGAAGAGTTCTGCATCCTGCTGAAATTACAGAAGGGCTGAAAATATAACTGCTAGTGCTGGAAATTGGCCAGGACCCGGACACAAACCTGCATGGAAAACTGCTCCTGCATCTGGACTGAGAATTGGAACTTGCCCTCTCCCCCTCCTTTTTCTTCCCCCTCTCCCCAGCTAATCCTAAAGCCAGTTCCCAACAGGCAGGGCAGAAGTGTGTGCAAGGGAAATGTGCTCCTGTGTTTTGTAGAGGTAGATGCAGGTCCAAGTGCACAAGACAGTGATGTTTCCCAAGAGGCTCTTGCTGGCTCGAAGGTGGTGTTGATGGCAGTGCTCACTGTGTGCTGCCTGTTCAGCAAAGCAAATAACTTTTTATGTCTTAGAATGAGAGTGATAGTTGAACTTCTGCTGGCTTGTATGGGAATTTCCTTCAGAGCTTTAAATCCCACCTATGACTGGGAGGGTGAGCTCTCCTCTGAGCCTATTCTCAGGCTTAGTTCTTGCTTCTCTCTGGTGCTTGTAAAGTCTCTGGATTTATTTGCCCTGTTGTATCTGAACTGGCTTCTTGCCTTTTGCTTCCCATACGTGTAACTGGGAGAAAGAAGACTCTCCCAGCAAAGACATAAGGATGTTCCTAGTGCCTGGATGGTGTTGTGTCTAAGCTCTGCCTTGTGCATGATCCAGCCTCCCTGGCCACGTGTGGCACAGCTCTCTAACTTCACTTGAGGCACTTGAGGCTCTTCAGCTGACCTTGGCTGGCTTGGAGTTACACAAATCCTGGCACATCTATCCATTGTATGGGCGCTGGCTTAATGCATTAGAGCTGGCAGCTCCTGGCTGCTGGAAGGGTTGTCTTGCTGGCTGTTCTCTGAGAACAGAAATAAACGGTCCTGTAATGGGCATCTGGCAGTGCTTCATCATAATTGCAGGTCAATTTGTCTTTGATCTATTTCCTTTCGACTTTGCCTGGATTTAGTAAAGTTGGGGGTTGGATGGGACTAAGGAGGGAGAAACTGGTTGTGTCTGAGGCTCTGACAGCCAGAAGGAGTCCTTGGGGCTGGTAAGGTGGTGGTGTGCACACATTGTGTGCAAGGGGGAAGTGTTAACCATGGGGAGCAGCAGCTGGAGAGAGTTAAAAGCTCAAGTAAGTGTATTTGATTTCAGCATGGTGCTGTGAAAATCCACCAGAGTTCAGATAAGCTCTGGGTGACTTGTCTGAGCAAAACCTTGTTCCATGCAGTGGTGACCAGGCAGACAGTGAGAGCTGAGCATCACCCATCCTTGCCACTGCAACCCATAGGAGAGGACACCCCATTAGCTTCTGCAAACAGGTCCCTCTTCTACTGCGTGGTAGGTGAAAGGAAACTTAAATCCACTAGAAGGTCTTTGTCAGGCAGTGTTGGCTGTGGTCTGGGTGCTCTATAGCTTGGTCCCTTCCTGGGCTGGGCAGAGCAGCATAGCTGTCTGGGCTGGCCTGTGCTGCCAAGTGAAAATGTCAGCTGTCTGTTGGGCCCTCCTTCCCCTCTTTGTCTTCCTCACCAAGAAACATGAACTGAATTTTCTTGTCTGCTGCTTGCCAGCAAAGGTGTTGCTTCTGAGGTAGCTCTTTTGGTCAATATCTTCATCAGTGACCTACATGAAGGAATTGAATGCTCCCTCAGTAAGTTTGCAGATGACACTAAACTGGGAGGAAGTGTGGATCTGCCTGAGGGTGGGGAGGCTCTTCAGAGGGGTCTGAACAGACTGGACTGATGGGCTGAGACCAAGGATGAGGTTTAACAAGGCCAAGGGCAGAGTGCTGCACTTGGGACACAACAACCCCCTGCAGCGCTACAGGCTGGGGGAGACTGGCTGGAGAGCTGTCAGGCAGAGAAGGATCTGGGGGTGTTGGGTAACTGCAGGCTGAGTATGAGCCAGCAGTGTGCCCAGGGGGCCAGGAAAGCCAACGGCATCCTGGCTTGTGTCAGAAATAGTGTGGCCAGGAGGTCTGGGGAGGGGATTGTGCCCCTGGACTGGGCACTGGGGAGGCTGCACCTCAAGTGCTGGGTGCAGTTCTGGGCTCCTCAGCATCAGAAGGACATGGAGGTCCTGGAGCGAGTGCAGAGAAGGGCAACCAGGCTGGGGAAGGGGCTGGAGGGCAAATCCTCTGAGGAGCAGCTGAGGGAGCTGGGGGTGTTCAGCCTGGAGAAGAGGAGGCTGAGGGGAGACCTTCTCCCCACCTCCCCTGCCCTGCCAGGAGGGTGCAGAGAGGTGGGCGCTGGTCTCTTCAGCCAGGAGCTGGGACAAGGGGCAATGGGCTCAAGCTGTGCCAGGGCAGGGTCAGAGCAGATGGGAGGGAGAAGTTCTTCCCTGGCAGAGTTGTGGGGCTGTGGCTCAGGCTGCCCAGGGAGGGGGTTGTGTCACCTTCCCTGGATGTGTTTAAAAAAAGGGTAGATGAGGTGCTCAGGGATATGGTTTAGCTTCGGATGGGATTGGTTGGACTTGATGATCTTAAAGGTCTTTTCCAACCTGGTGATTCTGTGTAGCAGTACAGGTCCTTCTGGAGCTGGTCTTTGAGCAGGAATCTGAAGTGCTGGCTACGTTTGCCCATTGTAAAGTTTCATAGTGCTTCCAAAAGCTTCACGTATGTTAACTACTAACCTACTTACACACCTCAGGCACTGACCTTAGAGCGATGGTGTGGTGTTACTAACATTCTTCGTAGCACAGCAGTTTGAGGTGAGTGTCATGCTCTCTAAGCATGATGCACAGTTCATGGGCAATCCGTAACAAATGTGAGGGACTTAGGATGTGAAGGAGAGACCAGAGCTTCTAAATCCTCTCTCATGCACAAGAAGCTTAAAAGCCTCTCTCTAGGTCTAGGTACAGACCACTAAAGGCATCCTCCTTGTTTCCAGACACTCAGATAGTGTGGTGGTTGTGCAAGAAACCCATAAGTAGATATACATGTAGCTCTGACCTTGGCCTGGAGAAACCTGCAGCCCAAAACACTCCTGGAGGGAGCAGGATTCCCCTTGTAGCTCTGATTCCCTCTGCTCTGTGGATCTGGTCAAGCTCCATTCCTGTAAATATGTGTGTGATGGGTGAAAGCTGGTGGCCTGATTTCTCTACCCTGTCTGTGCACCTGCAAAAGCCAGTTTGCAGGTGTAGGTTCTTGGTGGTATTAAACTGGTCTGTATGTCTGCTAATGGGATTGGATCTACAATTTCCAGAGCCATTTGTGTATGAGGAGTGTGGCAAGAAGCTGCTGTTCTCTGTGTTCTTTCTCTTATCTGTTTCCCTCATTCTCCTGCTGTTTGACTCAGTGTCTCCTGCTTCCTGCATGCACAACTGGGAGTGCTGAACCCAGTTAGCAGCAGCAGGTGCAACAAATGCAGAGAAATTCAAATTAGGGTGGCGTTTTCCACCCCTTTTCCGACTTAAATGTGGAATGAATACCTGAGGGAAGTTAGATATTCCTGATTATGTTCTGCCTTTCTGGACTAAATCCTATTTTCCCAGTCAAAACCTGGGCTCAGTAAGCTGCAGTTGGGAAGGAGTACTGTGCTGTCTTGGAGCAGAGGCAGCCAGACCAGGTGATGTAGGAGTTGTTTAGAACTGAAAGCTTTGTGCTCTCAAGTGGATGTGGATCATCCAGTTCTGCTCCTCTGATCCCAGATTGCTGTATAAAAATTGCTGTGTGTACCCTGATTAAATCACACTGCTTTTACTAGCAGCAAAATCCTGGGGCTTTAACCTGGAGTTTAATAAAGTAACCAGGTTGGTAGGTGGGTTTGCAGACTGGAGAAGTCCCATGTGTGGTTGTGTCAGCTGAGGTTTGCAGGAGTTGAAGGGAGAGAAGGACACGAGGGTGTCATTTTCCTGTGACTTGTGTAAGTAGTGTGACAGCTCTGCAAATGTGCAGGCTGCCTTTGGCAGAGGCTCTGTCTTTGGCCATGCTTCTGGCCAGTCCCAGCCTGGTGATGTGCAGTCCTGTGGCACAAAACATTACCTTATTTTATTTTACTTTTAAAACTTAGATTTCTCAAGGTGGTTCAGCCACATTCTCTGTTACATACGTGGTTGCTTGTAATCCAAACAGTGAGAGAGGCTGCTCTAGGAGTGACTTTGTTAATTAGCACAGGATCCAAACCAGAACACAGGTACCTTGCCCAAAACTTTGCTAACGAGACATTAGCTGTTGGCCTCAAGAGCTGCCAGTCTTGCTTCAGCTGGAAGCAGAGCTTTTAGAAGAAAGAAATCTGTGGATTTTTATTTTAACTTGAATTGGTGATTTTTGCTTCTTGTCTCGTGTTTCTTTCTGCTCTATAAACTGAGCTTCAGTATCTCACTGCCCCCAGGCGTGGTGAGAGGGGAACCAAACCCCTGGAGAGGAGGGAGGCCTCAGACTTCCACATTTTGGGGGAAAAGAAAAGTCTTATGATTCCCAGGAAAGTTGTGCTGATGACTGTGACTATAATTAAAAGAAAAAAAGAAGAAAATGTGTTTGTTTCCTGTTTACTCTAGATTTACCTGTGGCCCATGGAAATATTGTACAGAAGTCAGGAAATCAAAACCTGATCTTGCCAGTGATTGTTAAAGAGTGATGTGTTATGCTGGGACTGGGGAAGCAGTGCTGGTTCTGGTCCTTTCTCACTGAATCACAGAATGGTCTGGGTTAGAAGGGACCCCAAGGATCACAGAGCTCCAACCCCCTGCCACAGGCAGGGACACCAACCTCCAGGCCTGGAGCTACACAAGGTTGCCCAGGGCCCCAGCCAACCTGGCCTTGAACACCCCCAGGGACGGGGCACCCACCCCCTCTCTGGGCAGCCCCTGCTAGCCCCTCACCACTCTCTCTGCAAAGAACTTCCCCTAATACCTAATCTAACCCTTCCCTCCTCCAGCTTCACCCCATCCCCCTTGTCCTGCCAGTCTCTGCCCTTGAACAAGCTGATTCCCCTCCTGTTCCTCTGCTCCCTTCAGGGACTGTCAGGCTGCAATGAGGTCCCCCCACAGCCTTCTCTTCTCCAGGCTGACCCAGCCCAGCTCCCTCAGCCTCTCTCCAGAGGGGAGCTGCTCCAGCCCTCTGAGCATCTCTGTGGCTCCTCTGACCCCTCTCCAACAGTCCCACATCTTCCTTGTCCTGGGCCCCAGCTCTGGACACAGGACTCCAGCTGGGGCCTCAGGAGGCTTCACTGTGGCTTATAAGAGGGGGTGGGGAAAAGAAATTGGCAGTGTTCTGGTGTTCTGTCTTGCATTTTCCAGCACAGACATCCTCGGGCTAAAGATAGCGCGCTGGGATGTGCCCATTTGTTCTCTAGCAGCGAGCCAAGCGTGGCTAGGGTAGGACACTAAGGCCTGGAGTTCTTGAAAGTGACTCAGTATTGGAGATCCTCAACTTTGAACCAGCTTGAAGGAGAGAGTTGGGATTATTTTTCTGGCTGAATTTAAGCACTGTGAGGAAATGAGGTCCTCCAGACCTACAAGGGTTTTAAACCCCTCGCTGGCAGGAGCGAGCAGCATCTGAATTTGCATGTCCATGTTGCAGCCTGCTGATGGGTCTTGAAGATCTTTCATCGAAGTCCTGGTGTTCTTTTTCTTTTTTTTCCTTTTTTTTTTTTTAAATCTTCTTTCCATTGCATCTTTTTGCAAGTTCTGGAGCTGCTCCCCCTAAGTTCTGCTCCTAAAAGTCAGCAGGGCTTCCTTGGAAAATCAGGTCTAGTTCCTGTGGTAGATTATGTGTAAAACTAAGGATTTTGCATGCTAAGAGAGGTTTTTGTTTAACAGCTCCTGTGCTGACAGGCATGCTACTCACAGGTGTAACTTCTGTGATGGTTTTGGGAGACAGGCTGTCATGCTTACCATAAAAGCTGTTTGACAACAACTGGGGTGGATTATGCCTTGACCACAGTGGTGCTGTCTGATTGTTTGCTCTTTTTTTTCAATACTTTCTTAGTAAAAATAAATCCCAGTGGGCCTTTTGGTTGTGATGGCTGACTGGTTAACAGTTTGTAGACACCAGTTGTTGCAAGACTGTCATTGACAGATACAGTCTTTCCTAGAATCATGGAATACTTTGGGTTGGAAGGGACCTCAGAGATCATCTAGTCCCAACCCCTGGCCATGGGCAGAGACATCCTCACTAGCCCAGGCTGCCCAAAGCCCCATCCAGCCTGGCTTTGAACACCTCCAGGATCCAGGGGCTTCCAGGGCCTCCCCACCCTCAGAGTAAAGAATCCCTTCCTCACCTCTAACCTACCCCTGCCCTCTTCCAGCTTGAAGCCATCGCCCCTTGTCCTGTCCCTTCACTCCCTGGTGACCAGCCCCTCTCCCACCTCTCTGTAGGACCCCTGTAAGTTTTGGGACGCTGTAATTAGGTTTCCCTGAAGCCTTCTCTTCTCCAGGCTGAACCAGCCCAACTCTCTCTGCCTGTCTTCATGGCAGAGGTGGTCCAGACCCTGATCAACTTTGTGGCCTCCTCGGGATTCTCTTGCTCTAACAGCTCCATGTCTTTCCTGTACTGGGGCCCCGTGCTGGACAGAGCACTGCAGGTGGTGTCTCATGGGAGCAGAGTAGAGGGGTAGAATGCCCTTCCTCAATCTCTCGCCCACACTGTTTTTGATGCAGCCTAGGACATGGTTGGCCTTCTGAGCCACCAGTGCACACTGCTGGGTCACATTGAGCTTGTTGTCAGGCAGCACTCCCAAGTCCTTCTCCTCAGGGCTGCTCTCCATCCATTCTTCTCCCAGCCTGTGTTGTGCTGGGGATTGCACTGACCCCCATGCAGGACCTTGCCCTTGCCTTGTTGAACTTCATGCAGTTCTCATGGGCCCATCTCTCCAGCCTGTCCAGGTCCCTCTGGACACCATCCCTTCCTCCTGCGTGTCGACCTCCCACACAGCTCAGTGTCACTGGCAGCCTTGCTGAGAGTGTGCTCAGTCCCACTGTCCAGTACTGACCCCTGAGGAGCATCACTTGTCACTGACCTCCATGTGGCTATTGAGCTGTTGACCACAACTCTGAGTGTGAATGTCCAGCCAGTTCCTTATCCACTGCTTGGTCCATCTGTTGAACCCATATCTCCAATTTGGGGACAAGGATGTTGTGCAGGACAGTGTTGAATGCCTTGCACGTTGGAACACTAAATTTTACCCAAATGTGGCTGTCTTGTCACACTTCACAGGATGGGGAGGAAGTCATTAAGTGCCAGCCATTAGCAATAATTACCTACCCACATGTAAGTATGTTTCTGTGTGTATTGTTGATCAGTTGGTTTCTGGCAGCTTGTGAAGAATGGGACTTGCCAAAGGGCTTGACCTTGCCAAGTGAGTGCTCTTTGGGATGTGACTGGCTTCTTAGGGTGTGTTGACTACAGCTCTTGACCTGGTGGGACTTCTGAAGGCTGCATCAGCACCAAACTGTAACTTCTGTTGAGCCGATTCCTTACAAGTCCTTAAGCAATACAACAATTATCTGATGTAATTAGCTGAGAGTAAATGTGCAGTTGGGTTGTGGCATCAGCAGTGTCCCAGCACTTCCCTTTTTACTGTTGTGCAGCACTTCTCAGCTACTTGGATCCATGGGACAATCTGTTCGGATTCATTCTGATCTCTGGGAGCCAGGTGTGAAGCTTTGATGCTGATAAACCTCCATCCTCAATCACCTTCCTCTTTCAGTCCAGGATTGGAAATGTAACATCCATCTATTTCGATGTGTTGCTAACAGAGGTGAAAGGCTTGTATCCCAAACAAGTCAAGTACGCCCCAGGAGTCCTGACTTTACTAATACCAGTGACCACAAAATGATCTGGGGGGTTTGCTGTTCTCCCCCATCCGTTCTTCTGTGCTTTTTAAAAAGCACTAGCATCAAACCATGTGTGGGCAATGGGTTTCTTCTGCCTCTTGTGCAAATCAGCTTTGTAATGGAACCTAGATGCTTCAAAAGTTGGGAAGCCTTTGAAGTTGAGGCCATTAGTAATTCAGTGGATGATCTGTAGCTCTGATTTCCATCCAAGGGAACACGAATACTTATATTTCAGATTTCTTCATAATGGAAATTCGTGGAGTGGTGAAGGATGAGTAACTGGTATAATGGCTTGGTTTTGTGGAGGTGTTAAACATTGACTTTGCTGCCATGAACTGAAGACTTGCCCCCTTGGATTCCTTTTTGTGTCTAGGTATAACTGCCTAGGTGGAGTTGGAAACTCTGGAGCTAAGCACGTATTAGGGATGCTCCTACTGCAGCTCTCTTGGCTGCTAAGTGTCCTCTCTCTTTTGACTGTACTCTGAAGGCAGATGGAAGTGGGGACAGGGTCAGAAGCAAGGACCAAGAGGTTTCTTTGTTAATGAGTAGGCTGATTTTGTGTCTCCTGCAGGTGGATTTGCAATAGTGTTTCTTGTGAGGACTAACAACGGGGTGAAATGTGCTCTGAAGAGGATGTATGTCAATAACGAGTATGACTTGCAAGTCTGCAAAAGAGAAATCCAAATCATGGTAAGTCACCAGTAGTTTTGGGGCCTCAAACTGGGAGTGGAATGGTGTGAGATCCTGGGTACCTTCTGCCTGTGATCTGCATCGTGTCATGTCACAAGCTGGGGGTTGGTTCTTTAGTGAAGCTGGCTTTCTTTTGGAAACACCGAACTTCTGGAGCTGTTACACCATGTGAGGAATCTTATCCCAGCCTGGTCTGGGTTGGAAGGGACCCCAAGGATCACAGAGCTCCAACCCCCTGACACAGGCAGGGACACCAACCTCCAGGCCTGGAGCTACACAAGGTTGCCCAGGGCCCCAGCCAACCTGGCCTTCAACACCCCCAGGGACGGGGCACCCACCCCCTCTCTGGGCAGCCCCTGCCAGCCCCTCACCACTCTCTCTGCAAAGAACTTCCCCCTAAGATCTCCTCTCACCCTTCCCTCCTCCAGCTTCACCCCAGCCCCCTTGTCCTGCCAGTCTCTGCCCTTGAACAAGCTGATTCCCCTCCAGTTCCTCTGCTCCCTTCAGGGACTGGCAGGCTGCAATGAGGTCCCCCCACAGCCTTCTCTTCTCCAGGCTGACCCAGCCCAGCTCCCTCAGCCTCTCTCCAGAGGGGAGCTGCTCCAGCCCTCTGAGCATCTCTGTGGCTCTCCTTTGCAGGCCACTCAATCTTATGTTGAGTTACTTAAGATGTAAATAATTTTAGTGGATGAGAAAAACATGGGAGCTGAAAAGGGAGAGGGAATTTTGGGAAAATGAGTGAAGGAAAAAGGTCCTCTGTCAACCCCACAACTGAGTGGGAAAGGGAAGAGCTGAAGAGAGGTGAGCATGGTTGGAGGCTTTAGACTTCAAAATCCAACAGTCTTCAGTTCTGGGTTAAAGTCTTCAGCTTTTTAGACTTTAGAAAAGGCTGATTCTGATGTAACCATCTCTCAACTCAAATCAGTGCATGAATAGAAGATCTCCATCCTGAGACGAATTTATATCACAACTGCTTCTATTCTTCTGGGTTGGGTTGAAGGCTATCTCTGTGGTCAGGTTGATAGATTAAAACCAGTGTTTGTGGGGTGGAACCTGTCTGGGCTTTTGAAAGAAGGAAGCATTAATAATAAGCACGGGGATAATTCCTAGAGCTGTTGGATATGAGTTATGTGGTAAGGTAGCTGGTTTTAAAATTAGTGTCTCTCAACAAAGAAGAAAAGAGATTATCCCAGCAGATTTCCTTAGTCTTGTTTGGGGCCTGGGAAGCTGGGAAAGTGCCACATTTGAAGGGGTTGATGGACATTGGAGCAGCTGTGAGGTGGGAAAGGAAGTATAAAGTCCTCATTCTCCTTGTTTAGGACACAAGGTAGAGGTTTGAGGGTAGATGATCTTCCTTACCAGAAGCTTTTACCTGTAGCAGTTCTGGGTGTGTTTTTAATTAGGTTAATAGCTTTAAAGCTAACTTCTGGAGGTTGTGTGATAGCACAGTGAGGCTTTTGGGTATGCCTTATCATCACTGTAGCTAATGCTACATGGGAAAAGTTGAGATTACATCACAGGTTTTAGCTGTGCTTACGAAGCTGGTTTACTTGGGTTTTACTTGCTGGTGCTTTCCATTGTCTCCATGTCTTTGGTGCCTCTTTGAAACGTGTGGCTAACTTGGAAAGTGAGGGTGAGAAGCATCCTGGAGAAGAGAAGGCTGAGAGGAGACCTTATCACTGCCTACAACTACCTGGAGGGAGGTTGTAGAGAGGTGTGTGATGGTCTCTTCAGCCAGGGGGCAGGAGATGGGACAAGGGGCAATGGGCCATCTAAGGGAACATGTGAAAATCTGGAATGACACCTGGACAAGTTAGTTCATGAGGCTGGCTGTTTCTCTGTGTTTGGCTGGAATCCTTGTGGAAGGAACACAGGTGGAGACAGAGCTCAGGTTTGTTCAGGCTCTGCGTGACGATGAACCTGAAGTGACAGAAGCTCGTGGCTCTACACCAGAGCTGGGAAAGCCACTCACTGTAGAGGAACCACACTAAACCATTATGGCTGCTTTATGCTTTGAATTTGTCTTGCAGCGGGACCTGTCTGGCCACAAGAACATTGTTGGGTACATTGATTCCAGTATCAACCCAGTGAGCAGCGGGGACGTCTGGGAAGTGCTGATACTGATGGACTTCTGTCGAGGTGAGTGTGGGCTCAAGGTGCTGGACAGTGGTAGGTTTGTCCCTTTTTGGTGCTTGCAGAAAACTTGCCTAGCACCTTCCTTTACCAGTCAAACCTGTCTCTAGGTCTCTGGCCCCTCCTGGGCTGCCAAGGAACCATTCTGAAGAGAGCAAAGCCTAAATTTGGTGTGGAGAAATGGATAGTGTGAGGCTGTGTGGGCCCTGGGTGGGATTAGTTCCACCTTTGCCCCTGTCCAGGGTGATCCTAGATCCTTTATGTTGCAAAGCAGAACCCTTAAATAGGTACTGCTGTTTTCCATAGGTCTGTCTACCCAACAAGTGGCTCTGCTAGAGCTGCCAGGCTGTGGAATGAAATTACTCCTCACTTTATGTCATTTTTCAAGCTTTTCCCACTCCAGCCTGACTTAATACTGTTCTGGAAGAAGCTTGAAATGGATAATCCAAAGCCAAAAAGCATTCCTTCTACCTCTGAACTTTTGGCTTGGGTGTCTCTAGCTGGACAGGCTCTTCCAGTCTTTTCCAGCTGTCCCTCAGCTTTGATCTCCTGTGGCTGGGACGTGGTGTTTGGAAAATGAGTGTGCTGTGCCTGAGTGCCTCTCAGGAATAGTGTTAAGCAATAATAATGTTGTGGCCAGGTGACTTCTGAAACCCATGGCTGGTTTGGCTGATGGCAGCTCATGGAAATAAGCATTCTTGGGACTGTTTGGCTTTTAACTGAAGGCAGGCACATGGAGAGCAAGAACTAGGTGCTGAAATGCCTTGAACCATGTACAGTTTGGCTTTCTCTTATGCCATGCCCTCCCTGCTGCTTTGTTTGCATGCAGGAATCTTGACTAACTTGTGTGGGGTTTGTTTGCTGGTAAAAGGAAGAACTTTCCCCTTAGCTTTGCTGAAGGAATCGTTGTCTATGTGCTCTGTAAGCTCAAACCTAAACCTCATGAGGAGTGCTGTAAGAAATGGGCCTGGCAGGGCTGGTAAATCCATACACTGCTCCACATCACAGCCTGTGCTGCAGAGGGAAAAGCAAACCATAGCAATCCAGACTGTGCTCCCTCTAGCTGCTTTAGCCTCCCCTCTGTGCCAGAGTTTGGGCTAAAATCAGTCTTTCACCCCAAAGCAGGAGAACTGCAAGGTATGCATCTCTCACATGGCTTGCTTTTGCCAGGTGCTCTGCTCAGCACACACCTGCCTCCACTTCCAACACTCGGACTGAGGCACAGGGGTTGCTGTTGATGTCCCCTTGTTACTCTCCTGTGTCATCAAACAGCATCCAAACCATTGTGCCTTCATGTGCAGAACTACACTCCCTTGGAGCACAAGATGTTCACAGCTGTACTGTTCATTAAGCCAAACTTGTCTTTTGTGCTGTGGAAATAATATTTCCTGACATTTCCGCTGTGGAATGAGACTGCCTTGTCTGGCCAGAGGTTTTTCTGTGTGTACATAGGGTGTTTTGAGTGGAGAAGAACCTTGGTGTGGTTTGTTTTGTTGCTGTCAAGGTTTTTCAAACATTAAAGTTGAGGCAGAGTCAGGACCCATTCATGAAATTGCTTTTATTTGTCTGGAGTTTCCCTTATTGCAGATCTCTGGTTTTTCACAGTCTGTGATTTTAGCCAGGCCATTTGGTTGTGTACAGGCTTTTTGAGTGTGTCTTTTTCTCCCTCCTCTTGCTTGCATGTGGCAAACCACTTTGTAGGCTGTGGGATACCCCAAAATCAGCCGTTTATTCCTCTAGTCTGGAAAAAAAGAAAGTTATTTTTGAAGAGAATAACCAACATGGCTTAGTCAGAATTACATCTGAGTGTTAAAACTCAATGTGTTGGAGCCCTTAAAAGCTGACTTGCTGCTCTCCAAGCATTGCTCAAAGACAAGAGGAGTTGTAATGCCTGCTGGCAGATATGGAAAAGCCCCAGGGATTTAGATGAGGAAATGAGAGTGAAACCAGATGAGTAAGCACGTTGAGAAAGCCTCTGGTGGAGCTCGGTGTGAACTTTAGATTTGAACTGATGAACTTCCCTGGAGCTGTGCGGCCATGGTTTGCTGGGGAGCTAAGATGAGGTGTGTCTGGTAGGACTGGTACTTAGACCAGACCTGGCTTTGTGTACTTGCTCTGATTCTTGGTGTTTGTTTCTCCTCAGGAGGCCAGGTGGTAAACCTCATGAACCAACGCCTGCAGACGGGCTTCACGGAGAGCGAGGTCCTGCAGATCTTCTGCGACACCTGCGAAGCTGTGGCCAGGTTGCACCAGTGTAAAACACCAATAATCCACAGGGATTTGAAGGTGAGTTGTGGACTCCAGGAATAAGGAGGATGCACACTCCCTGCTGTAACGTGTCTGCCTGCAGCCTACGCCATGCCAGACGGGCTTTGATTACCAGTACTGTGTTTCTGTTAGGGGTGAGGGAAAGTGGTATTAATCCCTCTCTCTATTGGAAGATAAAAACAGAAACGAGCCTCTCCTTGCTGCTTACCGTATGTTTGCCATCTATAGATCTACTTAAAAAACCACAAATGTTTGTGAATAATTCTCTTTTGCACAGGAGGTGAGCCAGAATGTATCTCATGAATTATTCACAGTGACTTTCTACCACCTGAATCGCTACTGATGTTAGAAGGGAGCTCACAAAAAGCATGCTGTACATTTGTTTCCTGGACCCAGGTTAAAAGGATCCCTCCAGAGATGTTGGCCTTGGGGCAGAAGTCATTTGAAGCTTTTCAAACTGGGCTGTAACTGGGTTTACAGTGAAAGTGCCCTGTATAAGTGTGCTTAGTTGGGAGCAGAACTAGGCCAGCGGGAAAGCTTTTGAAAAACCCCATGGCTGTAATCAAACAAACAAACAAAAAGACCTTCCCTTTCCTCTCAACTAGCTCATAAAATGCCTGAATAATATATTCAGCCAAGAAGGAGGCTCCTGTGTACATTTGAAATTCAGATGTGCTTTGTAGGTCAGGTTCTGTTTTCAGAGCCCTTCACTGATGTGGTTTCTTTTCTGCCACTGGCCACTGTTTTATAGGATCAAAAGAAGCCACATGTGCCAACAGGAGCCAGGTAGTGCAGGGGGAAAAAATAAATCCTCAGGGTTTGGTGTGCTTTAGAGTGTTTCCAGTGATTGTGGCTCCACTCCTTGGTTAGTTTGAATATACAAACCAAGTCTGACATCTTTCTCTGGAGTGAGACTTAGAAACGTGAGGCCTGGGCGTAAAGCAGTTGTGGTCTGTGGGCATCTTGTGGGAGTTTGTACAGGCAAGGAAAACTGGGGGTGAGGGTACATGGCTTGGAACAGGAACCTCTACAGCTGATATTAACCCCTGATGTTATCTTTTGGGCGAATCTCTGGGGTTTTTTTTTAAACAAAGAACAAACTCAGTGTAGCACATTAACAAAGAATCTGGGACTGATGGCTTAGGGAGCTGATAGTGAGTGGTGAGTGTTGCTTTCTACACCGAGTTGCAGTTGCAATGGGCTGTTACAGTGTGAAGTCCAGGCTGCTGTTGTGTGCACACATCAGTGAAGCTTGTGAGGTCTGGCTCCCAGTTGGTAAGCTGCACCCAGTGTTGGAGCGTTGGCTCCTGTCTGCTTTGAGACGTGTTTCCCAGCTGAATATGCAATCCCAGTTCTGAGTTCAATATTGTCATTCCAAGAAAGATCAAGGGCTAGAAAAACCTTTGCATAAGGAAAGCATGCATCAGGTGGGTGTTCTTTCTGTTGGGGTGAACGTAACCCTGTTGTTGAGTGGGCAGAGGTTGGCTTTGCACACAGCTGCACAGGGCTTGGTGGCTTTTTCCTCTTCCAGCTCTTTGATGTTGCTCTAACACTGGAGGTTCCTGTCCAGAGAGCTGTGCCAGCAGAAGGGATCCTGTGAATAGTCTTTAAGCCCTTTCAGACAAATGCAGCTGGGGTTGTATCAGCAGGCTGTGGCTGTGATTTTGAGTTACCCCAACAGGCTTTGCCTAAAGCACACCAACCTCCTGTTGGCAGTCTCCAGTCAGTGGGAAGTGACCAACAGCATCTTTAAGCAGCGTGCCTATAGGCACAAGCGGGCATCTCACTGCCAAGAAAGGCCACCAAAAAGATGCTGTGTCATCCCTGTGTCTGCTTGTAAGACTTCCCTTCCTGATCTGCCAGTTACCCCTCAGGTGCTGTGTCAGTCTGTCCCTCTGTGTGCACAGCTGAAGGATGTGCTGCACTGGGACTGATGCTAAATTTCATGTGCTTCGATTGCCACAGAAACAGGCAGATGTTGGTCTCACCCTAAAACATCAGGAAGACTTAGGTGGGACCCCAGGGAGGCAGTGTGAGCCTGCTGGTGCTAGGCTTGCCTTGCATTGGTACCTAGACCTGTTCCTATGGGTATTTTCCTTTCTCAGGATTCATAGGCTGTTGCCAACACAGGGCATTCCCCAAGGAGTTTATTTTTGTTCTTCTCTCTCTGGATTAAGAATGTTTCCTCTCTCTTTAGGCTAGGCCTTGTAACAGTGAAGCAGAAATGCCCAAACCTTTTTAGGACTGTTGGTTACGTTACCCTGGCTGTGAAGTCTGCTTCTAAGTTGGAGTTGATGCTGAGAAACTGTAACTGACCCAGAGGAGTAGGGTTTAGGGAGGTGGAGGGAGGAGGAAATCTATCTAGAGGGGATGAAAATTTACACAGCTACCCTATAGCTAGTGGCAGTTGTTTGTGTAATAGGTTTATGTTTAACCTTGTCTTTGCAGTGTTGCATCCTGTACTGTGTGGTGTTCAAAGCAGCAGCTTTGATTTCTACAGCTCTGAGCTTTCTGGAGTGAGAGGTCCCACTTCTGCCTGTGATGTTTCTGCTAGTCTGAACCCATCTGGTACCAGGAGCAGATCTCTGCCTTGCAGACGTGTGGCTGTGTTTGGGGGTTTTTTTGGTAATAGGATTTTTTTTTGGCAGCAGGATACAGCAAAATACCACGTCAGTCAGCCCAGGGGATGCTGTTGATGAAGACAGATCTCCTTTCCTTCCCCTGCTTTCAGAAATAACCAGAAGGTTGTGCTCTCATGTTAAGGAATTAGCTGCTTATGCGTTTACTTTAGCAAGAGTCCTCCTAGTGTCGCTCTTCTCTGGTATGAGAAGATCACCCTGTGCTCCAGTCAGCTCCCTGCCTTCCATCACCCTTCCTGGTGATGCCAGATCTTGCCCTGATGCCACCAACAACCTTTGCCTGGAAGTTGTTTGGACGGATGTGTGTCCAGAGTGCAATGTGTTCAGTCCCCTGATGGTAATCCCTTGTATCCACTGCGTTAAGAATAGAATCATAGAATCACACAATGTGTAAGGCTGGAAAGGACCTTTAGAAGTCATCTGGTCCCACCCCTGCAGTGAGCAGGGACATCTTCACTAGATCAGGTTGCTCAGAGCCCCATCCAGCCTGACCTTGAATGTCTTCAGGGATGGGGCATCCACTGCATCTCTGGGCAGCCTCTTCCAGTGACCCTCAGAGGGAAGAATTTCTTTCCTAATATCCAACCTCAATCTCCCCTTTTCTAGTTTAAACCATCCCCCCTTGTCCTGTTGCTCCCTGCCCTCAGGAACAGCTCTTCCTAGCTTCCCTATAGGCACCTTCAGGGACTGGAAGGCTGCTCTAAGGTTCCCTGGAACCTTCTCTTCTCCAGGCTGAACCAGCCCAGCTCTCCCAGCCTGGCTTCACAGCAGAGCTGCTCCAGCCCTTGGATCATTTTTGTGGCCTCCTCTAGACCCACTCCAACAGGTCCATGTCCTTCTTGTGCTGAGGGCCCAGAGCTGGACACAGCACTGCAGGGGGTCTCCCTAGAGCACGGTAGAGGGGCAGAATCCCCTCTCTTGACCTGCTGGCCACACTGCTTGTGATGCAGCCCAGGATGCGGTTGGCTGCCTGGGCTGCAGATGCACACCAGTGGCTCAGCATGCCTGTGCCAAAGTCAGGTAGTGCTCCTGGATGTCACCTTGCCTTCCTTTCTTTGCTATGAATAGGGTTCTGATGCAGTCAGTGAATGGTGCCAGAGGAGAAAGGGACAATGAAACATCTCTAGAGACACCTGAGGGTGCTGGAAAGCTGCCTGGGCTGCTTGGGTCATGCATCCCTCCCAAATCCTGCTCTGAACTGGGAGCTACTGGCCTCAGAAGCCATTGCTTTCATGAGAGGACAGTGTAGGTTGGTGTAGCTAAAGCCTTCTTCCTTATCCCTGACAAGACGTGGCTGTGCAGTGTTTTATGACTTCTGGCTCTAGTGCAGGAAGGCATTTGTTCCAGAGAGCAGAGACAGAAGCTAGGTGTGTTCTCTCACTAGCAGAACTTAAGGTAGCTTGTGGTTTTCCTTAAAACACTTTGGTTTGGGTTCTAAATCTCTATTTTTGGGCACGTCGAAGACTGCAGCGCTCAGCAGTGTGCAAGCTGAACGGCAGCTTTCAGAGTTGGTCTGGAAGAGGGCACCTCCAGAGCCCTTCTGCAAGAGCTTCCTTGGGCCTGGCAGTCAGTAGCTGTAGTTGTGGTATTTTGGGTTGCTGTTTGGGTTTTGTAGGGCTTTTAACAGTTTCTTTTATCCTGGTAGTTACCAGACGGCCGTAGTTGGCTGGATATAATCCAGTGCTGACGCTTAACTAAACTTGCAGGATGCTTCAGTGAGAAGTCATGTCAGAAGTCATTCTCAGCCAGATGAAGTGGAAGGATTCTTCTGGAAACGTTTGACGAGCGCTTGCAGGGAGAAAGGGAATAACACTGTCAGTGTTGATCTGCTGGGGAGCACATCTGTGTGCAGCGCTTTATTCGAAGCAGATGGATAGCAGAGGGGGGAAGGGGGGTGTTTAACCCTTGGTTTCAAGGCAGCATTTCCCCCTCACTGCTCTAATTTGGCTGCTTGAAGTGCTGACTCCTCCTTCTGAAGACTGTCCTCGATGAGGAAGTCCAGTTCTGAAAGGTTTTGTTAGTGAGTACTTACACAGTGATTTACTCTTTAAGTAAATGAGCAGTATGTTTCCTCTCACTGTTGTATCTGAGCATTTGACATTGATTGAAGATAAATACATTAAAATTTCTGTGTGTTCCCTTGAGAGAACATGCTGCTCGTGCCACTGAGACACAGGGATGCTCTGCCAAGGCAAAGAACCCAGCCCAGGTTTTTCTGTCTCTGGTGTTGGTGTTGTAACATTTAAACAGCTTCCTAGCTGGATGCAGGATGGATTTTTGTCAGTGTGTGATTCGGTGTGAGCATTTAGGGGAAAGGCAGTGCCTCTGCTGAGTTTTATTTCTTCCCCCCCACCCCATCTATCCTGGGGCATTTGTTTCAGTTGTCTGATTCAAGCTCCCAAATTAATACTTGGAAGAAAGGGGTTGTCTTCTCAGCAGCCTGGGGAACCTCTGCTCATACAACCGCCTTTCAGGGAGTACGGGGTACCCAGCACATGCTGATAACAAGCAGCTAAAGGCAGAGTCTGAGCTGAGGTTTGTTTTGAACAAGACCTGAAGTGGCAGGTGAAACACAGGCCAAGAACTGGAGGTGTCATCGTTTGATCAAGTGTAGAAGGGGTGTGCTGCCACCCTTTCCCCTCCTCTGCCCCGCCAGGCAGCGAGGGCACAGAGCTCTGAAGAGAGCTGCCAGCAGCTGGTATTACCTGTCCCAAATTCGGATGCTGGACTGTTGTCCATGGCAGCACTAAGGACACTGGGACACAGTCCTTGTCCTGAAGAAAGTAGCAGTCTTAGAGGCAAGGCCTGCAGGGAGGAGAAGGGAGAGCTGGCAGCGTGGAAGGCAGCATTAGAGCTATGATTCTGCAACCTGACTTCTGTTACAGGACATGTGACCAAGCTTTGATGGGCATTTTCTTTGCTGTCCTGTTACACTTCTGTGTCAGATGTGCCTGCAGGCACTGAAATCCCTGCCTCATCTAAAGAAAACAAATGTGGTTTGTTTTTTGTCTGAGCAATTCTCCCTTTGTCTGTGGTACTTGTAGGTTGAAAACATCCTGCTGCACGATCGTGGCCACTACGTCCTCTGCGACTTTGGAAGCGCTACTAACAAGTTCCAGAACCCTCAGACAGAAGGGGTGAATGCAGTAGAGGAGGAGATCAAAAAGTAAGTGTGCTTTTTTTTTTCAACTCCAACAGTTTCTCTTTGAAGGGTAATTTTTCCTTCTACCAAGACCAAATTTTACTTGGGCCTGTTGCAGCAGATGCAGGAGAACAGAGGTGTGTGCTGCAGGTAAAAAGGTGCCTGGGGGAAGGTGAAGCCATAAATTGACCTTGATGTAATTGCTTTGGAATTGAAAAACTTGGGTGTACTGATGCAGAGAAGTTGCCCACCTTGACAAGGTAGTGACACGCTCTGTTACCTGTGAGGTCTGTCTGTCTCTGTCCCTCATCTGTCTCTGCTTCTTTGAACTGCAGTATAGCAGATGACAAAATCCCTGTCCTCCAGGAGCCCCTTGTCATAAATCCTTGCAGTGACTCAGGGAATGTGTGGCCTATCACCTCAGCTCTTCAGAAACTGTGAGGACCTTGAGGTGTTTGGCTCCTTCTCTTGCCTGGTGCAGGACCAGCTGTACTGGTAGCAACTAGGTCCACCTTGATGCTCTTCAAGAGGGTACTTAGCTCCTTAGTAGGACCTAGATCAGGAACGGAACAGACTCTGGGTTCAGTTTTATCATCATCACTGTTGCAGACTCTCCAGTTCTGTTAATACAACGTTCTGGCTAGAGAACAGCGTGTTAGAAATTGTCAGATGCCTCCTTTTCATTAGGCTTCAGTTACACCAGCATGGATTTCCTAGAGTGGCTCAACTGGAGGCTTTCAAGCACTCCTAGTCTGGCTTCACAGTCCCTCTGGAATGCCCTAGCTGTACACTTATTAACAACCCTGCAGAAACTTTGCCTTTAGCAGCACTTTCTTGTGATCAAGGTGAACAGCGTGTGAGGTGCCCCGGCAGAGATGATAGCCCTGCTGATAGAGAAGCTGGAAACCAGGACACAGTTTAAGGGCTCTTACAATAAGATTTCCTATTTGTAGTGATTGGTTTTAAAACAAGGCAGATCTCAGCTGTAGTTTGAGCTATGAAATAAATTCTTGCTTGCTTACAGTGACTCTGAGCAGGAGTCCTGCCGTGGAAGCCTAGTTATTGGGAGCCACGTATCCAGTTACAATCTTTGTAATACAGTTGGCTGAAGCCCCAGCAGTGAGGACATTGCAGAGGGCACTGGGCTACTGACCTTGTTAACACTCTGTTTCTGGGTTTAAAATGTCTGTACTGTTTTGTGAGCCAGTTGCCTGCTTGAGAAAGGACCTTGCTCCCTGCTTTGGTTCCACCCAGCAGTTCGCAGTGGTTAATATTTTATTGCTAGAGGTGTGTGGCAGACATGCTGTTCCTATAAGACATTTCCAGTAGCTCATCCTCAGCTCCCCATTCCCTGAAATGATTAGGGCAAGAGGGAGTTCTGAACTACTGGGAGATGGGACCCAGTGAAAATGCATGGCATGGTGACAGCATGGCCATGCTGCGCGGGGCTGCACCGTCCCATGCACACTATGCTGCACTATGGGCACTTGAACCAGCTGCGCCAGGCCTGAGCCTTGGGGCACTATCTGAGATCTCCTGGAGAGAGTCCAGTGGAGGGCTACAAAGATGATTAAAGGACTGGAGCATCTTCCCTATGGGGATAGGCTGAAAGAACTGGGGCTGCTGCTTGGCTTGTGGCTGTGCTGGAGGCTGTTGAGATGCTGCTTTTTGCTGGGGGACACTTGCAGGCAGTGAAGGCTGAGCACCACCCAGGGCAGCAGGTCCTGCAACTGGTAGGGAAGAATAAAACAAATAGATACAGAAATTTACAAAGATGATGAAAGGCCTGGAGCATCTCCCCTGTGAGGAAAGGCTGAGGGAGCTGGGGCCTGGAGCAGCCTGGAGAGAAGAAGCCTGAGAGGGGATCAATAGCTGAAGGGTGGGACACAGGGGACATGGGCAGCCTCTTTTCAGTGTCTGTGAGGACAGGACAAGGGGTGATGGCCTCAAGTTGGAGCACAGGGAGTTCCCCACCAATCTGGGGAAGAACCTCTTCCCAGTGAGGGTGAGGGAGCCCTGGGCCAGGATGCCCAGGGGGTGTGGAGTCTTCTTCTCTGGAGAGATTCCAGCCCCGTCTGGACACCGCCCTGTGTGCCCTGTCCTAGGGACCCTGCTTTGGCAGGGGGTTGGACCCCATGGGCTCTGGAGGTCCCTTCCCACCCCTACAGTTCTGTGTTCTGTGATTCTGTGATCTGATACCCAGTTCAGGCTCTCTGATCGATGTTTCTGCTCCAGGTACACTACCTTATCCTACAGAGCACCAGAAATGGTCAACCTCTACAGCGGCAAGCTGATCACTACGAAAGCAGACATATGGGTATGTATATAAACCTGCTTAACAGCATACAGCCAGGCTGCAGCAGCATCATTAATGATGATGAGTTACCCTTTATTTTTGCTATTACTTTGCTTTTTCCTTCCCATAATGATAGGGTAACTTCCTGGCTGGGGCTAACCTGGTTTCTGAACAGTTTCTGGACAGTTTCTGAATAAAGGAGTTCCTCTGCTTGCTGTTTGAGTTGCTGCTGAGCAGGGTGTTCTGGGGATAAAATGAATGTGTACTCATTGCATACTGTTTTTAATTTAGAGAAGTAGGAAATTCCAGGGTTGAACACTGCAAACCTGATTTGATTTTTTTTTTTGAGTTAAAATAGAAAACTGTGTTGTGACTTGTGCCTGGGTTGGTTGCAAGAATGTAAAGTCAAAGTTACTGGTTAGAATTTAATAGAAAACTGAGAAAAATAGTCCCCCCTCTCAGAAGCAGTAGTATGGACAGTGCAACCCAGGGCTGAATTGTCAAATCTGGCCCAAGACCAAGTTTTTGTGCTGCTGTTTCTAATGACTGGTGCAATCTTGCCATGCTTTTCATGGAACTGTTGGTGTAATTTGTTACTGGCTAACCTGGGAGAGAGATGGGGGAAAAAGAAAACCATGGTGCTTTTTATAGTGTCAATTCAGCAAATGGGATGTGCTTAAAATGGTCACTTGGAGCATGTCTGTGTGGCTTCTGAATCCCTGAGCTAGGAAGTAACAAGGCAGGAGCAGTCTTAAGGAGAGTTTTTTAATATATTCTTGGTAGCTATGTATCAGCATATTTGCTGGCATGACATCTGCTGGGAACAGTCATAGAATCCTAGAATCTCCTGAGCTGGAAGGGACCCATAAGGACCATCAGTCCAACTCCTGGCTCCACACAGCCCAGCCCAGTCAGAGCTGGCACTGAGCGCATCATCCAGACGCTTCTTGCCCTCAGCCCAGCTCGGGGCTGTGACCCCTTCCCTGGGGAGCCTGTGCCAGCACCTGACCCCCCTCTCAGCACAGAACCTCTTCCTGACACCCAGCCTAACCCTCCCCTGGCAGCTTCACACCGTTCCCTGGGGTTCTGTCCCTGCTCCCCAGAGAGAGGAGAGAGACCAGTGCTGCCTCTTTGCTCCCCTTTGTCAGGCAGCCACAGACCCCATGAGGCCTCCTCCCCTCAGCCTCCTTCTCCAGGCTGAACAAACCCAGGGACTTCAGCCTCTCCTCGTAAGACTTCCCCTCCAGACCCTTCCTCATCCTCGTTGCCCTGGAGTCCTCAGTCCTTCCCCATGTGCTCAGCTTGGAGTGAGGAATGCAGCAGCTCCTCTGAGTTCAGTGGGAGGTTTGTAGAAGCAGGCTGTGCGCCAGTGACGGGTCACTCGAACTGGAGTGAGGAGGTCACAGCTGGAAAAGCTTGTCAGGGTTGAAGACAGCCAGAGGAAGACCTTGGATTTACACTCCTTCCTGTGATAATGTGGAAAGAGGGAGACCCAAAGGTTCCAGCAGCTCTCTCCTTCCTGGTATGGAAAGAATTCTGCTCGAGTGACCTGCTGAGTGTTTCCAAACGAGCGTGTGGTGGTGTGTGCAGCAGGGCCTTGGCTTCAGGGCCCGATGCAATGCTTGTCCTGCTTGGAACCTCCCTTCCCTTAAATCTTGAGGTTGTTCTTGATGAGAGGGCAATTTAATTGTGCAATCCTATGACAGATGATGGAAGCTGATCGTGAGTCGTTTAAGATTAGGAAACGTTTCCCCCTCTCCCCTCGGTGATGGTGGGAGTGGTTCATAATTAGCTCTTTGTGCAAAACTTGGATTTTCTTTTGAAATAGGTGGTGGCTCTCACTGTCAGAAGCAGCATGGAGTAAGATGGAGGGGTGATACAGCCTAGCAGCCTGCAGCCTTCCCAGCCTTCTAACAGTTGAAAGGTTGCTTGAACTGAATTCCAAACCATTTCCAAGCTTTTCTTCATCAGAAAAAATGCATTAATAATGATGGTTTCTGTTGATTTTTGCCATTAACTTGCTTTTTCCTTTCAGTACGTGGCAGAACAGGCATTGCCCCTTTACCGACCCCAAGGGTTGCGCTGTGGGGTGCGTGTGACGGTGCTCGTGCCATCCCCTGGGTTACAGGATCTCAGCCAGTCAGGGAGAGATCTCACATATTTATCTTCCCACATAGCTGTGCTGGTTTTCAAGCGATGGCAAGATGTTAAATGCAGGCTTGGCATCGTGCAGGGCCCTGTAAGCAGAGCAAGCTTAGAGCCTCTCCCTGTCATCCATCTGTGTTTCGATTGAACCGTTCCCTGCTTCGCTCCCGCTTGTTGAACCCTGTGCTCTGTTCTGTCTCCCCAGGCCCTGGGCTGTTTGCTGTACAAACTGTGCTACTTCACCTTGCCCTTTGGGGAGAGTCAGGTGGCGATCTGTGACGGCAACTTCACCATTCCGGATAACTCTCGGCACTCGCAGGACATGCACTGCCTCATCCGTGAGTGTCTCCCCCAGCCACGGGGCCACCTTCTGCAGAACTAAAAAGGCAAAAAAAGGCCAGAGGTGTCTTGTGCTTCTGTTCCTGCTCCCACAGTTGGTGTTGACATTGAGGTCCTGGAGCGAGTCCAGAGAAGGGCAACCAGGCTGGGGAAGGGGCTGGAGGGCAAATCCTCTGAGGAGCAGCTGAGGGAGCTGGGGGTGTTCAGCCTGGAGAAGAGGAGGCTGAGGGGAGACCTTCTCCCCACCTCCCCTGCCCTGCCAGGAGGGTGCAGAGAGGTGGGCGCTGGTCTCTTCAGCCAGGGGCCAGGAGCTGGGACAAGGGGCAATGGGCTCAAGCTGGGCCAGGGCAGGGTCAGAGCAGATGGGAGGGAAAAGTTCTTCCCTGGCAGAGTTGTGGGGCTGTGGCTCAGGCTGCCCAGGGAGGGGCTGAGTCACCTTCCCTGGATGTGTTTAAAAAAAGGGTAGATGAGGTACTTAGGGATATGGTTTAGCTTAGGATGGGATTGGTTGGACTTGATGATCTTAAAGGTCTCTTCCAACCTTGTGATTCTGTGTTTCTCCTCTTTTGAGAGTCTTGCTTTCACACAGGGCACATAAAGCAATCCTATAGTAGCTTAGAAGATCACTCTTGGAAAGAAATGATGACGAAGAGATTTCTGTTTAGCTGGGCTGCAGTGAATTCAGTGGAAAGGCAAGGAAGACAGACAACCATTTGGTTCAAGAGTCCTACAGAAACTTGCACAATAAGCCTATTTATGCAGAAACGTATTTCTCCAGTAATAAATCTGTTTGGATAAGGAACTGAAAAGGACCACAGTGACTTAGGCTGGCGATAAGAATTCATCTTTTGTGAATTGAGAAACAGAACTGCAATGATTTATAAATAACCCACTGACTGGAGTGAATGTGTAATTAAGGGTACAATGCACTCCTCTTGGCAAAGCTGGGGCAACTCTCTTGTTTGCAGCACAGCATTTGATTTTTTTTTTTTTTTTTAAATTCTTTTCTTAGCCACAGTCTTGACTAACACAGAGTTGGATGTGTTTGCCAAGCAGCCTGGTGTTCTCTTTACTTATGCTAAGGCAGTGGTATAGGTGGCTGGCCTGTCTTCCTGCCCTGCTGACACACTGCACTTGGCTCAAACTCTCATCCCTCAGGTTCAGCTGGAAATGCAAAAGTCAAACCCAGTGTTATTCCCTGACTAGGCAGGCTGAATTTCCCCTCCTTGCCCTAGAGCCTTCGATAGCAGCTACAAATCATTTGTAGCTGCATTGGAAAATACATCCTGTCTGTCTTGTCCCTTCTTCTCTGACCCTGAGGATCAGCTCAGTGCTGCTGATCAACAACTGGATGCTCCAAAAGACTCGGCACAGCCTTGGGTTATACCAAACCAAAAACTACTTGCGTGAATCTGCTGGTTCTGTTGCTCTGATACTGGCATCTCCATCTTTTACAGGGTATATGCTTGAGCCAGACCCTGATAAGAGACCTGATATTTATCAGGTCTCCTACTTTGCATTCAAATTGGCAAAGAAGGAATGCCCAGTCCAGAACGTCCAGGTGAGTAGCGAGGGAGTGGGCTGATGTTGGGCATTGTGTGAGGAGGCTGGGGTAGTCATTGCTGAATGTTGAGCATTGGGTTGTATTCTGTCAGTTGTTCCCTGGTTCTGTAATCAGGAGGATTTATTTTTGGTAATTAGCAGTGTTCTTTGGGCTTTTTTTTGTGGGGGGCAGGAACCAGAGTTGTGTTTCCTGTCTTGTTTGTCCCTGATTTACCTCCTCACCCAGTTACCATATGAGGCCAACCAAGAGATCTTGTGCATGTGAGCATGGAAAATGAGGCCATGCTTGTAAAACAGATTTGATTTCCAGGCACATTCATCCCAGTGTGTGTAATTTGTGCTGCTGCTGGTTTTAAAGGTAGTTCTGTGCCTGCTGCCTGGCTGGGCCTGGCCCACTTGCATTTGAACTCCATCAGCCCGTACAGGACCATCTGCAACTGCCTTAGCATGTCTTTATAGACTTAGTTGAAAATTAGAGTTGACAAGTATTTTCTTAGGGTGTTACAGACATCTGTGACACTTTTATTTGTGGTTTCCAGGTAAGAAGAAACCCATTTATTTCCCCTGCCCCCCATTCAGGTGGTTATTTCTGGTCCATATGAATAAGACATGGTATTATGCTTGTAACTTTTTAGAGCAGTATTAATAAAGTACTGCTGCTCCTGTCCCCAGGCTGTCTTTTAAAAACACCCAGGTTGTGCTGTGAAGCTTTAATCTTCAGATTCCACATGTAGTAAACAGCCAAAAAGCCAATCCTTGGCTTTTTCCCCTCTCCCAAACTGCTGTCTTCTCATGATGCTGACATTGGGCAGTTTGTCCAGGATGAGGAATAATTATTTTGGGGATCCCTCAATCTCCCCATTTCATTGTGATGCTTTTGCAATTTATTTCTGTCTTCAAAACACAAATTTCTGTGTCTTTGGGACCTGCAGAACTCTCCAATCCCTGCTAAGCTCCCAGACCCGGTTAAAGCAAGTGAAGCTGCTGCAAAGAAGAGTCAACCTAAGGCCAGGTAACAGCATCTGCATCATGCTCAGCCCTCTCTCTGGTCTCTTTCTGCTGTTTATCAGGAGGGATGTTGGGTATATTTAGCAGTTTCCTTGAGGGTTTATATTTGCACATGGAGACAAATGCTGCAGTCCTGAGGCTTTTGCTTCAACGACATAAATAACCATTGATCTGAAAGGCAGAAAATGCAGATATTAGGGGAAGTTTTTCTGCATGATGGAGTGGGGAGCAGGGCTTGGGTGATACTCAGCATGACTCAACAGCTAGGCTTTTTGTACTGAAGACATCGCTTGACAGCAGCGCTTGAAGTTCGTGCACTTAGATGAATCTACTGTGTCATCCATCCAGAGGCAGTACCCAGAGTACCTGAGAGCAAAGTCAGGAGAGAGACTGCAGCAGGGCCTGGAAGTGGCCCAAAGAACACAGATCTGCTGAGAAGTCGTGCTAGGGACTGTTGCTGTTTGAGTTTGACCCTGGGCAGATGATAACCTGACCCAGGATGAAATTGCTGTGACTTCTGCAGGAGTCCTGTAGCTTCTTCTCGGGGGTGGGGATGTGAAAGCCCAAGCAATCTCTGCCTGAAGAGCCCAAATTAGTGGGGAAACCACTGTGGGTTTTTTCTCCTCTCCTGCTGCTGCTTGCTCTGCTTACAGTACTGTAACAGAGACGTAGAAATTTGGTTGGACAAAACTTGTACTTCATTTTACTGCCAAGTGAGCAGAACAGCAGTTGGCACTCCAAACCCAGCAGTCTTCTCTGACTCTGAAGCAGGGCATCTCTCCTCCTGCCTGTCAGCCCCAGGAGTCTGCTGCTTTAATGATTGAGCTCAGTTTCCCTCACTTTGCTCTGACAACTTGATATCCAACAAGCAAATGTATCTGCAGAAGGGCAGGGTAGGGTCTGGCTGCTTGGCTGACGCTCTGCAGTTTTGGAGCTCAGTAAATACTAAGCACAGCTCTAAAGAGGTCTCGTGACCTGAGTCTGGGGGTAGATGTGCTGAAGTCGAGGTGCTTCTAAAAATGGCAACGTAGACAACTCTGCCCAAAGGTACCAGCTGCTCTTCAGCTAATTTGTGATGTCCTTCATCTGCTCATCCAGAACTCTGAATTGGATTTAAACAGTATGTTGTAGGAAATATTTGAGTGAGTTGAGTGATTCTGACAAGTTCCAGCTGCCCAGCAGGAGAAGATGCCACGACTGGCAGAGAAGCCCGAGTCAGAGTGTTGGGTTAACCGTTGTGAATGCGGCCTCTAAGTTTTATGGTGCTTGCAGCTTTCTGGGAGGAGTTGATGTGTGTGTCTGGATGCCCACAAGTGTTTCTCCTTGATCAGTCATGTACTGCTGAAGTGTGGAGGGTTTTTAAACCCTTACTGTGTTGCGTGCCCCACCTCTCAGGCTAACAAAGGCTGTGCTCTTACTGCTCTTCCTTTTATTCCTTACCTTATTTCATAGGCTGACAGATCCCATCCCTACGACAGAAACTTCCATAGCACCCCGCCAGAGACCTAAAGCAGGGCAGACACAACCCAACCCTGGGATTCTACCCATCCAGCCAGCCTTGACACCTCGGAAGAGACCCACTGCTCAGGCAGCCATTCAGCCGCAAGGTGAGACTGCGTTCTCTCCTGCCGAGCTCTGTGTACCACAGGGCTGGGGTGCACCTTGACCTGACAGGTCTCTATTAGAATCATAGAATCACAGAATCACTGGGGTTGGAAGGGACCTTGAGAGATCGAGTCCAACCCCCCTGCCAAAGCAGGGTCCCTAGGACAGGGCACACAGGTTGGTGTCCAGATGGGTCTTGAATCTCTCCAGAGAAGGAGACTCCACACCCCCTGGGCAGCCTGTCCCAGGGCTTCCTCACCCTCACTGGTGTGGAACTTCCTATGCTCCAACTTACAGCCATTGCCCCTTGTCCTGTCCCCACAGACACTGAGAAGGGGCTGCCCATGTCCCCCTGCATCCCATCCTTCAGATATTGATAACCATTAATCAGGTCCCCCCTTAGTCTTCTCCAGGCTGAACAGCCCCAGCTCCCTCAGCCTTTCCTCACAGGGGAGATGCTCCAGGCCTTTCATCATCTTTGTAAATTTCTGTATCAATTTGTTTTATTCTTCCCTACCAGTTGCAGGACCTGCTGCCCTGGGTGGTGCTCAGCCTTCACTCCCTGCAAGTGTCCCCCAGCAAAAAGCAGCATCTCAACAGCCTCCAGCACAGCCACAAGCCAAGCAGGCGCCAGCTGCTCAGCAAGCCTCACAGGTGCAGCCCCAGGTCCCTTCTACTCAGCCCCAAGCAACGCCTCAGCATCAACAGCAGCTCTTCTTGAAGCAGCAGCTTCTGCAGCAGCAGCAGCAGCAACAGGCTGCGTATTACCAGCAGCAGCAGCAGATGATGCAAGCTCAGCAGGTAGGTTGGCGCATGCTTCCCGTGGCCTCCACGGCTGCATCTTTGCCCTTGTTTTGGGGGGAGAGGTGCAGTTTTTAGGCATTTTTCCAACAAGTCTCCAGTTCCCTAGCAAGACATTTTGCTGTGCAAGGCTGGCATCTACAAAGACAAAATAAGCAGTGCTGGTTAAGGCGTTGCAGCTCCGAGTATTTCAGGGTCTTAAAATCAGCGCTCAGCTGAGGAGCAGAGGGTACAATTTCTCTTCTGCTCTTTTGGTGACATGGACACCTGGAGTGTAGGATTCTGGTCTGTTTTCTGCAATGGTGAGGAGGCAGGTGAACACATGATGTGTTAGACGAGGTGTCTGGATGAGACTTGTGTGCTTAGCTGAGGTCTTTATAGCAGCACCGATCCCCACTAAACCATATTTAATGCAGGGAGCAAAGGGACGGTAAGTGTCCTATCCCAGGATAAAAAGTGGAGAAGGGAGTTTGGGAGCACAGGGTGGTCTCTGCCCTGGGAGCCCTGTTCAGGTCTGCTCTGTGTTACACCTGCCTGGGGACAGACCAGAAGGCTGTTTCTGTCACCCCTTTACGGAGCGTCTCCCAGCTGTGCAGCCTGTTCCTGCTTTGCTGCTTGCAGTGGCCGTAGCTGTTCCTGTGGCTGGCCCTGAATTCTGATGGTGGGACTCTGGTTCCCAGCCACACAACAAGCAGCTCAACAACTGGTTGTTTCCCAGTTCCCAGTGATGCAGCAAGGAGCTCCAGCGCAGCAGCAGCTGATGCAGAACTACTACCAGCAGCAGCAGCAGCAGATGATGGCCCAGCAGGCAGCAATGCAGCAGAAGACAGCAGTAGCAGCAGCTCAGCAAAAACAAGCAGCCCCGGTGCCGCCGCAGCCCCAGGCCCAGCAAAGCACGGCCCAGCCAGCACCGCCGCAGGAGCAAGCGGTGAGAGCCTTGTGGGATGGAACGGGGCAGTGGGCTTTGGAGCACTGGGGAGTGCTCTCCTGCTAAGGAGCACCCCGGCAGGGCAATTGGCTTTTTGGAGCCAGAGCACCCAGGTTACAGGTGCCCCAGGAGCTGCCGGGTCGTTATGACTGAGGGGTGGATGTCAGCACTGACGCTGCTGCCTCAGAACTGTGTTTGGCTGCTCGTTCCAGTGGGCTGCTGGACCCTGGAGCTGTGCTCTGGGGATGAGTAGGTGATGAGTAGAAAGCAGATGAGAAAATCTAAGTAGCTGCTTAGTGCAGCCTCTCTCGATGCCTCCCCTGTCGCGCTGCCTTAGAAGACGTGTGATAATCTCTTCTAAAAATTGTTTGTGCTTAATACATCAGGATGGGCAGCAGGCAGCAGAACCACTTCCTATCTCTGCTTGTTTGGAAAACTTCCCCCTTGTGTTCAGAGCTCCAATGCGGAGGAAGGTGCCAGCAGCCCTCCTGGCTGTTTCTGGCACTGGGGTAAACTTACTTTAATGAATACTATGGAAAGGAGACTTTTCAGAGCACCATAAAAAACATAAGTAAAGCATCCAGTATACCAATCATCTGAATGTGTATCCAAAATAAATGCTCTTTACTTAATGGGAGACGTGGCTGGCTGCAGCAGGGAGGTAGCCAGCTCTCTGCAGCACTGAAGGCGGTGAAGCTGGGCTGGAGGGCAGGAGCCCCTTTGCCAAAGCGTCTCTGCAGTACAGCTGGGAGGAAGCTGTGGCTGTTGCTTTTGCTCCTGCGCAACCCCATCCACTCTTGCTTGTTTCTGGGAGTGCAAAGGGATGTCTCTAAACTCTACTTGTGCCTTGGAGAGAAAGCAAGTGCAGGCACTGGCTGAGAGGAGGCTGCCTGTTGCTTTGCTGCACCAGGTTGTGTGTGTGATCAAACTGTATCGGGTAACAAACCCACGTGGTGTTTGAGTCCCAGCTCAGGGTCAGTTTGTGCTGCTTAGTCACGAGCTGCCAGTCATTAGGGACCTATTCATCTCTTGAATGTGCTTCCTTTGAAGTGACACCAGGAATTAATTTGGCTAATAAACTCCATAACGCAGTGACCAGAGCAATGCCAGGGCAGTGGTGTTTGCTGGGCTCTCTGATGCATCTCAAGGCTCTGTCAAATTCACCCCCCTTTGCTTTTCCATCAGAGTTCAACACTAAGCTGGTCACTAGGGTGGGTGGCAAGCTTGGAGCTGTTGTGGTCCCAGTCTTGTTACCAACTTGCTGAATGACCTGGGGCAAATCGGTTTATTCAGACTGGTGGGAGATGTTCAGTACGTGTGGACAGGTCTTGGATGGCACCCACTCTTCCCTGTCCCTTTGAGAGGAGAAATGCCTGAGATGGAGGTTTGGAGTGCATCTCTAAAGAGCTTTGCTGTGATTCACTAGCACCAAAACAGTCTTAATTTTACTACACCAGCTGGATCGAAAAATAGCCTTGTTCCCTCAGGTGGCTGATCAGGATGGATGCGTCTGGACACTTCCTTGCAGCAGTCAGGAGGGGAAAATCAGTGGTTGGCTCATTTAAAAGAAGAACCTGAGACATAGTCTCTGAGAGCAGAGCCTCTAAGCAGAAGGTACCAAGCCAGGACCTGTCAAAACCTTTTCACATTGCAAGACTTCAGCTTAATAAGCTCTGCATTCATTCCTGTGGAGGTTTTGGCACTACCTTTTTATTTCTCAGCACCAAATGTACCATTCTGCAGTGACCTCAATAGCAAGACGTAAGGTGGGTGTATTAGAGGCAGGCAGGTCAGCTTGCTTCTCACCCAGAAACGCCAGGTGAAAAACAAGACAGCTAACTGCTTGTTTGCCTTGTCCCCACCAGAGTTAGGAGCTCACTGGGGATTTAACTTCTTGGTCTTGCTGCCCTTTTAGGTCTTCCCAAGTCTTTCATCTGTCTGTCTTGGTTGAAAACGGCCTGGGGATGATATGGAGAGGGGAACAGGGGGCCAGTATCCAGGTGGTGGAGGTGACATGCACAGCTTTCTGCTCTGTGTCCTGGTTTTCCTGCTTTAAATCCAGCCATGATAATTCACTGACAGGTTTTATTTCAAAAACTCTCATAGTTGGAGGTTGTGTTGATGATGATCACTATGAAGCAGTGTTCCAAGTATGCATGGGTTTGAGAGTTCAACAGCAGACTGAGGGAATGGAAAAATTTGGGAAGAAAATCAGTTGAAACCCCTTGAAATGTCCAAAGGGTTTGTAGCTGGGCTGTCTTGGCTTACACCTAAACCAAAGGTGCCTGTTTTGTCCTCTGGATTTGAATGACAAACATGGCTCCTGTGGGCCTTGCTTTATTTTTATGTATCTTTCTCTTCTCTGAGAGAAATCTAAAAAAGCTTCTTGCACAGAATTTCAGTAGAGGGCCTGTGTTCCCTTAGGGATTTGTCCCCAGTTGGACATTATCTGCTCTTCACCTCATTCCATGTGTCCACCTGAGAAGATTCCTGCACGATATAATCTGATCTCCTTTCTTTTTTTACCTCTACCCTGGATCTCAGCCTCTTTAAAGGGCCTCCTCTCTCTGAAGTTTGAGACCATCCAGCTTTTAATAACAAACACCCATAGAGGCTTTGCCTCCAGAGCTGCACCACAGGAAGGGGAGAAAGTCTCTGCTTGTGCATTTGCACCAATCCTGAAATCCTGTAGACCAGCAAACTCCCTCCTGTTTGTTTTCTCCCCCTCTGGACTCCCCCCAGTTCATGACTGGAAGGTCAGATCCATCAGCACATGGCTGTGTTTTCATCACAGCTGCTCAGGAACAAGGACATGCTGTTTTATTTTCTCTCCTAGATGCAGGGGCAAATGAGGCAACAGCAAAAACCTCAAACCACCCCCCAGCAGCGCAAGGGCAGAAGCTGGGATCTCTCACCCCTCCGTCTTCCCCCAAGACGCAGCGTGCAGGACACAGGAGGATTCTGAGCGACGTGACCCACAGTGCAGTTTTTGGGGTTCCAGCCAGCAAGTCAACCCAGCTCCTGCAGGCAGCTGCTGCAGAAGCCAGTCTCAACAAGTCCAAGTAGGTGCCTGCTCACTCGGTGTCCTAGGATGCGAAGGGATGGGGTAGAGGAAGCTCTCCAGAGAGCTGAGTTGAAAGTAGGCAGCAAACTCTTAGGTTTAAATGAGTCCTCACCTTCCCAAGGCTTAGGGCTTGGCAGGAAATTCCTTGAAAAATGTCCCCAGGGCAGAAGTCCTCCTGAGTGCTAAACTAAAGCAAGGTGGCCTTCTCCTGGGTCACAAAAGCTGGTGTCATTTCAGCTGTCCCACCAGTAGCCCTGGTACGTGCTTGACACTCGCTGCTCAGCATCAGTGCTAAGCTGGGGCACTCATCTGGTGTCTATAGACAGGTGGGTGCTGCAGAAGGCTGTTTCAAACAGGGTGTGTACGGGGCTTGTTCTAATTCCTGAAACCAGGATGCACAACCAGATCACAACTAGCTATGGATAACTGGTCCCAGCCTTCTAGGCATGTGAGTACAGTAACTCGTGCTGAGTGATTTTTAAGTAGGAAGTAATTATGATGTGGTGGCTTGGACCAGCTCATAGTGCTGGCCAGAGGGTTTCAGGAGGGTTATTAATAACTGTTGTTTATTGGGATGATTGTGTCCAGATCTGCTTCCACCACACCCTCGGGTTCTCCGCGGACCTCACAGCAGAATGTCTATAACCCGCCCGATGTCTCCACGTGGAATCCGTTTGATGATGATAACTTCTCCAAGCTCACAGCTGAGGAGCTGCTGAACAAGGACTTTGCAAAGCTAGGTGATGGTAGGTTCATGGAGATGGTTTACTACCTCACAGAAGATGGCATGAGATGATGATGCTTTCTGTCAGGTGCTTCTGGGGTGCTCCCATATTGTTGTGCTCCTCTGTGCCTGTAAGAGCTAAATCCTTCTGACTTTCCTTCTCAGTCCCTGTGCTCTTCACTGAGCAATTGCAATGAAACAGGCCTGATCCTCAGAGGTACTCAACTGCTTTTAAAGCAGCCTTGATCAGCTGCTTGCAGAAGTGACAGTTCAAACTCTGCTTCATCTGCAAGTAATGATTTGGAGGGGAAGGGGCTTAAGTGGCATAATGAAAGAGTGTCCTAAAAATCTAGGTAGGTAAGTGGTCTTCAGACTGGAAGCTTTTCTCCTAAATCTGCATCTGGCTTTTCAGGGAAAGCTCCAGAAAAGATGGGCAGTTCCACAGAGAACCTGATTCCAGGTTTCCAACCGGCTTCATCTGCAGCCCAGGCTGATGCGTTTGGTGGCTCTTCCTTCACTGCTGGACCAGGTGAGTTTGTGAATGTGTCCTACAGGGCAATGCCCTGGACACAACTGCAGAAAAACAGCAGCTCTTTGTCATTGTCTCTTTAACAGGAGAAGTGACATAAGTTCTAGCACTGAGAATGCTAGGATAGGGTTGGCCCTTCAATAAAAAGGGAGGTGAGGAGTGACAGGTGCACTGGACACAGTTGGGTAGCAGGGGTGGGACATGCCATCCCACAGCAGAGGTGGGGCTTTTGGTGATGGAGGAAACTTCTTGTGAACCTAAAGGCTTCACTTCAGCTTCTTAATGTATTGAAGTTCCACACAGCTCGTAAATTAGAAGTGAAATAAGTAGTGTGCAATTAGGGAGTCAGGCCCTGGTCAGGCAGGGAGGCCTTTCCTCTCCTGTAGCTGTTTAGGCTGTATGAAGGAGGAGTGGAGCAGGGGTGGTAACATCTCTGCTGCAGAGCAAGGAGAACACTAGAGGGGAGAGAACAAGGTAAGCAAACCCTCAGACAGTGCAGTTCGTCTCATAATTGATGTATTAAATGGTGAAGACAAGAAGCTTTGCACTGGCTGTGCTGTCTGGGTCCAGAGGCCAGGAGTCCTTGGCTGGTCTAAGGAGTGTTTTTGCAGAGGCCTTTACTTGTGTGACCTCATCTGGTGTCTCCTTTGGTACCTGGGTACCAAGGATTTCCCATGAGCAGCCCCTTCTATTTGAAAAACCCCTTGGTGAGTACTGCTGCTTGTTTCTAGTTCTGCTTCAGCATCAGTCCTCACTGGAAGCAGCAAAGACCTGTCAAGCACCATAGCAGAGAGCTGCTTCCCAGAGCCCTGAATGTGAGTAATCCTCTCCCCATTTTACACAGCCATTGTTACTGGTGACAGATACAACTGTTTGATGCTTCCTCGCTGAAGCGCATCAGCCCTTGGTGAGAGGAGTCCTGGGAAGAGGTTGAAGAGCCCTTTGCGGGGCAAGAAGTGACAGATCCATCTACACCTATTTCTGTTTATAAAAAGTTTTGGAGGAGCTTCTAGCCAAGCTTGGTGGTTATCTGAGAATTGAAGAGTTGAAGTCCATGACCCAAAAGAGTGCTTGGTGTTTACTCTCAGAGTTCAGCTGTTCAGAATCCCAGAGTGGGGATGATTTGGATGGACCTCTGGAGATCCCCCAGTCCCAGCCCTGCCAGAGCAGGGTCCCCTCAAGCAGGCTGCACAGGGCAGCGCCCAGGATCACGGGGTTTAAATGTCTCCAGAGATGGAGACTCCCCAACCTCTCTGGGCAGCCTGGCCCAGGGCTCTGCCACCCTCCCAGCAAAGAAGTTCCTCCTCAGGGTTAGGTGGGACTTCCTTTACTCCAGTCTGTGCCCACAGCCCCTTGTCCTGTCCCTGGGCACCCTGAACACAGACTGACCCATCCTCCTGACCCCACCCCTCAAGGATTTATCAGCATTGATAAGATCCCTGCCTCAGTCTCCTCTGGGCTAAAAAGTCCCAAGTCCCTCAGCCTCTCTGTGTCAGAGACGTTCTAGATGTTCACTGCCTGGTGTTTAAACACTTTATGGTGTTCCATCAGCCTTCATGGAGTGATGTTGAGGAGCAGCAGCTCCAGGTTCAGCTGTAATGTACCTTCTGCAGAGCCTGAGATGCATGACCGTGGTTTGGGCTTTCTGGATGTCATACCATGTTCAGTTCTTTCAGCAGTTCTCTTTAAAATGTGCCCCTTGACTCCCCTGCCTGGTGGTTTGGCATAGGAAGGTGTCTTGAAACTCTCTTGCTGCTGACACTGAGCTGGGCACTTCCAGCCCTTTCCTTGTAGACCCCAGCCTGTGTGATGCAAGATGCTGTATCTTTTCTCACAGTCAGAGGCCCACCACGGTGTGTGCCCTGTTGTTAGGGCATCACACCTTTTGTACTCCCCCTCAAGGAATGTTTTGAGATGTGGGGGTTAAATTGTGTTGGAGAGCTACCTGGTGATAATGGTTGGGGTTTCTGAGCGTGGCGGTGTTGTGAGGCTGTAGCTGAGACTCTAATACCTGTGCTGGGGTTTTGCTTGATGCTTTCTGCTCTTCTCTCTTCCCTGTTTCACTCTGCCTTTTCTCTCCCTGGTTACCAGCTGAAAAAACGAAAGACATTCTGAGTCTGGACACTAGCCCTCCTCTTCTGACTGTGCCTGATCCTTTCATTCCTCTCCCGCTATCCGACACACCAGGTAACTGGAATTGAGTTTATGGAGGGGGGAACGCGGGTGACATTTGTCTTCTCTTCTTGTGCTCTGAATCTTCCAGGTTCATTTCTAGGCACACCCAGCGTGCTGGGCCACAGCCAGTGGTGCTGAGCACTGACAGGCTCTGCTGAACTGGGTGTCATCGCTGGGGTTTTGGCCAGCGCATCCCTGCGTGGTGCTGGAGCTGGGCTGAGCCCCGGGAGCGGCGCTGAGCGGAACAGCCGCTGCTTTCCCTGGGATCAGAACCCTCAGGTTATCCCATCAGCTCTGATGCTGACAGTGTCGGTGCCTTTAAAGGTTTGGTATTCAAAGCCAAACATAATCCCTGGGTAACTGCCTGGTCTGACCTAAGCCTTTTCCAAATTGGTCTCTGACTTTTAAATCATAGTTTTAATTACTGCTAGTTTTATTTTCCTGTAAGACTTCGTGGTTCTTTGGCTCCCAAGGTCTATTGCAGAGAAGTTGTGCTTCACAAAGCACAAGTTAACATGTAACCTTTTCAGGTTTGGCACAATTTCCTAGTGCAGTTGGTAGCTTATTTCCATTTACGTTGCAGTGCTACTCCAGAAGCCTTTCCTGCACTCACATTTCTCACTGCAGCAGCCAACACTTTTTAGCACAAGATTATATAAGTGCTAAAGAAGCTTATTTGCAAATCAGTGGGATTTGGAATATGGGAATGTGTGGTGGGGGGTGTGTTGAAGTTTTCTCTAAGCTCTCTGGTGAATGTGTGTGACGGGTCCCACCCCAGAGGAGAAGGGCTAGTTGTAGCTCTCACCCTTGTCCTCAGCTCAAGCTGTGGATCACTGGTGGGTTGACCCAAGCTTCAAAGGGATGTGCTCGTAAAGAGGGCATCTTTCCATGGAAAGTTGAGCAATTCAGAGGGGGAAATAATAATTTTCCTGTAACTCTGTGCAACTTGCTTCCTCCTGGCTGATGCTCAGAGAGTGTGAGAAGTGTGTTTTGATTCTAAAGCGATCTTACTCCGAAACGCTGCGCTTTGAGAACAGCAGCAGAACTCAGAGCCTTTCTCCCATGTCCAAGTGCTTCCCAGGAGCTGACCTGCCCAGCTGATTTCAAAACCCCACAACCTACAGAAGGCAGGTGACTGCAGTTTCTTCCCACACCTTGTGGAAATGCCACCAAGGCAGTTGTTTTCATTGGTCCCTGTTGTTGCACTTTGATACAGCACAACCACACCAATCAGCCATCACAGCCTGAGCTGCAGGAGCTCTGAAATTCTTCATAGCACCAAAACCCTGCAGAGAAATTGCTGTTCAGTCTTGACCTTGGGTGCAAAATACATCAGAGCTGGCAGCAGTTTTTATGGTGTCAGGTTGTTTGTCCCACAGATCTCTCCCTGGCCAGTTGTGGATCTTTGCAGGCAGGTGCTAAACCTTCTTTGGCTCCTCTCTGCCTTGGATTCTGCCCTGGGTTTGGCTAGGATGGAGTTAATTCTTTCTCTAGCAGCTGGTGCGGTGCTGTGTGTGGGAGTCCTGGGAGTTAGGATGAGAGTGGTGCTGATAACACACTGGTGTTTTAGTTGTTGCCAAGCAGTCAAGGACTCTTCAGCTTCTCATGCTGCCCTGCTAACGAGAAGGTGGGGGGCACCCAGGAATCTGGAGGTGGGGACACAGCCAGGACAGGTGACCCAAACTGGCCAGAGGGCTATTCCATACCATGACCAGCACAGAGCAGGCTGGTGGGGAGGAGTGCACAGCTCCTGGATGTGCAGTTTGGGGACAGTCCAGCTTTGGGACTGCTCTGACCTGTGGAGTCTGGGTTGTGTGGTTCGGTGAGGAACTGCATCGCCTCTCACCACTTTGGTGCAGTTTGCTGTGAAGTCCTGTTACTGTTCTTTCTCCCTGCTGTCCCAGAAAACTGCCCTTATCCCAACCCACCAGGTCTGCCTTTGTCTTCCCTTTTTTTCCTTCCCCCATTTCCCCCCTCCCTGTGCAGGAGAAGTGAGTAACTGCATGGTGCTCAGCTGGGGCAAAGCCACGGCACCGGCACGTGTCTGACCCTCCTGAGCTCTGTGGGTCTCCTTCCTTGGGAGGCAGGAGCGTGCAGGGGATGTGGCTTGCTTTGGCTTCCTGCAATGACAGCTCTGTTGGTTTGGGGTTTATTTTTAAAGTATTTTGGTTTTTCTGATAAAATATGAGTCCAGGAGTCCTGAATATTTTCAAGGACCCAAGCTACACCCTTGTCCTTAGCTTAGAGAAACCAAGAGAGGCTGCCTGTGCTTGTAAACTCAATAGAATAGATAAAACCCCTGCCTTTGCACTCAGGTTTTCAGTCTCTGTCTGTCGTGCAGAACAGAGCTGTCTTTGTCCTTCCATGTCTGCATTACCTGTGCAGAAACATCCCCATGGCAAGCAGAGAGGTCTTGGACATGAGGGATGTGCTGGCCTGTATGTGGAAGGCGTTCTTCAAGGCGAGCCCCTTGGCTCAGCTGAGCTGGGACTGACTTTCCTCCTGTGCTCAGCATCTCCTGCTGCTCCCCTTGAAGCTGCCTTCCCGTTGTGCAGAAGCAGCTGAATTTCTTTTGAATGCTTTCTAAATATTTACTTTCTGTTTGGAGTATTTGTATTTCTGAGGAAATCCTGATCCTGAGTCTCTCTGCTTTGAAAACATTCTGCCTCTGTCTTTTTATAGACTGGGAGCGTGCACAGCCCTGTCAGATGTACCAGTGGGAGCCTTTCCCCCTTGCTTACAGGAGTGGTGTTGTTCAGGAACACTTTTGGTATGGGTGTGAGAGCAGCTTTGAGTTGGGGTTTTCCCCATGTGTTGTACAGACCCAGTGAGGGTCTGGCTGACAGCTCAGCTGCTCTGCTTTTTTTTTTTTTCTTAAGCCACAAACTTGTTCCCTTTGACACCTCAAGGTGCAGGTGGCATCATAGAATCTCCCAATCTCTCCTGAGCTGGAAGGGACCCATAAGGACCATCAGTCCAACTCCTGGCTCCACACAGCCCAGCCCAGTCAGAGCTGGCACTGAGCACATCATCCAGACGCTTCTTGCCCTCAGCCCAGCTTGGGGCTGTGACCCCTTCCCTGGGGAGCCTGTGCCAGCACCTGACCCCCCTCTCAGCACAGAACCTCTTCCTGACACCCAGCCTAAACCTCCCCGGCAGCTTCACACCGTTCCCTGGGGTTCTGTCCCTGCTCCCCAGAGAGAGGAGAGAGATCAGTGCTGCCTCTTTGCTCCCCTTTGTCAGGCAGCCACAGACCCCATGAGGCCTCCTCCCCTCAGCCTCCTTCTCCAGGCTGAACAAACCCAGGGACTTCAGCCTCTCCTTGTAAGCCTTCCCCTCCAGACCCTTCCCCATCCTCACTGCCCTCCTCTGGACACTCTCCAATAGTTTTGTGTCCCTCTTGTCCTGTGGTGCCCAAACCTGCCCCCAGGACTGGAGGTGAGGCTGCCCCAGCACAGGGCTGGCCGTGCCAGGCTGGATGCACCCTGGGATACAGTTGGCCCTCCCAGCTGCCTTTTTGGTTCATTCTTGGCTTCATTTTTGGTGGCTTGAATGGATGTGGGGCTCACTCCCCAAAACCTGCGTTGCACAAGTATTTAATGAGAGGTTTGACCAAGAGCTTCAGCCCCTGTCCCTCGTTGGGTGTTTGAGTGCTGTGCTGATGAAGTCCCCCACGCTCTCCAGACATCCATTGTATCCTCTTGACTCTAGAAATATCTGCTCAGACAAACAAGTTTTGGGGTGACCCTAGTGAAATGCCCTCTGAGACACTGCCAGAAACAGTCCTTTCTGGCTGGTGTTGGGGTGGGACAGGGGTGTCCTCTCCTTGTTCTAGTTCCAGGTAAGCGTTGTTCTCCCTGCTATCAGCCATCCTGGCTTATCCTCTCCGCACCAGAGCAGAGATGAGGGTGGTGGGAGTGAGTCCTTGGCAGCAGAGCAAGCGAGAAGGTGTTGAGCAGCAGCACTGAGGTGTAGGAGCTGAGAAGCAGCTCTGCTCCTCTCTGTTCCTGGACGGAGAACAAACTCCCCCATGCCACAGACTGCGCTGCCCCGATCCACGTGCGGCTGAGCCCGTGTGTGTGCAGGGTGGTGGTAGCAGCCTCTCTGCATCGCTGCCGAGCGCAGTGCTGTCTGTGCACAGTGGCTCCATTGTGAGGGGGTTTTCCTACCCCTTTCCAAAGCAGAACAGATTATTCCTTGTGACTTTACGCTGCCATTTACTCCCTGTGGTAACCCAGCAGCGTAGCTGCAGCTGGGAGACGGACACATCTTTAGCCCAGGAAGTTACTTGTTTGAAGAGCGGCCTCTGCGACGTGGCCTTGGCCCTGACAAAGTGAGATGAGAGGAATTCCACATCCACCACAGCTCAGTAAACAAAGCTGGGGCCAAGAAGGCACACCCCGTGCCACCCGGGCACACACTGGCACCTTGTTTCTGATGAAAAGTCAAACAGCATCGCTTATTAAAGGGCTGTGCTCATGTTGGAGTTTCTGGGGCTTTTAAATAGCATTTTAGGGATGATTTTTGCTTTATTTTCTTCAAATACCCATGGACTTGTGGTTGGGGTTTTTTACATCAGCCAGGGAGGATGCTCCCCAGGGCTGAGGGAGGGAGGAACTCGCAGCGCAGTTTCAAAACAAAATGCATCCAGCCCCTTGGCCTGTTGCTAGAGTTAACTCCCAGAAATACACAGCCCTGGTAGCTGTTCCTGCTCAGAACATCATTGACTTCAAAACGGGGAGTTTTAAGGAAAACTGGAGCTTTCTCCTTGTTCTAATGCGTGGCCTTTGGGAACTGGGTTCTCAAGTTGTGCCCTTGGGGTGCTAAAGCACCGCTGAGAGCTGGAGGTGAGTGTCAGGCTGTCCCAGCGATGGGAGACCTGGAAATGGGTGAGAATTTGGATCAGATTGCTGAAGCTGACAGTTTCTAGCACCTGGAGACATGAGCCGGGACTCAAATCCTTGTCACTCCTGTCAGAACACACAAGTGCAGTTGCTTTAACAGCACTGCTATTACTAACACAGGAGGGCTTTTGGGATTTGTTTCTTTTTGACCCAAAATACTCAATGAAATATTTTAAATCAGTGTAACACCTATCCCAAACCCATAATTTGAGAAGATAACTGTGTGCCCACCTACGTCAGGGACTTTGTAACATCTGTAAAACTCTATTTCTAACGAGACCTTGTGGTTGTACCATGTGTTGGGGTAAAGTAACTAGGGACGTGCACAAGTAGGTGGTGTTGCACAGTTTACATCCTCAGTTGGGAAAATGCAAAGGAGGAACTACTCATCTAGTAACTCAATGAATTAATTGGTGTGTTATGAGCTGGTAATACAATATGGTGTTTTGATGATTTGGAGTAACAAAGCCAATGGACTGCTGAAAGCCCAAGTAGATGAGTGTAAATAGTTCCTGGTGGTGTTTGTCTGGGTTTTGGGTTTGATCCAAGAGAGTGTTGTTTTACAAATATTGGAGGTCTTGAAAGCTAAACTAGAACTGCTTGATTCTGATCTCTTAAGCAGCCACCGTGAAATGCTGTTCTGCTGTTCCCCACGGTGTTTACAGACTCAGGTGCCAGTGTATTTCAATCCTGCCCATTGCTGTGTTTTCTTCTCCCTTTGTTGCTGTATCAGAAACAATTCCATTTCACACAAACTCTATTAGGAGAATTAAAGTCCTTCATTACTCAGCCCTCTGTTGCCAAATAATGTGCAGGGCTTCCTTCAGTCTTTACCACTTGATTAATCAATAGGCAGGCATCTTCCCAGTGACTAACCCATCCTGCCCTCAGTAATCTGCCCTCCCACTCACAGCACAGTTGCCTTGGCAGGATTTTTACAACCTTCTCTTTCTTTCTCAGTTGACATCCGAAGAAAAGGCCTCTGCTGTGTGCTCTGTTGAGTTGTCTTTCTTTTTGCTATTCCTCTGCAGTATACGAGTGAGTAACGTTCTTGCTGTGTGTGGTGCCTGGCTGGTGGACTTCTTTTGGCTTTGAGGCACTTTGGGTTGTTGCATCTTGGTTGTTCGGCGTGTTACCAATCTATGGCAGACTTTTGCCCTCCGTTCCCTCTTTAACTTGCAAGTTCCTCAGGAATCTTTATTCTTTCTAATTGCCTGCTCCAACTAAAAACCCATTTGTCTCCCTCATCTCTTGATTTGTGTATATTTTTCCCCCCTGTAACTCTAGTCCTCCTTAAAATGCTTTCTGCACATCCCTTGCCGCTTCATGGGTGTATTGCCAAGGATAACTACAGCATGCCAACTTACAGCCTCTGGCAGTGGTGGTGTTGCAGAGTCTCTGCAAGCTGACTAATTGTAAATCTCAAAAATCAGGTTTATGCATGTGTTAGGAAAGAAGGGATCTAGAAAAAGGTCAAAGCTTTCTCACTGGATCGTCCAAAGCTGTGCTCCTCAACCCACGCGTGGGGTTTGAACTTGCTCTTTCCCCCCGTGGTAGGAATCCATAGTTAATTCTGCTGATGCTGAATAGCATTTCTTCCTCTTTGCGTTGGGGCACATCAGAGGGAAGGCTCTTGCTTTCTCTCCTGAGGAAGTGATTTGGTTTTCCAGTCTCTGGAGCTGCCAACACCTGCCATCTGGGGATGTCTCAGAGAGCCGTTAGCTCCAGGCTCTTGCTTTGCTGCTGCAGTGTGTTTTGCTTACTCTGGCTGCGGTAGGAGACAACGGGTCACTTCTTACTGTGAGGAGCTGGGACTGGGAGAGGAAGTGAATGTTCCTCTGAAGGCTGTGGTGTGTGGCTGGGCTTTAGCTCTGGAAAGAGTTGTTAGGGCACTTTGTAATCCTCCTGCATGCTTTTAAGCTAAAACACCTTCTTAAGGCTTGCTGATGAGCCTTGCTGACTCGGACAGCATCCTCACAGCTGCAGCATCCACCCTGTCTGGACTGAAAATGGGCAAAGTCAAAACTTGATGGAAAATAAAATGCCAGTGGTCAGATCAATCCCAAACCTGGATCAAACTCTCTTTCCTGGTGACCTGGAAAGCACAGGCAGGCTTCTTGTAGGCTGTCTGGGGAAGAGGATGCTTCCAAGAGGTGTGGGAACACAGGTATTGATTAAATAAAGCACATGCTTCTCAGCTGGAGTGTGATAAAAGCCCTTCCTGAGAGCCTGCCAGAGCTGAATGATAGAAAATCTTTGTATTGGTCATGTTTTCTTAATCTTGTTTATCCTTGGGCTGGTTTGTATATCTGCACATGAATAACCTGGGTAGGCCTGGGTTGTTGGAGGCAGAAGGGTCTCTGAAGCTTTATAATCCTGAATTTAACTGTGTGGTGGATACAGAACGTGTTTTGTCCTCTCACGCTCCAGTCTGAGCTCTAGACATGCTCCAAAGTAGTTGCATCAGGCCCCGAAACTGCAGCCTAGAAGTTTCTATTTGTTTATTTCTTGTTCCATTGCTGCTTGCTGTGCAACTGATTTCCTTTGCCATCGTGACCACAGCTAAAATGCAGCTTGTGATTGTGTGCCCACAGGCCTGGAGACTCAAAAGAAACCCGTCCTGATAGTGGCAAAACATCTCTTGGTTTTCCTCCAGCAGAGGATCTTTTGCTAAGGGGATGGCAGATGGGGAGAGGGTGTTCTGGGGAAGTTTGTACCCGAAGCTGGAGCCTTCATCTCCTCCTGCTAACAGCAGCTACATGCTGCATGCCATTTGCCTCATTGGCAGAGTCTGTTCGGCGTTGATGGTGCTTCCCATACTCATGACTTGGAGCTGTTGTGTTTGTCCAGCTAGCAGAAGGGAGGCTCGTTAGCCCAGCCTTTCTTCTTGCTCTGCTGCGGTTCTTACTCATCGAAATAACCACTGTTGCTGGTTTCTCACCATCTCATCTTCTCCTGGAAACTAAAATTCAACTTCTGCTAGAGAATTCCCTGGATAGCAGGACCCAGAAATACAGCTGGGTGTCAGGACAGGCTTCTTTCTTTCAGGCTCTGCATATAGTTGAACCACAGCTGCCTAATGATCATGCACGGGGAAATAGTCCAGTGTGCAGAAGATACTGTCCCCGAGTTACTGGTGCTGATGTGGGGGTTATGGTGAAGCAGGGGCTCAAGGGCTGGGTTGATTTGCCTCTGCAAAAGTCCTGTAGTCTTCTTGGGCTTCAATGTCTGGTGAGGATTCAGAAAAACTTCCTTTAGCACATGTGTCTCTCTAAGTGTGCTGTGCTACAGAGAGCAAGCTCAGCTCTTTTAGGGGAGGTATTCCCACTGCCTACCCAAGCTTTCACTGACTTCTCCTGTGCACCCCATTGAATGTGAATTTCCCCACTGCTTAAAGTAAAGGAACAGTGGTTGCTTTATCTCCTTCCTACAGGTCAGTACAAGATGCAACAAACACAGAAACCAATCTGTGGAAGAACTTCTTCCCAGTGAGGGTGAGGGAGCCCTGGGCCAGGCTGCCCAGGGGGTGTGGAGTCTCCTTCTCTGGAGAGATTCCAGCCCCGTCTGGACACCGCCCTGTGTGCCCTGTCCTAGGGACCCTGCTTTGGCAGGGGGTTGGACCCCATGGGCTCTGGAGGTCCCTTCCCACCCCCTGCAACTCTGTGATTCTATGAAATGAACTGTGAGGCCTCAGAACAGACAGACACATCAGATTGTTGTTACTCTTGTATCTCCTTAGCCATTCCCCTGACATCATCTTGTTTCTGTTGAACTTCTTTTTGAGTGAGGCTGAGAAAGTTCCCTTTAATCAGACACAGAGGCACAGTGGGTACCTGTAACAGTGTTGGCAGAGCAGCACCACTGATGAAGGAAATGAGGAAGTAAATCTTCAGACAAGTAATAAAATAAACCAAACCTGGACAGTCTACAGCTTTGCATAAGCCTGGCTGAGCCCAGGGAACAGGAGGCACTCCTGTCATGCAGGGAGAATGCTGCCACGTTTGCTATCCTATTTTTTTGTGTGTTTAAAAAGCGTGACTGAGCTCACTAGGCAGCTTTCTGGGGCCTGACCAAGAGGCAGTTCCACGGTGTTACATGGAAAACCTGCAGCGGTGAGAAATGCTTGGAAAGGAAAGGTTGGAGGGAGCCTACAAGGAGCCAGGCACTTGGAAATGGGGCCATCAGTGGGTTTGAAGAGAGAGGTTGATGCAAGTGCCCTGAAGAGCTGAGTGTTGGCAGACAGGCTTTCTGTAACGCTCTGCTTTGGAAGGAGCATCTTCAGCCTCAGCCTCTGAAACACGAACACGCTCACAGTGTACACGTGTGTCACTTCATAGCTGACAGACTTCATCTCAAAGGAGGAGCCAAACCCAGCCTGAAACTGCCTAAAGATCATGCACAGGGAAATAGTCCAGTGTGTAGAAGATACTGTCCCTGAGATGATCCATAAGTTCTCCCTCAGTTGTGTCCTGTGCCTTGTTCTCTGGATTAACTGAGTTAAACCACTGTGTAACAGCTGGACCCTGGGTGGATACCTGTTCCCTTACCCCTTCCCTTCCAGGAGGCACGTGTTCCTTGCCCTCTTGTCCCCAAGTCTGTGTTGTGCTGCCCCTTCCCAATGTGCTCTCATCAGTCCCATCCTTCTTAGCCCCTTTTTCAATAGCATCAACACCACCTTGTTGCCAAGCCCTTGCTCCTGGGCTCTCTGATCCTCCAAGGAGAAAGCCTCTTGTTGTGCTTCCCAGGACCTGAGGATGGTCCCTGTGCAGTTGGGGTGCACTTTCTTTGTCCTCATAGACATGGGAAGGGTTCAAGCATGTTTGGGACTGCTGTTCCCATCAGGTTTTTCTTTTTGGTTGACCTTCCTCAGGCCCATGATGGTGTAACAGCTGCCTCTTGGGTCGTGCTTTAGGTTTCCTCACCCTCCCAGTTGCTTTAGAGTGTTGGCTTGTGACGTTTTTAATGGGAAGGAGAATTTGTCTTGTTCTTGATGAGTAGTGCCCAAGCTGGTAGGTTATTTTAGTATTTATATAGGGCCCTTAAAAAGATTGGTGTCCTCACCAGACACGTAACAGTGCCACTGAAGCTTTTCTTTGCCTTTCTCAGCATGATAAGTCTCTGATACAGCTGCATTCCAGGGCCTGTGCTTTTGTGTGGTTACAACCACGTTTTGTTCAGATAATAAATAAAATATAGATAAAATATAGCTGGAGAAGCTCTGGAGAGGTAGAGCTGTGGCAGGGCTGCAGCTCCTTCTAACGCTGGATTAGAAGTGTAGTCGTTGCAACAAGTTGAAACAGCCAGACTTGTCTATCTGGAGCACATCTGGGTGCTGTTCTGCTGAGGGTGATCACTTCTAGCATATCCTGAAACCATTCTTTGTCTTCTCACTCTGTGGAGAAGCCCTCATGAAAGCTAAATCACAACATTGGTTCTTGAAAGCCTGGTCAGTGTGACTGGAGAATGACTCACCCCCCAGATTAAGAATTGAGATTAACTTCTTGCCTGGGTATCTGTGTGTGAAGGGTAACGGGACCCAGGGGAGTTGTGCAGCTGAGAATGACATGTCTGCTTTGAAACCTGATTGTTGAAATAATTAATTGGTACTGAGACAGCTCTTTAACCTGGGGCAAGGTCTGATGGCTGGCACTCTGGTGACTCAGTGATTCCTGGCCTTGCTTACCCTCCAAGGGGTGGAACTCCTCCATCCTTGAGCAGATAGGTGTTGCGTACTGAGTTGTAGCATCTTGAGCTTGTGATCATCTCTTGCTTCTCATTATATCAAAGCTAAGGAAGATGTCCCCAGCATAGGAAGGCAAGAGGGGGGGAAATTGCAGGTTTTATTGTTCTCTTTTTTAAATTTAATTTTCAGTGGGTCATGCTAAACCTCTGTGCTTGAGGAGGAGTGAGGGAACCGCACGCTGGTTTGCAGTGACTCCAGAGGGAGAGAGCAGTGTGCTGTGGGTGAGGATGTCCTCAGCTGCCTTAAGTGACCACAGCCACCCTCTGTTATCCCCCAGGGATGCTGTTACTTGCACACAGAATTGTGCAGATGCTCCTTTGAGGCTGAAATGCTGGACTACAAGCTCCTGAACTGAGCACCTGATTAATGCTGTCTTTTCTTGTATTTCTTTTTTTGCTTTTCTCTCTGTTGCCTGCCTCCCTCCTTTCTCCTGCTTAACCCAGAAAAACTGATTGAGGGACTCAAATCTCCTGAGACTGCGCTGCTTCTCCCTGATATCCTGCCTCTGGCTGACCCCTTCGGTAGCACGTCAGACGCTGTGAATGGTAAAATTACCTCAGGGTGCCTCCTCCCCACTGTCTTAAGTGGCATGTCTTGTCCTGCATGGTAACTCTGCATGTTCCTCCCCGTGGGGCGCTCAGAGCAGCCACTGGTGCTGGTGAAACACAGTGTGTTGGGAAGTTATGGATTGTGCTGAGACAGATCCACCTCTTCTCCATGAGATTAGCATTGGAACTGCAAAGACTTGGTACCTGCGTTTAAAACCTGGGCTTACTGATTTGACACAGTGGTTGTGCCATGTGTGTTCTTCTGGTCTTGGTAGAAGAAAGTTAATTATTAATCTGAATAAGATGCAAAAAATCCCTCCAGTTCTGTGAGAGGCTGAGGTGTTGAGCTTGTGTGTCTCCATCAACCTTCAGCAGGATGAGGACAGCCTTGCCTTTGACCTGGGCCATATGCTAAGGACAGACCTGCTGGGCTGTTCACAAGCCTGGATGCACCAGGTTCCAGTCTGTGGAAAGATCTCAGAGTGTTGCAGAATTGTATTTTGATCTACTTACCCAACGTGCCAGTGACCAATAACTGCAGGCTGCAGTTGGTTGCAACCAGGTGCTTTTCTGGTCTGGGACCCAGCTAGCTGGTTGCCACCTCCTAGCAAGGTGGGAAGTGAGTCACCTGAAGTGACTTCTCCCTTTTGCAGATGTTGGCAGGCGTCTGAATGCTTCTAGGTAACAATCCTGCAAATCACAGACATCTGCACACTGCTATGCAAACAGGAATGCTCATTAATTTCTCATAGATTCACCAATTAGACCCTTCCTGGTCCTAGCATTTGGGTTCATCCTTGTTCTTTTAATTGAACTCCTTGTTGTTGATCCCTGAGGAAGAGATGCAGTGTTACACCTGGCTGGCACAATGGTGACTACTGTCTTCTGTGTCCCCTCCTCTTTATAGCTTGTCTAAACCCAGAACCTTCCACCCAGCTGTTGTAAACCTCTCCTTTTGCACACACATAATAGGGGTCACCTTTAGGTTGAGTTCCAAAACTTTGTTGCCTCTCTGCAATCTTTGGGTGCTCAGATTGGGTGGAAAACCAAAAAAATCCCACTCCTTGGGTTCTTACAAGCTGAACTGGGAATATGTGAGGGGCTCCACAGTCAGCAGCTTAATGATCTGTGACTTCAGTGCAGGAGAACCCATAAAGGTCAGTGTTTCCCTTGCAAAAGCTTGTCGCTATTTGCCCAGCTGCTGGCCTCCTGCTTAGCTGCAGGGTGGGTGGCATTAACCTCCATCCCACCCTCTGGCTTCTTGTGGCCAGTAGCATAGCAGACCCATCAGAGGGGTCACTAAAGGGTTCAGACCACTGCTTCCTCAGTTCCCACCTCTGCCATGCCCTGTGAACTAACCTCTGGCTTCTTCTCTGCTCTCCTGTCTGGTGCGTTTGGAAAGGAAAACCTGACGTAGCTGTTGAGAGCCTCATCCCAGGCCTGGAGGCTCCACTGCCCCAACGCCTTGTGTCCCAGACAGAGTCGGTTGCCTCCAACAGAACAGGTTGGTGAGGCAGGAGGGTGTTGGGAGGGCTGGGCTGGGTCATACTGGTGTGGGCTGTGTAAACAGACAGCGTGAACATCCCTCCTGCTTTTCCCACCAGTGGGAACTGGGCTTGCTGGTGTGGGTGCTGCGTGAGGGTCAGTGTTGTCCGCTTGAAGAGTGGTCTGGTATTCCTTCAGCCCACCCTTGCAGATCTGTAGGTGCCAGCAGACTGCTCCCATGAAGTGCTCTTGAAACCTGGAGCACTCGCTGACTTTTCTGCCTGGTCTTATGGGGACGTGGCACGATTCATGTCCCGTTCTTACTGGGAAGGCTTTGATCTGGCTATGTTTGCAGCAGATGGACTTGACTTATTTTCCAGGGTCTCTTCTGAAATAGCCAGTGCAAATAGTTTTATCAGAGAGTCCTCATGACCTTCCCTGCCTCCTCATGCTCCCCTTTGCACCCCCTACTTTAACCTGTCGTTTGTGGTGGGGGGATCATTGTGGTATCCTCTGCTTTGGAGGGCAGCTTGCCCCAGAGAATGTGTTATGTGCTGCTAAATACGTTGGGAATCCCTCTGCCCTCCATGCAGAGCAGTAAGGAATGTTTTTCATGGCAAAAAATGGTAAGTTTTGTGCTGGCTTCACATCAAAGCTCTGCAGGATAAGCAGGTGGGAACAGGGATGTGAGAACATGAGCTTAACAGTGTTTGTGTCCTGTTTAATGCTGCCCTGTGCTGTTGGATGTTAACCTGGATTCAGACTCTCTCACTGGGGAAGACTCTCTGCTTGACTGTTCTCTGCTTTCTAACCCTGCTGCTGACCTCTTGGATGAGTTTGCTCCTGTAGCTTTCGCAGCTCAGCCTCACAAAGGTAAACTGCCCCTCGGCCTCTGACACCCAGTGCCCCTCGGCCTCTGACACCCAGTGGGTCCTGGGGCAGGGTCTTTGGCTGTCGTGAAGCTGATGGGGTTCTGCACAAGGAGATGCTCTGCCCCATGTTCTAGTGGTGGGTTTCCCCACAAGCCAGTTGCTTTGTTTCCTTTTTATTCCTAAGCTGGTGAAACTTGGAACTCACATCGAAGGACTGAGGGAAAAATAAGGATAAAAATATTCACTGTGACTGCAGAGACACGATCTGACAAGGCAAGGGACGTGTTCTGTGACGCAGGGATACAGCAGAAGGGATGCAGTTGCCTTAAAGGGGGGGTAGGCTTATGGTACACAGCAACAGGTTTGAAAGTGAGTGTGCTCTCACTTTGCTTGGGATTTGAGACCTGCTTTGGTACTGCACTGCTGCTTCTGGAAGGGAGCTGATAATCACCAGGGCCGGTGTCGCAGGGTTTGGAAGGAAAGGGATCTTGATTTTTAACTCTGGTTTCTCAAGAGTTCATGTCCATAGTGTGTGACTGAGCTCTCTCAGGTCTGGAGAATGCTTTCCTTCTTCAAGGTTATTAAGAGAAGGTTCTGGAGTCAAGCTCCTCAAAGATGAGTGTGAGAACCACCTGGAATTGATGCTCCAACCACAGAATCCTGTCTGTTGTGCTTTACTAGGCTGGTTTGTAGCCTCTGAATTTTCCTTCAGGATTTCTTACCTTATTTGCTGCATACAGCACCAAGCTGAGAGAGAAGGGAGAATTGTTTTCCTGCTTGTGATGCCACCTAGTCCCTGAGGTGAGCTCAGACACCTTTGAATGACTTTTTGCCCAAACAGGGATGCTTGCCAGGCTTTCCCTCTCCTTAGGAAAGATAGCCCAGAGTTGAGTGGTGCTTGTACAGCAAACCCCCGAGCTATCAGCAATTGTATGTATACATGGAGCAGAATGGAAATAGGATGCTTGCACAGGCTCCCAGGTAGGTTGAAAAGAGCCACGAATAACTCCACAGATAGCAATGACAAGATGAGACTTTCTGTTAAGATGAAACATCTTTGGGGCTTTGACACTTCACAGGCTAGTCTTCTATCAAGAGTAAAAGCTCTCTACCTAAAGCTGACAAATATGCTAACAGGTTGTGTGTGGCACGATGCGAGAAGCGGCTTCTGGAGGTACACTGTCCTCTGGAGGATCAGACCCAAAAGAACAAAAAAACCCATAATTTTTATAGGAGTCAAACAGGAATGTTCCCATTCCTTGGAAACCATCGACTTGTACGTGTCCTTGCTAGGCTTTAGGAAATATTTCATGTGGTAATTGAGGACCAGACCCCTGGAAGGTATTTTAGGTGTCTAAAGTAACAAGCAGCGATGCACAGCAAGAGCCTGAAAGTCCCTAAAGGTATGTAATTGCCTGAGAAGGCAGATAAATGTCTCATTTACTGTTGGAGACCTGAAAGGGCCTCCCACCAAATGTCTAACTGCAGCTGATGTGGTTTGAAATCAATGGGGTTCTGTGCCAGAACCCTCTTTTTTGGTATCTAATTACATCTTCAGGCATTTAAACTTCTTGGAAAGGTGACTTCATATTGCACCTCTTGTTTTATTGTTGTCAGTGAAACCTCAGGGGGTTTGTCTCATGTAGATGACTGGAATTTCTTCTGTATTTTTCCCCCTCCCCAGCCTTTTTCTTCTCCCTGTGCATGAGCACCAGTAACCAGGGAGCTAGGTTGCTCTCTTGAAGCGTCCTGATACCTGGCAGCCACTGGATATGGCAGAGAACATCTTCAGCCCCCAGGATCTCAGGGCCCAGGCTTTTCCTACAGCTTTGAACTGTGCCAGTTGTTCAGCTTTCAGATTGGCCACGTTTTATTTTGGTTCTCAGGCCTTGGCTTGCTCTTTGTTTTGTATTTCCCCCCTTTTGTATTTAAATGGCTCTCTTACTGCTTGCCTTCTCTACTAAGGACTTAGCAACTTTATTTCACCTTTTAAAATGAAACTCCTGCTTCTAAACCCTGTCTCTGAAAACAGAAAGATGTCCTAACCCTTTTTAGCCACGCTAACCAGCCTTCTCTGCTATCTTTGCTTCTTTACCTCTGTTTCTCCTTTACGCTGCAGAAGATACTAACCTGATATCAGGCTTTGATGCTCCTGAGGGCTCTGAAAAAGTGACAGAAGATGAGTTTGACCCAATTCCAGTGTTGATATCCAAAAATTCACAAGGTAAGCCAGGATTTGGGGGTGAAAAGGGGAAGGGAAAACCAAAAAACCACAAGGAATAGTTGTGGGGCAGTGGTGCTGCAGCACGTGTGAAGCGATTCAAATCCTAAGATGCTCTCATTGGAGATGTTAGTGAGCTTAGCCTTCCTCTGATTTATTGCATTGGCCTTGAAATTTCTCCAGCTTCTGATGGTGAGAAGATTGCACATCCAGAGAGATTATAGTGCAAGCATCGTTAGGTCCCATGAATTAATTACCAGCCTGCCTGGCAGGGCACACAGACAGCGCTGCGGCTGAAGTGCGATGGAGAGCTGTGTCCTCCCCGATTATTTACCGGTCGTGCCAGTGGGAGGAGGTCCTTTGGCCTGGCAGTGAACTTGGCATGAGGGACAAGAAAGGGAGATGATGAGGATCCTCCATAGCTCTGCAACTCCTGCTGAAAGTGGGGTTCTTTTTTCCCTTCTGACTGGTGACTTTTCAAAGGCGCTTGTGGGAACTGAGCATGAGAAGTTTGGGAGATGCCACCCCCTCCTTGTGAAGAGCTTTGAGCAGCCAAAGTCCTTACGGCAGAGACTGAAAAGTTTCTTCTACAGCATCTGTATCACCTAGATCCCATTAACGTGACCTTTGGAAGCAGTTCAGCCCTGTGTGGGGTCAGGGCTCCCAGCAGCACTCTTCCCTTAACAGCAGGAGAAGCTCTGTGCTTTGTAGCTCATGCAGGGGCAGAATTAAGGCAGCGTTTCACAGTCTGCTCAGCCAAGAGGTCTTCACTCTGCAGTCAGGCCACTGAAAGGTTTTGATTACAGCTTTTGCTGAGCTGGCATATGTTTAAAAACACATGCCAGGGCTCCCTTTTTGTTGTTGTTGTTGGTTTCTCTTTGAGTTTGGTAGAACTTTAACTTCCTTAAGTCCCATTTTGTATTCCCAGCAGGAATGTGCTGTGCACCCAGCCCCTGATACCGGCTTTCAAAGAGTGATGCTCGTTAGAAAAAGTTCTCAGACATTACAAACCCTGCTCCTGCTGAGACATTTCTCCTGAAGCTGGGCTAAGATAGGCTGCCTTGAACAGAGAGGAACATCTCTCCTTCAGTATCAAAGCACCAATTTTAGAAAGCCACATGATAGCTCAGCTCTCCTTGAAGTAGCCGGCAACTCAAAGATGCTCTTAAAACAGCAACTCATTTTCAAGATTCAAAGCTCTGCACAGGCCTTTCCAGAGGCTGTGGGAGTTGTAATTGCTTTGTAGAGGCTTTAGTGAGGACAGGGTTCTGCAGCTTGGATGTAAAACCTTTTGGGGGGAGGGGAGGGGAGGGGCGGGGTGGGGGGAAGAAATGGTTTGTAGAGATTTCTTGGCTGCCGTGATGTTTGTCCATGCAAGTCGAGCTTTGGGGTGGGGAGAGGGTGGAAGAGTGAGCAGGGGAATGTCATTGCTGTCCAAGTAATGAGAAGAGCTTGAGCAAATTTTATCTGCTTTGCTTTGACTTTATTTTTTTGTTTTCTTGCTTGCTTGCTCTTGAACATCTGAAACTGTCGTGTGTGTGTGTGTGTCCTGCTCAATACTGAATTCCTATCTCTCACACTTCCAGGTGGGCATTCTAGAAACAACAGTGGAAGCTCTGAGTCCAGTCTTCCCAACATAGCCAGGTCTTTACTGCTGGTGGATCAGCTCATAGACCTGTAGCAGTGACACAGTAGCAGACGCAGTTTCTGTAACGTACCTAATCCTCCGTTTTCATTTCCAGAAGAGTTACTTTCAGTTGTGGTTCTTTTGCTCTTTCCCTTCCCCTTCCCCCTTCCTTAATTAAAAGAAAAACAAATCTGCCAACAGGAGACAGTCACCCACCTTTCTCCCTGTCTTCCCATGCCCTAGGAAAGATTTCTGTCTTGGTTTTCCAGGTAGTCCTCTCTAAAGCTGGTAAAACCCCGTTCTGGTTCCTTCTGCACCTGTCTTTAATAGCTGATGTCTAAAGGGAGCACCGTCCTTAGCCGCCCCTGCTGAGATGTACACGTAGCACCGTGGAAAGCCTACCTGTAAATGAATTAGACAAGCATAGCTGACATGATCCCTGTGTACAACAGCCTCCTTTCTTCTTAGAGTAGTGTGTGACCAGCTGTGTTTCAATCTTTGTGGTTGGGTTTTGTTGGGTTTGGGGTTTTGTTGGGTTTGGGGTTTTGTTGGGTTTGGGGTTTTGTTGGGTTTGGGGTTTTGTTGGGTTTGGGGTTTTGTTGGGTTTGGGGTTTTGTTGGGTTTGTTCCTGTTTTTATTGATGAATAAGCCAGGAGGAAGAGGATGGATGAAGTCAGTAGAGACGTCCCTCTCCTGCAGAGCACAGGTTAGGAGAGCTGATGTTCCTAAATTGCTTCAGAGGAGGAGAAAGCACCAAATTCCCCCTGAAGTAGCCTTGCTGTGATGGTGCATATGAGTTTTGACTGCCCGCAGCTAATGGTTTGCTGTTTAAGGCTCCTCCTTGTGAAGGAACTGTGCTTCCTTGGGGTGGGAGAACAAAAAGAAAAGGAAAAAAAAAAGGGGGGGGAAAAACTCCATGAAAACCAACCCAAACCAGATTGTTCAAGCTGCAGAAATTACCCTCAGTGGAACATGACGAGGTTTCGAACCAAACACGTGTGAGTAGAGCTGTGACTAGCATTTTGTTGACCTTTTTTTGGATGCAGAGGGCATTGTGGCAGCAGCAGATATTTTCTGTGATTTCTTTTCTGTGTTTGAAAAAAGGAAAAGAAAAAAAGAAAAAAAAAAAATCCCCCCACCCCTGACCCCAACCTCCTGTAAATTGTGTATGAAACAAACTGTCCTACAGTTGTCTGTCCATTTTTAACCCTGGTTTTAGTCAAGCATCTGGTATCTGTTCTGGGCTCCCCGTTTTCCCTTGTATCTGCATCTAGTGCAAACTGGTTGTTCAGTATGGGACCGTTTGTTTTGGTAGACAAAGATCACCCTGGACTTTACTCCACTCCTCAGTCCCTGTGGAACAAGCCCTCACTGGGTTGCAGCAGGTTGACACAAGTGCTGCTCCCACCTGCTGGGCTTTTCCCTTTTCTTTCTCCCTTCCCACGCTCAGTTTTGTCAACCAAGCTGGGTTCTGCTAAACTTGTTTTTCCCTTGGCTTTTGGTCATGAAGTCTGGAATTTCTATCTTGTATTTGAAAGCTCTTTCTGAACAGAAGGACTCTTCCTCTGTCGTGGATTAATTACTAGCTTCCTGCTAACCTTGTGTATGTGTATGTAGCTGTATTAGTAACAGTGCAGTTTCTCATGTGCGAAAGTTGGAACGACTGACCCGTGTATGTACTGACCTCTGGCTAAGAAGGAAAGAATCAAAGTTCGTGACTCCTCCTTTCCTCTCCCCAGTCTCTCTGCTATTTCCCCCACCCCAACACTTAGTTTAACAAATTCTGTAAATAGAAACTACCATCGATTTGTGTCTGCTCCACCTTTACTCTTCTTTTCAAACCTCCACTTAATAATAAAAGTATTGCTTAAGTGTGTTGTATCATTACATGTGTATACTGCACTTTCCAGGAGAAGCTTTACATGAGAACTATGGAAATGACCTTAGGAAAATTGTGGATAGAACTCTATTATTTTTTTGTTTTATATTCCTAAAGCACAGGCAAAGCTGGACTGGAAAACACGAAGCCGCTATAGATAGAAAGTTATTGTATAGTCAGATACTGAGATTATATGAAAAGAGAATGGATTTTAAAAAGTTAACCATCTACTGTATATTAGAAACAAAGATTTCTGTGAATTAAAGTACTTTTAAAGAATGTTTAAGATTTTAAATCTAATGGCACTTGTTCAAGGGTTCTGGAAAACAAAATGATAAATGCACTGGGTTGTTCATAATGCTATTAAATAAGCAGATGTGAATGTTTATTTTATTGCTTTCTCCAGTAGCTCTTCGTGGATCTGGGTGGGAAATACACGTTTGGAGAGGTGGCTCTTACCTAGACCTCCTTCATCAGAAAGCACTTGCTGCTGTTTTGTGAAGTGAATGGAGAATGGGAGAGAGATGAAGCGAGTGGGTGCTTGGGATGAAGTTTAAGCTCTCTGAAAACCGGGGCTGCCCCGCAGGCCTTGGGTTGGTGTCGTTGTGCTGCTTAAACCTCGAGGAGTTTGTGTGAAAGCTGCTGCTGTGAAGGAGCGAATTGAACCCATCACCTGCTGTCTGCATGGGAGACAGTTGGTACCCCGTGTGCTGTACCTTGTTTGAACCCTCAGGACAGGTTTCTGGCCCCTTTCTAAGGGTCGTGGGGTCGGGTGGTGATAAATAGCAGAATACAGACCTTCAGGGGCAACTCTCCTCTCGGCCCAGTACGTGCTGTTTGCTGACATGGGGATGAGGGAGGAGCCTTTCTGCCCTAGCAGGCTGGAGCTGGTAGTGGTGATCTTGGCATTAACTGTTTTGAGGGATCCTCCTGGTGTAGGATACTACACGTGCAGCCAGGGTATGTGGAGCAATTTCCTTTCGAGTTAAGGTTGTGCTTTGGATACAAGAATAAGCTCTGGTGTTGGGGGAGCGAGATGGTCACAGGAATCCTTGGGGCTTAGATGTTGGTTCTTGGGCATTGAACACTGGAAATGTCCCCAGTTCACCTTTAAACTGGATGAGCAAAAGTGCTGCACCCCCAGTTCAGAGATCAGCAAACTCGTGGTGTATCTGGTGATAACCACTTATCAGGAGCATCTGTCCTGAAAATAGAAGGTGCTGCAGGTTCCAAGTCTTCATGAGAAGTTCCTTGGGAGTTGGCCAAGGCTGCAGGCTCCATGCAACCTGCTGGAGAAGTCCAAGACATGGGTGGAAGAATCTTGGCTTTGTGGCAGAGTTTCTGCACCTCCTAAGCCTGTCTCCACAGCCCGATGGCAGCTCGGGTGAATCTGTGTAGAGCAACATGAATTGTAGAGGGCTGTTCTTGTCAAGGAACGATGATGGCTTTCTTCAGCCTGAAGGTTTGCAGGGTGACCTTCCAAACCCACATTATTTAAAAATTGATCAGAAAAACATTTAAAAAATTATTATAATGAAAGTTCAGATGTGATTAAGACCAAAGGCAAGTTTAGGGGTATCCAAGCCACCATAAACCATGGAGCATGTTGGCCTCTGACTACAGAAAACATCATCAAGCCCAGGGTGTGCAGCATCCCAGGTGTGTGTGTATGGAGCAGGTCACTCTCTTTTTGGCCAGTGCATTTTCTAGTTTAGGAAATCTTTTGGGACTGGGTCAGAGTTTGGGAGTAGCTGGCATGGATGTGTGGTAAACAGGAGAGTTCCGATGAATGGGGCTTACTGGTTAAACTGGGTGAAACTAGTTCCTGTGACCTCTCTTTGAGGTGGGCAGTGCCTGTTAAACCTGCATCACTCCAGCAGGAATCAGACTTGGGGTGAGGGGGTTACTGCATCGTCTGTTTTGGGGAGGGAGAGGAGCTGTGCTCTGGGGCCAGCAGTGCCTTGCTGCAGCATCAGCTCTCCTTATTCCCTGGGGGAGACGGGTGGGCTGCTCAGCTGGGATGGTTTCAAGGAGAGAAACTGGGAGATGTGTGCTGCTGCCCTGCACAGGAGCAACTATAACCCCCAGCAAGTCACATTTTCAGCTCGCAGGCTGCACCCTAGAAGTGATGTAACGCTGGGCTTGTGCACGTAGCCATGGGGGGAAACCAGTCAACAGCTGTCTGTCTTGTTCATAAACCACAGGAATACGGTGTGTGGGGTTTGTGTGTTCAACATCTTCCCTGTCTTGTTTTGCACAGTGCAAATGACTGCACGAGTGTGCCCAAACTCGAGCACTAAACCCCTTCCCATGTGGGACTGACAAAGCCCAGCTGTGCTCCCAGCTCTCCCCTCTGCTGGGGCTCTGGGCAGAAGCATTTAATTCCACTGTGCAGTGCTGGTGATGCTGTCCTTCAGGTGATGCTTTGGTGGTGAAAGCACTGTGTGGGGCTGTTGTGAATTGCTGTTGAGTGATGTTGCTTCTAGGAACACAAGGAAGAAACCTCAACTGATTGAAGAGCAAAGGAAAGTCTTTTGACCCATTTTAAATGCTGGACCAGTAACAGCTGTGCTGGTTTTCCATATGTTGAGACCTTCCTGGCTTTGGGCTTGGTGAAATGAGGAGAGTTACTCGGTGGAAGAGTAGCTTTAAGACTCCAGGAATGTTTCTGTCTCTCCTCACCTCCTTGTTTTGGACTCTGCTCCAGCAATGTGCCTGTCATCTTGGTCCCTGCTCTGCTTCCTCTCAGCTCCCTCTAATAGGAACAGTAACTCTTGTATGGCTTCATTGCTTCCTTTAACTGTGGAGGAGCTCCATGGCTCAGCGCTGCACCTCAGTGCCCAAGGGCCTTTACTCCAGGTTGCATCTGACTACACGCAGGGTGGTTTTATTACTGGAAGGGAACCTGAGTATGGTTTAGGGGTTGTTCCTTTGGTACATACCTCTGAGCCTGGAATAAAAAAATCCTGTGTGAGTCTCGCACAGGGTAGAGAGAAAAACCTTGTGTATCACCTCAAGCTTCTCTAAAGACGTTGGGCTGCAAAGATGTTACACTGTGGAGCTCTGCAGCTGTTAGGAGTGAGTGTGAAAACCTGAGCCCTGACTGAGAGCGGAAGGGATGCTTCCCTGTGCAGTAACACCCAGGCCTTGGGGGTCCAGAGGAGGAGGGGACCAAACAGGCAGTTGCCCACCGCCAGCGCCTGTCTCGGCGTAGGCAGGTGTTAGGAGATGCTGTCCTTGCAGAGGAGGCATCTCTCTGTGCACCAGGGGCTGCGGGCGCTTTCTGTGTCGATTCAAGCAAACCATCTGCCCCATCTTCCCACATCTCTTGGTTGTGAAGGGGAGCAGAGTCATCGCAGAGAAGGGGCAGGGTGCCAGACAAGAAGGCGCTCGTAGCGTCACGAGGTTTGGCTCTTACCAGCTCACAGGGTGCCCCTTTCCCTCCTGTGCTGTGTCACAGAAGAAAACTCTTGTCCCTTTTCCATGAAAGTGTCTCTGAGCGTTTCAGTCTCTCTGGTCTCAGACCTGCTGGAGTGTCCATCAGCACTGGCTAACTTCAGTTCTCTGTCAGCCGACCAGTTACGCGGCGTGCGCCTCCCAAACGATGGCCTGCAGAGCCCGTGGCTGCTCCCAGCAACGCATCCCGCTAGCTCTGACCTGCCCTTCACACCGGGGGCTTTGGGTTCCTTTGGCTTCATTGCACGTAGCTCGGACCTTGTGCAACAGAGGAGGTTGCCAACAGCGAGGGAAGATGTCTGAGCCGCTCGAGTTAGACTTGGCACCAAAGAGAAGAACGCCAGCGCGGCGTCAGCCTTGTAGTGATGCTGCCACAGGGTCACCTGGGCCTGGCCCTTTGCTTTCTGCCAAGGGAAACTGAGGGAACCCAAGAGAAGGCACCTGAGCTCACATGTGGTGGGATGATGTCTGGAAGCCAGGTCTTCCTCCTGGGAGATGGGAAAAGTGAACATGGGAGCATAGGTGGTTCCCTGAGGTCAGGAAACCCCCAACCTTCTCAGGTCACCGCTGTGTGTTGGTATCGCTGTGCCTGTCGCTGCTGTTCTGGAGTCTTGCTGTATGGCCTGGCAGCTTTGCACAATGCCAGCGCTGGACTATGGGCCAGAACGAGTTCTGACCTCAGCATCGCTTTGTTTCATCCTCCCAGAGTAGATCCACAACTCCCATGCTGGCTGTAGCAAGGGAGAAAACTGTTTCTGAGGGTTTGGTGCCTGTATCACACAGGAGGGGCAGAGAGAGCAAGAAAGATTTGGAAAAAGTAAATTTTTTCCCTCCTGAAAATAGAGCATTCTGCCCATCCTATAGTGCCACCAAGTCCAGAGACACGTGCTGCCCCTGTCCTAAGCAAGGGGGCTCACGTCCCACCCACCCTTCTCCTCTGTCCTAAACGTCATTGCTTACACGAACACAGACACCTGCTAACACAGGTAACTCTCTAAACCCAACATTCTGCTCAGATGACTTGCTTGCACTACTCTTGTGACAAGTGGGTTTCCATTGGGGGAACATTCACTGTGATAAATGCCCTTTTCCTTTTGTTTTCCCCTCTGCTGTAGTTTGGAGTGGGTAACTCAGAGGCGTTTCAGTGATGTGGTGACTGGTCTTGCTCCATTTCAGCCTCTATCCTCAAAAATCTCACTGGTAAATACCTAAACAGGCTCCTGGGATTAAGCACTGCAGTTCCTGTAGTGGGAGATGAGCACCTGAGGTTAAACCATCGCTGACTTTGGGAAAGACGGGTGGTATTTTTGTAGGGTAACTGATAAAAGGTCCAGCTACCCACACTGTCCTCTCTTGAGCAGTGTAATGTGTCCAAGTGAATCATTTCCCAATAAATACCAATTTTGATGCCTAAGGATTGACTATGGTGTTTTTAATGGTGAGAAGTGGCTGCGAAGAGGTCAGTGTGTGTCCATCCATGGACATGGTCAAGAAGCACCTACAGACGTGGTGCCTTGGGGGCTGCGATCGGTGCACAGACGTTGATGGTTAACCCAGGCAGAGTTTTAACCTGGGTGATGAGGTTATTTTGGGTGGGTTGGGTAGCGCCTCGCTTCTCCAGTGGTCAGTGGATACTAACCAACCCCCCTCCTCCTCGGTCTTCCTGCAATTCCTCCTGCTTAGTTTTCACGTGCCTCTTTCCTATCCTTTTGCTAACCAATGACAATGACACACTCCTAACCTGCCAGTAGTTCTTTGAAGGTAAGATCTCTTCTCTTCTGTCTGTGTGAGTCGTAAGGCGAAACCAACCCCATCTTGGGCTCTTGTTGAGTGGAGACGAGCAGAACAGCAAGCCTCTCCCCGCACTGCCTCCGTACACTAACGCAGAGGCGAGCCAGCTCATTAGAGTTACGTTAAGATACCTGATTAAGTCATGGAATGGATTGTTTAAAATCATTTATCCTGCAGTGGTTTAAACTGATGCTGCTGTAGATACCAGGACTCATGAAAAGCTGTCAGCTGACCTTCATTTGGTGAAGCGTGTATGTTACTTCAGCACACCGCAGGGCATCCCTGTGTGTTCTACACGCCCCGGTGTAATTCCACGTACCCGTGGGGCAGCTCGCAGAAACCAAGGCTGCCCCAAGCTGTACACCTGCTCGCAGGCAGGAAGCAACAGAATGAAACAACTAAAATTGCCCCTTTGCTGGAGCTTCACTCCAGGCAGCAGCGTTAATGACGTGCAGACCTCTCCGATGGTGGGTGGCAGAGAAAAACCTCGTGGAGTGGTGCTGAGAGAGTGCTGGGTGCGCCCGCTCGTGTGTCAGACATCTTCCATCTCTTTCTGAACGCTGGTACTTCGTGGTGTCCCCCAGCTGGGAGGCAGCGTTGAGCTGCGTGTCAGTTTGTGTGTTGTAAACTCCTTCCCTGGCATTTTAATTTTTATTGCTTTTTTTTTAATTTGCCCTCCCTCTCCTTCCCATGTTCCATGTGTGATGGTGGGTTAAATCTGAACGGCATGCCATCTCTCGTGTAATGAGTACCTGTCAGTCTTTTCTGTGACTGTGGGGATGGAGGCAGTGAGTAATACTCTTCTCTTGCATTTTTAGGTCTGCAGAGGAATCCGGCCCCGTTCCCCGTTGTAGCTCTTGAACTCCGTAAGGGACCTTCCGGCGGTGATGGACTTGCTTTGTACAAGGGTCAGTCTGAGGTGCTGGAGGCGAAAACGCAGCACAACTCCGAGTCAGACTACCTAACGAGAGATGGTCCTTCAAGCAACAGCTCCTTCTACAGCAGCGAAGGAGAGGGGACAGACCACGAAGGAGATATTCTGGATTGCAGTGGGTCCCGGCCTTTACTGATGGATTCGGAAGAGGAGGAGGAAGGCTGCAAGTTGGGTGTGGGGTTCCTGCAGTCTGTGCCCAAGGAAAGACGTGAGGCCTCCAAAGAAGATCCCCACTCCCAGTCTTCCCAGACTAGAGCAGGGGAGACGCTGTTCCCTGCCTTCCAGTCACACACTGGCGAGGTGTTTAACGAACCAGATGTTTTTGCCACGGCTCCTTTCCGAAGCTCGAGAAAAGTGCCTGATGAGGCGGATGTCTTTACCAAAGCTCCTTTTATCTCCAAGGGCAACGCGGCTCTTAGACATCCAGAAGAACCAGATGTATTTCTGAGAGCCCCTTTCACTAAAAAGAAAAGCGTGGAAGAGTTGATGTCTCATGGTAAGGAACCGTTCACACCGGCTGTCTTCCTAAGCCAGGGAGGCGACGTCCAACACAGAGCAAACCCCGCATTCCCAGGCCTGGATCCATCGACACATGGGTCCCCAGCCTCAGCACGATCTCCATACCCCTCTGCTGGGTTTACTCAGCCAAGCAATCTTCATCCCTCTTCTGTAAGAGCCGTGGAGACCCAGGAGAACATCCCTTCTAAAGACGTGCTGCAGGAGCAGGGTGGTGCGCCCGCAGAGAGGAGCCAGGGAGGACATGCACTGCCCCAGGAAGCCGTGCTGGGCTCCGTAGCGAACAAACCTTTCCGTCCGCAATCCTTGTCAAAATATTCCCGTCACTACAGCCCAGAAGATGGGCAGGGACTCGAAGTCAAGCCCATAGCTGCTTACAAAGTGGTTTCTCAGACCAACAGACAGGTGATAGCGGGATCTGTCTCTGTTGCCCCTCTCTCTTCCAGGACTACAGAGCTGCCCGGCGGGGACCCCTTTGCTTCAGCACCATTTCCTTCCAAAGTGGGAAAGCAAAAGCCTTAATCTGCTGTGAGCTGGGAGGTGAGCTGCCCTCTGACCCCCTCTCATGGGACCCTGAACCTCTTAGCTGCAATGAATGATATAGCAATATATATATATATATATAAAATTATTATTTTTTGGTCAGAACTCTATTTGCAGTGACATATAGTTGAACCATTTTAAGTTATGTTAGTCCAATCGCCTCACTCTCAGGATCTTCATATCCTTTTCAGATGCTTCTTCTCTTCCTCCTCTCCCCATCTTTCCCCCTTTATTTCTCAGATGCTTTTCCAAACCAGTAATACCCCATATTTTCTGGCCCTGGCTGGGGAAATGCATTATAAGATGAATGAGGAGGTTTATTAACTATGGAGCAAGTCAAGCTGGACTTGCTAGTGCTCTGGCCAGGAGAAATGATTTCACAGGTTCAAGGGTTACAGCGACTTTCTTGGCAGAGGGGGCTTGTGGAAGGGAGCAGGGCTGCTGCTTGGAAGGGATGGCAAACCCGGCTGCCACAGCTCTTGTGTGCAGGTGGACGACGTGCACTGAGTGAGAGTCAGGCGGATGCTGCCCTGGTTTGCACAGCGCTGATGTGAGCAGAGCCACAGCATTGTGAGTGAAGTGGTTCTGCCCCGGGGTCTGTGCCAGAGCCTGGAGGAGTCAGTGGAAGGACTCATGGTGCCTTCGGTCGCTTGTCCTGCAAGCTGTGGGATGCAAAGCAATCAGTCGGGCTCTTCTGTTGCCGTTGTTGGGAAGATCGAGTGATGGGGCAAAGCTTTTGGTTTTACACACGTATTTCCTGCCTGGTTTACGTAGGACCCAGAGGTTTGTTTAGGGTGTTGTGAAGGAGAGTGCTGTGCATTGCTACAGTATTAAAAATACTCCTTAGGGAAAAACTTCCCATGCAGAGAGCTCCGTGGCTGTGACCATGTACCTCCTGGGGTGTGATGCAGCCACTGTTCGGTCAGGCTGCCCTGTGTGAGCAGAGAACCAGACTCTGTGTCTGTCAGTTCAGCCTTCTTGTGTTCCTGTTGATTAAGGATGAACCTCAACAAAAGCCATTCGTGCTCCTTTGGCGATGTCTGCTGTGCTTCAGAAATACAAAGACAACTTTCTGTTTGGTCAGTGGTTGATGGAGTGGATCTAAGGAGGAAAAATTGCCTGGGCAGAACCCAAGCAGCACTTTGCACTCCTCTTTTCAGTCAGGAGTAGGGTGGAGATAAGTGTGAAACCTCCCATCTTTACTTTGCAGAATGCCTAGTTGCATAAGCGGTCTTGGATCTGCTATTTATGGCCCTCAAAGGCTACCTGGAAGCATGGCTTGGCTTTCAGACCTTGGCAGCATGGTAATCCTCCCTCCAAACGTGTCTTGATGCTGCAGAATGTCTCCCAAGGGAAAGAAGAAAATAAATAATGGTGGTTTTATTTTTAAGGACATCTATGGAAAAAAAAATCCCCATTGATTCCAGTAGCATCTGGCCAAGTCTCTTAAAAGCTTTCACTGTGGCCGTTCCCAAGGGGGTTTGTTCATTACAGTGTGAGCTGGAGCCTTGCGCTGGGGAGGGGGAGGACACATCTTGCCTTTGGGATCTCCCACTGGTGGCTTTGGGTTCTTGGGGCATTTACAGGGGAATTGCTGGAGCAATGGCTTGGTGGCTGAGGTCAGGATCAGTCGTATGTAGGGCAGGGACCTGGTGTGTTCATACTCACAGGGCTGCCAAGTACTGCCAGCTTACAGAGGGAAGGATCCACCCCAGCTCTTCCTGTGTGCTGGCATCTCACCCTGGAGAGCTTCTGCAGCAAAAAACAGACTTCAGTCTAGTTTTGCATGGAAAAAAGCATCACCACCTCCAGTACACAGCTTTGTCCAGTACCCAAATAAGAAGCATTAAAGGAATGCAACAGGCATGTTAAAGATGCACACAAAGGCTGCTTAATCAAAGCAGAACATTACACAGCCCAGGAGCGTAAGGGAAGGATGGATGGCAAAACCCTGAATGCCAGGAGACAACTAGCAAAGCATCTGCACATAGGACTTACCCACTGCTCCATGATTCCTTTCCCCTCCCTGAATTCAGCTGCCCTCCAAAACAACACTTCTGAGCCAAATGCTCGGCTGGACGTGCCTGTCGCAGGGATTGCCTGGAAGGGCAGAGGAGAAGCTTGGACAGAGGCCTGTGCAGAAATGCTGAGTTTTCTGTTTCAATATATCCCTGAAAGGGGGTTTTGTTTGAAATTTATCCCCACACCCGCCCCAAGCCGGTTGTTGCTGGGTTGGGTGGGTGAGAGATGCTGAGGTTGATGGCAATACCCAGTTCAGGGGGTACCAAGGAGATTGAGTGGGATGACCCAGATGTATCTCAGTACGCAGCCTGCATGCAGCCAGGAGGCTGGACTGGACCTCGAGCTGTTGAATTCTCTTGGGGAGCTGCTGGAAGGGAAGTCGGGCCTTGGCAGCACAGGGATGACTCGGGAATGGGGAGATGCTTCACTGGAGTGAGCGGGTTCTGCGTCTGAGGTGGGGGTTCAAGGTGTTCCCTCTGCTAACTGCATTTGGGTCCTTCTTTCTTTTTTACTTGAAAAACGGCTTTTGGATAATTCTGTGAAACTTCTCTGTCCAGGTCTGGCTGGATTTTAGCCCGTTCCCCTTCCCGCTCAGACTGCAGCCCCGGCGAGGCGCGGATGAGCCGTGCGTAGCTCAGCCCTTGCAATCCTGCAGCCCCAGCCAAGGGAGAAAGGGAAAAACACACCGAGGATGCTGCAAGGGCTCGTTCACAGCCCTGATTGGTGTCAGGCTGAATTTCCAGCTAGTGTTTTGACAGCTTTTATGTTCTTTGAGCACTTTACACACAAAGAGCAAGCTCACCGTGCCCCAGAAGCTACCAGTCCTGCCAGCGTACAACCAGCGCTTACGTGGTTTGAAACCTTTTCCAGGGGATGGAGGCAGCTGGTTTGTATCCCCGTCCGTGAGCTCTGAAGGAACGGGACGTTGGGTTATGGTCAGAAACATGAATTTCAATGCCAGTTAGTCTGATGCCCGTCTCATTTCCAGCCTGTATTCCTCCTGCCCCTGCACTGCCAAGCACAGCAGCATCAGCTTGAAGTGGGATCTTCATTTCTGCAGTCCCTGATGCTTGCTGAACGTGCAAGAATAATGCTAATTGTTTTCTTTGCCACGCGACTGGTGATCTTAATGAAGTAAGGCCACAATGCAGCGTTTTGAAGTCCATTTTCTGAACAGAACCACTGGTTTAATCTTTTTTACTTAAAGCTGTAGTAAATTCAGCCTGCCTGGGGGTCCTCACGCCCGGCTGGAGGGTCAAAGTTACTGCTGCAGCCTCACGACAATCTTAGATTCTGGGCAAGGGACTAGTCCTTACCCCGTCACCAACGTCATCCTCAATGCACTTACAAGTCTCTCTGCAAAGTCACCAATCGGAGTTTTCTGTGTGCAAACTGAGAACAAAAACACAGTCAGCTCGCTGCCAGGACGTCCTTACAGCGCACCTAACGGGACCAGTGGCCGTGGGGGTAACCTGCTGCAGGATTTGGGGGATTTTGCCCCTATCTCCTCTCCTGCTCAGCTCAGCACCGGTGGGACGCGGCATCTGGTGAAGCCGTCACACACTCGATGGGTGAGGCACGCTGCGCATGGAGCACGGAGCTGACGTTAAGCTGGTGTGCAGCGACGCAGTCGAGATGCGCAGTGCTGGAACGTGGGATGTAAGCAGGACGGAGTGCAGTGGGTCTAATTGATGAACTCTCAATCACTCCAAAGCGGTAATCGGTTCCTTTAACTCAGCTTCCACCAAAGACTCTTTTGTTGGGGAGTTGAATTTTTTTTTTGGGGGGGGGATGTTTATTTCTTGTGTGTCTCATGGTGTGAAATCAAGGCCTTTCAGCACACCAAAAGACTCCAAAGCATTTTTCCAGTAGAACCTTGACACAGAAATCTTGTTCCGGCTCTGAAACACATTCCTGAAACCTGATCAGCTGGGTTAGTGCTTCTAAAAGTAATCCACGGCTGGTGGTTCCCACTGTAGGTGGGGTAAATACCCTCACGCACACCTAGAAACACTCCCCTGTGAAATTAGAGGGATAACGATGCTCCAGCATTCCCCGATGCCTCCCCTCCAGTGCAGGAATAATGCTCTGTGGGGTTCGGGAGAGCAGAGCCAGGAGCTCAGTTGTAGGATGCAGCATTGCTATGCCCCGACTCCAGCAGTGAAAGAAACTCTGTTTCGCTGTGGAGTGGAAAGCCGGAGCTGGGAGCATCCGTGGTCTCCATTAAATGTGACAAACAATCTGTGAGCTGTGCCTGAAGAGCAGGGCTTCATTTGCACCGCACTGTTTTTAAGGTAATTTGTTAACGGTCTTGGAAGTACCTCTGACTTGCAGGTTTGGTGGAGTCAAGGTTTGCACTCCGGGTGTGATCCTCTTGTATTTCTGGTAATCATGATGAAGAAACATTTTGAGTTGTAAACTTAACGTACATTTTATTAAAACTGTATCTGATTGCAATACCCTGCCTCTGGTGTGCTTTCCTCCCTCATCCCCACCCTAAATATTTCTACCAGATACAGAGAACTTAGTTTTTAATACACTTTTCCAGCAGAGGCTCTGCAGTCAGTCTGTCCTTACTGCTTGATCCATCATTTGGGAAGCCAAAATGATGCCATTGCTTTAAGCGATGGATATTGAAGAGAAACCTTCGTGACCAGGGCAGTGCTGCAGCCAGCATGGAGCTGTTGAGCAAGCCCAGGAGCTGCTGCTGTGGGAGAAGAGGTGCAGAACCAACCCCATCACCAAAGAGCATCTGCTCCGAGCAGTGCACGCATGTGGGGGGACACGGGGGTGTGGTGGTTTGACCCTGGCTGGAGGCCAGATGCTCACCAAAGTTGCTCTATCACTCCTCTTTTCAGTTGGACAGGGGAGAAAATACCTATTGAGAGGCTCAGGAGTTGAGATAAGGACAGGGGGAGATCATTCTGCAATTAGTGTCATGGGCAAGACAGACTCAACACAGAATAAAGGAAAGAAAACTAATTTATTACACTGCCCTGCACATCCAGTGACACCAGAGTCAGGTAATGAGAAGTGTGACCAGATCTTAAAGCACCTTCCCCCACATCCCCTTCTTTGCAGATCTCATTTTAGTTTACATTTTGCTCCCTTCTTTCCCCCATTGTGGCACAGGGAGGGGCAGGGACTGGGGGAATGGGGGTTTGGGTCAGTTCCTCACAAGTTGTTTTCCTTCTTAGCCAGGGGTGGCATTCATTCCTCACCCCCTGCCCCTGCTGCACCCTGGGGTCCCACCCACGGCAGACAGCCCTCCACGAACGTCCCCAGTGTGAGTCCTTTCCCACGGGGCTTCAGCTCTTCCCCAGCTGCCCCAGCCTGGGTCCCTGCTATGGGGCAGCCATCAATCAGTGTCTCTCAGTCCCTCACGCCCAGCCTGCTCCAGCCTGGTCTCCTTCCTCCTCAGGGCAGACACATCCTCCTCTTGTTCCTCGTGCAACAGCCCTGGATGGCAGCTGCCCCCCTGCTAAATGAAATCAAATAGATGCTGTCACCAGGGCACACACAGTTTCCTCTGCCCTTTTCTGCAGCCCCGTCTCTTGAAGGGTGTGGGGGGCGAGCTCAAACTGGGATTTCTTGATGACCCGTGAGGTTTGGGGGCGGGGGTTGGGGGGAGGCCTGAAAAAGGCTTTTTGTGTTGTGCCCGACCTGGAGGCGCCTCTGAGCACGGTGCGGTAACCGCTGCGGCTCCCCTGAGGGTGACGCCGCCGGCACACGCCCGCGGGGCGACGGCCCGAAGGAGGATTTACCCCGGGCGGTGCTCGTTGTGGGGTATGTCTGTATTTCTAGTCAGGAAAAGCTCTGTCTGCAGGGACCGGCCCCTTGGCCGTGCTGGTGCGGGCGGGGCAGCTGCCAAGGGAGAAGCGGCTCGGCGCTGTCAGGGCGGCGGGAGCAGGCGGGGCCGGGAAAGAACGGGGCGGGACCGAACGGGGCGGGACCGAACGGGGCGGGACCGAACGGGGCCGGGTCGGGGGAACGGGGCGGGATCGGGATCAGGGCGGCCTGAGGAGAGCCAAGATGGCGGCCGCGCGGTGGCTTGGTGCGGCTGCGGGGCTGGGTGGCTGGTAGGTGACCGCGAGGCCCCCTCGGGTCCTCGCTGCCCCGGCCTGGAGGAGGGGACCCGGCTTTCTCCCCGCGCGGTTCCCCTCTCGCCCCTTCCCCGCGTGGCTGAGAGGGCCCGGCCGTGTCGCAGCGAGCGGCACCGCCACCTCCCGGGCCGCGCCGGATTCCTCTCCCTTCTCCCCTTCCCCGCGACAGGACGAGGTGAAGTTATTCCTGCTTTTTCCCCCCGTACAGGCGGGCGGCGAGAGGTGGTTTCTGCCTCCAGCCCCGTTACTAAACCGAGGCGTTGCTCCTCTGCCCGCACGCAGGTGCTCAGGGCCCGCCTTCCTCTGAGGGACTGGCCTCCCCCTTCCACGGGACCAGCCTTCCTACCTCTGAGGCACTGGCCTCCCCCAGCCCCGACCAGGGACCGGCCTTTCCTCCCTCTCCCCCCAGCGAAGGACTGGTTTTCCTTAGAAGGATCGGCCTTTCTTGCCCACGCTCTTCCGCCTCAGCAGTCCCGCCTCCTCACCCACCGGGACTGCGCAGCCAGGAGTGATTCCCACCCGCCTGGGATCACGCCGTGAGGAGCAGTTCGCTCCCCACGTTCGTATCCTCAGGGCGGTAAGGGGAACCCCCCGTACAGCCGGTAAAGATGCACTGAGGGGAAAGTGAAGGGCCCGTGTGGCGATGGGCTCCCCGCCCGCCCTGTGCCTGGGCGGGAAACGGGCTCTCCTCCGTTCCCAAAGCTAAGGGGCAGGGAGAGCTTTTCTCCTTCGCGCCTCCAGCGTGGGCTCTGTACCTGCCATCAAGGCCACGGAAACAGGCACATCACGGGATCTGGGGCTTTTTCTGAGTTCGTGTCTCCCCCGCTCGCAGCGGAGGGGTCTGCTTGATGAGATGGAGCTTTGCTGCTGCTCCCGTGATTGCGGGACCGGGGCAGTGCCCGTGTGCTCAGGGACTCGGCCCCCTCTCCTGTCTTCTTCCTGCTTTCCCCCTCTGTAGCTGATGAGGAGAGAAGCCAGGTAATACTTAATCCTCTGTACGGAGTCAGGCGTGCAACTACTGATGCATTTCAAAGTTGGGCCTCTTACTCCATCACTCCGGCTTGCTTTTTATGTTGGTTTTTTTAATGAATTTTTCTTTTTTCCCCTTCTGCTCTGCCCTTTCCTAACTGCATCCGAGCAGATGAGACCACCACAGATCGCACTAGAAGTTTTGACAGCCAGTGTGAATTATGTGGCCAGTTTGGAGCAGGGCAGCTTCTTAACTGGCCTGGTTGCATTCTGGAACAGTACTTGTACTGGGATATATGGAATTTCTTTATTCTCCAAAGGGAAAAATTATATAGAGGTGGACAGGGTGCTGGGTATGTGTAACTAATAGAGTTTTTATCTTTTATCCCAATGTTGTCCTGGTATTTTTTGTTTTCTGAGAACGGTGTGTGTAAGAGCAGCCATCGAGTTGCCTTTTTAAACTGTCCTGTCTTCTGAGAGTTATTTACAAGAGCCTTACGTTTGGCCAGCTAAACCCACAAGAGAAAGGAATAAATTCTGGCCTTGATTTAGCACCAGCTGCTTGGGGTTGGATTTATCTCAGCTGCCTAAAATTCAGTATTTAGTCAAAGTTGGATTTCCAGGTGCTTGCTATTGTCCCAAGGAAGATAAAAGGCACCTTGAGGTCACTCTGCCCTTTTCTGTTACAGGCAAGGAAGGTGCTTTGTTCGTCTTCAGTGACTGGGGGAAACTAGGTTTTATTTTTAGGTAGATTGAAGGGTTGTGTGTTATGAAACAAGAGGGAGGGAGTGCTCGAAAGGGGAAAATTAAGGGACACTTTGTTACCTGCAAAGTTTCAGGTAGGTGAGTGTCTTGCTGAGTTGGGGGGTTGCTAAGGAGCTCATGAAATACTGTCTTCTGGGGGGTAGTGCAAGCCTTGGGTAAAATTCTTTCTCTCTAGGTTCTGTCGTGCGATGTTACAAGATCACAGTTTGACAGCTCGACAGTCTTTCCACCAGCTTGTGCAAAAGAAACCATTTCCTCCATCTGCAGTATGGCATAAAGCAGGTAAATCCCAGGCAGAAACATGTAGCTGGGCACATTGGGAGTTTCCATGTCCTGTGGTTACAATGACAGCTTACTCTTCTTTCTGAGACCTGGGTGCAATAGCGTTCCCTGGGTTGCTTTTAATGAAGTGCTAGTGCACTTAGGTGTTTGGAGCTTGGAGAGAAGATGTGGATGGCTCACTTGATTATCCATGTTTTTTCTGTGTAGTTTGGCTGCCAAGACTTGATAAGGGACTTTGCTGGTGCAAAATGTTTGGGCTTTGCCAGGCTTCTTAATTTCATTTCTATCAGTGCAAATGTATCCCTTGTGAAAGACTTTGTTGCCGTCTGTCCAACTTCAGCTGCTGACCTCTGCCTGATAAAATTGCTGGCTGTCCAGATAAAGCCTAGCAAGGAAGAAAGCTAAGCCCTTTGTTCCTAGAGCTGCAGGACTTTTTTCAATTTTGCCCCTCTTGAACATAGTATGGTGGGTTAATGACATTCCCCATTTGTCCCTAGAGCTGCAGGACTTTCTTTTTTCAATTTTACCACTCTTGAACATACATCAGTGTGTGGTGGGTTAATGGCATTCCCCATTAATAATGCCTGCAACTTGGTATTACCCTGGAAAAGCAGTGGTTAAGGTTGAGTTTGTTGTACCTACCAGTTTGTTGGGGTTTTTTGGTAGGCTGTAATGCTCAGGAATGAAGAAGAAGAAAAAAACCCCTACAACCAGTGTGCTTTGCAACTGCTCTCTGATGCTGTTGCAGAACAGGTCCATGACAGAAAAAATTCTGTAGGAGCTGTTGGATGGAAATTTTACATGTGTCTGCTCAGGCAGAAGAGTCATCTTAATTTTGCTTTTGGAGAAGTCCAATCCTACCTGCTCCAGCATCATTTTTCTGTTTGAGTTGTAATCAACAGGCAGACTCTGACAAGTAGTCTTAGTATTTTATCCACTTCTGTGGGTGTCCTACTGAAGCCAGCCTCTATTTGGTATCTTCCTCCTGCCTGGAGCAGATGGCAGAACAGAATAATGCACAGGTATATCAGAGTCACCAGGTTGGAAAAGACCTTTGAGATCATTGAGTCCAAATGTACCTACCTCTACTAACCCACATCCCTGAGCACCTCATCTCACCATCTGCTAAATCCAACCAGGGAAGGTGACTCAGCCCCCTCCCTGGGCAGCCTGTGCCAGTGCCCCAGAACCCTTTCAGGGAAGAACTTTTCCCCAATGTCTGATCTGACCCTGCCCTGGTGCAGCTGGAGCCCATTCCCCTCATCCCATCACCTGTCACTCAGGCAAAGAGACCAACCCCCACCTCTCTGCACCCTCCTGGCAGGGCAGGGGAAGTGGGGAGAAGGTCTCTCCTCAGCCTCCTCTTCTCCAGGCTCAACACCCCCAGCTCCCTCAGCTGCTCCTCAGAAGCTTTGCTGCTCTCCAGCCCCTTCCCCAGCCTGGTTGCCCTTCTCTGGACACACTCCAGGGCCTCCATGTCTTTCTTGGAGTGAGGGGCCCAGACCTGAACCCAGCACTCTGGGTGCAGCCTCACCAGTGCCAAGTGTGGGGGGCACAATCCCTGCCCTGGCCCTGCGGCCACGCTGGGGCTGACACAAGCCAAGATGCTGTTGGCCTTCCTGGCCCCCTGGGCACACTGCTGGCTCATGGTCAGTCACAGTCACCCAACACCCCCAGGACCTTCTCCTCCCTCCAGCAGCTCTCCAGACACTCTGCCCCCAGCCTGTAGCACAATTCAGGGTCGTTATGTCCCAGATGCAGGACTCTGCCCTTGGCCTTGCTGAACCTCGGTGTTGTGTGAAGGCTTGAAAGAACGGCTATAGATGTTTGATTTAATGCAGCCAGTTACCAGCTATGGCGTAGTAAATTCCAAATGCATTATGTGGAGAACTCTACAGGTTGAATGATGATGGAAAAACCTGGTCTTAGGAAGGCAGGAGGCACTTTTGAAGTACAGCAGCTACCCACATGGACACCTCAGAGCTGACACGGCCGTTTGTGATTTAGGATGTTAGGGGTGCTACACAAACAATACATGATAGCTGTTGTGACCAGTTGTTTTGAAAAATGGGTGGTGTGCTCTGTTATCCCATCCACATCTCCCATTGCTGAAGGTTCCTGTATCATTGTGGTGTTTGATGTGCAGGGAGAGTTTAGAGTACTAAATTTTAGTCAAGATCAGGCTTTTTTTACACTCTGGTGAAAGACAGACCCACATAACGTAGGGAACTTCAGTAATAATGGATCTTTTAAGCATCTCTACCAGTGAACTGTAAATAATTCAGCTTTGAACTGTTTGGTCAGTTCAATTGCTGGAGGATAAGTGATTGCATACTGTAAATTTTCACTCTGTGGAAAATACTATGCACAGGATGTGGTTCTCTGACTGGTTTTTTTATCATGCTGAAAAATGACATAAAACTTAAGCCTCCTAAATCCCATGTACCTTGAAGAGAGGCCTGGTTGGCTTTGATCAGGAAGGGATGATGCTGGATGAGGGACGTCACGGCATTTGAGGTTTGTAAACAAAACATGAACATGATGGAGAAATGAAGGTTGTGTCTCTGGCCTCACGCAGTCTGATGCTGTTGGAGCAGGATGCTCTTTAGTAAATACGAATTAAGGAAAGAAGCAAAGACAAGGATCCATTTAGCATCTTGTTTCCTGTGAGATAACAGCAGTGTTTATCAGTCTTCCTGTGAGTCTAGATGCTTCTGTAGAACCCCCTGCACTGTGTTTTCAGAGTGTGGTTGCTGCACAGGCTGCTCTTTACTGTGGCACAGTGCCCCCCAGTTTTGGCTTAGCAAGTAATTGGGATCCTTGACTTTGATTTAAGCTACTTAGGTTTGCTTACATTCTTTTTCTTCTTTCTGTTTTGTGGTTTGTTTTTTTTTTCTTTTCAGTAAGATGCATGTTTATTCAAACTCAGGACACACCAAATCCAAACAGCTTGAAGTTTATTCCAGGGAAGGAAGTGTTGGAGTCAAGGACTATGGAGTTTTCCACACCAGCTGCAGCGTTTTGCTCACCTTTAGCCAGGTATTATTAAACACCTCATAATTTGGGGGACCTGCATGGGCTGTGTGGCTACAACTGATGTTTTTTAAGCACAATTTCTGATCATTCTGCTCTTCCTTATACTCAGGAGTGGCTTGGCTTGATTTAACTTTTGTTAATGATGCTCTACAAACCCAGTCTGGGAAGGTTGCTGGTGTGGAGGTAGTCTTCCTGCGTATATCCCCCCTCCCGTATCAGAGCAGAATTCATCATGGTCTAGTTTATGCAACAGGATTGAGTGGTATTAGGAATCAGTGTTCTTGCCCAGTTCCTGCAGTGCTGGTGAGACCTCTGGCCCCCATTTTGCAAAATCCTTTCCATCTGAATGCTCTTAATTCCAGTGGTTCCTTGGAAATGTGGCAGCATTTCAGGATGGGGAAATAGACGGCATAAGGAAGTAAACGGTCCCCAAATGCTACAGATTACATGTAGGAGCTTGTTTGCTTTGGCAGATGTTGGTGTTAAGCTGAACTTCAAAACCTATGGGTTGTTGTAAGGTTTATAACATTACAGTCTAAGGAAAGCCTGTTTTGGCCTGGTCTTCCAGTCTGGATCTGTAACAGGTCTCAGGAGCTGTGGCTTTCAATACCAAAATGCAACATGTGGAGTCAGAATTCCTGAGCAGGTAGTCAGTCCCTATCATTTTGGCACAGACGGGGTTTGGAGCACCAGCACAGCCTCTCTAGGAGTATTTGGCAGCATCCTTTTCTTGGATGGTTGTTGTTGCTTTCCTGCTAGCCTCTGAAAAGACACTTTTTATCTGTTACATATGTGGAGGGGCTTCAGTTTGGGGTGTTAGCTATAAACGTCGCAGTAGGTTACCTCTGGACATCCCAGTTTAAGTCATCACTGTGTGTGTTGTGCATGAAAAGAGAAGCTGTTTGATGTGCCAGCCTCTCCAGGAACTGCAGGGTTATCAAACACGCAGCTCTGACGTTTCCAGAGGTCTCTTGCAGAGTTGTTTGAGAGCAAACAGGATCTTTACAAGCAGAGCTCTGTGCCTTAAAGTAGTAAGTACACCATGAAAGGGGCTTGAGTGCATCGGAACGTGTTAGCGGAACGCTGAAGCTGCAGGATCTGATTATGCCAAAGCACACCAGGTTGCAGAACACAGTTGACTGTCAGAAAGTGGCTTTTTGTTGTCATACATCTGGAAATAGATGTTTTCAAGGGTGATGTGCGTGCTAGAATGTGCACTGTGGCAGAACACCTCCAGGATGTGCATTGTGCAAATTAATGGGAAAAAAATTGCTGTATATCATTAAACCCTGGATTATGTTTTCTGTAATCAGCATGCTCATTTATTGTCAAATGGAGTATTCATTCCCCAAAGATAAGAGAGCTTTCTGAAGGGGAGAGAGGGGGAGAATTACCTAATTGATCTAGGACAATGTGGTACACTTGTGTAATTTCACTGTTTAAGTAACTTTAAAATCAGGTTGGTTTAGTGATGTAAAAGCCCAGCACGTGAGTGACTGTTTCATGTGTGGAAATTCTTTTACAGTGCATAGTGCAACATCATCTGTCATTTTTCACCATGCATACCTTGGTGATAAGCTCTCAAATTCCTTCATTCATTGCATTTTTGATGTTTTCCAGTCTTTCAGGAGAATAATTTTTTCTTTTCTTTGTCTTTTGCTTTTCTTCCTCTATTACAAAAGCACTCTTACAGCCTTATGCTGTATTTAACTCTAGGTGCTTCCTCCTTGTAATGATTTTTTTTTAATTATACTCTTTGGGAGTAGCATGATTTATTTATTCTGTAGATGAATCTGTTGGGATTTGTTTAACCATTTGTGGAAATTGGTCCTTACATTCCCATTCTGTTCTTTATACTTATAATTTCTTTAAAAATCATAGAATCATAGAATTGTAGGGGTTGGAAGGGACCTCGAGAGATCATCGGGTCCAACCCCCTGCCGAAGCAGGCTCCCTAGGACATTTCACTGAGATAGGCATCCAGACGGGTCTTGAATATCTCCAGAGAAGGAGACTCCACCACCTCCCTGGGCAGCCTGGCCCAGGGCTCCGTCACCCTCACTGTGAAAAAGTTTCTCCGCATGTTGGTGCGGAACTTCCTATGCTCCAACTTGCAGCCATTGCCCCTTGTCCTGTCTCCACAGACCACTGAAAAGGGGCTGGCTGATTCCCCCTGCATCCCTTGCTTAAGATAATTGTAAACATTAATTAGGTCCCCCCTTAGTCTTCTCTTCTCAAGGCTGAACAGTCCCAATCTTCTCAGCCTTTCCTCATAGGGGAGATGCTCCAGGCCCTTTATCATCTTCGTAGCCCTTCTCTGGACTCTCTCCAGGAGATCCCTGTCCTTTTTATAGCAGGGAGCCCAGAACTGGACACAATACTCCAGGTGGGGCCTGACCAGGGCAGAGTAGAGCGGGAGGATCACCTCCCTTGACCTGCTGGCTACACTCCTCCGGATGCATCCCAGGATCCCATTGGCTCTCTTAGCCACTGAGGCACACTGCTGGCTCATGGCCAACCTGTCATCCACCAGGACCCCCAGGTCCTTCTCCACAGAGCTCTTCTCCAGCAGGTCATCCCCCAGCCTGTACTGATAGAAACGGTTGTTCCTTCCCAGGTGCAAGACTTTACACTTGCTTTTGTTAAACCTCATCTGGTTTCTTACTGCCCAGCTCTCCAGCCTGTCCAGGTCTCGCTGGATGGCAGCGCAGTGTTCCTGCGTGTCAGCCACTCCTCCCAGCTTTGTGTCATCGGCGTACTTGCTGAGGATCGAGGCTATTCCCTCATCAAGGTCGTCAATGAAGATGTTAAACAGGACTGGACCCAACACCGAGCCCTGGGGAACACCGCTAGTCACAGGCCTCCAGTCAGATTCCACTCCACGAATCACGACCCTCTGGGCTCGGTCCGACAGCCAATTCTCAACCCACCTCACTGTCCACTCATCAATCCCATGCTTTCTCAGCTTTGCTATCAGGATGTCATGGGAGACAGTATCAAAAGCCTTGCTGAAGTCAAGGTAGATGACATCTACTGCTCTCCCTCCATCTACCCAGCCGGTGATGAGATCGTAGAAGGCTATGAGATTGGTCGAGCACGATTTCCCCTTGGTGAATCCATGCTGACTACTCCTCATGACCTTCTTCTCTTCCAATTGCTTGGAGATGGCATCCAGAGCAAGCTGTTCCATTACCTTTCCGGGGACAGAGGTGAGGCTGACTGGCCTATAGTTGCTGGGATCCTCCTTCTTGCCCTTTTTAAAGACTGGAGTGACATTGGCTATCCTCCAGTCCTCAGGCACTTCTCCTGTTCTCCAGGACCTGTTGAAGATGATAGAGAGCGGCTCAGCAATCACCACCAAAATACAGTGTTTCCTATCATCTCAGTTCTTGTGTGGCATTGGATGCGTGGTTATTTACCACCTGCTAGCTGGGTGCTGTATGGGGCCACCTCAAGCAAATTTTACTTAATCCTTGAATAAAGGATTTACTAAATTCTCCTTTTTTTCCTGTGCTGTCCAAATGACTGAACACCCTGAAGGTGGCGTGTTAAAGCCTTGTGAACGGCCTGGCACTGAGCCTTTTCTTTAATAGCAACAGAATTGAAGGCAGCTTTTATTGAGCTCAATTACTTTAAATAACTTGCTTTAATTGAAGGAACTTTCCTTGTGTTTGTGCTAGTCCTTCCCCAAGTGATAGGTACCTACTGGTTTTGATGCTGAACAAATAAGCAGTGAAATACAGAATATAATATACAGAATATAATTTTGCCTCCAAAGAAGAGCTGGAGAGAGAGTAATCCTTTCACACATCTTGTGGAGAAGTCCTGCACAATGTGTTTGCTGACTACGTGCACTGCTTCACTGCAGGATCTCCTGGCTCTTAGAAAGCTGTAGGTGAAGTAGCAGTGAGTTTCTTCAATGGTTCTGGTTTTAGGGTGTATTTTAGTCTATAAATGTCTTCTGGAGGAACTTTTTCTCTGTGAGAGCTTAAATACATCTTCATGAGCTTGCCTGAAACATGCCTGTGGTTTTTCTTTTCTTAACAGACAGCTATTCAAAATTGAAGGAGTTAAAAGTATTTTCTTTGGACCAGACTTCATCACAATCACCAAGGTGAGTGGCACAGAGATTCAGGTGTGCTAAAAGATGGGCTGAGGTTCGGCTGTCTCAGAGGTGTCCCCAGAGCAGGTCCTGTTGGACTCCCGGATGTGCAGAGTGAAAGTACCAGCGTCAGCACACACAAGTGGCATGAAGGGAATTGCCTTTAATTGATGAGATAACAAATGTCACAGTGATGATGTGTCACAGAGATACTGTGTGCTGACTGTATAACCAGGGCGCAGTGCAGGTGGTGGTGAGTTTACCCAAGGTGTGTAGCTCCTGTCAGCAGAGATAAGCTTTTATGGAGTAACTCTTACTGTGGGAAGAGCAACAGGGCAATTCAGTGAGGGAAAACCTGCCTCAAAATTCCATTTAATGGAACCAAACAAACTTGAGTCTCTGAAACAATTCAGTAGAAATGTGCCACACAATCTATTTAGGAGACTATTTTTCATGCCTTTTAATAGCTTTCAAAGGAGTAAGCCTTTCTGTTGATTTACAAATTTATTCTTACTGAACTTTGTGGCAAAGCTGGACTGGATGATGCTAAGAAGTCAAATCCATGCATCAAACCTGAGACCATTGTGATCTCTGTAGTTAGTAGGAGGCAGATACTCAGCTTTTGTTCATTTTTATTTTGATTCTGATTCTTGTAGGAGAGTGAAGACCTGGACTGGAACTTACTGAAACCAGATATTTATGCAACGATTATGGATTTCTTTGCCTCTGGCTTACCTGTAGTTACTGATGAGGCATCTAGGACAGATACAGGTAAATCAAACTATTTGGGAAGGGGCCAGTATCTGACTTAGCGTTTAATTTTTGTGACACCCAGAAGAGCTGCCTCTTGTCCCTCAGAAAAACATTTGAGAGAATTCAGAGTGAAAACTGCTCTAATTAACACACAGAATTTGCAGAATGCATATGTTCTGGCAGAAGCAATGCCCAACTGTCTAAAGGAATTGCTTATCTGTGAATATGAAGCCTGGTTCTCATCTGCCCTTGCACAAGGAGTATATCTTCACAGGAGCTGTGCTGAGCTGTGTGGTTCAGTGGTGTGGAGAGACTTGTGTAGGTGAAGAATTTTTGCAAATACAGAGGCTGTGGAGAGGTGTTGCTGCATATTCTTTGTGTATGAGTGCCTACAGTGGGTTTTATTTCCCTCTTTACATTAAAAACAAAGAGTGCCCAGGCTTAATGTCTGTGTCTTAATGTTAGGGTTTTGGTCTTAAATGAGCAAGAAATAAATGAGCAAGAAGTCTTTTCCAAGCTATAATAGAAAAGTAATTGAGACTAACTTACAGTTTAACTCATGGGTAGTGGTCTCTTGTTTTCTCATTTGAAACTTCAACAATTTTGCCAGTGTTCTAAGGAGGATTATGACTACTGAGATCCTCTCTGTTATACCTGGAATTAATGTCAATATTAATGTAGACTATATTTTATTTGATAAAGTTATCTTCAAAAACACTTCTGTGAGACTAACACTGAGCTTTAAAGTGCATCCTGACTTGCTAAGCCCAGACACGTTCATAATTCTTCTCCTCCTGCATTAAGTGACTTTCCTTGTTGGGATCCTGCCTTAACATGTGCATCCTTATTCTATTTTTTCCTAATTCTTTGTCTTTTTTGCATGTCACTTGCTCTGATGTAGAAGGTGGCACTGCTGTTTAAGGCCTTTGCCTGCTGAGAAGAACTCTGAACTAATACTGGTTTTTGTCAGGGGAAAGCTGGGGTGTAAATACAGAAAAAGATACTTGGAATTAAGACTTCTGCCTTTTGGGTTTGGGCACCTCTACAATGTTTTTGTGCTGTTTCACTGCTGTCATGGATAATAGGGCGTTGGTAATCCTGTTGGATTTCTCTCCAAGCCCTGATTTGCATGCTTCTCTCTTCCCAAGCTGCATCAGAAGAAGATGATGAAGTGGTACTCATGATTAAAGAACTGCTGGATACAAGAATAAGGTAAACCTGGAATGTGACTGCTGGATGGAGTGAGTTAGTCTTGAGGTTTGGGTTTATGAAGTTTGTTTTTCTCTAGGTATGTGTGATTTCATGGTTCAGTACCTAGCATGGGGGCTTAACGTGCAGAACCAGCCAGAGCTGGGAATGCCCTTTCCTCTCACTGAACACTTCCTGTCTAGTTTTCCTGTTTAAGCAAACCCAGTGGTGAACAGAGTCCTTACTGCTGAGTATGGTGAATAGTCCTGCCCTCCAGAACGCATTCAGACAGGTCCATTGGGTTTAACCTGGCTATTCTTACGTACTGAGAACACCACCTTCTGTGCTTTACAGTAACTTTTTGTCCTCTGTTGTATTGATCTCTGTCTTAAGTATACTTGTTCTTCCTTTCCATGTATTCCAAAGTATCTTATACTCTTGCATCATACTCTAAAGGCAAATTTTCTCCTGGGTTTCCCTCTCTCTCTGAGCATCCGTGGATTTTGCCCTTGCAGTCTGTTGCAGTTTTATTGGTATTGTAACACAGCTTGAATTTCACAACTGGCAGTAACTAATGAAGTCTCAAGAGTGGCTATGGATTGTGTTGTTTACCTGAAGTGTATTTTTATGCTCATTAATTGCCTTCCAGAGTGAACTGAAAGGAATAAGCAACTTGACATTTTACATGCAAGGGAAGATGTCTAATGTGTTTCTGAAGCTGTGATACCTGATGGTGACATCTTCCCACCTCACAAATTACAGGAACCAGTAGCTCATATGTGGGTCAAAATCACAGAATTGTTTGATTATTCCCCCTCACCCCCCGAATTTACAACAAACTTGGGATGTTTATTTCAATTTTATTTAGAGACTGAATTTTAAAACCCACTTTGGTTACTTGACAGCTGATGCTTCACTTTTCTTGAAAGGAGGCGGGGGGGAAGCAGAAATAAGGTGGAAAATTGTTCCCAGGTGTACATGTTAAGTGTTGAAACATGTAACCCAAGTATATGGTTGTACAGAAAGTTCTATCTGGGAGGCCCTGCTCTTGTTGGGTATGTGGTCATGTTAAGTCCTTGATTTCCCATTGGCCTTTCATAACAGTCACAGAATTTCTGCCCAAATTTCTGGTTTTCCCCACCCTTTTCTTTCTTTCTTTCATTCCCTTTCTCCTGTACCCCTCAGTGGACCATGAAGCTGTTGATGAGAACATCAGCAGCAGTGTGTCCTGTCACTTTACAGCAGGAGAGTTTACAGAAGCTGTGTATAAGCCAGTGGAACATACAGAGCATTTATTGTTCAGTCAATTAAAAATAACGTGCAGAGAAGCTGACTGAAAGTGCTGGGTACAGTGAATTTAGATCTGAAAGGTCCTGTAGTGTGATAGGGTTGTTTTTTTAAAAAAGGAAGTTAATTTCAAATAAGAAAAAATGTTATTTTTAGTCATGTTCTTTGGCTTTATGGAACAGAGATAATTTGCTCTGGTGAGTTGTTAATAAATGTGTTGGATTTGTAGATGACTCTCTTAGGAGCAGAGCTCTCCAGCGAGCTATTTTGGAAATCAGTATAAAGAGCTTCTGTTGGAGTGACTTGATGGTTTTAGCTTGGTCTGGAAAAATGTTGCTATGGGGATGCAGTTACAACACTGGGCATTTGTCACTTGCAGAGAGACCAAGCTGCAGAAATGCCAGTAGTACCAGGATGTGATCTTATCAGACGCCGGTTTCTTCACCCCTCAGCAGGATTAAGCTTCTGTATAGCTGGAGCTTTTTCCTGTCCTGTGTAAACAATGGTAAACTGCATATTTATTTGTGGATGCACTTAAGGGCTTCTTATCACTGTCCCCAGTCAGGTTGCAGATGCTTCAGGCAGTAGGACATGGGCCTGTTGCTTTGGCACGTAACTGAGGCTGTGGATGTGGAGAGGGCCTCAGGGGGAACCAGTGTTTATAGGTGCAGGTTTGGGCACCACAGTACAAGAGGGACAGGAAACTATTGGAGAGTGTCCAGAGGAGGACAATGAGGATGGGGAAGGGTCTGGAGAGGAATGCTTACAAGGAGAGGCTGAAGTCCCTGGGTTTGTTCAGCCTGGAGAAGGAGGCTGAGGGGAGGAGGCCTCATGGGGTCTGTGGCTGCCTGCTGAGGGGAGCGAAGGGGCAGCGCTGATCTCTCTCCTCTCTTTGGGGAGCAGGGACAGAACCCCAGGGAACGGTGTGAAGCTGCCAGGGGAGGTTTAGGCTGGGTGTCAGGAAGAGGTTCTGTGCTGAGAGGGGGGTCAGGTGCTGGCACAGGCTCCCCAGGGAAGGGGTCACAGCCCCGAGCTGGGCTGAGGGCAAGAAGCGTCTGGATGATGCGCTCAGTGCCAGCTCTGACTGGGCTGGGCTGTGTGAAGTTTGACTCAATAGGTCTTATGGGTCCCTTCCAGCTCAGGAGATTCTAGGATTCTTCACAGGCTGCATCGAGCTCTGAGGTGCTCTTAGGTGCTTACCCTTGCCCCTGGGATTGCTCCTTTGTATCCTGCTGCAGTCATTGCTTTGTGTCCTGCAGGAAGCAGGAGCTGTCGAAGTGAGAGTGTCCAGCAAAGTGTGAGTTGTTGGAGATTTGAACTGGGTAGTGGTAGAGAAAGAGGGCTTCAGTTACTGTACCTTGACAGTTCTTTGTGTGTATGAAATTGAGCTTTCCTAAAGATCTCTTGAGGGACACGTGTTCCAGCTTTACTTGCTATAGATTGAGTATCGTATTCCACCAGGCCGACGGTGCAGGAGGATGGTGGCGATGTTATTTATAAAGGCTTTGAGGATGGGATTGTGCAGCTGAAGCTGCAGGGCTCGTGCACCAGCTGTCCCAGTTCCATCATCACCCTGAAGAACGGGATACAGAACATGCTCCAGTTCTACATCCCTGAAGTAGAAGGCGTGGAACAGGTGGGTTGGGGAGATACTAGCTGTTTGTAAATGGAAAAGGAGGTCTTTGTCCCTTTCCAGCAGGGACAGGCTGGCAATTTATGCAAAAGGACACATATATAGATGCAGTTTTTCCAAGTTAGCTGTACCTTGGCAAAACATCCAGAACTCTGCCAAGTCCTGTACAACCCCCACACACAGGGGAGTGCCTGGCTGAAAGCAGCTTTGTGGGAGAGGCCCCGGTGTCTGGTGCATCCCACGCTGAAGTTGAGCCAGCCAGATGCCTTCATGGAGATGGTGTGCTATGGGCAGTGTTGCCTGTGGGTTGAGGGAGGCCCATACCTCCTTGGGCTCTCCAGTACACCCACGTTCCTCTTATGCTGAGGAGCCTTGAACTGGTTGCTCTGCTTGCCAGCAGTCGTTCCCTTCGTGCTTTTGTGACTTGGTATGATAATAAGGGATGAGTTTTTGTTCCCTAAAAGGCAAATTCTTTTGTTTTCTCATTAAAAAACCAATACACTACAGTGATTGCTGTAGTGGCCCTTTGTAATAACTTGGTCAGCTCGTTCTTTCAGCCACGTGGCCTCCTGGCATTTTTGACTGAAGGTTTTCCTTACCTTTTCCATGTGATCATTGTTACTTGGTGTAGAATAACTGCAGTTCTCCTTGGGTGCAGCAAAGATTTGCTCTCATGAATTCTCTATGCAGTCCTATGGGACCAAGAGCTTAAACTGTTCACCTACACTACTTCTGGGTTTGGTTTCAGGTTGTTGATGATGATGACGACGTGGAGAAAGAAGCAAATTCTACTTGATCTAGCATCATCTATGGCCAAATAAGTATTTACCTCCTGGTGTACGTCAACTATCTTTGTGCTGAGGAACAGCCAGATTTGCCTGCCTCTTCAGAACACGTTGCACTTAAATCTTTGAAAATATTTCATCAGTTTAAGCAGTTTCTCCACTAATTTATTAAATGCCCTGCATTCAAAAAACAACCCTTTTGCTCTACTTTGGACTATGTCTTAAGAAAGAAATGGTGGGCTTTAACAATGGTGATGTGTCTTTCTGTTGTTCTGTGTTGATACAAAGATTCAAGACTGGAAAAAGGAGGAGGAGGAAGTAAAGTTTCCTGGCTGTTTTTTATGCAATAGGAATATTAAATGTTTATTCCCCCCCGCATTTCCTTATGGGGCATGCAGGACTATCTGCCCTTGCTCTGTAATTGGGAAATTCAGGGATGTTAAATTTCATCAAGCCTTGTTTAAAAGCTTTGGACTCTTACTGGGTTTTGTGTGGAAAAAGAACCTGTAACTCCAGCCGTTCGTTTTAGAGGATGTGATATTGGCATCGCTTGGGGAAAGTCGCCTGCTTGCTTGCTACCACTGTGCAAACAGCAGTAACAGAAAGGAGAAACAGGAGGGTTTGGTTATAAAAATGATGTCTTTTAAAAGAAATGTTAGAAGATGACGATCCTTATCAGCTTCAATAATTAGACTAATTAGCTTATTTAGAAGTCAAATTGTTCAGACACTATTAGTGGTCTGCTTAAACTTGCATATAGAGGATTTCTGAACACAATACTCCAAGGTCAAGATGAATCTGCAGGGCGTAAGGGCACCAGTTACAATGAAAATAAATGTGTTTACCTGTGCTGTATCCTGTCCGTTCCTCCTGCAGTGCCAAAGAGCATGGCACATGTGTGACTTGGCTGCCCTGGCTGAGTGAGGGAAGACGTGGCAGAGCAGAACAAGTTCCAGTTTGAGAGACCATGGGAAGAGAAATATTTACTGTTCTGAGATTGAAATACGTAAATCGGGCTTTGCAAGTGTTCTGTTTACTCGTGTGTGTAGGACTTAATTTCTTCCTGGTGCCTGGCTTTAGCAGATGGCTTTGCTAATGGAAATAATGTTTCCTCTTTGTGCTGCTGCAATCGAGCTGAGCTTGCAGTCGTTACTTGGCTTATGGTTACAGTGGTAGTCCCTGCATGCAAGGATTCGACAGCCTCTGGTATGTTCCCCCCTTTCACTCCTTCCCAGTGTAATTCCACTGGATCAATTAAATCAGCAGAGAATCTTTTATGCAGCATTTAGTAGCCATAAACATCCTATTACTTGTTAGAAATTGGAAAAGAAATATTTTAGCAAAATGTTTCTTCAGCTTTCATGGAGAGTAATAACCTACAGTCGTTTATATCACCTGCTCAGTATTTGGAAATCAGTTTGAAATGACTGTGTTTTCTCTACCCTGTTGTGAAGTATGCAGTGCCTGATCTTACACGTGCATCGATGCCAAAATTCCCCTTCAGGGAGGCTCAGACTACCCAAGAGAGCTTTAAGCAGATGTTATCACCACGTTCTTCGCTGTCAGCAAACCATAGAATGCTGAAGAATGCTTCTGGTTTCTCAAAAATGGAGATTTTTAGGCCTGATTTGTCAGTTTAATGCACTTGAAGCCAAAACTGAAGCAGCAAAGTGGCTGTTTCCTGTGTTAAATAAAACATGTCTCTTAAAGATGTGGTCTTTATTCTTCAGTTAAGCAGGACTGATCTCTTCCAGGTACTGCAAGGATCCAGTTGTGCTGATGTCTCTGTTTCCAGTCTGGTTTTTAACAGGGTTTTGATTTGTACAAATTGGACAATATTAAGCCTGCATGTGCTGAGGCCAAAGATGAAGCATCTTGTGACTGAAGAGATTCCAGCCCCAGCACAAATCATGCATGTCCTGAGGTTCCTCAAGCTCTTGTGGAGATGGAAGTGTGTAAAGCTGGCATCCCACCACAAAGTAAGCTCTTTAGGGCAGTGGTGGTCCACATTTCTACAGCAGAAAGCATCAGGAGAACTCTCCCAACTCTGGATAAACAAAAGCACAGGGAGGGGCTTAAGTGCCACTTGGGGAACAAAGCAAAGCCCAGCTGTGTTTGCAGCATTTAATAATCATAAAGTCTGATCCTGTGACAGCCAAACGTGGGAAAATCATCTGCCCAAATCACAAGGAACCTTCCAAGCTCTGGCTGGAGCAGCTTGGTTCATGGGAAGAATCCCATTAGTGGGGCCTGTCCCCTCTCCTCCACTTGCCCAAAAAACCTTTCACATTCACCAACACTGAGGCAAATGGGAATATAGTAATGACCCTTCATCATTTGGCTTAGGAGCTAATGAGGTGGGCAGCACTGTTTGGAACAGGGTGTTCTTGCCCTTCTGTTTTTTAAAGAGGGTTTTGCTGTCCCAAGTCAGCAAAGTGGGGTTTGACCCTGAAGTTTTTCTGTACGTGGCAGTTAGTCATTCCATTTAAAACAGAAAGGACTGCTTGAAATGATTCTGGCAGTTCTTTAAAAGACAAGAAGCTTTTTGGTGTTCTTGCTGTGCCACAAAGGAGTGCCAGGTGACAGTCTGCCGTTCAGCCACTTGTGTTTTCAGCCCTTTAGGGTAGAGGAAATGCACACATTCACATTTCCTAAGCACTGTTCTAGCGCTCTCTTTCACAGGAAAAGTTGATTGCAGCTATCCAAAGTCTTGTTACCTTGGAACCATTCACAGGTGGAGCTGTGCTTTTTGTCAGGATGTGACTCGTTCCCTGCTTCTAGGAGAAATTAGCCTGTTTGTCTGTCAAGCAGCTATCTGGTGACACCATAGTGTACGACAAGAAGCATCTGACAGCCCCAGCCTTGACTGACAGCGTTTTTGGAGCAGGTACTTTGAATGCAGTGTCAGGAAGAACTAGCTCGTTACCTAATGTTAATGTTTCAAATGTGTTGTATCTGGGATCACCAAACATCCTCTCTTTCCAGGTGAGAATGTGCAATCTTGTTGAAATTCAGGATTTTTGGCCACAACTTTGAGTTCAGTAGGTTGAGCTTAGAGAAGAAGGAAGCAGGTGTTTTTGTTCCCCCAACCATGACCCCTTGCTGTTAAATTTAAGTGTTTCATTTTATTTATTTAACTTCTCACATTTCTCTATTTGGTAGCAAGTTGCACTTCTATGTGACTGCTGTGGTAGTAAACCCATGGACAGTGTGTATGGCACACCTCAGGATGAAGTAACAAGTTACGTAGGGGATAAACAGTGGCTTTGGGGGCACAGAGGGGATTAAATAGCCACTCCAGGACTGAACACAAGGCTTTAAATTTCTGTTTGTGTAAAATGCTGAGTGTGCACCAGGTTAGTACACCTGGGTGGGTGAGTTAGCCTCAGCTTGAGGCATTCATTTTTATAACATCAAGTATGGCATAGGTTGTAAGTCATAAAGTTTGGTATTTGCTGATGCAGACTGGATTTTGAGAGGGTTTGTAAGGCTTATTGGTGCTCCTTTGGGCCTGGGGCATCCCTCACAAGAGTAGGGATGCCTTTCAGTTTCTCTTCAGGCAGCGCTACAGATTGGTTTAGATTTGTAGCGAATACTTTCAAATACCTTAGGAAATGCCCAGCTCCTGCACTGCAGGGCAGCACAGAACCCCACGATGCCCAAATAAAGGAGCGGAGGAGTCGGGTGTGTCTGGTAGATCTGTAACCAGAGGTTGAACAGTTGCCAAAGCTGAAGAGAGCGACATGTATCATTCTGTGTCTGGTGAACACCTTGTGATGGTGCTGCCTTCTGGCCTGGGAAACCGACCTCCACTGCGAGGGGTTCAGCTTCCTGATTAAAGGTGTGGAAGTGGGGGCGGGGAGGAAGCTTAGAGTGAAGTAAGCTTCTGGAAATGATGAAGAGCAGATAAAGCACAGAGCAGCTTGGTTCCACATCACCACTTTATGCAAGCCAGAATGAGGGACCAGCACTGTTGGCCTGGGAGGGTCTGAGGTGTCTTTGCTGCAAGCTTTTAATGTTTCTTAAGTGGGTGACATTCCTGCTTCTGCTCGAGTTCAGCCAGGTTCTTGCAGCACGTTCAGAATCTACTGGTGCACTGTTTTTTTAACAGATACTGTCAGTGTTGGTTGTGTCCTTTTTAAGGAAATCTTTTATTACTGACTTTTTAGTTTCAAGGTAATGCTGCTCACTGGAACTTTGAGATTGCTATAAATTTTTAGCCTTGAGTTTCTAATAATTTTCCCAAACAGCAAGTGATAGTGGTGGTTCTGTGCAGACAGCATCGCTATCTGGCTGTACTGACAGGCAAACAGCTCCTCCGTCAGTTGTGCCCATCCCAGTTTGCTTTGCAGATTCATCTTCATGGGTTCTCTAACTTCTGCCTGGGTTCTGATGCGGGGTGGAGCAGAACATGGGAAGATGGGCTGTGGGGCTAGCAGAGAAGGTGTGTGCTCTGGGGGGTATGGGAAGCCAAAGGTGCTGTTGCTTGCCCCTTGGCTTAGGAAAATCCTTGGGTGCTGAGGGTTCAGCACCTGGCCCTAAGGTGCTCCTGCCAGGGTGTGAGGTGAGTTGTTGGGAGGTTATTCCTATGTCCCAGGGGCAGAATGAGGCTACCCCCCTGGTCTCTGGGTGGTTACTACAGGGTCCAGCCCAGGGTTTATTTCAGAGTCACAGACGGTTAGTGGTTGGAAGGGACCTCAAAAGATCATCCAGTCCAGCCCCCTGCCAGAGCAGCATCACCCAGACTAAATCCCACAGGAACACAGCCAGGCAGGTTTGAATGTCTCCAGAGAAGGAGACTCCCCAACCTCTCTGGGCAGCCTGTCCCAGGGCTCCATCACCCTCACAGGAAAAAGTTCCTCCTGACATTCCCATGGAGCTTCCTCTGCTCCAGCTTGTGCCCACTGCCCCTTGTCCTGTCGCTGCCATCGCTGAGAAGAGCCTGGCTCCATCCTCCTGACTCTCACCCTTTATGTATTGATAAACATTAATGAGGCCACCCCTCAGTCTCCTCTTCTCCAGGCTGAAGAGGCCCAGCTCCCTCAGCCTCTCCTCACAAGGAAGGGCTTCCACTCCCTTCATCATCTCAGTGCCCCTGTGCTGGGCTCTTCCAAGGAGTTCTGTGTCCCCCTTGAGCTGAGGGGCCCAGAGCTGGACCCAGTATTCCAGGTGAGGTCTCACCAGGGCAGAGCAGAGGGGGAGAAGGACCTCTACTGACCTGCTAACCACCCCGCTTCTAACACACCCCAGGATGCCATCAGCCACCTTAGCCACGAGGGCACAGTGCTGGTCACGGGCATCCTGCTGCCCCCAGGACCCTCAGGTCCCTCTCCCCTGCTCTGCTCCCCAACAGGACGATCCCCAACCTGCACTGGTACCTGGGGCTGTTCTCCCTGGATGCCAGACCCCACACTCGCCCTTGTTAAGTTTCCAACGCGATACCTGCGCCCGGCGCCGCAGAGGGCCTGGGGGGTGGGGTGTGTGTAGCCTTTTGTTCGCCCCTCTCGCCCCGCCCGCAGCCGGACGTAGGGTTCCGGCTGCCACGTCCCGGGGGCCGGGCCCTGCGGCACGCGCCAATGGCGGCCCGAGCGGCGAGCCTGCGCCCTGCTCCCCGCGCGGGGGGCGGGCGGCGCGGCCCCTGCGCCCAGAGCCCAGAGGCAGCGCGGCCGCGGACAGGGGTACACCATGTGCGGTAAGGGCGGGGCGGCCCGGCCCGGCACGGCGGGGAAGGGAACGGGCCGGGCCCGCGGCTGCGGGAAGGGGCTCCCGGGCGGCGGGGGCCGTGCCCGTGCCCGGCGTGCCCTCCCCGCCGAGGGAGCGGCGCTAGGCCGGCCGGTGCCGTGCCGAGGCGGAGCAGCCCGTCTCCCGGCGCGCCCCGGGCGGTTTGGGGTGGGGAAGAAGGGGGCCGGCCGCTTCTGCGTGGCCTCGGCTGTAACGGGAAGGGGCCCCGGGTCCGTTACCGCCTGGCCTGCGGTCCGCGCAGGGCTCCGCGGGGAGGCTCCTGGCCCCGCGCTGGGAACGCGAAAGGACGGATTCCCCGGCAGCGCAGCCCGGGGCTGCCCGGCGCACCGCGGCACCAAGCCCGCGCTGTTCCCGGGCGCGGAAGCCTTCGGGGCGCTCGGTGATGGGGCTCGGCCCGGTGCCGGACCGCTGGGGCCGTGACACCCCTTCCCCGCGGGTCAGCAGGCTGCGGCTCTCGGGAGCCCGAGCCCCGGCGCGTCAGTGCTGTGTCCGCCCCGGGAGCGCCGTGCGGGGCCGACCGTGGCCCTGGTCACATCGGCACAACCGCTCCCGCTGCCCCTCCGACAGTGCTGTTTGTCGCTGGCTTTTGAGGCGCTGCAGCCCCTCGTGTGGTTACTCCGAGGTTGATTCAGGCTTACACCGAGTAGGTCGTGAGGCAGACAGGTAAATTGGTTTAAGCGCGGCTTAGGAGTGTCCGTTGCAGGGTCGTGCACCAGCTCATCGCCGTCTGAACACGTGCCGTAGGTGAGGGTTGGTCCCCGAAGTCACTTTCTATTCCTGGTTCCCACATTAACACAATTCCTCTGCCTCATATTCTGGGCACAGGGTTATCATTTACACTTTCAATCGCCTCTGCTTCAGGTTTTCCCAGAGGAGTTCACTCAGCAGTGATCTGTCAGCTCCTCGCTTCTCTTCCCAACTGTATTTTTGTTTTCTCTCTGTATTTTTATGCCTCAAATCAAAACGATGCTGCAAGTGAGACTGTGGGGTTCATGTTTAACGTGCAAGTTGCCATTTTTTTCACCGGTTTTGTGAGATTGAGCCGGGGTGAAGTGGCATCGCCTTCAAACTCGTCAAGTCTGTGGAGCGCTCAGAAGAGGCAAGGAGACACTCAGCGTCTATGTAACGCTACATTAATTTGTGTTAAAAGTATAAAGTGGAGCAAAGCTAAGAATAGAAGGGATAATTATTGTTATAAATAGCTTGCTGCGAGAATAGGGATGGTCTTGGTGCCTTGTGCTTGCCTTGTTTGAGGTCCAGCCTTTGAAAAGTGCAATAGGAACATTCTGCTCATTGTCTTTTTAACTGTGATAAGCCCTGGAAATGCTGAGGGTAGTTACTGAGCTGCCTTTGAGATTCAATGCATTTCTTCCCTTTTGGATGTAAGTGAAAGTTCTGGTTGGATATTGGGATGTTTTACGCAACAGTAAGAAGAGCAACAAGAGCTCTGTCCTTGAGTCTTGTTCTGGGAGCCAGAGAGAGAACCTACAGTGAAAACCAAGGAGAGGAAAGCATTAACCAAGCACATCGGTACAGAAAAATAAGCCTTGGAAATTGAGGAGCTTCCAAATGCAGGAACTGTGTGGCTGAGGACAGTTAAGGCTTTTGTGGGGAACAGGAGGAGAACTGTTTGGAGTCTGAGGGTGCTACCACATGAACTCTTGTGACTTGCGGTTAAGTGCAGTTGGCAGAAACTAAGGAATCACAGTCTCCTCTGCTGCCGCCGGCCGCGGCCCGGCTGGCGAGTGCAAGACAAAATGGATGGTACTCCCAGCTCACAGTTGGAGCCTTTACCTGCGGTGATGGTTTGGGCTTTTCCCCTACAGCAGCAGTAGCGTTGAGCGCAGGACCCAGGAGAACAAGTAAAGGTGTTGTGCTCTCAGTCCTGTGAGTGTCGTGACTCGGCAGAGCTGGCTTGTAGGTAGTGCTGGAGTACTGTAAGAGTAGTTATGCTAACAAGGCTTAATTATCTTTCCAGACAGAAGCGATGGTAGTCTGCACCTTGGAGCAGGGGGCTCTGATTTCTCTTGGCCTCCGTAAGGCCTGAGCAGCTGTGTTACGCAGCGCAGTGACAGCCACGCACGCCTGTACGAACCCTGCGACAGCCGTTCCGTAGTGGGATCGTAACTCAGGATACACGTTGCTGTATCTTGCCATGCTGTGGTGGGTACACAGGCCATGTTCAGATTTTTATCAAACATTAGGGGTTTTTTTAGAGAAAGTTCCAACGCTGCCATTGTTTCCCAGGTTCTCCCTGCGTCAGCGTCACGCCTGGAGTTACCAACACGGTGTTTTCAGTGGCCAGACAGTCTGACACTCAGGTTTACGTGTGTGTGACCTCACCAAGTCCTGTGCCTGTACTGCCTGGCAGGGCAAGGAAAGTAGCCTTCAAGTTCAGTTCCTTCATGCCCAGTGTGACAGGCCTGCTCTGCTCTGTAAACGGGCTTTGCTTTTAATAGTATCAGTGAAGAATAGGGTTTGTTCTTGGTCTGCATTACAGGCTTGCTGTGTGAAGGCCCAGCCAGGCAGAGATTGGGTGTGCTTTGGTCCGAAAGCACCAAACCAGTTCAATGGCATCCATGAAATAGCTTGGAAAACAGGTTTTTCCAGGTGTCCAGGCTTGATAAGGCTGTCCTGTAAATAAGTAAACCTATCGTATTCTGTGACTGCTTTTAAAACAAAAAGGGATTTTTAGAATGTAGCTCTTGTGTTGCTGGAGATAAAAATGGGCTTAGGAAAGATTCAAGTTTCAAGTTTTAGGGTTGCGTGCATCAGTGGGGACTGCTCTCCACCTGCTGAAATACCACAGGTACACCTAGGTGTATGCCTTTCTGCAAAGCATGGAGTAGTGGCTCCTGCTCAGTACAAGTCCTTAGCATTGTTTACTCTAGACAGGAGAAATCTGGTCCCTTGTAGCTGGCGAGAGGTGCACCCATGGGTGGTGAAAGCAGCATCCCCTAGAGTTGGTTCTTCACCAACCAGATGGTTTTATCCCAGCACAGACTTGAGAGATTGAAGGTAAACTCTCCCATATACAGATAGCAGACGACATAATGACAGTCTGCTTGTTTCTGACCTTGTGCTCAGTCAGAATTAGGGTTGTTTCAGCAAGCAGGGCTTGGCATAGCGTTCCACCTCACCAAACCAAACTGGGCAGCCAGCAATAGGAGCCTGCTCCAGCATGGGTTCTGTGTGAGAACTTGCTCTTACAGTGTCTCCTCTGCTGTAGCTTAAAGAAAAAGATTTTTGTCACTTTTCCCAGGCTGTAATGTCTATTCTGTGTGAGAAATTTAGGAACTTGCTTCTAATTCATTGAAGACTTAAGGCCTAATAGTCATCACCAGGAGAAAGGATTCTTTGGAACGGCCAAGTGGTAACATCGTCTAATGAAATTGCTTTAACAGTATGGGGGATGGCCTGAAGGAATTTGAAAATCTGACAGTAAACCTAGCCTGAAGACTTTTCTACTTTTGTGGGAAAGGGTGTAGGAGAAGCTGTTCCTGCCTAACTTCACGTATTCTAGACAGTGGAAGTGGTGATGCATTTGCCATGAAACACAATGGACTTTACCATGAAACGAAGGAACATGAACGCCAAAAAGGTCCCAGGAAAATGAAGTTCTCAGAATGAGTATGTTAGTGACTGTCAACAATGGAAATAATGAATGTCTGTGTGGTAAAAATGCCATTCTGTTTAACTCTGTCAGCTGTTCGTAAGGAATTCTTCATGGAGCTGTCATAAAGAATGATGAAGCTTTGTGACTGAATATTAACAATTGGCTCCAAGAGAGAGTTGAGTTTCACTAACAGTTGATTACCAGTTCTGATGGTGTTTCATAAAATCACAGAGTGGTCTGGGTTGGAAGGGACCTCAGAGATCATCTAGTCCCAACCCCTGGCCATGGGCAGAGACATCCTCACTAGCCCAGGCTGCCCAAAGCCCCATCCAGCCTGGCTTTGAACACCTCCAGGATCCAGGGGCTCCCAGGGCCTCCCCACCCTCAGAGTAAAGAATCCCTTCCTCACCTCTAACCTACCCCTGCCCTCTTCCAGCTTGAAGCCATCGCCCCTTGTCCTGTCCCTTCACTCCCTGGTGACCAGCCCCTCTCCCACCTCTCTGTAGGACCCCTGTAAGTTTTGGGACGCTGTAATTAGGTTTCCCTGAAGCCTTCTCTTCTCCAGGCTGAACCAGCCCAACTCTCTCTGCCTGTCTCCAGCCTGCTCATTATCTTCATGGCCTCCTCGTGGACTCACTTGTCATCCTCCCAGCCTGTGTTGTGCTGGGGATTGCACTGACCCCCATGCAGGACCTTGCCCTTGCCTTGTTGAACTTCATGCAGTTCTCATGGGCCCATCTCTCCAGCCTGTCCAGGTCCCTCTAGACACCATCCCTTCCTCCTGTGTGTCGACCTCCCACACAGCTCAGTGTCACTGGCAGCCTTGCTGAGAGTGTGCTCAGTCCCACTGTCCATGTCACCAACAGAGGTGTTTCCCCAGGTAAAGTTTTCAAGGCAAACCTGCAAGGAAGGAGATGTTTTATGTGCTACAGTATATTGAAGATATTTCACTTACGAGAAATATACACAGGACTTCTTCCAGCAGTGGGTCTTTGTGTGATTCAAGAGTTGTATTACAAGCTGACATGCTTTGAATGAGCATTTTCAGTCCACGTGTGTGCCATGCCCTGTGTCAAGTTGTGAGGTGTGATGCTGTTCTAATCCTGAAGTACATCGGTGTGTTCCAGACCAGACTTGGGAATAGACCCCAGACTTGGAGGTCTTGGGGAATGAGAAGCTCGACATGAGCTGACAATGTGCAGCCCAGAAGGCAAATTTTATCCTGTGCTGCATCAAAAGGAATGTGACCAGCAGATTGAGGGAGGGGATTCTGCCCCTCTGCTCTGGTGAGACCCCCCTGCAGTGCTGGGTCCAGCTCTGGACTCCCCAGCATAAGGACATGGAGCTGTTGGAATAGGTCCAGAGGAGGCCATGAAGATGACCCAAGGGCTGGAGCACCTCTCCTGTGAAGCCAGACAGAGAGTTGGGCTTGTTCAGCCTGGAGTAGAGAAGGTTCCAGGGAGATCTCACAGCACCTTCCAGTACCTGAAGGGACTACAAGGAAGCTGGGGAGGGACTTTTTAGAAGGGCAGGGAGTGACAGGATGAGGGGTAATGGGGTTAAATTGGAAGGGGGTAGATTTAGATTGGGTATTAGGAAGAATTCTTCACTTAGGTTGGTGAGGCCCTGGCATAGGAAGGTGATGAATGCCCCATCCCCGGAGGTGTTCAAGGCCTGGTCAGATGGGGCCTTGAGCAACCTGGGCTGGTGAGAGGTGTCCCTGCCCATGGCAGAGGGTGGGACTTGATGATCTTTGAGGTCTCTTCCAGCAGAAAGCCCTCTATGATTCTGTGATTGTGTTTTCTGAGCCGTTGGATACAAATTCCTGTAGCATGGTTGCTGCCACCCTACTTTAGCTGGGAGTTTACAGTTACAAACAGTGCCGGACTAGAATGTAGTTCACAGGGTGTTTTTTTGGTTTCACGTGGCGTGTGTTTCACCTTGAACAATGCCAGCTCAGGGCTTGTCGAGGTGGTGTCATTAAATGGCATTCTGATCTCCTGGTTTTTCTGTAATACTTCCTCTTTCTGGCTTGTTCCTGGCCATGAGTTGTGGAGGGCAGGTGTGGCGTTACTGCCCAAAACCACTTGTGTTCAGCAGTGCCTAAATGGGTAAGGCAAGCTGAAACTGCAACTCCTCTTTTCAGGTCTGCTAGGAACCAGAAACTCACTGTGGGTTGGTTTCAGGAACCTTCTGTTTGGCCTTCAAGGTTACCACCATTTTCAACGCCTGGTGTCTAAGCTGGCAAGAGGTTTAAGCTGGTGGCACACAGGATGGGAATTCCTTAGATTAGCACTGGAATTCCATGAAAACCAACGTGTTTCCATTGACTGTTGTGCTTTAATGGAACCCTTGCTTTGACAGAAAAACTGGCTCTCCGTGACCAAGCGCTCCTCATGGAAGCCTTGAGCAGCTGTTAAGATATGTGCAGTTTATATCTTTTCATCTTCTGAGTGGCACAGATTGATTTGAACGTAAGAGCAGGGAGGGAGAGAACAAGGCTTTAAGGAGGCACCGGGATTTAGAGGCAGATGTGTCTCTGGGGCCTAGAAGGAAGGTCTTTTCTAGCCTTAACTGCAAGGCAGCGCTGCTGTGCGCCATCTCCCGTCTCCTGCGTCCCAACTCAGAGAAGGCTTCGCTTTGTAGCTGGGTGAAATGATCCTTTGTCCACCTTTTGGGTTAAAAGATGCTCTTTTCTTGAACTGCCAGGGCTTTGCGTCACCCTGTGATGTATCACCTCAGCCGCCTTTGACGTGGCACAGCCACCGCGTCACTCGCTGGGCATTTACCTGGGTGGGACTGAAGGCGTGAGCTGTTAATTCCAGAGCAGAATTTTATCTCCAGAGCCCTTTTCCTTTTCTGTGGCTGCTGGGAGAAAGAAACGTTTTCTAAAAATACTCCCAGATCTGCGAAGCGTAACAAACATGTAATGCTTTAGGTCTTTTTTCCCCCCTCTCCTCGGTGTTTCTGTGGAGAGCAGCGGGATCCTACTTACAAATGGAAGTGGTTACACGATGTGATTGCTCATATGTTCCTGAATAATCCAGCAGTGAGGGCAGAGCTGGTAAAGATGCTGTTTCCTAAAGGCGGGTTGAAACACTCACCAGCTAGGAAGAATCACGTCATTCGGGGGTGTTTGAAAAGGAGAAAATGAAGTGGCGTTTGAAAATATTTCCAGTAAATAAACCTGTTATTTGCATATAATTCTTAGTGATCTGATGTCACAATTGGGGGATAAACCTCTGAATACTTGACTTCAGCTCGTGGATTAGCGAGTCACATGTTTAGGAAGGCTCATGTTTATTTTCACCAGCCTTATGGTCTCATTTTTTATTTTCATTCTGCGCCATTTTTACATCATCTTCTTTTTATTTCTTTCTTTTTTACCCCTTTCTTTGAGGTCAGTTTTAAACCTGCTTGCCCTACCCACCTTCCCTTTTGTAAATTGTCAATCACAGGGGAGTTCCTAGAATTTTCTTCTCACAGTGGCATCTCTGTTATCACTCCAGCTAAAGCTGAACGGGATCAAAACTGAATCTCCCCACGTTTACATGGCTGGCTTTTTCTGAAGGGTGTTCACAAATCTTTGTGGCATTATTACCACATTTACATGTCTTTCAGTTGCCTTTGCTTCTCAGTCTCTTGTGTTTTCTGATAAGCAGCTGTGTGAACTCCTTGTGTGGTTGGTGTTGGGGTGTTTTTTTGTGGCATTCTTCTTAGTCTTAGATCGAGATATTTTCTCCCCCTCTCCCCCCAGCAGTTCTCATGAATAATCTTAATATCATTGTGCTGTAATTAATAGGGATTTTTTTCAATGCCTGAGACAAATGCCAAGTTGGCTCCTTTCTAGATAGATGTTTTCTGTTTGTTTACAACACAAGTAGAAACAAGCACTCCTTTTTTCAGTCTCATTCCAGATGAGCCATCCCTTCCTGGAGGAAGTCGGTTTCTCCTTCGTGCCCATTCGGTGCATGGTGGCATTTTGTTGTATGCTGCTGTGATGACAAGGAACCAAGTTTTGGTTTGTTGGTTTGGGGTTGTGTGATTTAGTTGTGTTTTTTTTACTTTGGGTGTAACTGCACTTGTTAAAATGTACAGAGACAATAACATTTCAAGCCGCTGTCTGATTTGGATTCAGATTTAATGAAGGTCTCCAAAGTCAGCCCTGGCTAGAGGGAGATTGTTTTGGTTTTAAGCCATTTTTTGGGTTCAGAATAAATTGTAATCCTTGTGCCAGAAGCAGGATGGGGACTAAAATGATCAACTCACATTTCATAGAATCATAGAATTGTAGGGGTTGGAAGGGACCTTGAGAGATCATCAGGTCCAACCCCCTGCCAAAGCAGGCTTCCTAGCTCATATTGCACAGGTAGGTATCCAGACAGGTCTTGAATATCTCCAGAGATGGAGACTCCACCACCTCCCTGGGCAGCCTGTCCCAGGGCTCCCTCACCCTCACTGGGAAGAAGTTCTTCCCCATGTTGGTGCGGAACTCCCTGTGCTCCAACTTGCAGACATCGCCCCTTGTCCTGTCCCCACAGACACTGAAAAGGGGCTGGCTAATTGCCCCGCATTCCATGCTTAAGAATTACCAAGATATTTTTTGATGGGAAGCCTGGTGTCTGCCTAACAATTGTTCCCATCTAGGACTTCATTTTGATGGCCTTGCTGGGGCACAGGGCTATGTGTGGAATGCACTGGGCACAGTGGCCTTCACTGGGACTTTGAGCAAGATGCTGTCGTGTTCCTCTGGTGGCCCCTGCCTCTCCAGGCTGTGTTTTACCAGCTGCAGCCGTGTTGATCAGGTGTTCAGGAGGCCATTGAGATGACTGCGTTGGCCCCTGCAACTGCCATGGAAGATACCTGCATTGTCATGGCTTGGAGGCAAGTTGGGGTTTCTGGTCTGTGCTTGGTAGGGTTATGTGGGTGATGCCCATGTCCCTCGGCCACAGAGCACTACCTTCACATGCCATCAGCACACCCCTGGTCAGAGAGGCCTGGAGCTGCCGATGGACAGTCAAGGTGGAGTCTGAGGTGGCAGAGTGGAGTGCCTACACCAAGCCTCCTGTCCTGTCCTGCTCTGTTTCCCCTCCTCCTTTCCCACAGCCCTCTTTTCTTCTCCCTTCCAGACTCCACAGTGCTCTAGGGAACCTGCTTTGGCAGGGGGTTGGACTCAATGATCTCTGGAGGTCCCTTCCAACCCCTACAGTTCTGTGATTCTGAATCTGTGGTCCTGTCTCGCCCTTTGCATGCCAGCTTGACACCTACAGTGAAGAACTCTTCCTCTGTGCTCCCGTCGGTGAGGCTCCTGTGCCTCCCACACTGCCACTGGGAAGCACTTCCAGGAGCAGACCCACTGTCCAGCCTGATGTTCAGACTCCACAGCACCTTAACGCTCGCCATTGGTCCCCGTTTGCTCACAAGAGCCTCTCCTGCTTGAGTCACCTTTGTTGTAGTAGCATAACTCACTCAGTAGTGGAGTAACCTACGTGGTAGGTGTACGTGGGACTGGTTATGCCACAGTGGGACAGCTGCAGTGCCGCTGGGCAGGATGCAGAGACCGGAGATGCTTCCCAGGAGCCGTTGGACAGACCCAGCTATTGCTGGAGCAAGGAGCTGCCCGGCACTGTCAGAGAGGCGTAAGGGTTTGGGTGGGAATGAGACCCTTACTGGTGTGTGCTTCCCAACGCTGGGAGAGCTTTCAACTCTGGAATTGTTTAGTTAATTTGGAAAAACGTAAGTGGCATTCATGCTGCTGTAATTACTCGTGCTGGATGTAATTATGTCCTCTGCCGTGGCTTTGGTGAGGAGGGGAATGTCAGGAGCTGCTGGAACACTGCATGCCTTTTTAAAGACATCTCCAGCCTGCTTTCATTTTCTGTGCTTGTTGTTTTTATGGGTAATGTTACCTCTGTGTTTGGGAGGTTTCTGCTAAATACAGAGAGAGGGGCTTCTCCAGCTGCCTGCCAACAAAGCAGCGTGGTTTGTGCGCCTCTGTTAGACCTGGAAGTCATTTGAAGGAATTTAGGCATCCAGGATAGAGCTGAAATGTGCCATCCTTCAGCCCAGATGACAGTTCCCATGTAAACAGGGAGATTGCTGTGCCTGAAGAATGCAGTTTTTAGAAACAGTGAACTGGGCATCTTAAATTGGAATAAAATTGTTTCTTTTTTGTTTTCCAGGAGGGTGGGGAGGAGGGTTTTGGAGACTGAGAAGGTGGGGGAAGTATCCTTCAGAGGAGGCTTTTGAAATACAGCAGAGGTTGTTAAATGCTGCTACTGTTTCATTATCTGTTGTGAGCTGGAAGCTGGGATGTTTCACAGAATCACAGATTCATAGAATGGTTTGGGTTGGAAGGGACCTCAAAGATCATCAAGTCCCACCCCCTGCCATGGGCAGGGACACCTCTCCCCAGCCCAGGCTGCTCAAGGCCCCATCCAACTCAGCCTTGAACACCTCCAGGGAGGGGGCAGCCACCACCTCCCTGGGCACCCTGTGCCTAGTGAAGAATTCTTCACCCTCCTACTGAACAATTTCTTCGTAATAGCCCATCTAAATCCCCCCTTTCCAATCTGAACACATTCCCTCTCTTCCTATTACTGCCTGCCCTTCTAAAAGTCCCTCCCCAGCTTCCTTGTAGCCCCATCAGGTGCTGGAAGGTGCTGTAAGATCTCCCTGGAGCCTTCTCTGCTCCAGGCTCTCTCCAGGCTCCAACCCCAACTCTCAGCATACACAAATGTTTCCTCAACACGTGTTTCTTCTGGCAGCCAAGTGCCAGACTTCAAGCAGAACTTGATGAAATGAAATTACAATTTCGACCCCCAAAACTCTTTCCTGGAGAGGCAGGTGGTGACTCAGGGCCACCAGCAATGCACCCAAGTGCCATGTTCCAGAAAGCAGCTCCCAAAACTCACCAAGTCCGTTACTTTGGTGTCAGCTCAGTTCACATTTGCACATGGGATTTTGAGCTCTACAAGGTGCTTCATTACCCAAGCCGTAAATTGTTACGCAGAATGAAGGTCTGTGGAGGAGGATCTACCCTGTCCCTGTAGTTACTGACTCAGGCATACAAACGCCATCAGGGGATGGCAGCAGCAGGCCTGGATGCGTGGTTTGGGATGTCCAGAGCTCTGGAAAGGAAGCTGCAGGCTTTTATTGACTTGGTCCTGATACAAGTGGTTATCAGGAGAGGCTTCGGGGTTTGGGGAAGCGAAAGTAGGAGCCAAGAAGTGAAAAGCTCTTTGTATTTATTTATTTGCTCCTCATTTGGCTAGATGCTTTAAGAAAGAGAAACGGTAGAACTTGCCTCTCTAACTTTTTCTAGTGATCCAGAAGCAAGTGGGTGAGGCAGGTTGTGCTCTTTTGGCAGCAGGACTGTGAGGAGCTATAACTTCAGGCACTGGTGCTTTGGGAATGGGAAGGTGAAGCTCGGGACAAAGTTGTCCTGAGAGCTGCAGCTGAAGTGCATGGAAAAGGGGGAAGGAATGGGAGAGTGTCAGAATGGCATGTGGCTGTGTGCTACCTCTTTGTCCCCACTCAGGCTGAAAAGTTGTGCATGGGTTCAGGCTGTGCTGCACATCTGTCAACTCTGAATAACTTAGGAAATGAAATGAAGACATCAGGCAGCTTTGAATTGTTTCATTTCATCCCAAAACTCAAACAGCTCAAGAACACAGTTTTTCAAACGTTCTTTAAAACAATCTGTGTGGAAACATAAAGCTGGCCCTTCCCTGTGTGCCCTGTCCTAGGGACCCTGCTTTGGCAGGGGTTGGACCCCATGGGCTCTGGAGGGCCCTTCCCACCCCTACAATTCTGTGTGAATCTTGGCATGCCTTGAAAAGGACTTTGGTTTTATGTGTGTGCAACTGAACTTCCTTCTCAAGAGGTTTTGATAACGTTTCTCAGACTACAAACCTCGAGGTACCCGTCACTCATGGGTGTTTGTGTGAAAGCTGTCGTGCTTTTATTCCATGCAGATACTCTTCTCCTTCAGAATACTGGGGTGAGCTGGTAGATTTCAAGCACAGTTCTGTCTAGCATCCAGTAAATGTCTTCTCATGCTACCGCACCAACGGAAATCTTTCTGAACCAGGTCCATTAGCTGGCATTAGAGATGTGGGAATTTCTGTGTCCCCATCACTGCTTAAAAATAGCAGCAACGATTGATCTTCCTTTGCAACCCACAGGAGAAAGAGCTCCATTAGCTTGAGGGTGTCACTTTGCATGAGTTAATTTTTTTTTTCTCTTAGTGAGTCTGTGGGAGTAACCCAGAGGAGGATTCCTTCTGAAGGTAGCTCTTCAGCCTCTTAGTGAACCTCGAATGTTTCATCTGGAGTGATTAGTTTCCTGTCCGCTGCATCGTCTCCTGCCAGTTCATTCTGTCACGTGGAAATTCTTCCTCCTATCCTGCCCTGGCTTATCCTGTTTAGCTGCTTTCACCCTCATGGGAAGGATGGTAGCACTTTGTGGTTAGTTTTATCTCCTTAACGTTAGTGACATCATCTCCATTGGACCTCCGGAGGGGTAAGGAGAAGCTTGCAGACACGGTGGTACCTTTCTGCAGTGGGTTCTAGGTGCAAAGCCACGCTGGAGCCCTAATTTGGAGTGACTGCTAAGCAGACAGCACAGACCAAGTCTCCTCAGCTGTGATTTTATTACAAGATTGTGCTCTTTGTCCCCAATACAGGCATCTTTGCTTACCTGAACTACCATGTTCCCCGGACACGGCGGGAGATCCTGGAGACCCTTATCAAAGGGCTCCAGCGGCTGGAGTACAGAGGCTATGATTCTGCAGGTAGTGCTCTGAGCAGCAGTGCTTCTTTGTTGAGTTTTTGCTTGTATATGATGATTTTTTGGGGGGAGGGTGCAGTTGTGAATGGGTTCTGCTGTTGAAGAGAGCTGAAACAAAGTGGATGTGCCTGTGAGCGTGTGGTCAGAGGTTTGGATTAACTTTCAGTATGTGGGTTTCTGTGAACGCTCCTGGTGCCCATTATCTGAGGCTTTAAAAATACCCACGGAATGACAGAGGGACAACTGACTTCTAATCTAAGGGGTTTCTAGCCTTTATTGGGGGAATCAGCTGGGGAGGGAGAAGGGATACTGTAAAAATAACCAACCCCAAAACCCAGCAGCTTTTGTGGACATAACACACTGTAATACACTTCCTGCACTTCACACTCTTTCTTCATGTTCTGTGGTGGTGTTTAGGTGTGGGAATCGATGGCGGAAACGACAAAGACTGGGAAGCTAATGCTTGCAAGATCCAGCTCATCAAACAGAAGGGGAAAGTGAAGGCTCTGGATGAAGAGGTTCACAGTATGTATTTCCCTTTCACTCATTGCCTGCTGTCTTTCCTCTGGGTTTGAATATTACCACTTTTATGCAGAAACACTCCAAGTTAAGTGTGTTTGAAGTGCCAGAGGTGTGAACACACGTGTGCTGTGAAGAACCCGGTGATCCTATGGATGTTGTCAGGAGGTTACAGGGAAATCCTGATTTCTCAAGACAAATGAATCCCATACCATAAAAATAAAATAGACCTGAAATGCCTTTTATAAAACAGACCAAAAGCCACCCTGAAACAACAAACTCCTTAAACTGGGGAAAAAGGGAACTACTGGGAGATAATTGCCAGAGACCTGGGGCTTGGGCAGAAAAGAAGAATGCTGTAATAATGTCACTGATTGAATTCTAAATTTGCATATGCAATGCTTGTCCCAGCTAAAGCTGTCTGTCCAAGCAGTGACGGGCTAAGCCTGGCTTCAGGAAAGCCCTGGTGTAGGTGTGTAACTGTCAGACTCAAGAGAACGCAGAGTGAGGTCTTCTGCTTCTGCTGCTTTGTGTTCCCTTGATTTAAACATCACGTTCATTAAATCTGTGCACAATGCAAAGCAACCTGAGGTGGTTGGGTGTGTAGCTGCAGGTGAGCTGTGTGAGAAAGGGAAGATGCTCTTCAGAGGAGTCAGGATCTCTGGCTCGTGTTTGAGAGCTGCTGTGTTCTTGTTATTTGACTTTTTTAACCCATGCTGGTGTTACCCTCATGGTGCAGGGAGCTGTTTCTCCTTAAGGAAGGTGGGGGGATCTAGAGGGAACTGGGAACTGGAGAGGCCAGGCAAAGGGGATGTGTGCATCACAGGAAGAGATGAGAAAATATGTCTGAAGAAATGTTTGCCTGCTCAAGCAAATTGCAGGATATGCAGTTACAGAGATTGTGGAAGCACTTGTGGAATGAAAAGAATCCTTTTCTTTTTCCCCAAAGAACTATTCATGCTAATGGTGTGCTTTCTGGAGGCAGGGGGTAGCGATGACCCTTCTACCCACAGTGGTCTGTAACCCTGAAACAGGCTGCTTTGGTCACAGCTGACAGCCTGTGGCAGGTGACAGGATGGCAAGGGGCACCCCCAAGAGAGGAATTAAGGTCAGCTTCTTCCTTAAAAGTTGTTTATTATTTTGGCAGAGCGAGGAATGCAGGGAGGTTGCTTGCATACATCTGCGTTCTGAATCCCCTGAAAACATGTTGGATGTTCTGTGGCCTTTGCTGATTGTTCCTGTCAGCATTGTCTTGCAGACCCTGGAGGCCTGGTGAGATTCCTGCGTTGGCTTTGGAGCAGGGACAGCCCCTCAGTACTAAAAACTTCTCCTACTTCTGCTGCAGAGCAACAGGACATGGACCTGGACATCGAGTTTGATGTGCACCTTGGGATTGCCCATACCCGTTGGGCTACCCACGGCGAGCCCAGCCCCATCAACAGCCACCCCCAGCGCTCGGATAAAAACAACGGTGAGTGTGTTTGCGTGAGGAGCCCTGTGCTCCTCAGCGGGGCCGGAGACTCTGGGGAAGCTTCCTGCTGACACCGATGCCTGGTGTGTCGCAGGGGGGTTGTTGCAGGCCGTCATGCCAAGCTGGGAAGCTAGAGGGGCTTTGGCCTGGATTTCTGTCCATGGGGTTTGTCTGTGGCAGTGAACAGTCTTGGGAGGGTTTGGGATTAATGCCTGGTGGGTGCATGGGTACAGTGCAAGGAATGAAATCAGAGGGTGAGAAGTTTTCCTGGTTGTTCTTTGGAATGAGATTTCCTACACTGCCTCTCCCTGCTTGTTTACAGAAGGGGCTTGGTTTGCTCTGTGCTGCTGCAGCTTGGTCAGTGCTTGGCGTGGCAGCCTGAGGAGCAGCACCAACAAGCTGGCAGGAGGAGTGTGGTGTTTAATTGCTTCCATAGGCTGGAAACTGCTGGGCCCATAAGTGCCTCCAGCAGCTTTGTGGGATCTCTGCAGCCCTAGTCCCACCCGTGTCATTATTGTCTTCTGCCATCACCAGCCACTCCAAATGGGGCAGAGTGAGGAAGTCACACCAGGAGGGTCTCTATTCTGCCAAGGACTGGTTGTCACACAGTAAAGCTTGGTGTGGTGTCTGTGTCGTGGGGCTGCTGGTACGTGCTGCCAGGCTGGGGCCAGTGTGGGGCTGAGCAGGGCTTTTCCTCTGTCTCCAGAGTTCATCGTCATCCACAACGGCATCATCACCAACTACAAAGACCTGCGGAAGTTCCTGGTGAGCGGTCTGTGTGTGACACTCACTCCCTCACTGCCTTTCACATGCTTCCTCGCTTCCCACTCGCGCTCCCCCACTCCCATCCAGTCTCCTCCACTCGCATTTTTGCACTCCCACTCCTCCACCTACTCTTACACTAACTCTCCTACTCTGAGTACATCCCCCTTCCCTCCCTCCCTCTCACCCTCCCACTCACAGTCCTCCTCACTCCTCCACTTGTATTCGTGCCTTTACACTCGCTGTCCTACTCGCATCCCTCAGCCTGTACTCCGCCCTTCGCTCCCTCACACTCTTCACACACTCCCACTCATGCTTCCCCACTCACACTCAACCACTTGAGCTCCCTCCCCCTTCCTCTCACCCCCCTCACACTCCTACCCCTGTTCCCCACTCACACACTCCCACTCACTCTATTCGCACTCCTCCACTCACACCTTCTCATTACTCCACTCTGCCCCCTGCTCACACTCATCCATTCATGCTCCCCTCCTCCCCACTCCCCACAGTCCCCTCATGTGCCTTTGCTCACACCCCCTCACTGCCCTGTTCCCCCCTTGTATCCTCACTCATCCCCCCCTCACATTCACTACTGCCCTACCCACCTTTCCACACGCCCTCCTCACTCTCCTACTCTCTCACTCACTCCCACTCCCCCAGCTCACCTCCTCCTCACTGCACTTTGCGTTCCCCCACTCCCCCCACTCACTCAGCCCATTCCCCACTCCCCTTCCCTGCTTACTCAGACTCATCCTCCCACTTCTCTGCTCTCCCACTCACGTTCTCACACTCAACTTGCTGCTCACCCTCCCGCTCACAGGGCTCACTGTTCCCCACACTCCCACCCCCTCCACGCTCATTCACACCTCCTCACCTCTTACACTCCCTCCCCATTCATGTTCTCACACTTACCCTCCCGCTGACCCTTCCGCCTGCACTCCTCCACCCATCCTCCTTCCCCAACTCATTCTCACACTCCCCTACTTAGAGGCCAGCTCACATGCCTCTCTCACCTCATACTCACTCCTCCCTCCCCTGCTCACCCTCCTGCTTTCTCATTTCCCCACGCCCATTCTCCCACTCCCACCACCCCTCATCTTCCTCACACTCACTCCCCTACTCACACTCACTTTGCCCGCTCATACTCACTCCCCTATTCGCCCTCCTCAGTCCCCCAGTCATTCCCAGACTCCTTCACTCTCACTCCCCCCACACTCCCTACTCCCGCTCTGCCACTCCCTGCCTTGTATTCTCATGCCCTCTCTCTTACGCTCAGTCCCCACTGTCCCCACGCCTGCTCGGTCGCCCCCTCCGCCCCCTGACTCACACTCCTCCACTCACCCACTCTCCCACTCTCGTTCCCCCCTCTGTACGTGCACACTCTGTTTGCACTCAGGCTCCAGCTGACCTCCTCCATCCCACTCCTGTTCTCCTGATGCTGTCCCCACTCGCGCTCAGGAAGTGAGAGAAGGCAGGAAGGGAGAAGGGAAGGGAAGGTGTGGGTGGAAGAGGAAGGAACGATGGGAGGAAAAGGGAAGAAGGGATGAAAGGGAAAAGAAGGGAGGAGAAAGGAAAGGGAAAGAGGGAAGGAGAATGGGAAAGGTAGGGAAGAAGGAAGGAAATGGGAGGAAGGAGAAGTAGTCCGAGGAGAGAGGAGGAGAAGGGAAAAAGAGAAAGGAAAAGGCAGGAAAGAAGGAAGAGAGAAAGAGGAAAGGTGGAAAGTAAGGATGAAGGAAGGAAAGACAAAGTAAGGAGGAAGGAAGGGTGGAAAAAGGACAGGTAAAGGAAAAAAGGGAGGAAAGAAAAAGAGGAAGTGCAGTAGGGAAGGATGGATAAAAGTTAGGGAAGGATGAAAGAGCAAAGTGTAAAGAAAAAAGGGAAGGGAAAAGGATGGGAGAAAGGCAGGAGAAAAGGAAAGGAGTAAAAAGGAAAGGCAGGAAAGAAAAAGGAAATATGGAATGAAGGAAGGAAAAGGGGAGGAGGGGAAGGAAAGGAAAAGAGAAAAGGAAAGAGGAAGGTTGGAAAGAAAAGGAAGAGGAAAGGGGGAAGGGAAGGCAGAGGGCCGGTGACCCAACACGTGCTGTCGCTGCAGGAGAGCAAAGGCTACGACTTCGAGTCGGAGACGGACACGGAGACCATCGCCAAACTGGTCAAGTACATGTACGACAACCGCGACAGCGACGACATCAGCTTCACCACGCTGGTGGAGAGGGTCATCCAACAGCTGGTAATGCTGGGAGCAGGGGGACACACACGGGACAGGCAGACACAACAAAGGGCAGCAGTACTCTGATATTGCCCAGGGTGCCTGTGCCAGGCCATGTGCCGCAGCACACGCTCAGGGGAGGGTTTTGTCCCTCCCCCAGCAGTCCATCCCAGATGTTCATTCAGGTTTCTCTGATGTTAACCAGTGCTGGTGAAGAGTGTTTTGGGGTGCAGCAGTAGCCCGGGGCAGGCGGTCCCTGGTGTGTGCAGGCTGGGTGTGAGAAGCCCCCTGAGCCTGGAAGAGCAGGTGGCCTCTTGCAGGAGCTTCCCTGCACGGTCGCTCTGTGGAGTTGTGTGCAGGAACGGAGCCGTTGGCCATTTATCCATGTTCAGGGCTGGCGTGTCAGTGATTTGCCTGGCAGGAGCTGTGCTGGCAGCAGACCAAGACCAAAGACCCCAGAGCCTTGAGGCTTTGTAGGTGCCCCTCACTGCACACTGAGCTACTGCAGGAGCACTTGTGCTGGTAGCTGGTGATGTCTGAGTGCAGAAGCCTCATGAAGTGGTTGAGGATGAGCTGCCGGGGCTCGGGGAGGGACACCCTTCCAGGATGTGGTGCCTGGAGCTTCTGGGGGTTCTGAAGCCACCTGCTCGGTATCTCTCATTCCCAGAAACAGGGGTGCAGCTTTTGAGCTGGGAACCCTGCAGTGGTAGCTGAGGCCTCCAATGAAGGAATAACCAGTTTGTATTTCTCTTGTTCCAGGAAGGTGCTTTCGCCCTTGTCTTCAAAAGTGTTCATTATCCTGGCCAAGCAGTCGGTACCAGGTGAGTATTGCCCTGGGAAAGGAGTGATATCCTTGTACCCTGGATGTCGCGGGTGTTTTGCCCCCACACCCTCCCCAGTTACAAGATGATGGAGTGGAGGTTGTTCTCATCGTGCTGTCTATGCTGAGGTGAGGGCAGTGGGTTTTCATTGTCTTTCTCTGGCTTTCCACCTGTCAGAAAATTCCCAAAAATGTTTTGAAAATCTTAGTGGCCAGCTGTATCACAGCGGGTCAGGAACAACTTCTGCAGTAGACTGCAGTGGTGTGTGAGCCTTGAAAGGAGGCAGCTTTCTCTCTTCCTTTGCCTTTTGTGGCAGCTTTTGGACAAGTCCTCCATCTGACTTGAAGTTGGGCCAGCGTGGTGGTCAGGTTTTCTACTCCACTTAGAAACGTCAGCATCGGTCGGGTTTGAATTTCAGTGCTGGTAGCATGTCTGTAGTTGCATACAGTGAGCACAGCTGGTGTGTGCCTGGTTCAGGTGTCCATGGGACTTCAGTTACCCCTGCGGAGCTGATGCTAAACTCATGACAGGCTCCTCACATCCTGGCCTCGTGTTTATTCAGAGATTCTTCCCCTCTGTCCTGTGGCCTCCCACGTTTGCGGCACTAACAGCTGGAGGAGCTCGCTGCTCTTCAGTTGCCTTCAGTTGCCGTGCTGGAGAATCGCAGTCCCTTCGAGGACACATTGTCAGGGGGGTGAATCTGTGGACGCAGAGGGTTGTGACTCGATGTCCCCTTGCAGGCGAGGCAGCCCCCTGCTCATCGGCGTGCGCAGTGAGCACAAGCTCTCCACCGACCACATCCCCATACTCTACCGGACAGGTAAGTGTGAGCACCCCCTTCCCCAGAGCACCCCCTTCCAGTCACACTCAGACCAACATACAAGCACAGAGTTTCACACACAGTATATTACACTTGGAGCTTTCACCTGTAAATTAAACCATCACGGAAAAGATTATCTTTCTTTAAAGTAAGTACAGCCACGTGCCCCAGGTTAGTCTCTGCTTTTGTAATCAAGGTTTTAATGGCCAGTGGTTGCAAGAAGAACGCATCTTAATGCAGCAGAGTAGAAGGAAAGAACAGAATGAAGTGGAATAGTTCAGTGTAGTAAAGTTAACAGTACAGTTTTTATAGATGTATATAGCTGTGTGCAGAGAAGGTACGTCTAGATTCTCCAGTGTCTATGTTGTGTGGCACGTTGGCATCCATGAATTCAGTTGTTTTCCAGACCGAGCCTGGCTGTGCTTTGCAGGCTGAGGGCTCAGAAGCAGGATGCTCTGCGCAGCAGTTTGTACTGATGTCTGTCTATCTCTCACAAGGGTGTTTTACCACCGTAGATGTGTAGTGTCACCCTCGAAAATGAGAAGTGGCTAAGAATTCCCGTGGAATTTATGGCTTCCAGAGGGGCTTGAACCCCTCCAGTCTCTGGCCGCTGGACTCTAGCTCTCCAGGCACTGCAGTGGTCAGAAGGGCTCGCTGTCCAGGTGTCCCACTGTTGTCCCACTGCTTCCTAACGGTGTTGCTAATCTGACCTTGCTGCGATGTAACGTGAAGAACCAGTCCTCCCAGTAGGCTTTGCCAGTGTTGATGCTTGGGTGATGCTGGATAATTAGCAGGAGCCCTTACTGTATGTATGTAAGACGTCGGGTTTGAGGGGGTTTTTTTTTGCTGATGATCTGAAGTTTGTTTTTTCCAATTGCACTTTCAGCTGTACAATCTATGGATCATTCTTTTGATGGAATATCCATAAAAACGGAGGAAGGTGCCTACCAGGGAGAATCTAAGACTTGACATTTCAGACAAATCCTCTGGTTCCCTGGAAAAGGAATCATAAATGAGACAGATATGCATTGTCTCTTTAATATGTGGTTATTGCTTTCCATGTAGTGAGACAAACGGGGTATTCAGAATTCCTTCTTGATCAGAAACCCCATGAGCAACACACACAGCAACATTCACCCCCCAGTCCACCCACCCCATTTCCAATATTCTGCACGTTCAGGGCACGTGCAAAACTGATGACTTTGTGCAGGTTGTGCTGCCTGCAAACTGCAGCTCTGAGGACAGAAGGAGACAGTAAGTTACATTAAAAAGAAAACCCACAAAACAGTAGAGTGAACCCCTGTTCGGAGGCTGCTAATAATTAATACCAGCATTCTGTGGAATTCCTTCTGGAGCTCAGTTTGTCAAAGTGCTGTGTCCTCTTCCTGACTGAACTGGGAATCTTGAGTTGTAGCTCCTGATAGAAGCAGGATGCCTGGCCCGAGGCTGGAACTTAACTTCTCTTTGCTTGTATATTGGGGTGAACCATTTTTAAGTACTTAATTTTAAAGGCTAACCTGTCACATGTGATGCAATGAGCCGTGTTCACATTTGGAGCAGGAGAGTGCTTCTCTGTAAGGGGAGAGGATGGCATTCTTCACTCACATAAATAAACGTGATTCTGCCCTCAGCAGACAACAGCCTTGGGCACTGACAGCTCAGGGGGTGAGATCTCTACTTTTTGCCAGAGGAGAAACGAACCTCATGCTTGTTCCCCATCAGGAGCTGGTTTACCAACCCAAACATCAAGTGAGGTTTTGTGTCCTTCTGCCAAACGTGTATCTCTTAAGTCAGCTTGATGTGGAGGTCAGGTATCTCCACAGGCGCTGTGAGAACCAGTCCTGCTGCTTTCAGTGGCACTCCAGCTTCTATGAAAAACAGGCCGTATGACATGGATGGATTAGAGAATCCTGACTATAATCACTGACTCATGAGCTGTGTAATGCCATCCTCAGGAAACACCTCGTACAGAAACCCAAGCGCTGCTCGAGTAAGAATGTGTCACGGAGCGGCTGTACCTTTGCAGAACTGTCATCATGGAGAGGGAGGTGGTACCAAAAGATACTCAAAGCATACCGCCCCCTGCCCCGTTCCGACCATACCTGTGTTAATTCTCTGGGATGTCTCCCTTCTTTAATTTAGAAGGGAAAAGATGAAAGGATGATTTGTGTGTTGCCTCTAAATTCTAGTAAACGAGAGGTACAGCAACGATCTGGGTGATCTGTAGATAAACAGACCATCTGTGGACAGGTCTATCGATAACCTAACAACCATAATTAACTGATAATACTCAGTGTAACTTCTCAACCACTCCTTGGTGAGATACACACAGTGCACATGTATGTGCGCAGTAAGAACACGCTCTGGTTACAGCTCGGGGTAGGAGCTGTAACACAGGAAAGCAATGCAACATAATAAAGTCAATGCAGGGAAATGTCATGTTTGAGAATCCAGATCTGCATGCTTTGATCAAGTGTGGGTGCTTCTGTTGGGGAATGGCTGCTAACACCTTTGCTCTGTCCTTTCTCAACAACAAATCAGTCTGTCCTGGCTCAGATCAACAAGGGAGTTGTTTTCCTCATTTGCTGACTTGATAACTGAAGTGGAGGGCTCTAAATTATTGGCTGAGTGGAACCTTCTTGCTGAGTATCAACATGAAAGCAGTATTTTTTTTGTTTCCTTTACTTTTCCATTTGCAGAAGTATAAATCTAAACATCATGAGCTCTGTGTACATCTCTGAACCAGATTGGTGAGACACAGAGTGGCAGCCTATGAGATAAATACATGATAGAGAAACTTCAAGGTGGTTATTCTTCAGCTACAGTCACATTTTCCTAAATAAGCTGATTAATCCACCCCCACCCCTTACCATGTGCAGTGACTGGCAGATCGCTGTGCTGGAGCAGTAGGTGTTTTGGTCCTCATCTGCATTCCTGATGAGCTTCGCCACCGAGAAGTATTTTCTGCAGTTAAAGAGGAGGCGGAGGAGTAGAGAGTGTTGGGAATTGCCAGGGTACTGCAGTGAGGATCCCTGGTGAAATACTGAACTCAGTATGAGTGCTTCAGAAGCTGAGCCTTACTCCTGTGCCCTTCAGTACACCTAGATGCTGCCCTGGAAGTAGTGTAAGACCAGCAGCAGGTTACCAGCTGTACAGTTCTGGAATCGGGATGAAGTGGTTGCATGTCACAGAGTCACAGAGCGTCAGGAGTCGGAAGGGACCTCAAAAGATCATCCAGTCCCACCCCCCTGCCAGAGCAGCATCCCACAGGAACACAGCCAGGCAGAGTTTGAATGTCTCCAGAGAAGGAGACTCCCCAGCCTCTCTGGGCAGCCTGTCCCAGGGCTCCCTCACCCTCACAGGAAAAAGTTCCTCCTGACATTCCCATGGAGCTTCCTCTGCTCCAGCTTGTGCCCACTGCCCCTTGTCCTGTCGCTGCCATCGCTGAGAAGAGCCTGGCTCCATCCTCCTGACTCTCACCCTTTATGTATTGATAAACATTGATGAGGTCACCCCTCAGTCTCCTCTTCTCCAGGCTGAAGAGGCCCAGCTCCCTCAGCCTCTCCTCACAAGGAAGGGCTTCCACTCCCTTCATCATCTCAGTGCCCCTGTGCTGGGCTCTTCCAAGGAGTTCTGTGTCCCCCTTGAGCTGAGGGGCCCAGAGCTGGGCCCAGTATTCCAGGTGAGGTCTCACCAGGGCAGAGCAGAGGGGGAGAAGGACCTCTCCTGACCTACTAACCACCCCCTTCTAACACACCCCAGGATGCCATCAGCCACCTTAGCCACGAGGGCACAGTGCTGGTCACGGGCATCCTGCTGCCCCCAGGACCCTCAGGTCCCTCTCCCCTGCTCTGCTCCCCAACAGGACGATCCCCAACCTGCACTGGTACCTGGGGCTGTTCTCCCTGGATGCCAGGCCCTACCCTTGCTCTTGTTAAGTTTCCAGCGCGATGCCTAGCCTTGCCCTTGTTGCAACTCATTAAACTTCTCCCCCCCCACAATTCTCCAGCCTGTCTGTGTCTTGCTGAGTTCAGTAGCTCAGGACCAGGCTGAGTACGTAGCTGTGGATTTCCTGGTCTGTGTCTGCAGACATTCTCTCAGCCAGACACAAGCAGGTTTGGGTTACGCCTGCCGGTGCCCCGTGGCACGGTGTGCCAGATGGGCAGCACCTCTGGAAGGTTTTCCCCAGTGATGAGAACAGTTGACAAAGAGCAGCCTGCTCAAATTCTGAAAGACTTGGGAAAGTGGGGGAAACGGGCACAGGAGACACTTAAAATGATAAACAGGGCAGGTTCAGCTGGGGAAGTGTTGCTAAATGTGGCTGCTGGTAAAGCAGCTTGAAATCTCTTTTCCTCGTGGAGCCACACCTGAACTTCCATTTCACTTTTTATGATACTTCCCTCTAAAAAACCTCACAAGTCTGTGCTAACATTGCACCTGTGGACTTAATTCAAAAGCACATCAAAACCTTTGCAAGCAAACTGAGAAAGGGCACGATGAGATGAGTGCCAGTGGGCTGCCCTCTCCAATGGTCGCTGTTAAATTTACTGTGACCGCTCACAGCGCTGAAAATAGTGCTTCATGTTGGTATGGTGCCTTGGGACCGCTGGTTGAGCCTGATGGTGTGGCTGTGTTCTGGCTTCGGGTGCACTGTGCCTAATCCTTGTGTCTTGCAGGCAAAGACAAGAAGGGAAGTTGCAACCTGTCTCGTGTGGACAGCACCACCTGCCTCTTCCCTGTTGAGGAGAAAGCTGTGGAGTACTACTTTGCTTCTGATGCTAGGTAATGTTGTGGGATGACTTCTTGGGTGTAGTTTAGAGCTGAGGCCTCAGATGAGAGACAGGGAGGCTGTGGTTTCCTGAACAAAGCATGTGAGGTGCACGTGGCCGTTACTTTACAGACATCAACTGCTTACCCTGTGCGGCCCTGAAAGAGGCAGATGTGAGTCACAGAATCCCAGGGGTGGGAAGGGACCTCCAGAGCTCATGGGGTCCAACCCCCTGCCAAAGCAGGGTCCCTAGGACAGGGCACACAGGGCCGTGTCCAGACAGGGCTGGAATCTCTCCAGAGAAGGAGACTCCACACCCCCTGGGCAGCCTGGCCCAGGGCTCCCTCACCCTCACCAGGAAGAAGTTCTTCCCCAGGTTGGTGTGGAACTTCCTCTGCTCCAACTTGAGGCCATTGCCCCTTGTCCTGTCCCCACAGACACTGAGAAGAGGCTGGCCATGTCCCCCTGTGTCCCACCCTTCAGCTATTGATCCCCATTGATCAGATCCCCTCTCAGGCTTCTTTCCTCAAGGCTGAACAGCCCCAGCTCCCTCAGCCTTTCCTCGCAGACGGGAGTTCCTGCTGCAGAAATGACACTGGCTGTGGAGTGGTGGTGGTGTCCTTCAAGCACATTGGTAGGATTCCCAAGATGTGAGTGGTAGGCAACTCAAGAGGGTACTGACCTAAATTAACAGGACTGATGCTAATTATCAGGAGACTTGCACTAATTCTCCAAGGATCTCTCCACACAGGCAATTCTTCAACGTCAAAGGGAGCTCACTGTAATCCCAGGAGGGAGGAAAGCCTAACAACAGCAGCCTTACCAGAGCTTTTGGATTTCTCTCTGTTAGGGAGATGAATACTTGTTCCAGAAACATAAAAATACTGCTGAGGCTGACTTCCACAGCTCTGCCTCACCGGAGCATTGTGGAGAGTCTTAAGGCGCCCTGGTGTTTGGATTTTCCAGAGCTTATCAATGACTTGCCTGAACAAAAATGACTACAATAGGGAGCTGATGCATTTCCATACAGTGTGCCTGGTTCTGTGAAGAGAGAGTACAGCCTAAAACCTGGCCAAAGATTTTAAACCCCACTGGTAATTCCAGTCCTGACATTCCCCTCAGGCAGGCAGGGAATGTATTCAGTATACCAAATTCTTGGAGTGTTTCTAGGTGAACCTCAAAGTACTTTAACAGATGGCCAAGCTGTCCCCAGGTTTATGGATGGGAGAATGAGACACAAGAGAGGGACAATGGCTTTTATCGTGGGAAAAGCCAAGAACCTGTGTGGTAGGGAAAATTCCTGTCTTCCCAACTTCCACCCTCTGCCTCCTAACAGTTAGATTGTGGCTTTGTGTGAGGAATTTGCAGTTAATTACAGCAGGCCTGAAGTCAATAATGAGGTAGGAGGAAAATAAGTCGGGTTATATGGGCAGCAAGGAAATGTACTTTACAGTTCTGCTCTTAGGTCTAAAGAAATTCCATTGGAACGAGTGACTTGCTTATGTTGGACTATAAATCGGGCTGTAGCCCTGGTCTTACTGTGAAGAATAACCTCTTACGGTGTGTGCTTTTATAGTGCTGTCATTGAGCATACCAACAGAGTGATTTTCCTTGAAGATGATGATGTAGCAGCCGTGGTCGATGGCCGTCTGTCCATCCACAGGATTAAGCGCACGGCGGGCGATCACCCCGGACGCGCCGTCCAAACTCTGCAGATGGAACTTCAGCAAATTATGAAGGGTAAAATCTCCTGGATATCACAGGTCCTCCCTGGAGGCTCAGAATAAGCTGGGTTGAAGAAGACCTGGTCCAGTCCCTGTGCTAAATGCCCGTCAGGGTGTTAGCTGGCCTTGCTCAGTTGAGTGTGGCGTAGCTCCAAGGCCAGAAATTGCCCAGCCTGTCTGAGTGCCCTTTCCTGTGCTTAATTAGCCTCATGGTGAGAGGTGTCCTTGCCTCTAATGGGACGTTAGCTGCTAACCCCATAACAAGGAGAACTGGGGGGCTGAGGGTTTTGCCTCCTGCTGAAGGCATCCCTTCTCCTGGGCCCTGGCCAGCTCGCCACTCCGGATCTGACCCTTCTGGTAACTTAAATCCAGTTCTCGTGATGAGCTGATGCTTTGGTAGACAAGAACTGTCAGCTTAATGATCTCTGACCACTGACCAGTCTTTTAGTGACTGCTCCAAGCTTTTCCCTATATTCATAGGAAGAATGTAAACTACCCGGAGGTGATTGAACGTGTTCCCATTTCTTCTGTTTCTTTCTTCCATAGGTAACTTCAGCTCATTTATGCAGAAGGAAATATTTGAACAGCCAGAATCTGTCGTTAATACCATGAGAGGAAGGGTCAACTTTGATGACTACACTGGTAATTGGGATTAAGCCTCCTTTAATTTTGACAGCTCAATATCTAGTAGTTATTCACAGTAGCTGTAGAGGAGGAAGTAGGTGATGACATGGGAGATTAAAACATGTAAGACAACACATATGTCTCACAGGGACTGTTTCCAGAATCACACGTGCTGGTGGCAAGGTTTCTTTCTGTGGTTTATTTTTATTCTGCAAAGTGTTTGATGGAGGGTGTGACGTGCTGTGTGTTAGCACGGGGCACCCTGAGCATTTCTGCTCCCTGGCCAGCCTGATGGGTCTCTCTGAATCTTGCCTACAGTCAATCTTGGTGGGTTGAAGGATCACATCAAGGAGATTCAGAGGTGTCGACGTTTAATCCTCATTGCCTGTGGGACCAGTTACCATGCTGGAGTAGCGGTAAGTGGTCAGCCTGGATCTGTTTTGGGAACTGTCTCTAGACTTGATCTGTGGGTGTGGTATTGCCTGTGTGGAGCAGGTATGGGCTGGTTTTGGGTTATGATTGAGCCCATGCACACTGAGCAAGGAAGACCCTTTGAAAGCTGCACACACCAGGCTTGCAGTTCTCTGGCAGTGGTGGTAGGAAATAGAACCTGAAGAACTTGAATACTTACGGAGATGTAGCCTGTGACTTTGATTGCTTTGATTGCACCTTCCCTACGGAGAGAGACTGAGGGAGCTGGGCTGGGTCAGCCTGGAGAAGAGAAGGCTGTGGGGGGACCTCATTGCAGCCTGCCAGTCCCTGAAGGGAGCAGAGGAACAGGAGGGGAATCAGCTTGTTCAAGGGCAGAGACTGGCAGGACAAGGGGGATGGGGTGAAGCTGGAGGAGGGAAGGGGGAGAGGAGATCTTAGGGGGAAGTTCTTTGCAGAGAGAGTGGTGAGGGGCTGGCAGGGGCTGCCCAGAGAGGGGGTGGGTGCCCCGTCCCTGGGGGTGTTCAAGGCCAGGTTGGCTGGGGCCCTGGGCAACCTTGTGTAGCTCCAGGCCTGGAGGTTGGTGTCCCTGCCTGAGGCAGGGGGTTGGAGCTCTGTGATCCTTGGGGTCCCTTCCAACCCAGACCAGGCTGGGATTCTGTGAAGGCTTTACAAAACAAAACCTGCTCTGGAGTTAAAGGTAGTTGCCAGGGGAAGAGGCAGTGCAAGAGCAGAATGGAAATGCTGCAGCAAGGTGGGGCCAGACGGGGTTCCTTCCTCTGCTGTTCATGCAGACAGTGCCTGCTTGCAGACCTCTCTCTGCCTGCCCAGGTCAGCAGAGAGGTTTCGCTTTGTACCTTACAGAAGTAGTGGCTGTGAGTACGGCCAGCGTGCCATTTGGTCTTGTCAAGCCCCAACGGCATCGTTGCTTCAGGTTTGATGGCTGTAGGTGGAGCCTTTTTAGCTTGGCAGCCCACATCAGTGCAGTTAAAAGGACTCCACAACTTTGCAGAGGAATCCTTTTGCTTCTCTTGGAAGCCCTGCAAAACTGCGTTTGCTGATGTACAAGGAGCAGAAAAGAAACCTTCTGTTATCTTGGCCAGCTCTGTAAGATAAAGTTAACCAGGATCCAGCGACTAGCCAAGGCAAGTTTCTGGCATGGCCTGGAATACAAGTGGTGGTTTCTGAATTCTTCAGTAAACCAAGTTAACACTCTGATAGAAGGACCCCCTGGTTTATATGGCATGTGCGTAGCGTCATATAATAAGCAAGACTTAAGATCTAGGCAGTGCCTGTGTGAGGAGGGAGTTGGCCTCTCAGGCTTTTTGTGGTGCCAGAAGCAGTGTCACTTTTTGCAGGGGTGGTTGTGCGACTCAAGTGTGGCTACAGCAAATAATTAAAATAGAATCCAGCCCTAATTTTCACATGGTATTTTAATAGTAATATTTTCCAGTGTGTGGCAACCAGAAGGCTTTTTTTGTTCTCCCAACCCTTGGGGTTCCTTTAAGCAGGGTGTAATATGTCACTTCCTGGCTTTTCCTTTCACCAGACCCGTCAGGTTCTGGAAGAACTGACTGAACTACCTGTTATGGTCGAACTAGCCAGTGACTTCTTGGACAGAAACACCCCTGTCTTCAGAGATGATGTTTGCTTTTTCATCAGCCAGTCAGGTATGGTCTCACTTTACCACCCACTCCCTCCCCTCCTTCCTGTAAACCTGTGCCTGGGAGGGAAGAGGCAGCAGGGCCAAATTCTGCTGCTGCTGCCTGTAAGATTGCGGGTGGTACGTGAGAGAGAAGAAATTGGCACACGCGTGGCTAGAGCTGGGGAAAAAATAGAGCGGTTCTCCTGCTGCCCATCTGCACGCTGGTGCAGGATTTTGTTGAGCTGAGTCTTACATATGGTGACAGGAGTTTTATTTCCTTTTCTCTGGGAGGAAATACTCCATCAATCAACAGGCTAAAAAAATAGGTGGCAGAGCTGTGGGGAGAGGCAAGTCGATAGTTTCTTTGGATAGTTTCAGTTAAAGAACTATCAACCACTAAACTGGATTGGAGCCATAAAGAAATGAAATGATTACAAACAAGTATCAGAAAATACAACCTTGGAACGGAGGATAAGATGAAAGACATACTTAAACATTAAAAAAAGTGATGTATGTCAAATTAAAAATATTTTCAAGGATAACTGCAACACAAAACTATGTATTTGGTTCTCCTCCTCGTTGTGTTACACCGTTGTAGACTTCCATAGCTGCTCTTCAGCTTGATGGTAAAACTAGTTGTTACTTTTTCTCCATAGGTTCAAATATTCTTTTGGCAGCAATTCTTTTCTTCTTGGTGTCTTTGTAGGGGGCTCACATTCAAGTTTTCCCTGGGTTTTCAGAATACATGTGCAGATGTTGCTGCTTCCCCTTAGAAACTGACCAAACAGGGAACACAACGGAGGGCGTGCCAGGGGCTGTGTCTTTCCCTGACGTGTTGGATGTGGCAGGCCAACAAAGATTTTCCTGGAACCTGAGGTTGCTCATCAAGCAATACAAACCCAAAGTAAATACTGAGCTCAAATAACCCCAGTGCTGCTGCCCATAAATGTGTTTCCAGCCGTAGCTTCCCACCCTTCACAGCTTGCTTTCAGAGCAAGCAGAGTACTGAGCTAACCTGGGGGTTTGTTCTCTCTTGTCAGCTCCCATGTGCAGGATTTCTGTCCCACTGCTGGAGCTCAGCTGGTGGGCAGCACTCCTGGGATGTGTTCGTTCCTCTCCCCCCAGGCCCCACCATGTATTTAAACCAACTTTTTCTGCTTCTTTAGAGTTCTTGAATCAAGTGAAGTCCACTCTAAGCCAGCTCATTTCTGTGTAGTGCAAACAAATTTGAACAGGGGTAATGAGCTGACGTAACCTCCTTGATAACAGCTTCTGCAAGCTCTTGTGTTGCTGCTGGGCACCACCAGCTGCACAGCTCCACACAGGGCTCAGAAGGCTGGTTATAACTTAACACCCTGCATCCACTGTACACTAATGCTCCCACACACGTTTCCCCACATCTCACCCCAGGGGACTTTTCATCAGCCAGGAAAAGGAAGAAGGTTGGTTTTGTTAAAGAAGGTGCACTTGGACTGTCTCATTTTTTTAAAAGTTTGGGTTTTTTCAGCAGAATGCTGACTTTTCCTTACACCAAACACCACGGTTTGGTTTTGAGGTTGCCAGATTTCACTGTCTTCTTTTTAGGGTTAAAACATAGCACGCTGGGGCTGAAGTAACAACTGAAGAGCAAATACAAACCTCTGAGATTCTGTCTGGGAAATCACCATGAGTTTATATCTGCAGTGAGAGCAGTAAGTGACACAGATGATACCTGTCTTTTCAGGTGAGACAGCAGATACCTTGATGGGTCTCCGGTACTGTAAAGAAAGGGGAGCCTTAACTGTAGGAATAACTAACACAGTTGGCAGCTCCATATCACGAGAGACAGATTGTGGTGTCCACATCAATGCAGGACCAGAGATTGGTGTGGCTAGTACCAAGGTAAGTCAGAAGTTGAGAGACTGATTGTTATTACCGAAACTGCCCCTGAAAGCGTTGGCTGTAGCGTGAGTCCTCTGGTAAATGCTTCCCATTCCTTTTTTACCAGTTGCTGTTAATAATTGTGGAAAGGACCATGTGCCCAGCAATGCTCTTCATTTGTTTTTTCTACTGTTGCAAGGCAGTGATGTTAAACATTGGAAGCCAGAGGGGCTCGGGGAGCAGCGTTTGCTAAGAAGCAAGAGTTCCCTTTGCCCTTACTTGTCTTGAGGTGCAGGTTTAAACTAAGGTGTAATGATTAAAAAAGGATGAAAAGTCATGCCCTTAGCAGCACTGCTCTACTAAAGAGAGTGAGATGTTCAAACTGTACTATGGGCAAGTGGGATAACAGTCTTTTACCAGAAAACCAGTATTTATGTCCACCTAACAGTTACGCTTCAGCCGATGCATCTGGCTACGCCTGATACAGTATGAAATAACTCCCTTTTCTGCATTTCCTTTGGATGAAGTGCTTCTGCAGGGTGAAATCTGCTTTGATTTAGTTATATTTAGAGGCGAGATGATGTCAATCTGTTACATAAATTCAGCCAAAACCCACATTTGAGTTTAATAGTTCATTGGGGAATTTGATCATGGAAAATTCATGAGTCTCTTACAAGAAACTCTTGAAGGAGTTGTTTGTCCCTGGGTTGTTTTCACACAGCCAACATTAGAGTTCAGAGAGAACTGAAAATGGCATTTTTCTCTCTCTGGCAATGCAGGGAGCCACCAAAGTTGTGCATATCTGAGACATGAAAAGCTTCTGCCCTCAGGTTACCCAGAACTACATGCTGAGAATGTAGTCTTGACAGCCCGAGCATTGTTAGCATGAATGTGTGGTGCTGTGTACTCTGTGACCCTCAGCTGCACCAGAACAAAGTAAATCCCATTCCATATCAAACCCTACTAGTCGCCACAGCTGAAGCTTTTCTAGATTCCTTTGGAACTCTTTAAATCTTCTCCAGTACAGCAACACGTGGGGTGTGCAAGCACTGTTTGGGAAGGGACAGAAGTACTACAGAGCTTCATCTTCTTTCTAAGCAGCTTCACTCTCAGGCTGGCACCACAGTCTGTAAGGGCTTCAGAGACTGGATGTTGTGACAGTGGTTTGATGCTGTGCCCGTGATGTTTGTGCAGATAGAATTGCTTTCACTCAAGCACTAATTTAACTGTTTTTCCCCCAAAGTCAGCGACACTGTTGTCTCTTAGGCAAATATGGAGCCCTACCTGGGTGAAGAGTTCAGATTCTGGCCTTAAAGAAGGGGGTAGGAAATCACTTACCCTTTCAGCTGCCTTTGCATTCCCTGAGTGTGGCCCAAAAGAATTTCAGCTATCTGTCCTGCTGTGATGGCCAGATGTTAGTGGTGGGCTTCTGTTGTGCACCCCCCATCAGCAGGTCTGCCTCTCTTCAAGTTCCCAGCGTTTGCTTGCAATAAAGGAGGACAGAGGTGCGGTGACACACCAGGGAATCTTGGAAGTACTCCACTTGGCTTGTTGCATCTTAAGCTCTTGGAGTAGGAGATTTTGCCATTGCACATGTCCAGTTGAGATTTGCTCACGTGAGATTTGCCCTGTGATTTTTGTGTTCATCTTTGCCACTTCATTGGAGTGAAAGCTGCCACGCAGTTCCATGTTGAGTCAAGTCAACCGCCAGTCTAAGGATTTTATGTAGTAGGTGACAACTGCTTGGTTACTGTCTTAATGACATGGTTTCTCTCTCTCTCTCTGTCTTTCTCCTTACCCCTTCTTAGGCTTATACCAGCCAGTTTGTCTCTTTGGTGATGTTTGCTCTGATGATGTGCGATGACAGAATCTCTATGCAGGAGAGGCGCAAGGAAATCATGCGTGGTCTGAAGGGGCTGCCAGGTAGGAACTGCCGTGTCGATTGGCCTCACCAAGGGTGAGCTTGAGCAGTGCCAGAACTTGGCTTTGAGAGGTTGAGGGTACCTGATGTGTGCAGCACGGCTGTCAGCAATAACTCTGCACCCATGCTCTCTCTGGTGACTTCAGCCCACTAACTGGGACTGCTAAAATACTGAGCCCAGTCTTTACGCGAGCTGCTGCTGTCCATGTAGACGTAGTTTGAGAGCATCTACAACTTGAGTTCTCCTCTTCCCTTCTAGACTTAATTAAAGAAGTGCTGAGTATGGATGATGAGATCCAGAAGCTAGCCACGGAGCTGTACCATCAGAAGTCTGTTCTCATCATGGGACGTGGCTACCATTACGCTACCTGTCTTGAGGGAGCTTTGGTGAGAGATTTCTTTATGTAACGCCGGTTTGAATGGACTTAGTGCTGGGCTTACACATGGCTACAAGTTGTTCTAGTACAACCTCTAGACAGCAGCTTCTACCTCTGAGGAGATTCCTATTGTTGCAAGTGCTGTCACACATCCACTTTGCATTTGCCTGCCCAGTTCCAGGCTGTGAGGAGAGATAACGCTGGCTGATGGCACCAGCATTAAGGGCTCTGGGTGATTTGGTGTTTGACCTGAACAGGCTAGACTGATGGGCTGAGACCAAGGATGAGGTTTAAGAAGGCCAAGTGCAGAGTGCTGCATTTGGGACATACCGACCTCGAGCAGCGCTACAGGCTGGGGGAGACTGGCTGGAGAGCTGTCAGGCAGAGAAGGACCTGGGGGTGTTGGGTAACTGCAGGCTGAGTATGAGCCAGCAGTGTGCTCAGGGGGCCAGGAAAGCCAATGGCATCCTGGCTTGTGTCAGAGATAGTGTGGCCAGTAGGTCTGGGGAGGGGATTGTGCCACTGGACTGGGCGCTGGTGAGGCTGCACCTCAAGTGCTGGGTCCAGTTCTGGGCTCCTCAGCATCAGAAGGCCATGGAGGTCCTGGAGCGAGTCCAGAGAAGGGCAACCAGGCTGGGGAAGGGGCTGGAGGGCAAATCCTCTGAGGAGCAGCTGAGGGAGCTGGGGGTGTTGAGCCTGGAGAAGAGGAGGCTGAGGGGAGACCTTCTCCCCACCTCCCCTGCACTGCCAGGGGACAGGAGATGGGACAAGGGGCAATGGGCTCAAGCTGCCCCAGGGCAGGGGCAGATCAGATGTGAGAGAAAAGTTCTTCCCTGGCAGAGTTGTGGGGCTGTGGCACAGGCTGCCCAGGGAGGGGCTGAGTCACCAACTCTGGATGTGTTTAAAAGAATGGGTAGATGAAGTACTTAGGACTATGGTTTAGCTTAGGACAGGACGGTTGGACTCAATGATCTTAAAGGTCTTTTCCAACTGGTGACTCTGTGATTCTGTAACTGTAGGTGTTGGTGGCCTAGAAGCAGCTCAGCCCAGATGCACTGCTTCCATCCTGGTTTTCAGGCTGGCCTGTCTGAGGAGAGCCAGCACAAAGTTACAAAGAAAGTGAGAGAAGCCACTTTTGGTTAAAAAGAAAGAAAAAAAAATTTAAAAGTTTGTCCAGAGCTTTATGAATTACTTTTTTCCCCATCTAGAAAATTAAAGAAATTACCTACATGCACTCTGAGGGGATACTGGCGGGTGAGCTGAAGCACGGCCCTCTGGCGCTGGTGGACAAGCTCATGCCCGTTATCATGATCATCATGAGAGACCATACGTATGCCAAGTGCCAGAACGCCCTCCAGCAGGTCATTGCACGGCAGGTGAGTACCTGTAAACGCTTACGGTGCATCAGAAATGCAGTTTGCAGGGTGCCCAAGCCATTCACCACCGCCTGAAACATGAATTCAGTTGGTCCTCTGAAGCCTGTTGGGGTTTGTTTACCCCTTGGAATAGGCTGCAGGGGCCCCTGGGATGCTCGGCTGTCCCCTTCTGAATTCCATTCAAAGCTCTGCCCCGGCGCTCTGAGCAGACGTGAGAAAAGAACCTTCCAGCCCTGTTCTTTTGTCCAACCTTCCCTTCTGTTGCAGGGGCGACCAGTCGTGATCTGTGACAAGGAAGACATCGAGACAATTAAGAACAATAAGAGAACGATCAAAGTTCCCCACTCAGTGGACTGTCTGCAGGGGATCCTGAGCGTCATCCCCCTTCAGCTTCTGGCTTTCCACCTCGCAGTTCTCAGAGGATATGACGTGAGTACAGCGCTCCTTCCCTTCTGTGCGGCTTGCAGGTCTGGAAACGATGCGTCGGGCGGTGTTGGAAGCCTCTGGGGGCTGTCTGTATCATTGCTTGAGGGCAGCCTGGTACACTCGGACGACTCGTGCGCGGTTTGGGTTGGGACACGCGCCCGTGTTCTGGTAGCAGCGTTCAGGCTGGCAGGGAGCTGGCAGGGAGGTGAGGATGCACGTGGAAGGATGTTTGACAAGCAGGGCCTGTCTGCGTTAGGTGTTCCATCTTAATACAGACACTGGCCTCTTCCTTTCACCCTCGGAGCGCTGTAACACCATATACTAGAGGGACTCACTCCTTAGCTCTGGACAGGGGAGCCCTAAGAATCGAGGTTTATCGACTTCTTTCCACACCAATTATCCTAAATTAGCAGGAAAGTCTGTTCAGTCGTTTGCAGTTTAACCACAGGACAACCGTCCCACACGTTACGAAGATAAACACAAGTGTGTCAATACTCACAAGCGTGTTCTTTCTCCTCCCTCTCTGCAGGTTGATTTTCCAAGAAATCTGGCCAAGGCCGTAACTGTAGAGTGAAAGACCATCTGAATCATAGGGGCAAAGGGGAATTAAACGAAAGACTTTTTTTTGGTACCAAAATAACTTGATTTTAAAGTCCCCTAGGTAAATCTTATTTTGGTAAAAATCATTGTTTGTGTCTAAGATCACCATAATTCCATTACATTAGTGATTGTCAAACTGATTCCACATGCTGTGTCAATAACTTTGGGGTTTTTTTGAACAGTAGACTTCCATGAAAGATGTTGAATGGTTTTCTTTAAAGATGACAGAGTCCTTTAGGTAAGGGGCCCTCCACTCTGCTTGCAGATAATGCCATTGTTTCTTAGCCCACTGTGGCTCATTCCATTTGTTGTTGAGAAACCCGTGAATGAATTACTTGTCATGCTCTCAGGCAGCGAAGCAGGATGCCACAATACGCAACTGGAAGAGGAGCTGTTACTGGTCATGCTTGTGCAGGTAATTTAACGGTGAACAAAGCTGTAAACGAGCATTTTGGGGTCATTTCCTGCCTCAGGCTCAAAAGGGAATTGAACTGACCTGCCGCAGCCTCCTCGGTTTGGGGCACAGGGTACCCATGAGAAAGGAAGGTTGCCTCTGAAGGATTTTATCGATACCAAATGCCCAGCAAGTGACAATCTCATAGACTCACCGGCCGCGATGGTCTGTGTGACGCCAGCATATACCTGTAGCAGTGCCCGCGAAGACAGCGGAGCTGATGCCTTCGAGCGTAAGCAGACTCAGCACGGATGCTTACTGAGGAGAGAGGAGTATGAACAGTGCTTGTGCTGGCATTCAGTTGGGGGATTTTGTGAACTGTGTAGAAGGAAGTTGAGGGTTTTTCCCCTTGAACCGAGCTCTGTCACTAAGGAACTGACTCTGCTGTGGGTCGCTTATTAGTCTGAAAGTGTAGCGTAAAGTTTCTGCCTTGCACCTCCCTGGCAGAGAGATGGCACTCCAGCTCCCTTTCTGAGGCTTGCTGCATCAGCCTGAGTCCTTTAATGAAAGCACGGGTTCTGGTTTAGGAGCAGCTTGCAGGTGACTTGTGGCAAATGCCGCTGGTCTCGAAGCAGAGGGGATGAAAAAGGCTCCAGACACACGACAGAAATCTATACCTGGGTAATAGCTTTATAACAAGCTTGCAGAGGATCAGGAATTACCCAGGAAACATGCCTTCAAGACTTAACCCTGACTTTTTCAGAGTCATCACAGCGCAGTTCACTGTGTATTTTCTGTGAATATATATTCTGTGAATTTCCTACCAGCTTGATGGGCTTTGAATGAGCTTTCACACACACACACCATAAAGAGAAAGCCAGGCTGCACGGCGTACAGCGCTGCTCGCCCAGTCATCCCCCCATCCCCTTCCACGGGACGCTGGGCTCTGCTTAAAGTGGCAGCACGGCAGGTGGAGTCGTGCAGTGGAAGGCGGCTGCTCACCCCGAGGCCTTTCCAAAGTCGGTGGTGGCAGCAGTTACACTTTATATAAACCACAGTAACTGTTTAACTTCGGGGGCAGCTCAAGGCTGAGAACGGATTGCTGCATGCCTGGAACCAGCTTCCCAACACCAAGCTCTGTAGGTTCACTGATACGTCTTACTCAGACCATTAATGTATGTCGTGCTGCCAGCATCTGTGTAAGAGCAGAGCAGTAGATACACATTTCATTTACACAGCAGTTGCTTGTGAGGCACCGACCAGTAAGAGCCATGTGCCTCTGCTAAACATGACCAGTAGACTCCCTGCTTCATTGGAAGATAATACTTGTCCTTAAGGAAAAACCAAGGCGTGCTCAGCACTAACAGTATGAAGAAGGTTCCTCTTCCTCCCCCTCCTCCCACTCAGCTCATTTAAGAGAAAAGAAGCTCTGCAAAACTTTCAGCAGAGGGCTGGCACCAAGGCAGGGTTCCCCCCGTGCCTCCAGCATGAGGACTTGCAGTATCCCATCCCATGGGATCCCACATCAAAGAACCCTGCAAATTCTTTTTCTCCTCTTCCACTCAGAAGCAGCTCAGCAAGCATGGCTTTTATCTAGCTGTCCCTGTTCAATCCGAGCTGCTCTCCAGGAACCGTTCGACGACACAGGCTGCTGAGTGTTTGGAAAGCAAGTTGTAGGCATGAGGACCAAAGACCAGGAGTCTAAGTTAGAAATGTTGGGCGTAACTACAGATAGTGCTGAGCTGTTTGGTTTTATGCTGTGACAGGCGAATCCTGACTCTTTGCAGTTTAAGGCATTAACTCATGACGGGTTCATTCGTCAGAAGGAAAGGTAGAACCCACCTCTGCGCTCCCCGAGTCGCCAGCAAACTGCCTGTAAAACTCTTGCCCTCCAAAAGAGAGCTTTAGTCGCTGCTTGCAGCTAGGCTGTGGGATGTTGTAATGGGTGATGTCAAAGGATGCCGTGGAGCACACTTGCTATGAGGAATTTCTCTGATGAGCATGGTAGGGAATCTGTTAAGCATCTCGTTGTTGTTAATCGCCATGCCCGTGTGATGTGAGAATGTCTCAAGGACTCTTGGTAGCTTCCCTTACCTCATTTTGTCTAGATGTGTTGCATTTTGACGAAGAGACGGTGTTGCTTTTTCCTTAGAAAACTTTTAGAATGTCTTGTGATATTTATTAACAGCCAATCACTCTTCTGCTCTCCAAAAATGAATGTTTTGCCTACTGAGCCAGTAAAATTCCCTCCTTCCTAATTGAAGTGTTTAAAAATCCAGTAGCCCTGTCACTAAAATTCAGCCACAGGTAAATACAGATAAAGGGTGCTGCCGTTCGCGATAGCAGCTGCCTCTTGCTGGCTGCTTTGGCTAGAATTTAGTTGGCTTTGAGTGACCCTTCTCCTCATCCATGTCTGCAGCGGCCTCAAGGGAAGAAGCCGTAGGGTGGTTTGTGCAGGGTCATTTGTGATGATTACCAACGACTGGAGAACTTCAGGCTCAGCCCAGCCGATCTCAGGTGAATTGCACGTCACCAGTAAGGTTATTCCACGTGCACTGGGAATGGCGGCTGTGCCGCCCCCAGCTCGACTGCAGCAGGGCTGGGACAGCTCTGTGCCGGGTCTGTCCAAGGAGTTAGCACTGTCTGCACACGTGCTCGCTCTTGGAGAGCCTGAACCAGTACTTGGGTGGCAGTGACATGGCAAATGCCGTCTCCTTTTGAGTGCAGCCTTCGTGCCTCGCAGGTCATTAGGTACCACTAACACGGGGGTGCCTTTGGAGCCCGAAAGCTGCCTTGACGCCCGTATTTGCACAGTCTCAACCCCTCTGTACTGAGCCAGGTGGCAGCTGTGCGTAATGCTGCTCAGGGCCAAGGAGCCTTGAGACCAGCCTAGGCAGTCCAGGCTTGGTTAAGCTGCAGCCTGAAACATCACAGGCATAAGGAGTGCCAACACGTTCGTGCGGTGAGGCTGCTCTCCTCTCCACCTGTCACTGGTAGCCCTTGAAGCCATGAGTAGATGCCTGGCAGCAGCATTGCAGGTGGAGAGAGGGGTTGGCATTCAGCACTTGAAGTAGCATGTTGGTTTTTAGCTGTGGCTAATTTTAGACCCTACCTGAGTGTACCAAACTTGCCTCAAAGCATGGAGTCCCTTCTCTACATCAGATCGGGGAAGAAGAAGAAAGAGAAGTATTTGGTCCGAATAAAAGGAAAGAAAACTATTTGCCTTCAATTCAGTTTATGTAAATAGACATTTGAAGTGGCAAATACCACCCTTGCTTCCCTTCTAGATCCGTTTGCCTCTGCTTGTACATATCCAGCTGGCTTGGTTTGTGGGGACCAGTCTGTATCTTGTTTCCTGTTGTGTGCTGAAGGCAGAAGATGTCTTCCTTCTGTCCATAGTGTTTTATAATTTGGGTTTTGTCTTTTTTGCTTACTTTTTTGTATCTCACCCTTTGAATAAAATCAAGTGCCCTACATTAACCAAATGGAACTACTGGTCTTTAGTTAAATCTGCTAAAGAACAGGGAACTCGGGGAACTCCTGTGGAAGTTGGGGGCTGTAGGTATGAAGCTGGAAGCCACAGGGCTTAACTCGCTTTGCTCCTAACTGGCCGGGCTTTTCTTCACGGCCGAGATGGACAACGCTCCGGCCGCCCCTTCCCAGCCGTGGTTGTGTCACTACCAAGAAGAAAGCCCATCAACTAAGGCAGGACAGTTGGTATGACCTTCCTTACTTTAATTCCTGTTTAACAACCGCTTTTCCATCTCCAGGCGAGACAGGAGATGGACAGGAGAAGCCACAGTCCGCGCACCCCACAGACACCTCGTGCTCGCGGTTTCTTTTTGTAGAAAGAACCCTGTTTGGGTGAGGCCCAGGCTGCTTTGCAAACCCAGCAACAGAGGATGGTGACACGGTGACACGGTACGGGTGGGTGCTGGGATGGGCAACCAAGAGAACATTCCTGTATGGCAACAGCTGTGGGCTTAGGGACTGGTCATGTCTAAAAAATGCCAGGATAACGGTAAGCAGAACCTGCAATGACAAAGGACTGTCCGAAATTCCACCCCTCCTCCAGTCAGAGCCATTCATGGATTCATTTCCTTGGGGATTGTCGGCTCTCTGGGGGAAGAATCTCAAACAGGATCATTTGTTTTCCAAGATGGAGTGAGCAGCCTGGAGTTGCTCTTACACAAACACCTTTCCTGTACCAGTACCAAAGGGCAGGAGGCCAGTCTGTGAGGCTTTCTGCCTTGAACCAGCATCTGTCCACATGTCCTTGGTGCCGTGACTCAAGTCGGTGTCTGCGTGGATGTTGGGAGCAGGATGCTCCATGTCTGCTTGCCTGGCTCTGCCAAGCAAACAGCAGTTCCAGGTTGTGTTGGTGTCCTAAAACTGGGGCAAGCAGCCCCAGGCATCGCGCTCTCGCTGGTGTCGCTGTCGGTCATGTCTGCTCAGGACACTGAAGGAATGAAGGAAGGAAGGAAGGAAGCGGTGCAGCACCTTGGGAAGATGCCTGCCTGCAGCACCTTCCCAGCACAGTGACACAACCATTCGCTTCTCAGGCTACAGGCCGCAATGCCGGGAGCTGCGGGGTGGCTGCTCTTCCAGGCACACGGGGAGGGGACACCCCCAGACCCCCTTGAACCGATTCCAAGTCTGCACTCTGAACAGCAAGGGAGCTGTGGCAGCAGGTACCTGTGTCATAACTGGTAACTGCAGGACGCTGACAGGCTTCTCGTGTGCTCATTCCCCCACCCGGCCATCGACGCACACACGTCGTGGCAGCACGTTTTGATTGAAGTAATGAACTGGCAGCAAGAAGAGAAACGCCAAGGGTCACACGTGAGTCAGGGCTGGGCTCTGGTTGCCAGAAAGCCATCTCCTCACACCCTAGTGCGGCTCAGAGCGGCACGATGAGGGGCTGAGCCCTGGGCACGGAGACCCTTCAGCCCTGACGTCAGTCAGCCTCACACAGTTTGATGTCTGAAGAGAAATAAGCTCCCAGATTTACGGGCAGGGGGTAACACTGGAACCGATGAGACCAGATTGGCTGCTCCAAAGCACTCCTGTCCCCTTTGAGAGCGTCCTGCCCCTGACATGAACGCTTCACACACTTCCACAGCACATGGGCTTCGGTGCTGAGCCTCAGTTACTGATGTACTTCAGAATGCTCTCTAGTAAACTGGCTTTCACCATGGCAGAGCACACCTGCAGCCCCGTGCAAAAACTGAGTGTGCAGAAAGCACCCGCGTGGCACCCGGGGTCAGAGCGGTGGCACCTGGCTCTGCGAAACAGAGACGGTTCTCCGGTCGCTGAAAGATGCTCAGTGGGGAAGCATCAGTCTTGGGATATTCCAGGGGGAATTCTTGCCCCAGACCCCTTCTGGGCACAGAAGAGTTTAGAAAGAAAATGACGCCTTGAAATCGTTTTGCTGGTCTCAGGCAGGACAAGGGGGGCTGGTTTGCCCCTAAAATTGACTCCTGGGTGCGATGTCGCAGGCGCAGCTGTGCCTCTGCAGCAGCCTGCTCTGCGCTGGGCAGGTCGGTGTCTGTAGGTGGCACTGCTCGGTTTGTGAAAAGCTCCTTACACCACCTCAGAAAGCAGCACAAGCTGGTTTATAATCCCCGCTCCTCCCCCCAAAGGAAGCACGCTCATCCCAGTGGTGCCAAGGCCTCCCCTGCTTGGCACAGAGCCGGGGAGCACAGATTCGGGGCAGCCCAGCGTTACCCAGTGGACATCCCGACCGGCTCTGCTTGTGGGTCCTGAGCTCCACGGCATCACTGTGCTGTGCCACAGCAGCACCCCGTGGCCTTAAGGAGAGGATTCAGGGGCCTTTGCTGATGGGACTTCCAGGGAAACATTAAAAAACGTTGCAGGGGAATGGAAATTCATCTCAGTGGAGCACCCTGGCCCGTTCCACCGTTGGGTAGCTGCCGTCCCCATTGCCAGCCCACACACCCCCTTTGCTGGGCTGCTCTTCCTGCTTCTCCTTGCTGCTATTAGATCTATTTCTGGCTCGTGGTGTTTCCAGCTCCTACAGCTCGGAAGCGACATGCTGCAACAGCTCGGCTGCAGCTCCCACCTCTGCTACAGCAACATCCCCCTGCATCCACTCCCAGCTTTCCTGGAGCCCCTGCTGCTCTACATAGCCATTTATCGGGCAGGAGAGCACCACTGTCCTGTCCCAAAGCCAATCTGAAGTGGCACAGTCTGAGCCTGCAGAGATGGCTGAACTGCCTTTGGACAATGTGGCTTCTTCAGCTCCAGCTCAGACAGCAAAGCAAGGTTTCTGAACGATGGCAAGCCTGACCCTGCGGCTGCCCTGGGCGCTTAAAAAGAGGCTGTTTCTGACCTATTTCTGTCATTCATCAGCTGATGGGATACACCACAGGGATCTGAACCAGCAAAGGAGAAGAAAAAAACAGTCTGAGTTGCCAAGAGGGTCCTTTCAGCCTAAGAGAAAAAATCAGGCCCACAAACCAGACTGTGATGGGGCTCCTTCCCCCTCCCCAGCCTCATTCTTTATTGTTTAGGTCAAATAAATTATGTTCCCATGGTCCTTACGCATTCCTATGGAAACAAGTTTAAACAAACAGGCTGCTAGCCCGTGTCTGGGCAGTGAGATCCTGTACCGTGGGATCCCAAACGCGGCGGTGAGCCCAGGCACGCCAGAGACACACATGACACCAGCGCAGCTCCGAGCTAAGAGCCGTTTTGGCTCCCAAGGGCTCCTGCACATGGGACAGACAGTCAGACGTGTGCGGCACCCAGGGCCGGCCGGCTTGTCCTGAGAGGTCAGAGGGGACCCGAAGATCTTACTAAGGGGACAACTGCCCTGCACACGCAGACCCTGGCTGTACCAAAGCCATGCTGCAGCTCCTGCTAGGGGAACAACCATGAGATGCAGCAAGAACTCCCTGCTCCTCTCATTTCTGTCTGTGCCCAGAATTAACCCACATTAGATGATGTGTGTCCAGGGGATGAGCGGGAGCCTCAGGCCAAGCAGGCCGGCAGCGGATCTCAGCATCCCCCGGTGCAGGGTGTGGGACACAAGTGCTGTGGAGGATGCACACTGCAGCAGCCCCTCTGCTCCACGCTCACACCAGAGAGTCACGGCTTTGAAGGAGGTGCCACCTCTTCTCCCTCTGGATGCCAGTTGCCACTGGAACACACTGGAACACACCTTCCACTCTTCCGCTCGCACCCAGTACTGGGTAAGACACTGCCTGCTGGCACAGGATGACTCGTGTCGTATTGGATAGCCCCAAGGATGTGCCTGGAAGCTGGTTTCACAACCAAAGCCACCCTTGGGGGCCATCAGGGTGGCTGTTGGTTCACCCACTCCAGGAAAAAAGCTTGAGCCAAGAAACCTCCTCTCCAGCACTTGCAGCCCCACATGAGACCAGTGCAGGGGCACTACTGGGACAGACAGAATGGCCCCTGTGGTCACTGGCTGGACCCTGCTGCTGTAAACTCTGGCAAGGACTCACATTCCTTCTTGGTTTGTTTTTATTTTGCAGCATCCCCTATCCCCAGGAAGACTTTTCCAAGCCCAGCCAGAAACACTGGTGACAATTAAACCTGTTTCCAAACAGCCCCAACTGGTTCACTGGGGGAGACTCGAGGCACACGTGTCCCGTGCCAAGACAGGACGGTCAGGGTCAGAGGGTGACCTCCCTGGGGATGCAACATCATGCCATCGCTGGGCAGAATTTTGGGGGGATTTCAGAGTTGCAGAGAGTCAGGAATTCTGCACACAGGACCCACATCCCCACACACTGAGTCACAGCTTTCTGTGACCCAGGGCGCGTGCGTCCCACCCCTTGCTGATCACACAGCTAAAGGAGAGCAGTCTTCATCCCTCTCCTCTCCACAGGTAGAGCAGCTGTGCCACCTCCCTTAGCATAGCTGGCAGACAGCTTAGGGAAGGGCTCAAAATGCTTTTATTAATGAACTAATTGCCTCAAGTGCCACATCCCAGTAAAGCAGGGGGCAGGTGGGTCTGGGGGCCCACATGAGCGAACCCAGAAAGGCACCTGCTGGCAAGCGGAGCAGCTGGTGTTAGGGAGGAGTTTGTGCTGCGGGGCCGTACGGACACAGGAGCTGGGGTTGGGATCAGCAGAGGCTGAAGCTGCCTGTGCCCCTGAGGTGTTGCCAGCCAGGGACAGGGGCTGCCATGGTCCCGAGTGCTGCTAGCCAAGCCGAGAGGGCAGGAATGGCTCCTGGAGAGCAGGCGAGATGCAGTGAGAGCTCAGACCTGCTCCTAACCCCATCGCAGCTTAAACGCTGCCCCATTTCTCTAAGCAGTGTTCCACCCCTTCACCCCTCCCGCTTGGGTCACCGCGTGTGCAAGTGGTGTCGGAGCCAACACCTCCATGGAAAAGCAATGTATTTGTAATCTGTTTGTAGCTGTCTTCAATGTAATGCACCAGCTGGATGTGACCAGCTGGATGTGACCAGCTGGTTTGCAGCAGCCAGGGGTTGTGGATAACTGGAGGTACACTGGTCACGGCTCCGAGAAAAAACTGTTGGTGAGTAGATGTGGGTGGCTGGGATTAGTGTAGGAAAAAAGAGAACTGCAGCAAGACCTGGGCTCTAACACGGTGGAAACATCAGCTCAAACACTGCTCTCACTGGTAGGGACAAGCAGGGAACTGCTCAGCTGGGACAAGGGTTCAGCAGCCTGGGAACGCCGTGGTCTTTGACGTTCTCAGCTTGTTTCAGTGACTGTGGAAAGCGCAGCCCCGTTCCAGAGCCGTTATTCTATGGCTGGAAAAAATAGAGGAAGGATTACAGCTGCTCTTAGGGCCACGTGCCTCATGGGGCTGCTGCTTCCCAGAATGAAAACAGGTAGAAACCCCAAAGTGAGGGATCCAGTGAGGGATCCAGCACCCCGCCAGGCACCGAGGCTGAACCTGACACCACTAATTACACCGTTCTCCTCAAACAAGCTGGGGAGCTTGTGTCCCTGCAGAGCCACAGCCGGACCTGTGGCCCAACCCACGGCTGTTTCAGAGATGCAGCAGCCCAGCTCAGCCCAGTTCCAGAGCTGGGCTGCTGCCACAAACAATCCAGTTTCCATCCTGCACAGTATGTTTTGACAGTAACTGTAGCTCAGTGTCCCAAAAATACAATCTCTGACACACAACCACCCGATCCCCCTGAGGGATGCACCCACCAGAGCCCCAGGAGTGCAAAGGAGGCAGCGGTATCCCCCGTGGTCGTTAACAGGCAGCAAAGAGACACAGAGCTACGCTACATCTCAGGTCCCTTGAGAGCAAGGAATAACTCCCCCATCCTGCTGAGTTTTTCTGCAGCATCTTGGTTGCAGCGAGTTACCCCACACCTGGATTGTTACCCCCCACACACACAAAGCCCTCCTCTGTTTAAGCCCAGAATTAACGCCGCAGAAAGCAGATACCCCTTATCTCCAGGGGTTTTCAAACCCCATGCTATGCCAGGGCTGAACCATCGGCTCTCTGCAGTGGTGCCCTCATTGGGTGCCAGACCGGCACTCCTTCCAGCAGCCTGCATCCCTGCTCGAAGGCTCCTCCTTCACAGCTGCCTGTCCTTCTTGCAGGTGGATCGCATCACTGCCTCCAGAGACTGAACAACGAGCCACCCGAGAGCCTCGAGGAGATGGAGGAGGAGAGAGAGCGGTGAGCTAAGGGTGGCCAAAACCACATCCATGGAGCCACCACCTTCACTGTCCACATCCAGGGAAGCAACAAGCATCTTTCGGATCCCACCTGCTCTGCACTGCCCAGCCTGGCAGCCTCACATCATCACAGTGTTTGGCATAGAGCCTCCCCCCTCCCATATGCAACAGACCATCACAGGCCACCTTGCACTGTGGTTCTTGCTGTGTTTTTAGGTTTTAAATAAAAGTCTCCAAAGATGCCTATATTTCTAAAGCCAATGCCCAAAGCAGTACATTCCTTTTTGGAGATGCCAGTTGCTGAGTCTTTTTGGGACAGTTTCTTCCTTTCTTGGTTTCTGCAGCCAAATTCCTCAGTGCCCCCCACTGCCCCGTCCCTCCCTGTTCAGTGACAGTTTTTATGCCTTAAAGTCTGTGTTGCCTTGCTGTGCTTTCCAAGCCTGCATGCTAGCATCATGATGATGATGATTGTGATAATTTTTTTGTCACAAGAGCCTGGCTGGACAGCCCTGCATCTCATTTAATACACCAGTCCTACGCAGCCAAGAAAAGCTAGCCAAAACCCCCCTTCAAGTCCCCTTTTCCCCCCACTACAACCTGCTGAAATGTCTATAGTAAGTGCCTGGGATCGGAGAAAACTCACCACCTCCCGTACGGTTAGGTGAGAGCACTACAAAACCAGTGAGAGATGCAGAGGAGCAGTGGCTTGGTGTTCCAGCACAGGGCTGGGATGGCAGGAAACACCATCTTGGCTGGAGGTGGGAGCATCACTTGCAGCCAGCACCCTTGCACAGGCGGGGACGCCGCGAGGAAGAGGCGAGGGATCGGACTGCACAGCTCCTGCTGCTGCGGTCCCAACAGGTCATGAGGTCCTGAAGGCACCGGGACAGCCAGATTAAGCCCAGACCCCTCTCGGCTCCTGGCCGCAGGTCACTGTCAGGCCCTGACTAGCCCAGAATGACCGTCTGGCCGTGGCAGCTCCCGCTGTGTCCAGGCGGCGCTGGCACCGGTGCCGTTCAGGGGTGAGTCTCGCGCGAAGTGCTCGGAGCTTTGGGCCTGGGTCGGGGAGCGGCAGAGGGGTTGACGTGACACAGGGTGGTACTTGGGGCTGGCTTACGTGCTCCTGCAAGATTTTTGAAGGCCCTGAGTGTGGGAGCCGTCGCTCGCCTCCTCTGCTCAGGCCTTTTGGAGAGACTGATCGAGCTTCTCTGGAGCTTCTCTGGTTTTAACCAGGGCCAGAGATGCTCCGTGACGCATGTTATCCCTGCGATAACACCAGGGCAGCAGATGTGTGTGCCCAAGGCTGCCTGCAGACCTCCCCAGGACCTGCTGCCACCCCCAGAGCACCCAAAATCAGCTTACAGCACGTTTACCAGGGTCCCCCTTTTCCTGGGGATGCCCAGGCACAGTGCACAGCCTGCCAGTCCCCAGCACGCGCTGGAGAGCCAGGGAAACCCCCGTCATGGGGCTGCTCAAGTTATAAATCCCTGATGGCCTAGAATTGAGTGTGTGAGGCTTTAAAATTCAATAAAAACATCCCCAAAACTCTGGGTGCAAAGTTCAAACCAGCCCAGAGCACTCTGGCTGCCCTGGGCTCGGAAGAGGTGCAGGTAGTTGTGCCTCTGGATCAAGAGCACCAGATAAAACACAGAGCCACACAGCCAGAACTCGTTCTTTAGCCGGTTTCCAGCAGGAGGAAATGTTAATTACAGCAGCACTGCAGAGGTAAATCTGCTGAGGGCAGTGGATGAGTTTCCCACCTGACTCATCACAGCAAATTGCACGGGCGCCCAGCAGCAGCACAGATGCTCAGGGACCGATGGGAGGCTCTGCAGTAAGGGGAAAAGCATCTTTCCAGTTGCTTCAGCTAGCTTTGGATCAGGCAGTGCAGGTGGGGGGCAGAACATGGGTTGGGAAGAGATCTTGCGCCTCCAAGGCCAGGGTCTCCAAGCATGCTGGCCTCAAACAAATCGCTTCCTCCTAAACCAGGATAGGCTGCTCCTGTTTGGGCACTGGTCTGTGACAGCCATGGGGTACTCTCGCTTCTCCAGCCGTGCAAACCGGCTGCTGCCGTTGGCCAGAACCACGTTTCAGGGTAATGAAGGACAGTTGGGTGCAGGTGAAAGTCAATCTGTCCTCCCCTGCTTGCAGGAGCCTCACAGGTGGGGCTCAATGAACCTGCTGAATTCCATCATACGGGACGCTCGCTCGCCGACACCGTGGGTCAGGTTTATACCAACCTGCTCCTCTGACTGAAATGCATTTAAAAAAAAATTAATATAAAGCAGAAATGTTTCCAGACTGTACCAGCCAAAATTAGACTGACAAAGCAAAGCTGGGGAAAAAACCCAACCTCAATGCTTCCCCAGCAAACTGAGGCAGCGACAGCGCAGGAGCGCGTCCGAGGGATGCTCAGATCCCTCCTGCACCAGTTTGGCTGCAGCCAAACAGCACAACCAGCAGATCTGTTCCTGCTGTAACTGGGTGCAGGTCTGCAAGAGGCGGCAACCTGGGACAAAAGTGCTCCCTCTCCCCTGGCCTAAAGACCCTCTAAAACTCCTCCAGCAGCCTAGACATGTCCTTGCCATCCCTGGAGCTGTGAAATCCTGCAGCACCTTTGTTGTAGTTCTGTGTGGCTGGGTTCTGGTGGAGCAGGGGGGCTGCAGAGGTGGCTTCTGCAAGGAGCAGCCAGAAGCTCTCTGCAGCCCCACAGAGAAAACACCGTTCAGAGGCAGATGAGTGAGAATGACTTCTGACCTTCTGAGCTGGACTGGTTAAAAAAACCCACAAACCTCAACAAAAAACTGTCTGATGCTTGTGCAGTGATTTCAGTAGACTCTCAGCAACTGGAAATCTCTCCATTTTCCATGGCAGCCTGTGTAATAGGCATCTGGAATTGCTATTACATTAAGCCAGTGGTGTATCTCTCTCTCTCTCACACACACACACACACACACACACAGAGATGCTAATATTATACACAACCTCCCCCTCCAAAACAAAACGAAACTACCATCAAATTCACACTGTATCATGTCAAAACTGAAATTCCCTGGTTCTGCCCTGTGGGTCTTTTCTGGCAGTGGATGGAAATGATGCCTTCTATCCCTCCTGCTGCCTCCCTGCCACTGCACTGCATCAGAGGCAGCTAAAAATACCTTCCATCAATTCCTAATATTTTTTACACATCTGCTGTTGCCATAGATACCAGCGTGGCTGCTCTGCCGCCCTGCACAGGGAGGGAGGCACTTTGCTCAGCCAGGGCTGATGAAGGGACCCTCCGCAAACGTGATGAAAGGTGCCCTGTGCGATGCTCCCAGCAGCTCCTCGGAGTGCAGGCAGGGCTTGTGGCACCCTCTTGGAAGCAGAGGTCTCCCCAAAACGCTGTCCCCAAGAATTACCCCTTTGCCGATGACCTCAATCCCTCACCCCGCTCCCTGTGACACCCCAGCACCGCCCTGCGGCTCCCATCCCCACCCCACCCCAACAGTGTTGGGGCCAAACGGAGTGAGAAGGAGAACAGGAGCACTGATTTCTGGTCTTCATTTGAAACTGGGAGCACCAGAGCCTGTCAGGATGGTTGTGAGCCCGACCTCAAATAAAACTGGGAGGCAAAATCGGCATTCTCTTCAGCACAACCTGGAGCTCTTGGGATGTACAGAAACGTTACCTGAGCCCAGGCACAGCAGAGCCAAAAAGAAGGAAAAAGACTCTCACTTTCCCCAGTTTTTCTGAAGAAATGTTCTCAGTTTGCCTGTGCAGCTGAGAAAAGCACATAGGGAACTGTTAGGAATGTTAGGACTGTTCTCTAGGGAAAGAAAGCCCTGAGCCCCAGGGTCAGAGGGGCTGCTTGTGGGCTCCCTGGGGAGGTTTCAGGCCAGGTATGTTGTTCAGTCCTGGCTGCTTTGGTTTGGGAGCTATTGCTGGACGTTTAGCATGTTTGAACATGAATACTGGTAGAGCCAGCAATGGCAGGAGTGAGTATTACATGGCAGCACTGACAGGGAGATCACATTTCATGTCACCCATCACCAAAACCAGATTTAAGGAGTGCAGGCACACTCCCTTCCTGCCTGGCCTTCACGCTCCCTCATACTGTCCTTTGCATAAGGAATATTTAGAAAAAAGTTCCCGACACCCCCATTCCCTGAGCTGTTCCCTGGTGAGCCCTGACAAGGAGAGCACAAGATCTCACATGCCAGCAGAAATGAGCACTAAGCATCCTCCTGAAGCAGCAGAAGGCACACACCCAGAGGTAAGCAGCAGCAGGCCCCGAGGATATGCCAGGAAGGATTTTAAATGGGAATGGAAAGTGGAATGTAGAAATCCTCAGCTTTCTTGCAAGTCAAAGTTACCTCATCTGCTAAGTTTCCACTCTCTGTGGTATTTTTACACACTCTAGTTTCTCCATCCCAATTAATTCTTCCAGCTCTGGAAAAGAACCGACAATTTAATGTCTGTGAAGAACTAGAACTGCAGCATGGTTACCTCGTGCCATCGATGGAGGTGGCACACAGTGAAAGGCAGCACAGGTTATGGCTCCAGGCACGTCCAGTGTGAGCCAGAAAATGCCCTCAGTCGTCATCACTGACCCAGTGTCACGAGGAAAAAGCCTCCCCTGGTGCTCTGGACCTTTCAAAGATGTTTTACCTTCCACTGTGAGCAAGAGAGACCTTTGAAAGCATTTAAATATTAAAATATATTTAAATAATATTAAGAACCTTGTTCTGGCAATGCACTACAGACGTTCAGCCACTGTCTGAGGCCAACACAATTCATTCTGGAGCTCATGTTATTTTTACAAATTATTTTTTAGCCATTTCTTCACAAAAGCACATTGCACTCTCCAGCAGCACATTGCACTCTCCAGCAGCACATTGCACTCTCCAGCAGCACTAACAGGAAGAGGATCCTCCTACGCTGTGAGTCTGACTGGTGTGTCCAGCTACTGCTGGATGGTTCCCATTTTGGAAGGTGGGCTGTTTAGTGCTTCAGAGTGAGGGAAGGCAATGTTAGGAGTGCTCCCCAATATCAATCACACCCCCAGACATGGAGGGTCCCACACACCCTGCCCCGTCTCCATCACCCCATTGATACCCAGGCAGGTGGCTGTCCCACCTGACAGTGATGTAAGGAGCATTCCCTGGACTAGGAAAGCCCTGAGCCCCAATCTTACTGGGGCTGCTGGTGGGCTGCCTGGGGAGCTTTCAGGCCAGGAACATCTTTCAGTCCTTGCACCTTTGGTTTGGGAGCTGCTGCTGGATGTTTAGCATTCTGGAAGGTGGGCTGTCCTAGTGTCTGGAAGCACTGGAAGTTTCTTTCCCTGCCAAGCAAGGGAGTCCTCAGCTGTCCGAATCCAGATGACACTTAGGAGGGACAGGCAGGGTTTACCAGCAAGGAGAGCCCTGTGAAGGGGGCTGCTCCCCTGGCCCCACTCATGTGCTGTGGCGGGTGTCAGTGACTACTGGCTCAGCCTCCAGCCCGTGGGGCAGAGCCCAGGGGAAAGCAGCATCTCTCCCTTGCAGGGACAATGACAGGATTTGCTGGAAATGGCCCAGCCAAGACTCACTGTTTTGGCCTCTTCCAGCCACTGCAGACACTGTTCAGGTCTCCTTTACATCCCCACTCTGCAGACAAGGAGACTCCCAAGGGACTCTGCCAGCAGCCACCCCAACATCCCCCCAGGCAGCCCCCAGACACACACACACACACACACACACACACACACACACACACACACTCCCCCACCCCCGTGGCCCCTCAGCAGCCCCAGCTCTGCAGCCCAGACCTGCTCTGGCAGGTGGCTGGTTTGGAGCTGCCTCACAATGGGGGGTGGCCCCTGTGCTTTGGGCTGTTGGGAAGGAAATCCCCAGGTTTGAGATCTCTGGGACAAGAACTCAGGTTTGAGATCTCCAGTTTTATGAGAAAATTTGTTGACCAGGATTCTCCTGCCTCCACTTTGCCCAGTCAATGAATCCTACAGAGCCCAACACAGATTTGTGTAGTTCTTTAATAATAACATCAAGATCAGCAAGAGTAATGGCTGAATTTAAGGAATGACACATGCAACAAACAGAGGGAGTAAAACATCATTGCACAGCACTGGCTGAGCCAGTTAGACCCGACAGACGTGATTCAACATCAAAACAGAAGGCTTGGTTCTCTTCCTTTGCTGCATCAGCACCACATATATAAGGCAACCTTAGGTCTGTTCACCCTCAAGTCTTGCCAGAGCTCTTGGAAGCCAGACATCCCTTCCCCAACATAAACAGTGACAGAAGATGCCCTCACACACCAAGGAGCAGAGAGAGAATTCGGGTGGCTGCCGAGTCCGGGTGGGTCAACGCTTCAGAACACAGCCAGCAACAGTCCGTAACATCTTAGCAATTTAACAAAAAAACAATAGAACTTTAAAAAAAACCTCTGAATCTTTGTCAAGTGCAGCTGCTCAGTCCTCTGGGGCTGTGAGACACACTGACAGAAAGCTTTGCTTGAATGAAACCCCCCGGGAGCAACCAAAGGGACCTACTAAGAGCACATGAAACCACCGTTTCTTTAACACCATCAGGCATCTGTTTATTGCTGTTTAGACCAGGTGTAGAGGAGCACGTGCAACTAGTGAACAGTGAGACCTGCTGAAGTCTTTCAGAGATTGCGGAGCAGATGGAGTGCCAACTCCTTTTGATCTGTAACGAACCTCCACGTGACAACTGGCTGGTGTGGGGTGATAGCCTGTGTAATGTGTTTCCAGGAAAGGTTTATAGACAGAGAATACATAGGGTACCACACATCAGTATATGGCACGCCAGCTAATTCAACCTCATTTACATAGCATTAATTGTCAGTGGAAGCTGATTTAAATCCAGGATCAGATTTTCACTCTTGGTTGTGAGTTCATCCCTAAGGACCGGCAGAAAAGGCGCATGACTTTCAGAAGCATGAGTGGCACTTTTGGGAAGCCAACTCAGCAGCCACAACAATTAGGTCAATCCTAAGTACAAGACCAGGTACAAAGCCCACCACCAAACATCCTTTAATTTTTCTGAGAACGTTGGCAAGGGTCCACCAAACCCAATTTTCTGGCAGCAGCATGGGTGCTCTGCTTGAGCATCCCCTCACCCTGCACCCAGGTCATTTGTCTCTACTCACTGCAGTCCAGATCCACGTGCAAAGCTCTTTGCCAGTGCTTCAATTAATGCCATGTAAAACAGGTATTCGTCACTACAGGAAATATTTGTACATTTATAAAAAAAACAAAAAAAAAGCAATACAACCATAAAGAAAACCAAAATACAACAAGCACAGCTTGATACGGTACCATGCCATGAAATGTCATTGGCTTCAGAATAATTTACTACAACTTGAAAAATGTTCTTTTTATCCACAAAGGATAGGAAATGCTTCCATCTAACATATGGTAAGCATGCAGGAACAATATGTACAACAAAAAAATTTGGCCTTTGGTTTTTTTTATTCCGAAACTGGATGATTACATGGGGGAGGGGACTTGAAAACGATGCTTTTCCCTAGCCTGATCTCAGTTTGGTTTTGCTTCTTTAATACCAAAGGGGATTTTTTTTTTTCCCTTTAGTTTGGGAAGAATGAAAATTTCTATATACATCTGTGAGAAGTCAGCTGTAGTCACTGCTTTTGGGGGCCTTTTTTTGCCTTTTCTTTTTCTCTTCCCCAGCAGTAGGTGCAGCACTGTTGGTTAATGGACACTCCGAAGGGTTTCTCAACACCATCTTGTGACTGAATCAATTCCCTTTCTGAACTCCCGAGGATCCTTTCCCGGTGTGAACACCTTCCATCAGGAAACCAAAGCACCCAAGGATTCAACCAGACCCGTCCACCACAAGAGGAGTCCCACCAAACTGGCGTCAGGGCGCTGGGAGCGTCCCACTCCCACCTGCCCATCGCAAAGTCGTCCCGTTGAACTAGCCAGGGGCTGCAGCTGATACAGTCGGACGTAGGGAGTAGTGAGACTCTGGGTCTTGCTCCTGTTCGGGGACTGCTCTGTGCTGCCCGCAGACAAAACAGTGTTGGGGTGAATTAATCAGCCTTTTTCAGAACAGCCAGCCTTGGCTGCCCGTGGAGCCTCCAGCTCCACCACGACCAATAACGGATCTCTCACCTGACAGAGGAGATGCTGCTGGGTAAGGCTGGGGAATGACAGACTGACTGAGGCTTGTGGTAGGGGTTGACTCATGAATGTCCTTACCAAAAGGGTCCCAGGTCAGGTCTCCACTGAATCTTTTTCATCTGTTCCCTTTTCTCCTTGAGCAATTTTTTTTCTTTTATTTTTCTTTTTTTTTTTTTTTTCTCTTTTTATTTTCCCTAGAAAAGCTACACTGAATATTTCCAACAGCGAGCTGGAAGTACCTGGCAAAGCATTTCTTTATCTGGTAGAACATGCTGTGATTATGAGAACCTTTAGATATTTGTAGAACTGCAGCTACAAAGACAATTTACCTCTTAGGACTTCACAATTTCCAGAGAGAGAGAGTCCTTCCATGAGAACTAATCCTGACAGCAATTAGAGCCAGAGGGTTGACTGAGGTGCTGAGTGATCTCACCTATTTCTAGCACTGCATGGCAAAGGCAGCTGCTCAGCAGGTTTGCTATAGGATAAAAGATGTGCATACACAATATCCTGGAGTATGGTGGGAGGTCCCATGAAGGTGAGGAGAAAGCATGGAGAAATGCAGCCAGTGCATTTCTTGGAAGACTGATTCCCATCTTGCATGGCCAGTGAGTTGATTTTTGCCTTAGTCAACAACTGGTAACAGAAGTGATGTTGTTGAGAGCTGACAGGAGTGAGTAAGCACGCTGGCTCTTCTTCACCGTGAGTTTGGAAAGCATCTGCTACTTATTCAGGAAAGGAAAACAAAAACCCAAAAATCCATGTGGAAACATTCCCAGGGTGAAAGAATGCAATTTACAGGACAAGCAGGAACGCATCAGTGGTGACCATTTCAAACTGACAATAACAAGGAGCCCAAGCAGACTGGCTTTAGAGAAACCAATATACCTGAACTCCTGAAACCTTCCTTTTACAATGGAAGATTGCATTAAAAGACACTGCTGAACTTCAGAGCTATTAACAAGATGGCCATAATTAGTCCAAACCAAATGCAAAGACTCTTCTGCCAACCATACCTTTCCCAGACCCCTTTGCTCAGGTGTTATGAACTCCTCTGTCCCATGGGGAGTGCTGAAGGCTGACCTGTCATCGACTGTTCCTTGTCCTCCGGGGATGGGGTCAAAGCCTTGTGACATGCTGACTGGTTTATTTCTCCCATGTAATTCCTTTTCCTTAGTGGCACTCCATTTTCCTTCAACTGCACCTCCACATACCAACATATACAAATCCAGACACCAGAGACCTACCCCTTCTCCTTTCTGGACCCTCCTGAGATGATGATACCTTCCCTTCTCCAGTTCTCCATGGGAGCAGCTGCCTGCCATGGATTCTTGCTGGATTGACAAAGGTTTCTGCTGTCATTATTTGCTGAGCAGCTGGAGGTGTGGTCTGTCATACCTTGAGCCTTGTACCATGAAGTTTATGCAGTTGTCTCCAGGTAGCCAGCTGGGATGTCTGCACTTGGAAGAGTCTTTTGCAGTCCTTCCCTGGGGAGAATTGCCTTTCCCAAGAGCTTACTCTAGTTACTCCTTCCTTTTTTCCCCCATGTCTCCTGGAATCGCCACGGTAAGGCACGGGGAAGTGTGGGGACAAAGTGGGGGAGTGCCTTGCTTGAGGTGGAACTCAAGTGATTTGCCCTGTTCCTGCAGTCTCTTGGCTTTTCTTGCTTCCATAGTTTGGTGGCACTGATGCACAAGGGGCTTCAAAAATAATAAACAAAACAATAAAGGAGAAAGACGACTACAAAATCGTTCGTTGTGGAGTCACCCATGTCAAAAATGGTCCAGCTTCCTCTAGCCCCCCACTCCCACCCCCCAGGAAGATGGATGTGATACAGTACTGCTGAAAAAGCCTCTCGGACGCTTGTGGAAGAGACGGGAGCAAGGCCGACCCCCTAGACTGCTGGGCGAGGTGGGGGCCGAGAGGGAGGGGGGCCCGGTTGGGTGGTGGGGCTTGGGGTGGTGGGGGGAGAGGTGGGAGCGTGGAGGATGGAGATGGGGTGTGAGGTGTGGGGGAGCTGGGCGGGGGGGGTTGTAGATCGGCGCGGGGGGCAGGGGGTTGTAGATGGGTGCTGGGGGTGGCGGTGACGGAGGGTAGGCGTTGTTGAGCGGGTATTTGGGTGGGGCCTCTGTGTTCTTCACTCTGGTGAAATTGATGCAACGGCCCTGAAACAGAAGAGAGCAAAGTGGAACAGCATGGTTACTGGTGGGGCAATGGCATCCCACCTGAGAGACCTTCCTGGCACCACCCCAGAGAGCTGGCGTCAGCGTGAGCACCCCTGGGCACAGCGCTTTGTGCCCTGCCTTTCTCAGCGACAGGGTGCTCCAAGGGCACAACCTGCACTGAGCAGCCAAGGGGTTACCCCCAACCTGTCGTGGAGGAGGATGAATTCCTGCTCCTCTGATCTTTGAACAGAGCATTGAGCACTCCAGGTGAAGCCACAAGAGCTGGCAGAGGCTGTTCCTGTTCTTCAGAGCTGGCTCCTGAGCCAGTGCATGACCCGTGGTCCCTGCCCCTACAGACACCTCTTCCCAGACCCCCAGTCTTAAACTTCCAATGGCATGAAATCTGGACTTTGCACCTTTGGAGCCTCTCTCCTTTAAACACCGAGCTTTTGTGTCCTATTTCTCATCGTTTACCAACCAGGCAGAAGGGAAGATCTGTTTAACTCAGTTTCTTGCCCAGGCTTTTTCCTGCAATACATCCATTCCTCCTTAGATGTCTCAATATTCCAGTGCTCTTGAGAAGCCAATAAACTGCTTTTCTCACTCTTTGGTGCTAAGCTACAGTTTGTTGTACATTTTTAAACAAAACCTTTGCCCTCTGAGCTGCTTTGGGGTTTTTTCCCCCCTCTCCTAAGTCCCACCTGCAAAACATCCCTCTGTAACTACTCAAATGTCAGAATCAGTGCTGTTGTGTTACAGAGTCATTCTTTTAGATATGAAATCACCCAAAAAGGCACTAGAGGGTTTCTGAGTCCATCCTTTGTTTCTTGCATTTATGAGTGTGAGCTTACTTTCTATCTTCCTCTTTCCTCTCCCACAGTAAATGTTTTTCCTGGTGGAAAAATGCCCAAAGGAGCATTGAGCCCGTGCAGGCTGGAGGGGTAACAACACCAGCTGTTCTGCACCCTCTGCACAGCTCTGCATCTTCTCCCTGCTCTACCCAGCCTGAGGACGGGAGAGGGACTGAAATCAAAAGGAGGGAGATGCTGGTGGAAAGGCAGAAGGGTGCTGGAGAGGGATTTGACAGGGATGAGAGGAGCTGGCGTGGAAGGGGCTGACACACAGAGATACAGACAGCTCCTCTCCAAGAGCTCTGCCAGTTGTATCATCCTGCTCTGTGGCTATGGAGAAACATCTGTCTGGAGCTGGTGCCGTTCAGCAGAGGAAAGTGGATTCCTTGCTGAAGCCATGAAGCATGCAGAGCAGCCCACAGCTGAGCCCAGCCTGCCTCGTGCAAGTCAAGGTCGTTTAAGGAAAACAAAGACTTCCCAGTGCCTCCAACTGCAGCAAGTTCAAGATGAGAGCATCACCTCGGGGCTGCTCTGAGCGTGGTGGCAGCTGAACCTCCCTGCATGGCTCTCAAAGGGAAAACCCTCTGGCTTCAGCTCAGGCTCTCCTCCAGGAATGAGACTGTGGAGCTGAGCAGAGACCATGTAACGGTCACAAACACACCCATGGGATGCCCCTGCTTGAGGATTAATGCTCTCTCAGTGGTGCCTTGTCCTTACAGCACGATGGTGGAGAGGGCAAAAGGGAGGAGAGGCTTGGTGGCTGCTGAAGAACTACCATTAGTCCTGGTGCAGCAGGGACGTGTCCTCCTTCCCCTGCACAGGACAGAACACCACTACAGAATGGAGTGGCAGAGTGGGCAATGCCCCTCACCAGAAACAGCGTTCCCCTTGGGGCATCCCAGCATCTCTGGTGCTGGCCAGACCAGGGCACCATGATAAGCAGAGGAAAGCCTGAAGAAAGCACTCAGCTGTCTCCTCGCAGTGTCCCCTGGTTTTATTTGCCCTTGGTGGGCTGGTGTCTCTGCTTTAACATCATTATAATGCACGGTGCTGTGATGTTAAGGAAAGAAGTGTGGGGCAGGTCTTACCAGTGAGTGGAAGCCTGACCTCAGGATTAACCAATTCTGCTCAGAAAAAAACCCACAGCCTAAGAATGTTTTCCTGGTGTAGTTTCACCTCCCCTGCAACACAATTTTGTGCTTTCAGACTATTTCTTGCCCTACTTTTGTTTTCTTTCTTTATGTTGGGAACAAAAGAAACCCCAACAAAGAGCAGCAGTCCAGGAATCCCAGCCAGAGAACAAAAAGCTGCACTTGTTTTTGTGTGGAGAGATACTCTGTCTAGATGCTCCAGGCGTGAGGTGGTGATGCTGCTGATCCAAAAGGAACCAAGCATCGCCCTAAGAGCAGTGAAGAGGATGCAGTGAGGCTCAGAAACCTTTGGGTTTGGGACTGGATCAGGGCTTGAGGACTAAAAGTCATGCAGTACTGATAGAAATGCCCAAGGCATGGTCCCAAATGGGAAGGGAGTACATCCTCTGTCCTGCACACTGGCAAAGCTCTGATTTCTTATTGCTGGGAACCAGCTAGAATAGATCAGCAGGGCCTCAATCATAGAGAAGGGGCTGGTAATTCCTACCAAGGTACAGCTGCACTGTGTTCATGCCAGTTTTGTAGTCACCCAGTGAATCTGTGGCCATGAACTACTGCTTATACCCATGACTAATGATGCATAATGATACTTAATGATACCCATACTAATGATGACTGTTTCTCCAGTAATTGGGTTGCTTTGAAATGCAAGAGCTCTTCTCTCAAACGTGATCTCCACTGTCCATAATACCTGTGCTTTAAGGTGGGCTTGCTGGACATGCTGTCTGGTTTGCAGAAGTGGTTGAGCTGCAGTCTGAGCATCAGCCACTCAGACACAGACCAGAGAACAGGGCATGGGAGCACAGACACGAGAGCCAGACTTGACCCAGAGCTAGCACCACGTGTAGCTGTGCTCATCAGATTCCCATTCCCTTGTGCTGGTTAAACTTCAGAGTTCAAACCTTCTTCCCCTTAAACCAGGATGGAGTGTTCCCTCTCAACATTCCCTCTCAACATTCCCTCTCTCCTCCCATTTCCTTTGCTGCCTGGGGCAGCTGCTCTGCAGCAAACTGACAGTGACTTGTTTGGCACCACGTTCTGCTGCTGTGCAAGGGGAGGTTCTGCAGGGCATCCAAGGTGGGACAGGCAGACACACAGTTCAGGCTTCCTCCTCTTTTCACCTGAACCCACAGACCAAAGGAGTGTTTCATTGCCTGACACATCTCTCACCCACGCAGATGGAGGGGGTTGGATGCCAGGTAGGAGTTTGGAGTCCAAATGTTTTATCAGCGTCCTGGGTATAAATGCAAAGCAGACCCAGGAGGAAGAGAGCTACCTTAATCCCAAAGCTGGGTGCTAATCAGGGCTCTCATCTTGTATCTAGCGGTATGATAACAGACACCAGAGTGCAGAGGTTGTGTTAGCCAGAGTGAGACCACGAACAAGTCATCCTGGAGCTCCAGAAGACCCAGCTTTCCCTGAAATGCATAGTAAGAGATGTGTTTTCCCACCTGCCCCCACCAGAAGGGGTCCTGATTCACAGCTGGGCTTTGTACCATGCGATTGCAAGAGAGAAATAAAACCTCAGCATCATTGACCTACTCCATGGTTCTGCACTGTTTTATCTGGAAAACTATCTGGATGAAGACCAAGCTGGCTGGCTCATCACCCATCCATTCAAGCTTTTACAGGGCTTTCCACTGCCAGCATGGCTCAGTTCATCTTGCAGATAAGAGGAGCTGACGTGAGCAAGAACAGACCCTCTGAATAGATGGGCCCCAATGCCTTGTGCCGTCAGCCTTGGGACCTGGATGCAGAAGCAGAGAGTGCCTGAGGCACTGCAGGTAAGAGGAGCCTGGGGTCTCTCTACCAGGTCAGTGGAAACACAATGACCTTCACATGGCTAGGATTTTAGCAGGGGGTCTTACTGGCCACCAGTCAGCAGCCCCTCTTGGCTATCCACCAAGGTTTAACACCACTTTTAGGTGTCCAAATGTAGATGGGGTGGATGTGGATGATGGTGGCAGAAAACCCTGGAGGGAAGAAATTAATCCACTTCCACTAAATGTCCTAGGGAGCTGCTTTGGCAGGGGGTTGGACCCGATGATCTCTCGAGGTCCCTTCCAACCCCTACAATTCTGTGATTCTATGATTCTACCTTGGATCCTTAAAGAGAAGTCACCTCTCACCCCAGGAGAAAAACCTCCTTAACCAGATTCTACCACAGCTTTCAGAATGAGAGGAGCCAATTCCATGAGTCCTTCTAGCAGGGAGACAGTAGCTGGAGATACAGAAGGGATGGATGCAGGGAACAGGCTGTGTGTTGGAAGGCTGCTCTCTTGAACGCCTTGGCTAGGTTTTCTTTCCCTTTCTGCAGCCACAAGGCTCCAGGGGGGTGTTGGGGGGTGGGAGAGTCACAGCTGTGCCTCAGAGAGACAACAGAGGCAAAATTAGATCCGAAATTTAGTGGAATCAGCAAAACCAGCCAAATTCACCCTCATTATTTTCTGTTGTTTTTCTGGAGACTGCTGCTTGCAGGCACATGTGTAATGAATTCTGCTTGGGCTCCTCTTGCCCTTTCACCTTCAGCAGCTAATTGTCTTTGGGATGAAGGCAGGCAGCACTGCCTTGAGGACAACAAAGTGCTCATCTCCTCCCACCACGGGCCTCACCCCTGAGCTCTCTGCCTGTGGAGTGTGGTGGGGTTGCACAACTGAGCCAGGCTTTTCCTTTTGTTCTTCTCATCCTGCTGCCAGGGGAGGGCTTTCAGGGTTGAAAGAGAAGGGTAGGATGTGGGGTGAGGGGGGCATTAGGCTGCTGAGGTCGTAGCACAGGGTGGTGGTTGCTGAGCGTCCCAGGGAGCGAGCTGGAGCCTTTGTGTCTTGGACACGGATCTGCAAAGAGCAGATGCCTCAGCCAAGCTGTGGCATTGCCTAGGAGCTCCACAGCCTCCTCCAAGCCACTTCCCACCTCCTCCTGCCCCTCTTTCTGCCTTCACCTGAGTCTGGAGCTAAATGGGAGAGGCACTATCACTCGGAGCACTGGGCAGTGTTCTGCCCAGAGGCATGGACTGGGATTTGGCACACTGAACCCAGCTGCCAGGGACCCTTCCCCTGGGACACTGCAGAATTTCTTTTTCCTCTAACCAGCCAGCTCTCCAGCCCCCATCACAGCAGGACTCGAGCTAGGAGGAAGCTCTTTTCTTTGCTCCCTTTCAGCCCTGCTCTCTATGGTTCCAGCTGTGCAGGGTGAGGCTCCCCCTGGCAGAGTGGAAAGGTAATTTGGGAGCTGAAAGTTGGTCCAAGGGCAGTGGCATGCCCTCCATGGGGTACCTCTGTAACCAGGGAAGATGGAGCACATTTTTCTGAAGTGTAGATGAAAAATGTTTGTTTCTCTTGGTTTCCTATCAAGCTGGAATTAATACCTGGAAAAAGATCAACATTTTAAGATCATAAAACACTGGGACTGGCTTCTGAGCTCCTGGGTTAAAAAGGAGGCATTGGAAAAGCTGGGATCCTTGATGTTGTTTTGTATGGGTCATTAGGAATTCAAACTTTCCATAAACAATATCCTGGTTTAGCCTGCTGTTATCAAGAAGGAAGGAAGGAAGGAAGGAAGGGAGGGAGGGAGGGAGGGAGGAAGGGAGGAAGGGAGGAAGGAAGGGAAAGAGGGAGGGAGGAATTAAGGGAAGGAAGGGAAGGAAGGAAGGAAGGAAGGAAAGGAAGGGAGGGAGGGAGGGCGGGAGGAAGGAAGAGAGGAGACTCCACACCCTCTGGGCAGCCTGGCCCAGGGCTCCCTCAACCTCACTGGGAAGAAGTTCTTCCCCAGGTTGGTGTGGAACTCCCTGTGCTCCAACTTGAGGCCATCACCCCTTGTCCTGTCCCCACAGACACTGAAAAGGGGCTGCCCATGTCCCCCTGCATCCCATCCTTCAGATAGTGATAACCATTCATCAGGTCCCCCCTTAGTCTTCTCCAGGCTGAACAGCCCCAGCTCCCTCAGCCTTTCCTCACAGGGGAGATGCTCCAGGCCCTTCATCCTCTCCCTGTCCCTCCTCTGGACTCTCTCCAGGAGATCCCTGGCTGGTTGATCCCAGGGAGCCCAGCACTGGACACAACACTCCAGCTGGGGCCTGAGCAGGGCAGAGCAGAGGGGAGGATCCCCTCCTGTGACCTGCTGCCCACACTCCTCCTGATGCCCCCCAGGATCCCCTTGTCTCTCTCAGCCCCAGGACACACTGCTGGCTCATGGCCACCCTGTCACCCCCCAGCACCCCCAGGTCCTTCTCCACAGAGCTCCTCTCCAGCAGCTCCCCCCAGCCTGTACTGATTCCAGCAGTTCTTCCTTCCCAAGCCAGTACAGAGGTGGGATTTACCCCAAATTCTCCAAACTACTGACAAGTGATCTTACACATGGCCACCAAACTCCAATTACATCAGAGGCAGTTGCCTACAGTGCAAACAAGCATCCTGCCTAAATTCTGAAGGAGAACAGAAGCAGAAAACCTGCCTATCTTTCTCTGATACCTTGACATGGTTTGTTCTGTTCAGATGTCAAAGCAATGGCTTGTGTTTGTTTTCATATGATCCTGTTCTGTTCCTGCAACCCAAAAGCAGTAATGCATTGAAGAACAAAGGAAATGACCTCAAACACCACAAACTACTGCAGTTTTTGCAACTCCTTCATGGTGTTTGAAATAACCAAGAGCTTATTTAAAGCATCAGCTCGGTCATGTTGGTTTATGAGTAAAGCTCGTTCAGCCTGGAGAAGAGAAGGCTGTGGGGGGACCTCATTGCAGCCTGCCAGTCCCTGAAGGGAGCAGAGGAACAGGAGGGAATCAGCTTGTTCAAGGGCAGAGACTGGCAGGACAAGGGGATGGAGTGAAGCTGGAGGAGGGGAGGGTTAAATTAGATCTTAGGGGGAAGTTCTTTGCAGAGAGAGTGGTGAGGGGCTGGAAGGGGCTGCTCAGAGAGGGGGTGGGTGCCCCGTCCCTGGGGGTGTTCAAGGCCAGGTTGGCTGGGGCCCTGGGCAACCTTGTGTAGCTCCAGGCCTGGAGGTTGGTGTCCCTGCCTGAGGCAGGGGGTTGGAGCTCTGTGACCCTTGGGGTCCCTTCCCACCCATGCCATTCTGTGATTCTGTGAAAGCTCACCTATGTATGTAGCACTGTGTATCCATGGGTCCCACACTACACACTGGTTCTGCCAATTCAACCTCCAGTTGAAATCTTACTCACAACCTTACTCATAACTTCTCCTCTGTGCCTGGCTCTGCAGACCTACCACAACCCAGATAATACCCACTGGCCTGCCAGCTTCTGGTCCTTGATATCTCCGACTACATTACACAGGGCTGAACCAGCTGGGGAACCTACTGAAAAGAAAACAGAGCAAACTCCTACAAAAAGTGAAACAAGATGATACAGGCTTCTACCTTGCCAAATTTGAGCGTGGGAACGAGCTTAATAGCCTCAGTCTTTGGCTTGTGCTGGGGTTTTGGGAGCGTGGCTCTTTCAGTGATGAGTGGGCATTGTATGACAGCAAGCAGGGCTGATTGCTTTTGCAGGAGCTAGTTTTGGCTTATTTACACTGTGGGATGGGTGTCATTTCCAGGAAGATCTGGTCATTTTTCCCATTGTCTTTCTGGAAAGAGGGAGCTAGCCTTGGAGAAATGCAGTGACACAGGAGAGAGGCTGTCTCACACAGGACTGTAATCTTTCCTCTGGAGGTTGAGTAACAAAGGCTACTGTGTATGAGGAGCAGAAACTTCAATGAGAAATGAAATGCATCCTGTTGGCAGTGATAAGTGGAACAACTAATCAAGGGTGGTGGCAGACATCCCTCTGGAGAGGAAGGAAGAGCCCACAATACCTTGCAACCTGCAGAAGTCAGTGACCTGAGGAGGATGTCTTTGGATGCAATTCATCTTTGGGTGCAATGCATCTTTGGACAAACAAGGCAGGGCATGGATCAGGACATGATCTTCCATGAGGTGAATGTGAGAAGAGCCCAGTTCAATGGCTGTTTTCACATCACACCTCAGGAAAACCCTGGGCAGGGCAGTGCTAATGGCTTGAGGTAATGAGAAGCACTCTCTGAAGGACTACTTGTCCTTTCAGTATTTCATGTGAAATGATTCTCATCCTTGTTTGCTCAGTTTGCCTTTGCTTCTGAGGCAGATCTCTGCCCCTCGATGTTAAAGACATAACCCTGAAATCCTGTCCTGGGGGGAATCTTTCCCTGGATCAAGATACAACAGGGGTGTTCCCCTTTATGAGCTGGCAGCTCCCTGCTTCCAAAACAGAGGTCCAAGAGCCAGCTCCACGCTTTGCTTTCTGCAGTAACAGGCAGTCTGCTCTGCAGTAGTCCCACAAGCCGATGAGCAGATCACAGGGGTTTTGGCTTTGGAGCTGTGAGTTCCAGGAAAAAAGCTGATGTTTAGGTTAATTTTTCCATGGCTATTAATGGAAAACCACACACCAACAGCATGAAAGGTTACAACTTGGTTCTCAAGCTCTGTAGCCTGTCAACAGAAACCTGCTGGCTTAGACTTAAGGATGAGTTAAACAATAGCTCCTTACTTGTGCCCCTTCATTCTTGAGTCTGCAGAAAGAAGAGTCAAGTGGCAACATAAGTCACATAGGTGTGGGGGTGGTTTGGGGAGCCCACACAGCTGGGTTTATTCTCAGGTCTGCAAAAGGAATCTTGTCTAGTGTTTGAAGCAGGAGAATCTGAAATCCTATCTCCTGGCTTCTGTCCTTCGTTTCAGCAGGTTTCTCTTCATGACACTGGAAACAGCATGGTGTGAAAGCAGAAAACTGCCTTAAGTCTGAATTTCCTCATTTCTAAACAGAAGACTCCAAATTCAGAGTAAGAGTGGATCTGGGGGACTTTCCAGGGTGCCCGATTTTGCCTGTGTGCTGTGTGATACTCACAGTCAATTAGGAATACCCAGCCCTCCACAGATTGCCATTCATCTTGGGGACTCTCTAATGAAACAGGTTTTGGTGATCTCAGGGGAGGTTTGCATGGCAGAACTTGCTCCTCAGTATGCAATTATGAACAGATAATCATGGCTCTGGGAATGTTTTCATTGGATTTGTGCACCCAGCCTAACTCATACATTCCTCCTGTATTTTTTGATACAGGTCTAATAACACAGCCTCAAGTTACAAACAGCACTCCTGCATGCTAGGAATGCCTCATGGGCTTCTAGTTCCTCATGAACCTGCTGATGGCTGAGTTTATTGCAAATGCAAAGCAGTTAATGCTGAAATAAATCCCCTTTGTTCTCCCCATGGCACGTTGCTGGTGGAACAGGGTGGGCTGTAAGCCATGGTTCACCAAGGACAGGTGCCAACTGCTCATAGGGGCATGAAGGAGGGCGATGTTCCTCCCCCTCTGCTCTGCCCTGCTCAGGCCCCAGCTGGAGTGTTGTGTCCAGTGCTGGGCTCCCTGGGATCAAACAGACAGGGATCTCCTGGAGAGAGTCCAGAGGAGGGACAGGGAGAGGATGAAGGGCCTGGAGCATCTCCAGGAGGATGGAGCCAGGCTCTTCTCAGCAATGGCAGCGACAGGACAAGGGGCAGTGGGCACAAGCTGGAGCAGAGGAAGCTCCATGGGAATGTCAGGAGAAGCTTTTTCCCAGTGAGGGTGAGGGAGCCCTGGGACAGGCTGCCCAGAGAGGTTGGGGAGTCTCCTTCTCTGGAGACATTCAAACCTGCCTGGACATGTTCTTGTGTGACCTAATCTAGATGACCCTGCTTTGGCAGGGAGGTTGGACTAGATGATCTTTTGAGATCCCTTCCAACCCCTAACATCCTGTGATTCTGTGACACTGACATGGTGTGAGCCACTCTGTCGATGGTCCCACTCCTAGATCCACTGTGCTTTTGTCTTCACAACTTCCCTCCTAAAGATTGGAGCTGACACTGTTTGCTCCTTTTGCATGCAGTGCAGATGTCTGCCCAGGGATGAGGGCCTGACCAGGGAAAGCCAAGGACCAGATGAAGTTGCAGTTTCAGTCATCCCTTTCTGTGCCTTGGACCACAGGTAAAGCATCTGCTGTCAGTGCCTTTGTTTCTGGGTGGCTTTGCACGCCTTGCAAGTCTCTGAGGGCCCTCTGCTGATGTAAGACCTAGGGTTCCCCTCCAGTTCTCAGTGCAGGTGGACACAAACACGGTCCAAAATTTTCAGCTGGGGCTGCTGCTTATTTTTAGGAATTTATTACAATCCCCCAGGAAACAATGACCTCTCTTTCCCATAACACGAAGAGAGCAAGTCCAGCCCTGTGCTGGAAGCTGCATGAGGGTAACACAACACAATCACAACACCAATGTTCACTCAGCAAGGAACCAGCCTGGGAGAGATGGGTTTTCTAGCCATCTCACACAAGGTGATGTGGTCTGCATCAAAATCCTGTCCTTTCTGTTAGAGGAGTTTCACTTCCCATGCTGTTAGTAATTTCTAAGAATCTAAACCCATACTGAACAAAGCTGTGGTGTTTGCTGTGAGAGTTTACACACCTGGACATGTCTCTACACCTGACCTGGGTTCTGCAGTTCTACCCCTGTAGCATGGCATTACTATCATCACTGCCCCAACTAAGGGTTTTACCCTGACAGTTAATTCCTTCACCCCACAGCTGCAGATCTACTGGCTCCATGCAGAGGAAAGCTTGAACAACGCTGTTCCCTTGGCTTGTTTTGCCTTCTCTGAAGCAAACCAGGAAGCCCTTTTGTTTCTCAGCTCATTATCCCAAGGGCTGCCCTTTCTGGGAGCTCCACACAAGGAATATCCTCCAAGCAGAGAGTCCTGCCCAGTCCCTCACTGCTCTGGAAATCTCAAGCCAGCTCTTCAGTAGGGTAATTTCTCGCCTCCATTCAAATCACACTATTTTATCTATTTCATAGCCTCATCCTCACGTCACAACTAACCACAGTTTGTACCAGAACAGCATTGCTGAAATCTAACAAGATATGGGGGTTATGTGATTTCACCAGTAAACTTGCAAAACTATCCCAGTCCTGGACAAAGCTCCTCTCCCTGCATCTTCATTAATTTAAGTAGGACACATCTTTACGTGTCATTACACATGGTTTTGTTGTACTTGTTCTTTATATTTATACCCATCTGCATCTGTGGTTCCCTATACAAGCACAAACCAAAAATGCAATTAGTGTGATGCAATCAAAAACTTCAGACAGAATCTGCTCCCAGCTTGAGATGGGCCTGGCCAAGTCAGAGCTTGAAACACATTTTAATCATCTCTGTGTAACTTCCTGACAGAACAGTGTTTATCAGGGAAATGCAACTAACACTTCAAAGAGACCCTAATTATTTAGATCCTGGGCTTAGCAAGCAATTTGCACAAATAAGCATTCCATGGCTCTGTGATAAAAGTGATAAAGGTTTCTAATATATATATATACACACACATATTTACATCACCCCTATGTGATGTTTTCAATGTAAAAATAACCTCATCAATGCTGACAAGAATGCAAACCTAGTCTCTTGAAAATGTGAGAAGACCACAGGAATCCCATGTGACTCTGACATCCTTGCCTTATTGGAAACATCTGTGTCTGCTGGTAACCCCAGAGCCTTGCCAGGTTTGACTCCCAGAGAGAGAAAAAGAAAAGAAAAGAAAAAAAAGAATTTCACAACCTTTTTGTGCATCTCAGCCTCGCTGGGTGCACTTCAAAAGAGGTCCTGAACATCCCTCTCTTTTCCTTTTGCTTTAGGATAAAAGGTGTTTTTAGAAGCCCTCTGCAAACCAGACCAAAGTTTGGTTTGGTTTTGCAAATGCAGGTGGCCAATTGCTGCAGATACAGGAACATGATGCTCAGGACCTGCTGCTGACACCGAAAGCCATAGCCTGCACAGGGCTGTTGCACTCAGACCCCAGCTGGTGCCATGGGCAGGTCTCCTTTCAGGCAGTCCTCCCTGAAGAGGTCTCAGCTCTCTCTTGTCCAGGAGCATCTAACCCTGTATCTGTGCATTACTAGTCAGTTATTTCTGTACCTTTTGCAGCAAAGAAGCAGTCCTAGTGCAAGGCATCTCAACCTTGATTAAAGGGTTCAGGGCATGAACAGACAAGAGGCAAAGAGAAAGGATCATCTGTGGTCATATGGAGGAGGACTGGAATCTAAGCTTCAGTCCCCAAATCATCCACTGCAATGTATATAAATTGCAAATTTCTTAGTTACTGCCCTTGAACCAATGTCTTGCTACAGACTGATGTGAACTTCAGGCCAAGGGATCAGAGTCACAGAATGTCAGGAGTTGGAAGGGACCTCAAAAGATCATCCAGTCCAGCCCCCTGCCAGAGCAGCATCACCCAGACTAAATCCCACAGGAACACAGCCAGGCAGAGTTTGAATGTCTCCAGAGAAGGAGACTCCCCAACCTCTCTGGGCAGCCTGTCCCAGGGCTCCCTCACCCTCACAGGGAAGAAGTTCCTCCTGACATTCCCATGGAGCTTCCTCTGCTCCAGCTTGTGCCCACTGCCCCTTGTCCTGTCGCTGCCATCTGGAGCTGAGGGGCCCAGAGCTGGGCCCAGTATTCCAGGTGAGGTCTCACCAGGGCAGAGCAGAGGGGGAGAAGGACCTCTCCTGACCTGCTAACCATCCCCCTTCTAACACACCCCAGGATGCCATCAGCCACCTTAGCCACGAGGGCACAGTGCTGGTCACGGGCATCCTGCTGCCCCCAGGACCCTCAGGTCCCTCTCCCCTGCTCTGCTCCCCAACAGGACGATCCCCAACCTGCACTGGTACCTGGGGCTGTTCTCCCTGGATGCCAGACCCCACAGTCGCCCTTGTTAACTCTCAGATGCCTGCCCTGACAATCTGTACAGTGTCCAGGAAGCTGCTCAGGCTCCAGCAGACAAAAAGTAACAAACACAGTGCTGACTAACTGAAACTGAATCCCTGGTTCATTCTATGCAAGCCATCTCTTTGACCAGCTCAGCTTACGTGCTGGCAGTGGATCCAGTACCTGATTACAGCAAGGGATTGCTTATATATGAAAATGATGTAACCCTGGGATTAAGTTCAGGCTCCAAAACAAACAGAGCTGCCTTGCAGTTATTTGTCATCTGGCTTCACGTTCTGTTGTCTGGGGGTGAATTAAGGTGCCCATTTGACATCGCTGAGAGGCTGAAATCTGCTTCCTCCTTTTCTTTGGGATAGAGAAGGGATGAATTGCTTTCATAAGGCCTCCTCTTTCAAGCTCTTAGGAATATCAGATGGTCAAAGGCTCCTGTCTGCAAATTTCAGGCCACTCTTCACTAGCCATACATTGCCTGCAAGGGTTTGAATATTCGTCTAGCCCGTAGATGCCCCATGCAGTAGATTTTTAACCAGCATCTCTGAGGCTGCTGGTTACTGTAGGATGCTTTGCTAATCACCAGTTCTCTCCTCCCCAGGGCAGGTTCATGCTGTAGAGACCGCTAAGCCTGGCAGCGTGGGCAGGCTGCCTCGCTGCTAAGCAACTCTGGATTATTCATCCAGTTTGTGCTCTGAAGCCTCCACTGAGCAGCTCGTGCTGTGTGGCTGAAACTGAGCTACTTGGTCTGAAACTCCTCAGGGTGGCTGCAAACCAGAGCACCCAGCCCAGCCTCCAATGCCCCACGTTGCTGCAGGGGACCTGGGATAGGGGCAATGGGTGACCTGGTGCCCTGTGGCACCCTGCGAAGAGATGGCATGGGGATGGATTTAGGCACTCAGGATCATGCTGGAAACCTGAAGCTGCCTTGCCTCTTTTCATAGAATCACAGAATCACAGGGCTGGAAAAGACCTTTAAGATCATCAAGTCCACCCATCCCTGTCCTGTGCTAAACCACATCTCATCTCCCCTTTTTTTAAATCCATCCAGGGGTGGTGACTCAGCCCCTCCCTGGGCAGCCTGTGCCAGTGCCCCAGGACCCTTTCAGGGAAGAACTTTTCCCCAATGTCTGATCTGACCCTGCCCTGGCACAGCTGGAGCCCATTCCCCTCATCCCATCACCTGTCACTCAGGCAAAGAGACCAACCCCCACCTCTCTGCACCCTCCTGGCAGGGCAGGGGAAGTGGGGAGAAGGTCTCCCCTCAGCCTCCTCTTCTCCAGGCTCAACACCCCCAGCTCCCTCAGCTGCTCCTCAGAAGCTTTGCTGCTCTCCAGCCCCTTCCCCAGCCTGGTTGCCCTTCTCTGGACTCGCTCCAGGGCCTCCATGTCTTTCTTGGAGCGAGGGGCCCAGACCTGAACCCAGCACTCTAGGTGCAGCCTCACCAGTGCTGAGTGTGGGGGGCACAATCCCTGCCCTGGCCCTGCGGCCACGCTGGGGCTGACACAAACTGAGATGCGGTTGGGCTTCCTGGCCCCCTGGGCACACTGCTGGCTCATGGTCAGTCCCAGTCACCCAGCACCCCCAGGTCCTTCTCTGCCTGGCAGCTCTCCAGCCAGTCTCCCCCAGCCTGTAGCGCTGCTCGAGGTCGGTATGTCCCATGTGCAGCACTCTGCACTTGGCCTTGTTGAACCTCTAATTTAAAGAACATCAGATTTAGAGAGAAGAACCCAGCTTTCAAGCACTGGATTCAGCTTTGAGATTTCCACGTCATCTCCCACCTTACTATAGACATTCCCTGGGATTTGGATGCTGGTTTTAGTCTATCATATCTCTCTTTCTCCATTGTAGATATAGAAAGTGATTTTACCAGAGCTGGGAATTCTGTAGGTCGGGTTTACAACACTTAGAGGCTTCTGGGCAAGGGCCTGGGAGGGAATGAGGTAGTATTGCTGTCAGCTGAACCACCACAGTCTACATCTGTGCTAGTCAAAAAGAAAAACAAAAGGTTGCAACAAGAGCTGCAAAATTTGCAGCTCACAAAACAAGGAGTCTCTAAAGCCCTATTTGGTCCCTGCCAATCTCCCCCTGTTCTTCTCTGTGCCACTGTCCTTCTCAGAGACATTTAAATGCATGTCCAAACCTTAGGATACAGATGCTGCATGATTCGTGCTACCTTAAAGCCAGTGGCTTCTCCAGGTCAGCAAACATCAAGTATTATCTCATAAAACACATTACTGTCTTGGTGTGATTGGAAATCCAGTGGGAAGATCAGTGCTGATTTGATGGGGACCTAAGCATGGAAACATCTGCTGGTGCTGACTGCAGCTTTCAGTGCAGATAGTCCTGAGGCAGTGGGAACAGTTTGGTTTTCTTGGAAGAAGAAGGAGCAGTTCCACAGAAAACCCTTTTCAAAGTGAAACCTCTTTCTATAGAAGAGTGTTGCAAAGGGGTCGGATGTGTCGCATGGAAATGATGGGAAACTCCTACCCATGCAAACATCTCTGTGGCCAGAGCCCCTTGCCTGGGATGTCAGGGCTGGTTTGGATGAGCTTGGATCCAATCCCTGCCATTAGCCTGAAGACTTTACAACAGTAACATGATAATAAACACATAAACACAGCCCTTCCTCTGAAGTGGATGTTTAATAAGACACGTTCAATAAGATGTTTGTCATTTCTTTCATCTAACCTGGGACACAGTTCTTAGCATCTCTGGCTTGCAACAAGCCTTGGGCTGTCCAAAGACAGGACCACATATGGGTAGATGAGGTGCTCAGGGACATGTGTTAGTAGAGGACATGTATGGTTGGACTCAGTGGTCTCAAAGATCTTTTCCAACATAATGATTCTGAGGCAGGGAAAGAATCACCACATTTTGGCTGAAGAGAGGAGGAGAACCCCCTGCCTGCCTAAATCTGCCGTTTCAGCTGTGTAAACTAATGAATGTCAATTCAGTGTTGTACAGCAAGTTCTCATCCTGATTTTGCCTGTACTGTTGGGAGTGACATCACCTGGTAGCTATGTCACTACTGTAAAGGAATTCACATAAACTGCTCACTTAATTCTGAAAGCCATTAAAAACACCAAGGGGGGTCTCCCATGGGTGATTCAAAGACAACAAATACTCAGGGCTCATAGTTCTGTTTACACAAAGGAAAACAAATGTTCTAAGAGCAGTCTACCCTCACAGAAAGTCCAGGAAGCACTTTGTATCTAGATGGGGAAGTGCCCAAACATTTGCAAGTCTTCCAGGAGTCAGCTGGAGAGAAAGGGGTATTCTAGCAGCTCAAGGGGTATTCTAGCAGCTCAAGGGGTATTTTAACAGCTCTAAGCCTGGGCACATTTTCAGCCAGCTTCTCTTTGACACTGAATCCTACTTGCACCCAAGTCAGAGATCAGAATCATCAAGAGCTTTGTTTACTTCAAGGCTGGATCATGTAACACTTATATGGACTAATTCTGCTCTAGCTTATGCTGCCAGGACACAGAGCTGCACGTCTACAAGTCCCCAAAAAGGGACTGAGTTTGCCAGGACCACTGGTATAAATCACTGCTAACTGCAGTGGGTCCAGTTAAACTGCTCTGGCATAAATGGAAGTGACATATTTGATGTAAATGATCTTAGCTTGCCAAGGCAAAAAAATCATTCACAGAACAGACATTCTTCAAACACCGATTTCTGCAGGGAAACTGCCAGAGTTAGTGACCTGGGTGTTGGGACCTTTTCTCCCCCAAACCAGTATCAAGCTCAGTGATGCTATTTAAGCAAATCTGTCCCCTGAAGGAAGAAAATATTAAACCATTTATTCACAGAAGATTACTAGTCCTGTATTCAGTGGAAAACCTTAAAGGGAGCCAAATGTTACAGCCAAACTATGATTCTCCACCAAAAAATTACACTGATGTTTCACGTGCGGTTGGAGTTTCCTGAAGCCTTCAAAATGGTGCACAGTTACACAGTTACTCATGGTTTGGGCCAAATATACTCCCAAAGCAACTCCAATCTCTGGTGTTGATTTAAGTCAGAGGTGTGAAACCGACTGCCTGACATGTCTACCATGAGGTGAACACAGACAAGGCTCAGAGGGACGTTGAATCTACACCCTGAACAACTGGGTGTAACCATCTACATTGTGAGGAGTTAAGGGATGGCTTACAGCTACCACAGGGATTTCAATCCACCCACACTGTGTACCTTGACCAAAGTAAGCAAAGCTCAGGTGCAGCTCTCAGGCTCCTTTTCCAACTGCATGTCCCTGTGTTGGCTCAGCAAGGTACCTCTGGAGATAGCTGGGGATAACTCTCCTGAAATGGCTTGGGAAGCACCCAGACACTTATTTCCATTGAAAAGGAGGAGATTGGTACCTTGGAGATGAGAGGTAGCTCTGTAGTATCCTGCTGTACCATTGCCCTAAAGAGATATTAGTCCATTCTCATCAGTGGATTCAGTTCCCACCCACAAGGACACACAGATGTATAGAAACTTGCAGGAACACAGCTTTTGCTAGAAATCTCTGAGAATACACTTCCTCTCCCTCACATTCAACAGTCCAAACCTCGTGCTGCAAACTTTGATTTGTGAAAGTGCCTGTGAAGTTTAAATCTCTGTAGCAAACCAGATCCATCTATTTATGGGTATGATCAGAGACTGACATCAAAACACAAGGTTTTAATGAAGGAAAATAGGCAGAAATATTCCTTACTACTCATTAGAATTAATTAGGTAATTACTCAAAAGTAGCTATGTTATCTAAGAACAACATGGTACTGGGTTCTTTGATGGCTCCATCAGCAGAGGGGTGGCAGAAGGGACAGGGAGGGGATTGTCCCTCTCTGCTCTGCCCTGGGGAGGCCCCAGCTGGAGTCCTGTGTCCAGAGCTGGGGCCCAACACAAGGAAGATGTGGGACTGTTGGAGAGGGGTCAGAGGAGCCAGAGAGATGCTCAGAGGGCTGGAGCAGCTCCCCTCTGGAGAGAGGCTGAGGGAGCTGGGCTGGGTCAGCCTGGAGAAGAGAAGGCTGTGGGGGGACCTCATTGCAGCCTGCCAGTCCCTGAAGGGAGCAGAGGAACAGGAGGGGAATCAGCTTGTTCAAGGGCAGAGACTGGCAGGACAAGGGGGATGGGGTGAAGCTGGAGGAGGGAAGGGGGAGAGGAGATCTTAGGGGGAAGTTCTTTGCAGAGAGAGTGGTGAGGGGCTGGAAGGGGCTGCCCAGAGAGGGGGTGGGTGCCCCGTCCCTGGGGGTGTTGAAGGCCAGGTTGGGCCCTGGGCAACCTTGTGTAGCTCCAGGCCTGGAGGTTGGTGTCCCTGCCTGTGGCAGGGGGTTGGAGCTCTGTGATCCTTGGGGTCCCTTCCAACCCAGACCAGGCTGGGATTCTATGGGTATTTCTGTCCCTGCACACAGTGTTCATACTTGAAAGTCAAACCCTGTGAACTGCAGTTGCAGACAAAGCTGACAGACGCGACTCCGCTTTGGTTTCTAAGCTGTCACAAGTGTCTGCCTTCAGTCCCCCATGCAAAGGCTGCCAGCACCTTCACAAGGATTTTATTTTTTCCTAGCTGTAAAAATAAGTGATTCTGAGGCACGATACCTTGTCTCCTGGCTGCGGGCGCATCACAGAAACCCGGTCGTAACCTTTCCGCAGCAGGACCCAGAGAGCGTCCAATTTCCCCTGCAATGAAAAGACAGACAGTGTTACCTCCTGCACAAGAACCAGTGTGGGGACAACGCCACTTAGACCTACATGTTTTCCACTCAACCATTTGCTGTGCTTGTGTGAGATGCTGGAGGGTGAGGTTTTCTCTCAGAGAAACTGGCTCCGAACTTGCTGGAAGCACAAAGGAAGAGGCTCTCAGATGAGCAATAGGCAGTGATGTCTGACAGCCAGGAGTATCCGTGTGTCTAGCCTTTATCTCACAACCTCCAGAGGTAACCAGGCAACTTAGATACCTCCTGGGCTGAGAGTCCAATACCGACTCAGCTCCCAACCTTGTTGCCAGCAGAACACTCCATCAGCGCAGAGAGAGAGAGGGTGAATTTACATCACCCCTTTCTAACCGCTCTGCCTCCTCCTCCTCTGCCTCCAGCTCTGGGTCACCACGGTGACATACTGGAAATTCTTGTGATTAGTGTGTCACAGCAATCTGCTGGGGAGGCCCATGAGAAGGGCTGTCTCTCCACACAGCCAAGACAGCTCATCACAGCGAGGTGCTGTGTAACTCCCCACTTCACCGTTCACGTCAGCTACACGCCAGCAAGAGCTGGCTCCCAGACAACCTCCCTAGTCCCACACCATGAGTCCATTAAGATTTATGTCTTTGCAGGTAATAACACACGTCTTTCAAAGTTCTCTGTTCCTGTAGGCTGGGTGTCAGCTGCCCAGCAGATCCCACCTCACCAGGTGGTTTCATCCCAAACTCACGTGCACAGACCCAGACAAGTTTTTCTCCAAACCCAACGTGTTGAAATCTCTTGTCAACAGAGAGTTTGGCTGAGATGGGGGGTCAGACAGACCCTCCCTGCAAGGCAGATGAAGCATTCCCTTGTGATTGAAATGCAGCAGTGACACAAAATGCCAAGCCTGGGGTTATTTTTCCAAATGAGCCGAACAGGAGCAGCAGCACAGGGCTCTGCAACGTAGAAATATCCACAGACTCATCTCCTCTGAAACATACATCTACTGCTGAAGGGTTCCCTGCTCCTTCCCCATTGTAATAGGCCATAGTTTCGCTTTCCAAATGAATCTAGCTTCTGGGAGACCTGCAGAAGGGTTTACACGAGTGCAGCCCATTGGCTGGCTCAGTGGAAGACTACAGACAATGTTCCAAGCTGTAAGATGAATTTATCAAACTTTCATATTCAAACTTCATCTGACCCTTGGACTGTTCCCAGAGATTTATAAGAATGTGTTAAGCTTTCCACTAGGATTGTTCTGGATGCTATGAATACCTGATATGCGTGTGATAAGGTCGATACAAGAGCAGGCACCGCGAGTGGAACCCCTACCAGTAATATCCAGTAAGCTTTATTTTATCCACAGAGACAGAGACAAGCTACTTTTGGCTTACAAACCCAAAAATCTAGCCACCCCTGGCTGGACTCAAACTCATGTATGATCACTACCTGCTTCCTGGAAATAAAGACTGTGAAAGTTTTGTGATGGCAGAAATGCCTTGTGTAGCTACCATGGGACAAAGTTCTGTGAATGGGAACCTAAGGTGAATATTGCAGTGGTGGTGGGAACAGAGGAGCAGCTTCCTCTGCAGGAAGGAACCTTGCCTTCCTGAGAGCCTGGGTCTCGGGGCTGATGGTGACCATCGGTGTCCGTGACGGTGAGACCTTCCCAACAGCCAGGGTAGTCACAAGGTCTTTCTGTGACACTGGTCCTCTGCTATCCAATTCAAAACTCAAGGCACTCATGCATACACTTCCTCTCATGGGGACAGAGAGTCTTTCTCTTCCCTTGTCAAGAAACTGTTAGGGCCATAATCCTCTTTGAGACCTACATTCCTCAACCAGGGTGTTGAGCCAGTGGTTGAAAGCTTATTTGGGAGTTGGAGGGATACATGGGTGGAGACAGACAGACAGAATGTCTACATACATCTTGTTTCCATAGGGTACTGGGGAAAAGACTTCCTAAGGTGAGAGCCAGGAAAGTCTGTTGTTCTCAAAGGAAGAGGCAAGAAACTCCTCTGACAGACTCTTCTGCATTTGGACAGCACAATTTTAGACCAAAGGGAAGCCATCCCTGTCTATCCCAATCCATCTACCCCCTAAATCAGCTGAATCTCTTAATCTCCTGTTCTCCCTGACAACTTAGTACCTTTCCCTCCCATTTGCTCCTTTAGGAAACCAAAGGGAAAACGACAACTTTCCATGGAACAAAAAAAATCCCTTTTAACCCCACAGTCCTAATTTCCAAAAGCCCACCAAGATTTGTTGGGGAAAGCCAAGAGCTCCATCTTTGGGAGTTTGAATAGAGCTTCAGGGTCTGCCTGAGACATCTGGGTAGAAGAGAGGGAGAGTGGGTCATGGAAAGGATGAGATGTTGCTTGAGGAAATTAAAATGCCAATGCATTCACTTGGAAATATAAACACTCCTGTGCTCTCCAGTGAATGGGTTGTGTCTGTTTGGGAACTTCTTTGCAATTGAAACACAAGATCACTTGGAGGAAAAAGAAAATAAAGATGTCTGGAAGCAAATAAAGCTTTGAGTCCTCCTGGATATGAAGTCTGGAAAGAAGAAACGATCAGAGCAGCTGAAGGAGGGCATAGTTTCAGGCATGGCTTTGACATGAATGTTTTATCTTCCTGATTGATTGGTTAATTCATCACTGTATCACCTGCCCTGGGCCAGTGAATGACTTGATACCTGGAGTGTTCCTGAACCTGGGTATCTGGTGGTGTCAGCTGGAGGCAGTTCTGTAAGCTGAACTAAATACAAGCTGCCCTTGGCTCCCTTCCAGCAAGTAAGCTGTGCCACATCAGCTTTGTAATTGAGACAGCAGAGATAAAGGCTAGAAAATGTGCCATGGTGCCATGGCTTAGGAAATGCCTAAGTAGCCTCCACTTAGGCTTCACCTGAGGTTTCTTTGTGAAGGGCACCAGTTCTCGTTCAGCCTTGAGGCATGTCCTGCACGTGAGGCTTTGTGGGTGAACCTTTCTGCATGGTGTTTGAGAGACCAATAGCAGTCCTTTTGAAGTCGAACAAGCACTATGAACGCTCTGAGGAGGAGAGGGAAAGGAGAGGCAGCTAGGCAGACAGGTAGATTAAAGCAGAGGGAGAAATAGAGGTAGGAGGAAAGCTGCTACCCAAGCCACAGCAGAGCTGTACAGCTGTCTGCAGCGGGGAGTGTGTCTTGAACCAAATTAAGGCAAGAGACGTGGTCCTTTATGATCCTTCACTTGCAACTACACTCTGTGCCACCCCTCCCTGTGTCAGAGGTCCTGGAGATTTGGTGAGTTTCTTATGAAGTCTGCAGATTTGTCATTCTGCTTGGAGTATTTGCACTGACCTTTAAACCATTGAAATGATATGTTAAAAGCAGGATACTCCAGTTGGCATCGTGCTCAGTAGTAGCAGCAGCAAAAAAATAACAACAACAATCTGAGAAGCACCAGTGGCCACATTCGGGAGCAAATAAATCCCTGGAGCATTTCAAAAAGCAATTTATCCACTCTCAGCAGTCTATCTACTTTACAGATGTTACTCTGGGAAAAGTAACAAAGAGAGGGAAGAAAAGCTCCTTCAGATACACTGGCAAAAGGCAGGATGCTCTAAGTAAAGGCTGGCACCTTGTGCTGTGCGGAGAAAAGGAACAAGCAAGGTGACTGGCCCTAAAACATGAATTTCCTGGCTCCTGGTTGGATTCAAAGTACCTTGGTTCACTGTTCCTGACACTTAATTCCTTGCGTTCCTCCTTTACCAATGACTTTTTTTAAAGTAGCTTGTTACATGCATATTTATCTACTTTCCAAAGGGGTGTTTTACCCAGGCCAATGGAGAGGGTGGAAACTTCACATCTGCTTTGACCAAAGGAGCTGAGTGCACTTGGAGCATGGGGATGAGGGGAAAATGAAGCTGGGTATCAGGAGACATTTCCTATGGGTGAGGTCTGGTAGTCTGTGAAGTATTCCCCCCTGAGAAGTGGTGGAAGCCTCTATGTTATTTTAAAAACCAGACTGGAAAAAAAAACAGTGAAGGATAGAGTGAAGTTAGCAGCCCTGCTTTGGCTGAGAGTACAGACCCAATGACCTCATAGGCTATCCCTCCTCACCTCCCTCTGCCTGTTACCACTGTGTGATGCGATGGCTTCCCTGCAGAACACAATGCAAATTCCTCTTCATCCGCTCACAGCTTCAGGACAAGAGCTTCTGCCAAGAGTGCTGATGAATTTTGCCAATTTTGGAAATTCTTACTGCACAGTGAGAGTGAAGAGCAGGACCCCTGCTTCACAGGAACGATCCCCTCTGGTTCTGATGAGCGCGCGTGACTCTACGTGGGAAAGCATTGGATTCAGTTATCCCATCCAGGCACACTGTTTTACTGGGTGCAGTTCAATAAGGGGTATGGTGGCAATTAATAATTAGGTAAATTCTTGTCCACAGACAGACTCAGGCTGCTAAATATTATCCAGATGTGGAACACCCAAAAGTTATGGGAGTATTTGGATATGTGGGACTTGGATTGGAACTGTCCTTATACTGTATACAATTTGAATGGGAGATGAGAGATATTTCTAGGGGAATTAAGAATATGTATCACCTGTCAGATACTCCAATCTTTGTGGGCCCCCTTATAACTGAATTCTTGCTGTTATGAAGCAAGAGCTGTTCCTAGTCAGACCTGAACCTAGGAGTCCATTACATACATTGAATCTTTTCTCCAACCCGCTCTGGAACTTGAGAATTTCCAGCTGGGACACAGATCAGCAAACTTGCCTCCTCTGTTCAGCAAACTCCCCTCCTTTGTTCCTGCCAGGCTGAATAAACTCTGAAAATTAACCAAAGGCTGTAATCTGACAGCATGAGCTGGTGAAGGAAGAGGGGAGAAACTCATCAGTGGGAGTTTGGTCCTATGGGAAAGGACCTCACTCTGAACTATCGCTGAGAGGCAGTAGTGCCCACATGGATCCCTGGTGCCTGAGCATGTATTCCGGGCTCTCTGTGCTGGAGTAAGTGTTTCTGTCAGCTCCTCAGTGATTAGAGTAGGGCTTCGTGTGCTGTGAACCCTTCTGACTACGGCATGCAAAAAGAAGCTGGATGAGGTCATTTCCATGAGCACACAGGAAGAGTGGAAACTCTCCCAGATGGGCTGAGTGTGTCCTACAAATGCTTTGCACTGCTGCAAAATGGCAACACGATGCATTCAGGAACAAAGGAGCTGCTATATGGGATGGCAATGACTGCATTTCCCACTCTGAGCTGAAAACAGTCGAGTCTCTAACCTGTCCCACTGCGGGAATGAATAACCTTCGTGAACACATGCTGAAGTCATTAGAACACAATTGCAAATGACTTGTTGGTAGGATATGTTTATTAGATGATAATCTTTAAGGGGGAAAAGAGAGAAGGCACCAGACCAAATTCTCAAAGAGGCTCCCATTTCCGGATCCTCCGGAAAGCACTCGTGCTCCCTTGTGCATCTTTGCCATTCCCATCCCTGGATTTGAACCAGCTGCAAGATCAATGACTGACAAAGCCAAGACACGTGACTTGCCCAAATTCCTCTGGGCACTGCTTGGAGCTGCTCAGTGATGAAACAACACAGGGAAACCTGGGTGTGCTGCAGGGTAGTACAGCTGCACGGCAAGAACTTGGCTAATAGAATGTGTCTGACTAAACTGACTGCTGCTGGGGAGGGAGAAAACGGGAGAAAACCCCTCCAATTTCCAGCAGTGAGGCACTGCCCCGTTCTCCAGAAAACGTTTAAGGCAAGCTCCATGTGCCAAAAAGTTTACAACCCCCAGTTACACTCTCCCTGCTTGCAAACCACTCACAGATAAATTGTCTGCAGAGGGTTTCCAAGCCCCTGACCTGCATCGCCACCCTTCCAAAAGGGAACCCAGCTCTGGTGGTGCAAGACTTGCACGTGGATATGAATTGGGCACTTGCAGTCTTTTTGAGACTGGTAACTACAGCACTGCTACAAATAGTCCCAGGCTGAAATGAGATGAGGAGGGTATTAGCATTTCCCAGGAGTTAAACCTGAGAGAGAGGAGTGTGGGATTATTTTTTTCTTTTCATGAGAGCAGCTATACAGTGGTTAAGCTGTTCTCCTTTCCTGAGGAAAGCTTAATTTGTCCTGAATGCCAAAGATTAGCTTTGTGACATCCCTCACACCATGCCTTGGATGATGCAGACAGCAGAGGAGGAGAGTGCTCCCAGTTCTGGCAGGGAACCCTCGGGCAGCTTTGCATTGCATGTGGCCTGATATCAGTGAGAACTTGACCTTCCACATCTGAGACACTCGAACTTCAGCCAAACCCTTCTTGCAGGGCATGCCCTCCCTGTGAGCCCTGCTGCCCTGCAGCAAGCCATCACCCATGCCTGCTGGAAGACATCCATCTGCTGCACTGCAATCCTCGATCTGCTGAGGACAACTGTCCCTGGTGACATTTAGCAGCAATTTTCTTCCTATGTTCTCTCCTCTTTTTAAGGAGAGAGGGTACTATTTACGCCCTATGTCTCAGGGGGTATACAGTGGGGACTAAAGGGCGTGCCTTTAGAAGTGCAGTCAAGTCTGTTAGCACTATACAGAAGGTAGCTACAAGACTGGAGGAAAACAGGATCATACTCTAGTCTAAGAAAGCAATGTAACTCCAAAACCTGATCAGCCTGGTAGGAATATCCCACTTCCCCATGTGGCTCCTCTCTGCAGCACCTCCCTAGGCACGTGGTTGGTGGGACTCCCCCATGCACAGCTACTCTAGCAGGATCTGGAGGTTTGCAGACAGTTCTATATCTTCATCTTGAATGTGAAAACACATAGAACACATCTCCTGAAACATCCTATGCAGAACAACCCTGGGCTGGACTTACCTTGATTGGAGAGTACCACTTCCGAGGAGAGGAGGGTCTGCGCATGTTGTTCACAAGGTTCCTGGGTTCAGGGAACTCGTACTCCTGTTCTGGCATCTTGACTCTGGCATTCTTGGCTTTCTCTAACTTGGCACCTTCTTCTGTAGAGCCCTTTTCTCCCCAGCGCACCTGTAAAGATGGCATCAGGGCATATTACACTGCTGCAGAGGGTGACATCCTTGAGGTAACAACTAGGTCCCGGTTCTGGGCAGTGTCCAAGCATCTAAATCCAAGGTGAGGAGCGAGCAACAGCCTGTGAAGTTTGTTTCTAGACTAGAGCCCAAACTTTGAACCACGTCTTTGTGATGAGAACTGTGAGACTGGGGAAGATTTTTAAAAAACCCTAGAAATATTTCCTTGCAATCTGTATGGCCAGACTGCCAGGGCATGCCAGGCACAGACCAGGACCTTTCTCTACTAGAAGAAAAGAGATGGTCCCAAACTTAGGGAATCTATGTTTGGCTCTCATATATTCCTCTATGAAAAGAATTGGGGTTCAGAGGTACAAAAATGTTGAATGAAGCTTGTGCCAATCTCCTGAGTTTCTTTCTGGGTAAACTGCAGGGGATATCACAGCTCAGTTCACAAATAAGATCTTCTGATTCATGAACTTGTATCCAATTACCTCCATTCTTTTGATGCCACCAACTCCTCGTCCACCATAATAAGAGGCATCAACTGTTGGCCATTTCTTCTTTGGAAGGCCATCATCATCTTCTTCCTACAAAACCAAAGGAAAGGTTGTGCTGTTAAGAAGCATGACTAGAGCTCAAAGGAATAAACAGTCACATGTGGTCCTGTGAGCCTGCTAGAGCCACTACAGTCAAGGTTCTGGTCTTTCACTGGTTATTTTCCAGAGGATGTACACTCATGAAAAGAGAATGTTTCATGGTATAAACTCTACCACTTGAAAGGTACAGTCCAGCTCCAGTAAGAATGTGATTTTTGCTTCCCTGCCCTTTTTTCTTTTGTAAAGGAGACTCCATCTTTCATCATCTTTAAATTCAGGGAAATAAATTGACGCAGCCACCAAAGTAGCACTCAGCATAGCTCAGGAGGGTCTTTTGGCTGCAAGTCTGTTTGAGCGATGGTAGTTCAGCCTCCACATTCCTCTTTGCCATCCCTTCACTAATGCCTGTGATTAGGGAGACAACACTTGTGGCTGGAGGAGCATTCCCAGACTCATGGCTCCCCACAGAGGAACCTCCAGCACCCAGATCAGTCATGGTGGTGGAGTTCAGGTTTCACAGAACAGGGGGAAAAGCAGGAAAGCAAGTCAGATTGGGTCCTGAGTGAAGGCAAATTAAGAGTACACTTGGAAACGACCCCACTGTGAATGCCCAACACGAAGATGAAATGATTTTGAGGTGAGCTGGCCAAATGTAATAGGATGCAAAAGTCTAATGGAAAAGCTACAAGAATGGAATTAGCCTCAGCTAGGGAGCCTGCCTGTGGAAGTCCATGTGGCTTCAGTGACTTTCATGGGATTATGCCAGCAGAAAGCCAGGCCCTGTGTGAAAAATGAGACTTAATTCTGGGCAAATTTGAACGTGTTCTACATAGAGCAGCCAGGAACCTCTGGTACATCACCACGCACAACGTTAAATGAATTCAAGACCTTCACGTTGACACTCAAACACAACCCAATTAACAGATCAAGAAAAATCTCCTTATGTTTATTTAAAATGAGTCTAGCTGAAGTTCTAATGAGCTTATTCCATGTCTTGTGTTCTTAGCAAGCAAAGTCGGTGTATTCTACATTCTTTGTCGCACTACGTAACGGCTCCGCGTACGCTCTGCCCTACACAGTGCCTTCCCCTTTAATTCCTACACCTCAGGCTGTGAACTGGCAAAGCAGAAAAGCAGAGTTCATCAAAAACGAGAACTATTTCCTGTGAAAAAATGTGGAGAGAAATGAAATATGGCCCCTCTCTTTTCTTTAATTTTTCACAGGGATTTGGCAAAACTCCAGAACTCAGGAGCTTTCCAAAACTGGAAAAGCCAAAAATACTTTGAAATTTAACTCCTCAGTAGGAAAACTGGAAAAAAAAAAAAAGGGGGGGGGCAGAGGGGGTGGAAATCCAAGACAAACTATGCTTTTCATGTCAAACAAAAGCATTTCTGTCTTTCAAAACACACGCAAATTTGGTTGCAGGATTTGCCCTGATTTAAAAGGAGAGTGAACAATTGAGTCATAAATACAAGGTTCTTCTCCTTCATAGCTGACCTCTTGCTCTTGCTCTGGTTAGAGCTGCTGAGGCTCTTTGCTGCAGCCTAAGAACTTAATATCTCCACATGAAGTTTTTTTTCCATGAAAACTTTTTTAAAAAAAATAAACTGAAATCAAAGCCATCTAAATATTTTCCTTCAGCAATTCTCTTTCTCTCTCTCCAGTTTAGCACAGACTGGACTTCTCACAACAGGAAATACCAAGGTTTAGGAAATCTTCCCCACAAGCCCTTAAAAGCCCTGCAAGTCACTTCAATCTAAGATAGGGGTGTCTCTGCCAGAACAACAACAGAAACAGCACATGCACCAAAAGACAACATCGGACACTTGAAAAACAAAGGAGTCACAAGCTTTCTTCAGGATGAGTCTGTTTACATGTTTTGAAGGGCATGTGAGGTTTTGCAATACAAGGGAGGGGGTTAAAAGAAAAAGAAGCAAACCCACCAGTGATGTCCTACACACTTGGCCAATATGCTCCCAACACACGTGAGTGGCTAAAGGAAAGAGACTGGAAACCTGGGGGTCAGGGTAGGGAGGCAGCAGCAGAACCAAGAAGAGAGGCATACAAGCCTCATGCCCAGCATCCTTACTCACTGCCTTGTCTACAAGCCAATAAGAGAGGGATGAATTCTCACATCCTGGCTCAGTTTTGCCCAGAGTTTTCTATGCTTAGATACAATGGGGTTTTTGCCTGAGCAAGAAGCAGAGAAGTTCTGACCCAAGAGCAGTCTAAAAAACAGCCCCGGAAAATTGAAGTGCATTTAAGGATGCTGGAAACTGACTGTACAGAACTTGGCATCTTCCCGCTCCCAGAATCTGCTTTAGATGGAGCTAGAGTTTCTTTTTAAAAAAATAAGAAGTGGGACAGAGCTACATTTCACAGTCAGAGTTCCAGATTCATCACTGCTGGATTTCAGAAAACAAAGATCTGTGTTTATCTCGCGGTCCATGTATACTTTGGCCTTGACCTGAGGGAACCTCATCTATGGGTAACACAAGGATAATTCAGGCTCCATGAGGGACATCTGAACCACTCAGGGTAAGGATTCAAATTAAATTTGGCCAGATATAAAAAAAGCTTGGACAACTTAGCCCTCTCCCTGCTCATATAATTATTTTCACAGTTGTCTCTGCAATGCCTGAACCTCATCAGAATTTAGAGTTTAGAGAGCTCTGCCTGTACTAGGTGCTGTCAGACACAACAGAATGATCATTCCTCTAAGAGATGTTATCATCCAATTTTATAGCTGAAGGAACCTGGAGGTGAATATGCTGTCCTCAAGGCTTCTGGCTCCATACAGCCTCTTCTTCCTCCCAAGACTCAAATCCAAATTGCATGGCCACCTCTCAGGTGCCAAGGCAACGTTACGGTTTGAGGGCACCTTGATTGGTTCTCAAGAAACATTACCTCCCTGCTGTGGCAGGTTTATGCTTTCTACTTGATACTTGGACAGGCATAAACTTAATCATCCCTGAGCAGTTCTGCAAGAACATTGCTTTGGTTTTCCTCCTGCCTTTGCCTGTCACTGGCCCAAGCCCACAAACTATTGTCAGAAAACACTCACAGGTCACAAGAGCATCTCTGAGAATATGTTCTACCAGTGCTCAACTAAGGACCAGGCTGAAGAAACAGCTCAAATTTTATGAGGCACCAAAAAAATTAATATTTAAGAGCTTATCCTCGAGACACAAGTGCTTAGAAAACCAGTCTTGGTCTTACTGATCACAGAAACTCTTAGTTTATCTGTGGTGTAGATTCCTAACAATCCTGCCCAAAGTTAGATCCTCCAAGTGCCAAGCACTACACGGGCACAGTTAACCTTCTGTTTTGATGACAAAGGATGTTGAGTTATTCCCAGCATACAGCTCTGACACTGAGCTACAGGCAGACGAAACAAGGTCTTAGACAGTCAGAGGAGTTTACACTGGCACTCCCATCACCTCTGCAATGTGATTAAACCCAACTTCCACAGCCTCTATGCTAACCAAGTTTGCTGTGCTGGGCCTGCCTAGACATTTCACATGAAACTCAGCTAGGAAAGTCCACACCTCCATGGTGTAATACCTACACTTCAGCTCTTGCTAGTAACATCCCAAATCTTTTTCTTCTAAATGCCCAACTCTTGAAAGGTTCCTTTTCTCCTCCTCCCATATTTCCACAACTCACTGCACAAGAGAGCTGGCATACCACTGCAACCTGGCTTTACTTCAGGAATAACAACACATTTCCTGCTTTGGTGTCTACCAAACATTCCTATCAGATCCTTTCTCTGGACTTTATTGTGCAACCTCCCTAGTAAGGCTTTTTAGGAAGAGTAAGGAAAACCATTTAGAAAAGATTAATAAACACCAATAAGTGAGGGTGCAAGCAGCACCCCCCAGCAGATTAATCCCCATTAACTATTCCCTGGCCTCACCATCGTTTAGTTTTTGTGAGAAAGAGATGAGTTCACCAAGATCAAACTGGTTCAACCTTAACAGGTAGTTTCATCCCTTGGCTAAACGATAGCTGCCATGCAGTGAGTTAAACTCCTCTTTTCCATGGCAGTGATAATTACCTTCAGCAGCCCATAACTGTGCTGCTGAACCATCCTTTCTCTCCAGGACTTGTGTTTGCTTTGGTGTATGTGGGTAAGTTGACAACAGACATACGAATTATCCAATTACAGGCTGGTTGGTGGCTTGGCTCTGGTACCACACTAGGGGTGACTGTGGAGCTTGGGTGATAGAGCAGCATGGAAAAACTGGGTCTGAGCGATGAGGAAAGGGCATGCTCTGGTCACTGGTTTTGACAGATTTCAAATCCCCAAACCCCTTCTGTGGGAAAAAGTGCTGTCATGAGAGAAAATGAAGCTACAGGAGTGTATTTAGCATTGCCTGGTCTCTGTTTACAGGGCAAGGAAGCAAGGAGAAGAGTGTGGCTCCTGGGGATAACTCTGGAGGGCTCCAGTTTATGCCCTCTCTGACAGCAGTCAGACTCTGCCCTTCTGTGGGACAGATGAGCATCAGATCTCTGGCACCGCTCAGGTGGTAAACAGGAAATTTTTGGAAGCTGCTGAGCCCAGTAGGTTGGGTTGTTTGTCTTGTAGAAGATGGGTTTCTACAGAGAGAACCAGCTTCAGCCTCACAGTAAGCTTCTGCTCTGAGTTGAGAAAGAGCTGTTTCAATAAACCCAGCCTGAAGTTGATGGGACACTGAATAAAAGCAGCTGTGTCTTTCTCCATCAGGGCTAGAAAAAGCCTTCGTATCCACTGGAGGTAGAAGAATGTGGTCTTGATCTACCATCAGTGACTAATCACAGGCCAGAAAGGTGTTCACTGGCTCCTCCAGGCATTTACCTCTTCCGATTGGCATTAACTCAACCTTTCCTGGCTGTAAGTAAAACCATCTGTCCTTCAGCTGCGCTTAACCTCCTCCAGTATCCTGTGTTGTGTGCGCAGCACAGCGAGCTGACGACATTTGCAATTTCTGAATGAATTAATTGGAAGTTTCTAGCCAATCATTATTTCCTTCAGCAACAGCCAGCATGTCTCCAATAGGTCTCAAAAGGCCCCTAAAGCAGAGCTCAGTGAAACCCTTGGGTTTGACAGCAGCGCTGCTTTCCCTTCATTGTTACAGTATAATGCATTCTCCTTGCAGTGCACAGACATCTGGGCCTCAGCTCCCAAATCTGCTGATGCAAGAATTCCTTTGGTCTTTTTTTTTTTGCCAAGATTTTTGGGAGAAGAGGAGGGGGAAAAAAAAGCAATCTTAATGTAAGCATAATGCTGCTGCTTCAGGGATTAGCACTGTTGCACGGTGGAGATGAGAAGTTGCTAGGTTTTCTGCAAGGGAGAAAACTATCTGCAACACCTAAGAAAGACTGGATGGCAGTAAATCAACATCACCTTCTATTTGGTTTGGGCAAAGTAGAAAATCTGGAGTATGGAGTATACAACTTTCTGTGAAAGCACCACACTCCTGCCAATGCCATTCTGCAGACCAGGCTCTATGTAAGTACGTGGGAGCTATGAAACACATCTTTTCAGAGCTCCTGCTATTTTTCCTCTAGCAGTAAGCTCTTCATTTGGGGAAAAAAAAACCCACAGTACAAGTCACAGCTTCAACCTGTAGTTTCTAAAATAGTACAATCTATATTTTCCTTTTTAAGACATCTTTGGTAGCTAAATGTGTAAGATAGCTATGGGATAATCGAGCACTGATCTTAGGGCGTGTGCTCTGATGGAAAGTACATGTGAAATTGTAGCATCAGACCAGTCCCTGCATGTTGCCACATTGCTGTAACCAAAGTCCCCCATCCCAGGATCCTAAAAGAGTAAGAATAATAGCCAAAATATTGTACTGATCTCCTCTTGTGTTAAGAGGGAACCAGGCAAACCACAGCTACGAGATGAATGCAAGTTTTCAGGCACTGAGCAGTGCCCTACTCTGGATGCAACCAAGGCCTGGGCAAGTCTGCATTTAAAGCCAACACCTACAAGGAGCAAGCCTAAGAGCACGCCAAACAGCATTCTGCTTCTGTACAAAGAGGATTTGCTCCTTGTTCTCCACAGCACAAGACCAGGTTAGTTTAAAATAAAAAGCCAGTGGCAAATACCTTGCTAAAGGAGAGCTGTGAGACAGAGGAACTGAGGGCTGGTTCACCGCAAGAGCGGCACAGACTGCTCTTCTCTGTCAGAATCAGGGCCACAAGGAAAACGTAACATCTTCAGAAACTTCTTTACACCAGTTGAACTGAACTGAATCTGAAGCAAATGTAACCAGTCTGCTGCAACTGGTTTATTTTGCAAGTACTCTGCTTTTGTGGCACTTACTGGTTGGACAGACAGCTTCCTCATATACGAAGCACACCTTTCCTCTTAGCACAGAGATGTGATTCCCCCTTCCAGTCCTTGGCCAGTGAGCCAACATTCCAGAATTATGTATTTTAATTCATTTCAGCAATAGAATCCCTTGGCTTGGAGGAATGTGGGATGCAGAACAGAGCATGTGCAGGTTTAGGTTAATATTTTCCTTTTCATTCTGAGGGTTGAAGCTAACAAAGCTAGTGGATTTATATACAGCCCAAACAGAAATGGCTCCTGAGGAAGACAGGCCAGATGCCCACACAGAAAAGCACAGGGAGCACTGAATCCAGATGCAAAGCTCCCTTGGGTCCAGGAATGTTCAGATTTGGAGCTTCACTTCAGGCCTGTTTTGAACGGGATGAGTGCCGCCAAGATGGAGGTTCTAATACTGGCTTTGGCTCCAGCTGCCCTGAACTATTTTACGGTGCTCAGTGCAGGCAGAAGCTAGGTCCGATTCCACCTCTGTAGCACTGCAGAGGACTGAGCCTTGAGGGCGTCTCTCTGCCTTGGCACAGAGCATACTCACTGGGTCAGACTTGAGGCAGAGCAGAGGGAGGATCGTTTCAGCAAGCTTTTCCACTTGCAAGCTGAAGCAGGCAATGAGTTTGTCTCTAGACACAGAAAACAAGGCAAACTAACCAACCAAAGCACTCTGAGCATAGGTCTACGTCTTCTCTTGCTTGCAGAGTTAAGAGGAACTGATCCAAACCCCAGTGAAGTCAATGGAAAAATTCCCATTGACATCAACGTGCCCAAGGGCTGTTCATGAAATCCCACGTGTAAAGCAGTGAGGGCAGAGGGCAGACTCACTGCCTGCTGAAGAGGCAGATGAAAAACTGGGCTTGTTTCTGGGCAGGGTCTACTAATTAAGTAGGGTTGACATAGCTCTAAACCATTTCTTGCTAGATTCATCTAAAAAGAGCAAGCAGGATCAAGATGAAGACTTTAATGTCATTTTTACCATTTCTTTCCATTAAAATGTCCCTGGCTACTGTGGCTTTTCTGATGTCATGACAGCTTCAGTGAGGGTTTTACATCTGCTCAGGATCTGGCCCTCTCTCTTCAGACACGTTGCAGAGGCCGGGGGCTGCCGTGGCTCTCAGCAGCTCTAGTCCAAGGGATCAGCATTGCGAGTTACCGCTCAGCTGCCAAGAGCTGTTATATACTCTAAGCCATCAAAATCATTACCCTGCCATTCCAGGAAGGTCGTTAAGCATATGTTTAGGTTCCATTAACTTCAAAGTTAAACATACTCTTAAGAGTTGTCCTTCTTGTGAATTACAGCCTAACTCTGTAGTGCTGTTCCAACCAAGTGGAAGAATTGTCTGCCTCTGTTCTCCTTCCCTACCTGCTCCTTGGAGTAACTGTATACATAAATCTACAGTCAAATAACAACACCCCCCACATACATCTCTGCCTCTCCAGAAAGCCAAGTGCAGACAGACAGACAGCATGGCAGACATCAGCTAAAAAGCCCCTGCTTTAGCTAAACTGCTATTGAGTTTAAGGCTACACAGCTGAGCACAAAGGTTTAAATTGTCCATATTCTGCCATGCAGCAGAATCCACAACCTCTTGTGAGGAGACTGAACAAAATCCTGCCCTTAACTTTGAGGAAACCACGTGGTCGGTGTTACTCACCTCACTGTCTTCTGCAGGAGGTGGGGGAGGCTCTTTGATGATCTAGAGGGATCAAAGAGAGACAGATTAGTAAATCCCTAGTTTGTTCTTCAGCACAATTCAAATGTCATTAAAAAAAAAACCCCAAAACAGCCAAATGAGAAAACAACAGTATACTCTGCTGTGAACATCCCTGAACTTAGTTACCATAGCGTGTGGCTGTGTGTGCTACTGCTGTCAGTCACTGGGAGTAATGAGGGAATGGGAGGTGCTCCAAAGCCTGGCCACACAGGCATTCCCTAATTGCAGCTCCAGACCTGTACTGCTCAGTAGGTGACCCCTACCCCATGTGAGAAAACAGCAAATTCAAAGTCCTGTCTCTGATTCTCCAGCCTCCTGACCTCCAGGTAGGAGCTACAGTCAGTGCTGGCTCGAAGCGACAGACAGAATCCCTATGTCACCTCAACAGCTCTGCTCAAATGGGAGTCTCCTCTCCTGGCCACTGCACACATGTACAGATTCTGCCTCAAATAATTTACAGTCTGAGCAAAGACTAGAAAGCAAAACCAAAGTGAAATAAAATGTCCTGGAGGCATTGGAAAGCAGCAATAAAGCCCCCAGCCCCTGCCTCCCAGGCATGCTCTTCGTTCCAGAAGGCTGCACCATCCCATACCCTCATGAAAAATGCTTTTCACATCACCAGACTAACGTGGCTCACTCTCATAAGCTTTTTTAAAAAAAACCAATCCTACATTTGAGGCTCTCCCAGGATTTCCAATAAAGTAAGCAGGGTGAGGTTCTCTAACTAGTCCAGGATATTCTCCATAGAAACAATTTCAGTTTATGTGGGCGTGAGGCTATTATTTCATGCAAAAAGTTTGCATCTAGGGCTCAGCAGGCAGTTGGCTATTACCACAGCCCTCCACTCCAAAAGCAACAGCAGAGCCTTCCAAAGGGAAAGCAGTTGCATACAGGCACGTCAAATATCTCTGCCTTCCTCCAGACGCACCCCGAGGCACAAACAGAGCGAATCCAGCCAGTCCTGTCAATGCAACTGCCCCAGGGATGGGTTTTCTCTGGTAGGTTTAAGTCCATCTGGACAAGGCAGCTCTTTCTTAGGCACCACACGGTGAGTCAGATGGGGTCAGGGTGCTGAATGCCTGCAGAGATAGTGCTGAGTGTCCTCAGCTCCGCTCAGGGCTGGGCATCAGTTGTAGACATTACAGATGGGTAGGCTTAAAAGTTACTCTTAAAAAGAAATGAAGAATCACAGTCCTTCCCAGTAACAGCTTGGCTGTTTAAATGCAGAAAGGGAAAATGACAATCACTTTAAAGGCCCTGAAGATATAAATATTTACAACAATTTCTCTCACTCGTGTTTTTCCTGCTCTGATGAGCTCACTGTTTTGATTTTCTTCTGCAAACCCCGAGTCATGCAATGTGGCCATTAATGAAGAGCATGTGCCTCTGGCTAGGGATGAGACTGGGGCTGGATCAGTGAGCTGTTTGCACCTCAGCCCAGAGCAGCGATGGCTGCAGAGCTCTGCCACTACTCCTGGGAGCAGGGCTTTGGTCGTGGTGGCCTCCAGTGCTCTCGGGGAACCCTGCTGAGGGATCTTTGTGCTTTAGGAATCCACATGGAATCTTTCTTTGCGTGCACAGAAGAACCAAGCACACGTGGGAGCGTGAAATGACATTTGAAGAGCGTGGTGGGTGCATCCTACATCTGCAACAAGGCTCGATTTGGCACAGCAGGAGCCTGGGTCAGGCCATAAAGCCACCGACCGCGTGAGGGGGAAAGGAGGGGCGATGGCCCAGAGGGCTCCAGCTGACAGGCAGGGCTGGTGCCTTCTGAGCCAGCATCCACCTCTGTCTACCCTGCAGCTCCTAGTTTGTGCTGGCAGCTCTGGGGGATACCAGCTCTTCCCCCCAGTGCAAAGCAAACGATGAAACGGTGTCTGCACCAGAGCAGTGCTCTGCAGAGAGGAAATGAGGGATCGGTGCAGTTTACTTCAAGTGCTGCTCCTCAGTCTAAGATGGAAACAGCATGATCTGCTCCATAACTCCTGACACAATACATACTGACACAGCAAGTGCAGCACTAAACACACAGGTGACTTCTCTAGCCATGTTTCAGGTGCCTTGTTGGTCAGTGGGAGGGGTGATGCCTGTCAGCAGACCTCCTTTTGAACCAAGCCCTTCATCCAAATCTACTGGCTGCTGAGAAGTTTCAGAAATCTGAACAATACCTACAGGAAGAGGCCTTATTCCCTTCTCTGACATTATTCTGGTGGAACATCATGGGTTTCAGTGGAGTTTCTCTCATTTGCATTGGCATGAAACAGGAGGATAATCTGTCCAACATATTTGGTCCAGCTAAGCATTCAAAGGCCATTTCTCAGCCAGTATCACCAGCAGCTCTTGAGATTACAGACTTGGAAGCGGAGACATGGCTTTGTTTTTCATACATTTTCATTCCTGCCCCTATAACATGCACACACACTGGCTGATTTCTAGAAACACATCAAGTTTTTTTCTATCACAGCCCGGGAGGAAGCGAGAAAAGGGTCCTAGAGCCCAAAGGCAGCACCTTACACCTGCTCAATTTGCACAAATCCAAACAACTACTTGAGTCTGAGAAAGAAAAATGCCATTGCAGGGAAGTTGGTGAGGACACAGCCCACATCAGCACACAAGGCTCCAGTCTGCCACGTTTTGTTCTGGGCTGCACCTCTCTCCTTCCCTCTGCATCGCCAGATGACACACAGCGACCTGCTGAACGCAATCAGCTGGGAGCAGGCTCAGCCAAGCAAAATGCTTCAGCTAGTTTAGCTTGGCAAGGCTGAAGTGTTTGTTCATGTGTGCTGCAATTGTTTTGATAACCCCAAGGCATTTCAGAGATTGCTGCTGCAACTGTGTCTCCTGTCCCTGAGTTTGGAGGAAGAAAAAGATCATCCTTCAGCAACCGTGGTTGCTCACTAAGTGAGGAGTACCTGCTACCTGTGAAGTACTTGCTACATCATCATCATGCTATAAAAAGCTTGCAATGCTGCCTTGTTTTCTAGTAAGTAAAGGCCCATGGGATGGAGAGGTGGCCATCAGCTTGTCTTGACAGAGGAAGGAACTTCAAGAGTCAGTTGTCAGCACTTCTACACACTCAGCTGTGAAAATTCAGGACAGTAAAGCAATTCTTTGCCTTGGTCACCTTTCAGCACTGATCTCAACGTGGATGTGACACGGGTCCTGGGGAGCTGGCCCACCCTGATGTCGCAGACACATGGAGAAGCAGATGGTTCTCTCTCAGTGTACAAGCCTGTAGCCCTCTCCTACAAGTTTAAAAGCATTGGAGACAACTGGGCTTCTGTTGCCCTGAAGTTTCTGTAGCCATTCAGGCACAAGCAAGCACATGTTGAAGCCAAAGTTTGCATATTCCTGGAATGTGTCTAGGATGTTTTCCATCTTGGGGGACCAGAAAACTCTGCCAGTTTACAGCGTCCAGCAAGCACATACTCAGTGACTCTCCCTGGAGTTTTACATGATAAATAGGGGCAATATGGTTCTTGTCAGTGAAGCGTATCTGCTTTAAGATGGAACAGATCATTATTTAAAGAGGGCAACAGGAGAAAACAGTATTAAATCACAGAATCACAGGATTGTAGGGGTTGGAAGGGAGCTCCAGAGCTCATCGAGTCCAACCCCCCTGCCAAAGCAGGTCCCTAGGACAGGGCACACAGGTTGGTGTCCAGACTGGACTTGAATAGGAAATAAAAGACTTATCTCTACTTAAGACTAAAATTTGGGACAGACCATGCAATTAACTAAGCAGCTGTTTTGTCCTATTTACCTTCGCTCTTCTGGAACATACAGAACAGGTAGCTTTGCTAGCCTCATTAGCAGAGGTGTGGGGGTTTGGTTGGGTTTTCAAAGCATTAACTATGAGCCATCTAACCCACCTTTCCCCTCCCACTTACCTATTTATAACTTTGACCCCCTCTAAGCCCTGTGACAGCATTTCATAGTTCAGGTTATGAGTTGGGTAAAGGAAGGTTTCCTTTTTATTTGTTTCATACCTGCCGTATCTCCTAAGTACCCAGTAAATCCTTGGAGATTTGGTTTACACTGCAAAGTTTCTAATGCAAGCAGGAGCCTGTCCCTCTGTCTTCCCCTGCAGTACAACACATTCTTCTTCCTAGACATAGTAGTGAGAGGTAACCAAAGTCCAGTTGGAAAGCTAACTCATCCTTTGGAGTCAACTTCTTTTGTGAGCCTAGAAGGGGATCCAGGAATCTCAATTTTATCTCATTAAAACTGTTCAATGTCATGTTTCACACCTAAGATTTCATGTTGCCATGCACAAACCACGTTTAATGCAGACCATAGCACAGGTCAGTCACCCACTTATGAAAGACATGACTTGGGCAGGGGAAGAGCCTTCCATGTAATTACCCCTGGGACAGTTTGCTATGGAATGGGGCTGACATGCAGTTCTCCAGGGAACACATGACAAAACGTAGCATCTGCAAAGGTCATTCCTTTGCCTGGGCTGGTTCACTTGCAGGGATGCACGAGGCCAGAGTCAGCAGGGTTTGCTCCAAGTGTCTGACCCACTTTCTTTGGAAGACTATATAAATGAAATCCATTTCCTGGACTAAAGACAAACGTCATTACTACTTCCAGCTCTGTGCAGGAGCCTTGGCTCTCACTCATTGATGGCCAGTGAATTTTTTGGTCATGCAAGACTGTCCTAAAGACCTACTTGTCCTTAGCTGGGTTGAGCCAGCTTTCTGTGCAAGAGATGTAGCCAGGGATAGAAAAAAAATGAAGAAGTAATTTTTACTGAGTTCTTTACCCCTCCCATGATGGCTGGGGTAAAGAACAACAGAGCCGCCTCTGTGTAAAGTATCTCTCATGGTTTGGAACAAGAGGTGCTGAAGCTGGTTGAGATTAATCTAACTGGCCTTTAGGAAATGCATTAGCAAGTAAAAAGGTTTGGGCATCTGAAATCTAGGCAGATCTAAAGGCAAAGGGCCAGGTTCCTACCTCTGAGGGCAAAGCGCTTTCCAAAAAGGAACTCCATGAAGATCTGTCAGTCTGGCCACCCCAGAACTGATGGACACTTTGGAGAATTTAGCTTTAACTTTTTGGTAGTGACTCATCATCCTGGGCTACCTGAAAATAGCACAGCAGGAGCATTTTGCCTTTGTAGAGAGGGGTGTGTGTGTGTGTCATGCACTTCTCTACAAAGGCAAAATGCTCCTGCTGTGCTGCTTTCAGGTTCCATGCTATGACAGCCAGGTATAGAGCATGATGTTCATATCAAACCCACTCTGATCTGACTGAGAGGAGGCAGAAAGGAACAGTGGACTGCTGTGGGCACTCTGGATGGTTACTGAGACAGCCTTCGGCCTCCTGCTGCCCTCTGTGCACAGCAAAGTCAGTCCTGTTCTTTACACTAACTTTAAACATACTATAACAGCACTACCTCCAGATGGGTTTGGATTGACCATGATGTGTAGGAAGGTGCTCATTTGTGGCAGCACACATGGACTCAGAGCTCAGATGTTACACACCACATTAAGCTCCAAGAAACTCAGTGAAACCACCCCTGTTATGCACAGGTGAGCACTTGCCTTGATAGCTCAGGTCTGACCCCAGGCAGGGACTGTGGAGCCCACAAGCAATTGCTGCTCACACATTTGTATCTCCTTCTCTCAGTTTGTCTCTATGACGTTTCAGATGAGTCATGACCCCATGCTCTCTGCTCCCAAAATCATCATAACTGCAGAAACAGGGCCTCGTGCACAGGGGAGTGGGTGGGAGTCAGGCTATGTGGACCCCTGTAAGCAGCCTCCATCAAGCCAGCATGCACCAGGGAATGTTATGACTCTCCTGTGTGGCTGTAGAATCTATGCATTTCCTCCCCCGCCTTCCACCAGTCCAGCCATGATTTTCATGTGGTTTTAATATATATTTTCTGTATTCTCTCCATCCAGCTTTTTGTTTCCAAAACTTCTGGTCAGCTGCAGTACAGACAGAGCCAAACAAATTGCTGGGTTCTTCCATGCTTCCTTCCAGAAAGCAGCTTTAAAGCTGAAACCGGTGTTAGATGCTTAAATAGAAATACCTCACTCCTGTGGCAGCCACACCACAGAGCTGCAGTATAAAAGTGAGTAAGATGGTGCATATATTCTAAGTGGGCAATGAACAGCCCAGCTTCTCATGCCCTCCCCTCCCCTCCTCAGGCCACACTGTATGGATGCATAAGGGAGGCAGAGATTTCTGTTTAAGTCAAAACTGTGAGGCAATGGGAGCACGTGGGGCAATGCTTTGAGTATCAGAGTCTCAGCTCACTGGGGAGATGTGGAATCCACCCTCATCCTCTGCATATTGCTCCCTGGACTGCCCTAAGGCTCAGCCCAAGGCTCGGGGCAGGCTGATGGTTGCCATCACTTCAGTTTTGGCAGGGCTAAGCAATCATGCAGCTCCTGTTCAGGTGCAAAGCACGGCCCAGACACAAGGCAGCCTCACCGATTTACGTGCCTAAGGGAAACACTTGCTCAGTGTTGTGCTGCACGTTGGCACAGGGACACTGTCCCAGCACAGACAACCTCCCAGCTATTGCATTAACTATGCCTTCCTTAGACACCCAAAGCAGTTTAGGCAGCTCCATTCCCAAGCCAATCTAACAACCTAAGGCAGTTTTGTCCCTGTTATCCACCTGACTTGCATCTGCCATTACCATCTGTTCGGTTTATACCCACATTAAGCCCAAGTGTTGTGATGGTCTCCTACCCAGAACGATTTCACTCTTGGGCACCTCAACAGCCTCTTGCACACATAGAATCTGCTATGATCCCACAGACCCTCCAGGTGACTCTCTGGTCAGGAAAGGGGTGGAAGGGGAAGACAACAGCAAAATGCCCTCTAACATCAACAAGGCCAGGATGGTTGAAGCAGATACACTCTGCTCAGGAAAAGTGGGTCACCTTATTCCAGATGTCTTTGCATTTGCCATCATTCTTTAATGAGGACAGGGTTGGGGCTGTTAGCTTAGTGGAATGGTCTTTCTGTGCTTGCTGTCATTGAATAAAGATCCTTGAAACCTTCTGAAAGCGCCTGGCACCCATGTTTTGGGAATGCCTGCCCCCAGACATTAAGGGAAACGTTGCCTGTGCTGGTATCAGGGACAGCAAAGACCTTATTGTTCTGATCCACTAAGCAACAATTGCATCTACTGTAAACTGAGTGGTAAATTCCAGACTTCATCCCAGAATACTTCTGAGACCAATTAACTTGGATACAGTTGGAAACAGCATTTCTTTATGGGTGCATGCCAAGGAGATACTGGGTTCCAGATAAACCTCCAGAGTAAAAGTCTACTGACTTCAGCCCATTTACTCCAGGGATGAAGCTGGCTTGGTGTCTTTCCTGAAGAACTGCTGGATAATAACAATTCCTATTTAATTAAAAAGCATGCCAAGAGGAATTTCAGGGTTTAGAAATGTACTTGTCACTCCGAAACAAATTTATATTTGGTAAGAAAAAACTTTGCTGTGCTTGCTTGTTGGGTTTTTTGTTTCTTATTCCCCAGAGACACAGACAAGGAACTCGAAATGTCCCTGGGCTTGGATCCACAGCAGTGTCTCTGGGTATGTGGTTTGATTATTAGAGGTTATTGCTTGCCTGCCTCCCTTGTCTGTTGTGTAAGCCCGTTCCCCTGCCCTTAATTCACTCTGGGCTCCTGACAGCACTGCATTCCTTAGCGTGCCACCACCACACAAGTAAATAAGCTCTGTTCTCTTTCTCTCTATCCAAAGCCAAACAGGCTGGGTGCTCCCCTGTGGATTTATCTTGAATTTTACAGAATCTTTGGGTACAGTGATGTATCTTCACTGCTAAACACACTGGACTGCTGCCCCAGAGAGATGGAAGCGATTTCATACAGGCTCTTGAATTAAAATCTTCCCAGCAAATGGAAGGATGTGTTTGACTTACATTTGGAAAATATCAGTGAGATAGCAAGGTCTCCAAGTGGAGACTAGGAGGGAACGTGGGAGGTAAATAAAGGAGGAGAGAGGGTGAGGAAAAGCTTTTATCTACAGCAATTATTTTAAGTGCAGAATTTAAATCTGGAAAATATTAAGCTTATGACAGTTCATGTGGACAAGAGACTCCCTATCTCTGCTGCACCCGCCTTGCTTATCTGGCCTGTATTTCTCACTCTTCAAGAACACAGGTAAATGACCACTAACCTCATATTCCACTGCACCAGGCCCATACGACCCTCACAATGCATAGTTCCAGATTTCCTTTACTCCAAGCTTTTATTTACACCTTTTTCCTATCAGCTTCATCTTCCTCCTGTTACAGAACCTCACAATGGCAGCAGCACTTAGCACCTTCCCTCTCTATCACCTCAACTCCCCACCAGATCTGAGCATAAACATCCACACAGGGCACATCTCCATTAACTTGCATCCAGTTTCACCAACAAAGAAGTTGGCTCAGCTTCTCTGGGAACATGCCATCTAGTTTAGACAAATAATCCTGAGCAACCTACCATGCAGCTAATCCTTTGTCCATTTTTGGCAGAGGCTTTTTTACTGTTCTGAAAAGTCCAAATAAGTATTTTTTCCCCTTCTGGTTTTCATCTCAGGACAAAGGTGCCAAACTAGTGTGAAAAGAAGCATTTACCCCCAAGCTTTTCCAGCTAGAAACACAAAGAGACAACTAAGATTTTTCCTGCAAAGTTTTCATCCTTGTTCTGGATAGAGAAATATATCTGAACACGAAGGACTCATCCTCAAATGGGACTGCTCCTCCAAAGCACCATATTGTAGGGTTGGTAAGACATGGTGCAAATTTACAACACTGGGTAAGTGATTTTGTGTCCGGTGCTGGGCTCCCTGGGATCAAACAGACAGGGATCTCCTGGAGAGAGTCCAGAGGAGGGACAGGGAGAGGATGAAGGGCCTGGAGCATCTCCCCTGGGAGGAAAGGCTGAGGGAGCTGGGGCTGTTCAGCCTGGAGAGAAGAAGACTCAGGGGGGACCTGATGAATGGTTATCACTATCTGAAGGATGGGATGCAGGGGGACATGGGCAGCCCCTTCTCAGTGTCTGTGGGGACAGGACAAGGGGCAATGGCCTCAAGTTGGAGCACAGGGAGTTCCACACCAACATGGGGAAGAACTTCTTCCCAGTGAGGGTGAGGGAGCCCTGGGCCAGGCTGCCCAGGGGGTGTGGAGTCTCCTTCTCTGGAGAGATTCCAGCCCCGTCTGGACACCGCCCTGTGTGCCCTGTCCTAGGGACCCTGCTTTGGCAGGGGGTTGGACCCCATGGGCTCTGGAGGTCCCTCCCAACCCCTGTGATTCTAAGATTCTATGATTTAAAATCAGGAACAGCTATAGTGACACTGAAACTGGAGCCAGCTTGGGCAGTCTTGAAAAAAGCACCTGTAACATCACACATAGTCACCAAACGCAGACCCCAATACTGCTGACATTTGTACAGCCCTAATTCTTCTGTGTTTGCAGCACAAACAGGACCACAAAGCAAGAGCAGAGCTTCACTCTGTTGTACATTCCCCAACAACCAGCCTTTGCCCTGACCTTCACTGGGATAAGCAGCCCTAGGGCTGAGCAGCAGAGATGTATGAGGGTGCGACAAGTCCCCCCAGACAAACAGCATGGACACCTGTGAGAGCAAAGCTTGTCTCCAGTCCTGTCATATCTTCCTTGCCTCCCTCAGCCTCTTCCTTCTCCACTGCTTTCTCCTGCCTACTCTCTGCCTTTCTTTATTATTAACCCTGTGACTGTGCTTATTAACCACTCAGAATGTTTTATGAAAAACCATGGAGAAAGTATAATGCTCCATGAAGCACAGTCATACTGCTACTGGAACTGTCACTTGGCTACTTCAAAGAGCTTTTCAGACATGGTGAGGCAGGAGCAAAGTTAATCTTGCAAAAATTTGCAGCTAGCAATGTTTTTTTTCTGTGTACTAGGGGCAGAACAAGGACTGCAGCCTGGGTTCAGCAGGCCTGCCTTCAAGAGCAGCCCTCCAGCAGTGAGATGCTGACACCAGGGTTCAAAAATCCCCCCAAAGCCATTCCTTTGTGGAACAGCATGGCAACTAACAGGCTTGTGTAAACCATTGCCATTTTGTTACCAGTAAAAGGCTAAAAGGCTCCTGAGAATGTCTGTCTGTTAGCAACATTGCTGTTTCATGACCTTTGTAATCCAAAGGTCTGGCAGATGAAATAGAGCCACACAACAGTGCCAACCATGGAAGAAATGCTGTCTTGTTCAATGACCAGTCCTGTGCTCCTTCTTACTGGAAAGCTTTGCCTCCTTCCCACTTGTTTCTTACATTCAGGCAACACTGACTGGCTGTTCTGTGCTAAGGATTGCTGTCACTTACCACTGTGCAGCAAAGGGGCCAGAACCACCAGAGCAGAACCAGCACCAGCAGGAGGAAGAGGATCAACAGGGCGATAGCCAGGATGGTGCCATCTGACTGGAAGAGAAACACACAGAGCACATGAGCAGCCCTGACACAACTCCCTCTCCATGGCACCTCTCTGTGCACCCTGCTTCCAGGTGAGCACACGTCCCAGCAGCCATTCCCACACTCCAGTTATTTCCCAGACGAAATGCAGTGGCCGCTGCTCCCCTCCCCAGAGCAAAGACCTCTACTTCCCTTCCTAGAGAGTTTCAGGGTTTGCCTAAAACAATTATTTCACTTTGGATCAAAACTAACACAATAGTGCTCAGGGTATTGTGACACCTGAAAAAAATTAATATATATATATTAAAGAGAGCTCAGGACAGAATGTTTAATTGCAGTTTAAGCATTCTCCTTCCTTTGCAATTTTTTTCCCCTCTCTCAAAGAATAAACTTGAAAGCAATGTTACAATTAAAGTTTACTCCAAACAGAACTTGAAGCAAGATCTCTGTGGGCCCACAGCCTGGGTCATCTCACTCCTCTTAGCAGTGCTGAGTCAGGGTAGCTCTGCCATGAGCTTTTCTTTTCAAAGAGATCTGAACATACACCTTGTCCCAACAAGATACAGGGTTTTTCCACATCAGAAGCCATTCATTCAAGCAGATCCATTTCCTCTCTGACTGGGGTAATTCCCCCATTTAAAAAGGTGTTTGCAATTCTGATATTAACAATGCAAAGTGCTGCATGAGCCAGCTCAATACAGCAATCAAACCCAAACATACATTATTTCTTGGCTTCCTGAGGCATGCCAACCTCCCTATACCACTCCCCCCAGCATCATTCTATCCTGAGATAAGCAAGCAGCCAGTCCTGGCTTAAGTCTCTTTGAGATGCTCTTGATGCAGGAGCCAGATAGCTAAAAAACCCCACCCAGTGTCAAGATCAGAATGCCAGATGAAGGATGCATTCAAGAGCAGACTGACCTGTAGGATGGGAGAATTGGGTGTCTGCTTAAGTCACTGTAATTCAATGGCCAGATGATCTCCCATCATACCATAATGGGGAGAGTAATGGAAAAAACAATCAGGTTGAAAGTGTTTCCAAACTCTTTTCTGGTGTAGAAGGAATTTCTGGAGAACTTGGATCAAGACAACCTGCTCTTTGACACTTGGAAACAAAAGAGAAGTAGTCCACATGGGAGAAGAATTCACCCAAAGGCATCTCTGGAAATGAAACTTGGACCCCAACACAAAATAAAAGCTCCTTGGAGAAGATGGAGAGGTATGTTTGCTGCTGTTCCTCTGGGCAGGCAGCGTGAAGCCACATCCATCATTTGCAAAAAGGAACCTGCTGGTACTCAAAACCTTAGAAAATGTGATCCCAGCTCTTTGCTGCTGTGAAGCTGTAGAAGAAATGAGGCTTTTTACATCTAATTGTTGTCTGCCCTTTCTGCCCTGTTTTGACACGAACGTTTTGTCATTAAGAATACTATAAAATCAATTTGCAAAAGCACAGAACAAATTCAAGTGACCTTTTAACTGGTTTATGGGGATTTTTTTTTGGGAGGGTTAAGCAGAATTTTTACTTCCACCCCCAGACAATCTGTAAAGACCAGTTTACATTGCCCTCACACATGTGTTTCTCTGCAAGGCAACTGATGCAGCCAGCTGGTATTGTGTGTGTCACAGCAGCAAAACAGTCCACAGCACTTAAAAGGCTTTGATTTGCCAGTGTTACATTTCTCACTCAGGTAATGCCTCTTGCTAAAGCCAGCATTGCCTGGCAAGTCTGGAAGAACAAGCCCTCATCTGATATCAAAACCAGACCACCACCACCCTCAAAGGAAAAAAAAAAGAGAATTCTGGTTGGATTTATTCCTTTTCCTGTATTTGAACAAACATCAATATATTCCAGGTGGATATAAACTGAATTTTCTGGGCTCAGCCATAGCTATAAAGTGTCAAACTGAAACTGCTAATGAAGAGCTACAAATTCCATCTTCATCTGCTCTGACCTGTCACTGCTGTAAACCAGGCTTGGAGGAAACCCAGGCAAGTCAGACCAGGACAAAGCCTATGGACACAATAAACCCTACTATAATCACCAAGAGCGGCTTGAACTCTGCTTTTGGTTTGGTTTATCTTCATTTTCTCAGTCCCTGCTAGAATCTAGCTATCATTCTGTGCACTATCCATGGGTTTTATGCAGCTAGAACTATGCTCAAATAGAAACCACCACTTATCCAAGCTGAATAATAAGGAGGAAAATATGCCTGCTAAAACAGTCTGCAAAAATTCCACTGACATTTTGAAACCTCTCTCCCAGTCTTATAGCTGGTTAAAAAGGGCTGAAGCCTTTCAAATGTCTGTTTTCATTCCTTTTTTTTTTTTCTTTTTAAATCAGAATTTGGAAGGACAATACGAGCGCTCACGGAAACACTGACCCAGGGAATAACTCAGTGAGCTGTGTTCAACACTGATTGAATAAAGGCTGTTGATTCAGACCTGAAAAACAACTTCCATTTTACAGGCAAAAGAAAAAGAAAATATTAACACCAAACCAGCAGATTTTCCATTAAAAATATCTATGGAGACAAAGCGTGGCTAACCCCAAATACCCAGACTTACCCCAAAGCAGAACTACTGTCCCACAGGGATTCCCCTTAACTTCTTACACTGGAAAGTCTGTGGTGCTGATACCCACAGTGAGATCAACACCCTGAAACTCCATTACACCAGAAGGGCTGAGAAAAGCCAGACAGCTAAGGTACCATCAGGATGCCAAGTGTGAGACGTTGGCTACTTGCTTCTTGACAACTGCTGAAGACCTAGAGGATGCCCAGAGTCAGTGTTTTGAAACCTTCTGCTATTGTATCAAGAAACAGCAATGTGAAAAAGAGCAGGCTCTTCAAATGACCTTCCACCCTGGTACACCTTTGACATGTTAAAACTGCCATGCAGACTTTGAAGCTAATAAGCTGGTGGAGAAAGCATGTCCCTTGTGCCTCGAAGCCTCCTTTACCCTGCCAGAGTCCAACAAGGACAAAAACCCACTAGAGATATTGCTGGCAGTTGAAGTACAATGGAAAACAAACTCTGGGAGATCCAAAGATATCAGGAAATCTGAACTAGGACACGTTGGAGGCATTTCCTTATACATGGGATGGGTGGGTGTATGTGTATTCACAGAATTATCAGGGACCCCCAGAGCCCATGGGGTCCAACCCCCTGCCAAAGCAGGGTCCCTAGGACAGGGCACACAGGGCCGTGTCCAGACGGGGCTGGAATCTCTCCAGAGAAGGAGACTCCACACCCCCTGGGCAGCCTGGCCCAGGGCTCCCTCACCCTCACTGGGAAGAAGTTCTTCCCCAGGTTGGTGGGGAACTCCCTGTGCTCCAACTTGCAGCAATTGCCCCTTGTCCTGTCCCCACAGACACTGAGAAGGGGCTGCCCATGTCCCCCTGCATCCCATCCTTCAGATAGTGATAACCATTCATCAGGTCCCCCCTTAGTCTTCTTCTCTCCAGGCTGAACGGCCCCAGCTCCCTCAGCCTTTCCTCACAGGGGAGATGCTCCAGGCCCTTCATCCTCTCCCTGTCCCTCCTCTGGACTCTCTCCAGGAGATCCCTGTCTGGTTGATCCCAGGGAGCCCAGCACTGGACACAACACTCCAGCTGGGGCCTGAGCAGGGCAGAGCAGAGGGGGAGGATCCCCTCCTGGGACCTGCTGCCCACACTCCTCCTGATGCCCCCAGGATCCCCTTGTCTCTCTCAGCCCCAGGACACACTGCTGGCTCATGGCCACCCTGTCACCCACCAGCACCCCCAGGTGTCAGAGGGTAACTCAGAAGGGGGGGCTGGCAGAGCTCAGTCCATCAACAGCAGGGGCCATTTCCTTAGATGCACCCACAGCTGTCCAGATGTGTGCTGTCCTAGAGAGGAACAGGCTCCTCCAGGCCTGCATGCAATCCCTGGGAAGATCCTAACACACAGGTTAGCATAACCTAGGTGTGCCCATGTTTTATCAATAGCCAGCAGACAGGGATGACCACTCCAGCTATGGACACACCACAGAGGGAGTGACTCATCCTCTAGCCTTCTCTTGCTATCCCCTGCTGAGATTCCTACCTAAAACCAAGCTCCTAAAATTTTGCCCCAGGAAGCACGTAGGCAATCACTGCAGAGAGACAAAGCAAAGACAGAAACTGTGATTTGAAACCCCCTATTTCACTTTAGCCACCCTCAATGCTTCTAACATAAATCAGTTCACTGGCATTCCAATGGAACCAGGGCTTATTCCTCTGGGTTAAAAAAACCACCACCATTCCTCAGATGGGCATTTTTTTCTTGTGTTTGGTGTTGGGTTACTTTTTCCAATCTTCTTATCTTTAAGATTTTATTTCCTAGTCTTGCACTTCATTGCACCAGCATTCAGAGAATACACCAGCTATCCCAGAAAGGTAACCTGGACTAACCACCCCAAAGCACATGGAGCCTCCCCAGCTTTGACTACTGACACTCAGGGGGAGATGAATGAGGTACTAGGTGCATCTAATGAATGTGCCCATGTAGTGTGGCTGACTAATGAATGCAGTAGTGGTTTATAGGGAGAGGGAGGGGGCAGCACACATGCCTGTTACCACAGCAGTAAGTGGATTTAACTTGAAGCACGTGTTTGAATGTGCTGACTTCATGCTGTGCCTGAGAGGGATGGGCCTGTGTGAAATACATGCATCAAGGGCTTGGAGTCAGGAAAAGGATTTAATCCTGACTCCTGCAGAATTCACTGGAAAGTAAGAAGCCTAAATACAGCATTCAATCTGTGTCTGCAGTCACTGCTCCTGCAAACAAGCTCCTTATCATAGAATAATGCCCAGGGCCCCAGCCAGACTGGCCTCAAACACCCCCAGGGATGGGGCACCCACCCCTGTCTCCATGTCACAGGGGCAGAGGATGACAAAGGACAACCCTGCCTTTTCACACCAGGGATGCTCAGGCAGCTTGTATTGTGAAGGAACCTCTCTCCATTTCTGCCCAACTCGTTCAAGGACTTTCCCATCACAGCAACAGAAATGGATGGCCATCATTTATTTCATCAGACAGGGGAATTTTTAATATAACAGGAACAATCCCACCTAATTTCTGAAAGGAAATGAAAGCTCACTGAGCACACCGTTCTGCCGTGCGAGCCTCTCTGAGCCGTGGCCATGTGAAGCTGCTGGAGTGGGAGCCGAGCTCAGCAGGGGACAGGAGCAAGGAACACCTCATCCAGGTCACCCCATATAGATGTTCTCAGCTCCCTTTTACCACGCTGTGAAATGAGCTGTCCCTCTGGCAATGATCTGGTTCCCTCCTCTCCCTCCAGAGCCCACTTACAAAAGACTTCTCCAGCATCCTGTATTATTTGCTTTACAGCCCAATAGAAACACCAGGGAAGCCTCACTTCACCACGTGCTGAGTAGAGCCAGAGCAAGGTCAACCCAGGTCCTGAAGAGTTCACACTCCAAACCAGAACAGGCAAATGCACAGCAGGAAGGAGAAGCAATCCTTACTCCCTCCATCACAAGGAGAGTTCTTTGGGCAGGGAAAACAGTTCTGTAACCCCCAATTGCTGTGTTTATGCTTATGAAAACAAGCTGAACTCCTTCAGAAGAAATACTTAAAAGTTTCCAGTTAATCCTAGCTGCTCACACGACTTCTGACTGGCAGATAAGAACCAAGGGTGGAGTTGGTGTTTGTCCAGTGCCTCACCAGTAAGGCATGATACCTGGGGTCCTGAATCAAGTACCACAGCGTCTGATGGGACAGGTTATAAAACCACAACATGATGAATCCCTGCAGACTGACACTCTCCATCAGGGGTGGGATTCAGCAGTCTTCAGATAGCAGGCGCCTCCCCCATGCAGTGTTCCTGTGATCTGAAGGCCTCTGTCCTCCTCTTTGGTTTTCTACCTCCCTGGGACATCCCATCTGGTTTGGTAGAACACTCCAACTCCTGCTGCTGTTTCTGCTGCAAAGCTCCAGACCCCTGAACTTCCCCAGCAAAAAGACTTCTGCTGAACCAAAAACTAAAGGCAGTGGTAAGACCTCACACCACCACACATCTGCTCATGACATTACCCATCAGTCATCAAAATTCAGGTGTCAATTTTAACAGCCTGACAGCATGAAGCAGCAGAGATCAAAGGGAGCAGGGCCTCTTGGCCCCAAGCTTTCAGCACTCTAATTACAGGTAAGCATCTTAATAGTCAGACCTTACAGCTACAGGCAGAGGCCAGAGCATCTCCTCAGTCCTCAGGTTTTCCAAGGAAGGGAGTGCTTGAGCCTTGGCTTCATGGCTGGGACATCACAGGCTTGAAATGAGCTAGCCCAAAGGCAGAGTGCTCTCTTGTAGGTGTGATCTGCACAAACACTTGCACTAAAGCAATGCCAGCAGCTTCAGTGCTTCCTCCACCACCACCCACCCACCGCACACATTTGGCTGTAGGTGTTTCTAACTGAGGAGCTCCTATTCTGAAACAGCCACCTCTTGTCCCCCAACATTTGCAGCTAAACAACAAAACCTCCAAGGTTAAACCTAAGCAGTTGCTCTGGTTTCCATTTCTGCCTGCAGGCAGTCCTTAATAAGTATATTAAATCCACGTCAGGAGGCAAATGGCAACTGGAAGAGCAGCTGATAGAATTCTGTGGCACCAGCCCTTGTCATAACAGCAACCACTTATGGCTTGATTTGGGTTTACTGCTTTGCAAGGCAGGAAAAGAAGGAAAACAGCATGCTATAGCTCTGGTCTTGCTTCTTGCATGTTTATGAGATCCATGGCATTTAAGTAGCACTTAAAAGGATCTCAGGAGCACCTTCCTTGACCTGACCCCTCTGTACGCTGAGCAGAAGCTCCTCAGAGGCCACTACAGGCAGCTTGCCACGAGTCTGACAAGGTGAAGAGCACACCAGCAGGACCTGAACCCACACAAGAAGACATGGTTGGGATAATTTTCCTTCTGAAACTCAGTTTAAATTGAAATCACATTTTCAATGGGAAAACATTTCAATCAAATCAAACACTTTGTTTCAAAGTGCTGTTTCAACTTAGATGTTAACTGGGATTTTGCTACTAGAGGTGTGCAGGAGCACAGAGATCAGAGCACCTAATTGGTAGTTCATTTCCACATGGTCCCAGGAAAAGAGTCTGCATATCCACAAGTGATCCTGGGGTTTCCAAATTAAAACTTTTCAAGACTTCCATTCTGTGATTCTGTGCCCGTCCCCCCTCCCACCCCTACAATTTATTGGTCTCCTTTGTGAATCCCTACTTGCCAAACCATAGGAACATGCTGTTTGTAAGATGCCTACCACACTTAGGGGCATTATAAACCAGCCCATGCAGCAATATTGGAGTGAGTATCCCTGTGCATTTAACCCTGTGTTACCTAGAACATTCACTGCCCAGTCCACTCACAGCACAAAGCATTTAAGAGCAATTTCTTTCAGAAACAAACCTGAAATCCTATACCCTAGAGCTCCCACAAAGCAATACCTCAACTAATAACATCCAGGTCAAGGGCTTAGGAAAGCACTCATTAAATCTTCTCTGCTGCTTCATAAAGCCTCTGTTGCTGCAATAGTGAATGCACTTTAATTGCCTGCAGACTTGGAAACAGTGATAACTAGCAGAGCCTTAATTGTGCAGCCCAGAACAAAGTCACAAGTGAAAAAAACCCACTTCAGGAGTGAGTTACATTCCCTGTGAATAAAGAAGTCCTTCAGGGAAGGGCATCATCAGTTTTTACTCCATGCCTGCAGTGCTTTTCTTGCTTTTCTAACCTTTTCTTTCACCATATTTAAAGATCAAATCCATCTACTATTGTTGAACTCCAAGGTGCAAATTTCTTCTGTTTTTCAAACAGCCACAGGAAGAAAACCAGGGTTACTAGATGTAGTAAACCAGTGGCAGTACAGCCACCTCCTTTAGTCAACTGCAAAACCTGTGAGGTTAAGAGACCAAGCTCTCCTTCCTAGCTGACTTCAGTGGCTCCTGCACCCTTGCCACTGGAAATGTGAGACCAGAGGGACTATCCCTTTCCAGAATGAAAGGTCTGCTCTCCACCTGCTGCCTCACCCATCATTCCAAGCCATTTACTAATGGTTGCCACCAAGGCAACCACTTCATTATAACTGGTTCTCTGATCTGCCTATGCAAGACCTTCTCTTTGCCTGAGCTGCTGCCAGATGCAACAAGCCACTGCATCCATTCTCTTCCACACATAGCATTTCCAGAAGCCCCTTCTCCACAGACAAGGACTAGCTTGGCCCTACTGCTCTCCAAGAGCTCTCCTCTGGTTTCCAAAATCTGAAACCCTTTCATGGACTGTGGAAGGGCTAGCTGCCTGGCATGTGCCTTGATTCCCATCCAGGAGTGGTTTTGGAGCACCAGTATCCCGGGTAAGGAAGGGCTGGAATCTACTGGTACTGGTTGGGACCTAAGCTTACAAGGGCAAGCCCAGTTTAGACACTGCACATGCCTCCCAAACGCAGTCAGTTCTCCAAGCTGCCCTGACCCAGCATGTCCCTTTTCAGCTGGAAGGTGCTCCTTTTGGCAAACTGAACTCCCCCAGCCCTCCTCCTGGAGGGACGGGGTGTTACCTGGGAAAGCAGTCGTTAGGAACTGGGTACACATGGCAAATAAAAATGAGTGTCAACCAACGGCAGTCTAAGGCAAGTCTCTTCTCTTGCCACAGAAATGCTCTCCCAGCCCACATGGGTTCCTCCATTGTCAAAGTTTCTCAAAAAGAAGCACCATCTGCTTCTCACCAGGCAACATGGAGCACAGTGGTATCACCCAGTGATGCTCTTCCCATCGAGAGCTGCCCAGGAAAACCTATTTTACATGGTCACTGCAGCTGTGCAGTTTTCACCTCCCCTCCAGTTTGGAGTCTGAGAGTGCAAGAGGTTGTTAGTGAGTTTTCCTCTTCTGGGAGCATTTTAGAAAATGAACAAAGCCTTATTTCAATTCCCACCCTGGCTTCTCTCCGAGATGCTCTCTTTTTGCACTGAAGAACTTGGCAGCATCCATCCAGTCCTCAAAGTGGGACTGGCTTCCTGCCTCTAAACACTACCTTGTAAATTATTTCCTCTATTGTACCTTCCCTTTCCTGACAAGGCTGGGTGTGAGACCTGCTCTGTGCACATCTGCATGCGTACACATTCGTTGTGCAGTATTTAACGCTTTCCCTCTTACAGTTCTTCAAACTCCTGACAGGGGAACAGGAATAAATCTCTCTTAAGAGCTCCCCAACCCCACCAGCCATCACTTGCTAATTTCTTTTTCAAGCACTGGGAAGGCCACCCTGCCTCTCCCCCCAACCCAGGCATTAACAGGTGCAAATGAAAGCAAGACACACTGTGTTCACACCACTAATGCCTGATGTGGGGCAACTCTGCCTATGAAACTGGTGCTATACTGAGACTAAGAGCTGAGGAAGAAGAAAGCATTTTTTGTTTTCAGTCTTACCACTGGTGGAAGCTGCATGGCCTGGCTCTGGCCAGGCCAGAGCTCACCTCCCCAAGCAGCCAGCACAGGGGAGCTGAGTTGGCCTGGGCTGTTTTCCACACCACCTGACATCACTCCCCCATAAAAGGGGGTGGTCAGGGAGGGGTGCTCCTGGGTGCCTCCAGGGCAGTCTGAGTGCAGCTGGGGTGTCGTGTTGGTCCTCGAGTCGGTGCAGTACTCTGTTATCCTTGGGTTAGTAAGGTACTCTGTTATTGTCAGGTGTAAATGAAGCTTGCTGCGGGCTGCTACTGTTCCCCTTTCATGGTCCTTCTGTCAGTGAACTGTCCTTATCCCAACCCACAGGGGCTCTGTCTGTTTCTCCTCCAGGAGTGAGTGGCACGTGGTGCTCAGCCACTGCTTGGGGCTGAAACACCACACTGCAGATGCCCAGGTCTCATTGCATTTGTGGTTTTGTGCCATACACTACTGGTGTCACAAGAGGGTTTTGTGCTTAGCAGAGAGTAAACTATAGTTCCTAGAGCCTTCAACTATCAAAGGTTTACTGACATCAGCAGTGAAATGTAACTACTTTCTAAATTCTCATCACTAATTACCTGCCACCCAGGGAGGATATTCTGGTCTGTCAGATAAAAGGTACAAAGTGTGCAACCACACAGTAACACCTGTAGCGGTGTCAGTTGTCAGCTTCCAGACTGGGACTGGAGGCTGCCTGAACCATTCGTTTTTCTACCTTAGTGTCTCTTTCATACATTAAAAAAAATTCAGTGTTAAAGGCTGAGAGAGAAGAAACCAATCACAGCAACACATCAGCCAAGTACCAAAAGAACATCAGCAGAAGGTGGGTGGGGGTGTCTTGCCCCCACAGGAAGGGACCCCTGTCTAATTTGCCTCAAGCAGAGACAGAGAGCAGCAAGTTCTGATAACTAAAAATTATCTATTACCAAATAGCTTCTTCACAGTCAGACAGGAGGATCCAGTTGCTAAACAGATGCCCAAGAATTCATCCACAGGCCTCCTAAAGAATGCTTTCAAGAGCAGCCTCCTCCTGAAATCTCCATCCAAGCAGTCACAACTGATTCCAAGGGCTGCAGAGAGGAAGGGTTTTAAGAGTCCACATGGGATTCTATAGAGGAGAGATTTCCCTGTGCAGAAGAGCACAGAGGAACAAGCATGGCTCCTCTCTGGCCCCACACGATGCCGCAGCGTTAAGGCCATTTCTTTAGACACAATGCCCTGCCCCTACATGTGGCAGGCCTTTGCAGGCTTCAGCATTCAGAGCTACCCTCCAGCACATTCTGCCAGCAGCAGAGACCTCTTGGAAGTCCCTGCAGGGTTTTGCTCTCCTTTGCTTAGGTAATGCAGTGACAATGCAGTCTCGTTGCCCTCTGTATGGGAAAGGGGGAGGAAGGTGCCTTCCCCCATGAAGAACTTTCAAATGAAAGAAAAACATTATTTAAAAGGTACAGCTATTGGAAAAAGCCAACTTCAGAGAAATAAATTAGTAACTCTCCAAGAGAAGCAAGCCAAGAGACCAATTCATCAAATACTTCTAGCCAGCTGAGCCTTGTCATACTGGAGATGCTGGCATCTCATCCCCAGCTAAGCATATAAACAGCACCCTGTCTCCAAACCTTAAGAACACTCATTCCAGCCATTCCCCTGTTCTGTTAGGGTAGCTGCCAGTGGTCACATAGCCCTGGCCAAATAACACCCTAAATTACACTCAGGACAGCCCTGTCTTAATTTGACTGGGTAATACATGAGTTAGTGGGGAGCAGGATTCGACTTCTGTCTGCAGGCCCTGATTTACACAGTGTTACCCTCTTGCTCCTGAAATAAACCCAGCCACTGGCTGTGGCTTTACCAGAAGCCAGTCAGTAATCCCCAGTCTGGGGTGTGCAGTCAGTGAAACCTTTGACTGAAAGATAGCATCCAGAGAGGGCACGAGCAAGCCGGGTGTGTACATGCAGCACCATTCTGCCCTAAGCTAGAGGGTTCCATCTGCATTCCATAATTGAATCTAACAAGTGCTTTGCCCAGCCATGACAGCTCCTGTGTCTGGCCTGGTTTTGACAGATAAAATCACTGCATTCCTTCAACAAGCAAACTCCTTCTTTGTCCACAGAGCCCCTTACTGACACACAGGTCCCTGCCTGTGTAGCCCAGCTGCTGCAGGCACCTTGTGAGGTTGAGCAGGACACAACCCTCCCAACTTCTTCCCCCTGAAGTACATGCCTCTTGCCCCCAACCACCTGTGGGGATGTGCTCATCCGGGGTAGGCTTGCTTTATAACCTCAAAGCCATGGGTGCAATACCCTGGTCCCTCAGGCATGCCTTTACTGTGCCCCCTGACCGTCAGATATCCACTCTGACACCTTACCACCTTGAGGGCATCTGGCATTGTCTGACCAAGCTTCCCCTTTAGACTTTAAAACCATCAACAGAAAAGCCAAGAAGGTAACAAACCACAACAAAACCACTGTTCCCAAGGAACTAACGTGAGGGTGGGAGAGGGAATCACACCCAAAAAATTCTCCTCTACTAACCTCGTTCTGCCCTTTTATTCCACTCACTCCTGAGGTACAGACTGAGCAGTCCCACACAATTCCACTGCCAATGCTGTTTACCTTCTCCAGAAGATGCCAACTCCACCTTTGACCAAAGGGTCTGCGTGAGGTCAGGGAGTCAAACTTTGTTCTGAAACTTTAACGCCTCAGACAGACCTTGTGTCTGGAGACTCAAGGGCTGGCTAATGTGCCTCAGCAAATTCCAGGCTGATACTCACCAAGGCATTCTAAAGGGCCTCCTGTGTGTGATCAACAACCTTTCCTCTCAGAACACATACTGAAGATCCCAAGGAAGAAAAGCAAATTCAAATCCCCAGAGATCTCCTATGGACTGTTTCACACCCAGGGCTCAAAACCAACTGGGTCAACTGAGAAGAATTTGGACTCTTTTTTAAAAGTGGAGATTTTTGCTCCAGCTCATCCAGCTGAGATCACTCTACACGACCCCAAGTCTGCCCAAAATGTACTTTCAAATGGAAAAGTTGAAAGATGCTCTGCAACATAAGCATCTGCACAAGTCTCCCCCACCTTCTGTTTTCTTTTGTTAAATGAAAAAAAAAAATATAAAAATCAATTACCTTTCACTGGAGAACTGCAATGAAATACCTGGAGCCCCACTTAAAAACCCAAAATTTAAGCATTTCTGGAAATTTAATTTTGGGAACCTACACCAGCAATTCCTTGAGTCTCACAGAAAAGGGGGTGTAAAAGCATATACAGTCATGCCTCCACTTGGAAATTGGAAAGCACAAGCAATTAAGCAAAAGGCAGAATACAACAGAACCCATGCAGTTTAATTTCTGACACCCCTTGCACTTTTTTGGGGGGAGGGGGGCTGCAAGCTGTGAAGCCTCCCACATTTCAGCAAGCAGAAAGCGAGGAAAATGAGAAGCCCCCCAGAGCACCAGACAGCTGCAGTCCAGGCAAGTGGATTCCAAAGTGCCCAGATCTGAAAGCAAAGGGAGAAGCTCTAAGGCTGTTTCAGGTGTCTGTGTGACTCCTTTGAACAAAACCAACCCCCCAGGCAATGTTCAAACAGTGAGGTCCAAGGTGGTGTTGACAGATTTGACAAGTAGGATCACTTAATGCTAGAGAGATGTAGTTAAGTGAGTCTCAGACTGAGTCTCAGACTAAGGAGATGGTGTCAGCCATGACTTCATCCCCAGCCTCCCCACATCCTCTCTCCTTTGAGATGCCATATCAGATTTTATACCTCGAGGGGAAAAAGTGCAAATAATTACTTCAGCTCAGCAACTGGGGCCCAAGGAAAAGCTCTGACTGGTCCCAGAGGGAGCCAGTTCATACTGGAGGGGCTGGGCAGCCTTGCACTCAGACACAAACCAGTTCCTAAAGGGGAGAGGCACAGAGAACTCTTTCTGCCACGCACTCGGTCTCTGAATGCGAAGGCAGCGTAGCCTGAGAGAAGCACTTTGAACTGGCAACCTGACAAAAATGACAGCACCAGGCAAGGCAAAAAAAAATTCCCAGTCTCCCATTTTCAGCAGCTGGCACTGGGAGTTAGAAAACACAAGGTGAGCACAGGAGCACTCAGCACTTGTCCCTCCTTGCCTCTGGCAGGAGACAGCCCTTGCTGAGTGACAGCAGAGAAGCCACCATGCACTTCTAGAAAAGGTGAGGGATTTGATTCCATGTTTCTTCCCCAAAAATGTGACTCATATGATCAAGATGAAAAGTGGTTTCTTTCTTCTGGAGTTTTCACTGCTCAATAAAACTGATGTTTATTTAGCTGCCTCATTCCCAGGAGTCTTCAGATATTAAATAAAGGTCAGGACCTATGCTGGTATAAAATAGCTTTGTCCTATTAACCTCAGAGAAACTGCTCTGATTTCCCTTCCATGAAACCTATGCTCAAATTTTTGCCAGCTAAGGTGATAAAAAGCTCATTAGATAACTCGGTGTCTAGGCTCTATCTGTCCTAGGTTCAAAGTCTGACTGTTTTTCTGACTTCATTTTTGGTCTGTTCTTGCTGGGAATGTAGCTGTCTGCTTCAGCTGTGCTCTTAATTGAATTTTCTCCCCTGGATTGCCTCCAAATAGTCCTTGAAAACATGTAGCTCATAGAGCAGAGTGTGCATTGCATAGAGGGGAAAATGGGGATTTACAGGTTATTTACATGTGGCATATGAAGGTTTTGTTGTGGAGCTATGTAAGGAAATGAAACTGTAAAGCTTGTCAACACCTTGCTTTGTTCCTTCTCCCACTATACAGCCATTTCTGGAGAGCGATGAGATTGGGGCTCAAGGCACCTGCATCCAAGTGAGCGTGGGGCTCCCATGTTAGCTCACTGCTGATTGCAAGTGGGAAGCTTTCTGAACACCACACTCCAGACCTCTTTCCAAACCCAATCACTTCTGAAACCCAGCCCAGAGAAGAAACCCAAAGCACTGACTGCTTAGCTTTTCCCTGCTCGCTTCCATCACTTCATTCCACAGCAATCTGTCCCACTACAGCTGCAGACTCCCAAACAGACCTAACTATCAGGCCCAAAGTCAATTAACAAAGTCACTTGGTGCATGCTTTGTACACAGGTATTTCCAGTACTGGAGCCCTTGTAATCTTAATTAAAGAGGGGATTGTAATCTTGGTAAACAGTTTCATCTTTAAAAAGAATCAGAAAGCAATAAACACCACTACAGAGACAAAATGCCCATTGATGATACTTCCTGAAAGAGCAAAACTGTGATATGATTTTCAAAGCAGCCACTGAACATCACTGTATCCATCCAGGGTCAGATGGAGGAGCTGGATTTGAATTCCAGCTGCTTAGCTGCTCTGCAAATCCAGTTTCCCAGTCTGGAGGCATCAGTTAGTAGGCACCACTGTGAAGTACAGGGTGTTCATAAGTTTCCTCACAGCTATATAAGCAATAGAAAAGGAACAGAACTTTCATTTCCTATAACTTAGAAATGATAATTCCATTCCTGGAAGAAAGTGTATCAGGAAGAAATAATTTGTCTCTACAAATTCTTTCCCAGGTCTTGCCTCATAGGAGCAAACATAGCGAAATATTCCTGTTATTTGCTGACAATGTACAAATTCATTTTTGCCAGTGAGCAAAGGGAACTTGAATGAAAAAAACCCTAATAAAGTCAATTCCCTTCTAAGGCATAAGGAAGGCTCTGTTAGCTTTGGAATACAGCCCCTCTGAAAACCCTCTCTACATATGAACTTGTCCATGTTGAACAAGTATCACACAAAAGGACCCAGAAAAGACTTTTCTCATCTTCTGTATCAGCCTTTGTGGGCCAAAGAGGACTGCTGGTAATCAGGTGTTATTAAACTGAGCCTCTGGCTTATCCTGTACATGATGTACAGGGAGAAAAGCAGGCCATGGACAGATTTCCAAATCTTTCTGGTCAGGCTACTCTAGTTTCCCAAAAAAACAGTTTAAGTCAGGACGCAGGGGAAGTAAAGCAGCACCTGAACCATCCCCTGTACAGGACAGGTCTTCCCACAGGTGCCGAACATGCTGATGCACGAAGGACTGTGCTGAGCTCCACATGAATTCCTCCACTACCTCCTTCAGCACAAGTCATTTCTACTCTGTTCCCAACAACCATGATACAGCAGAAGCAGCATCTTCAGCAATCCCACAAGTTATAAATGGTTCATTGTCCTTTGCCTGATTCCACCAGAGACTGAGTGCAGCAATTCACTACTGGCAACAAACTATAAACCAGCTCTTGAGTGGAGAACGTCAGACTAACCAAACCAGCAGAGCTGCTTCTTGTTCACAGTGCAGTGAGCCAGCAGATAGAGACACCTCCAGACCAGTGGCTGCTAGTCCTGGGCTGCACCCTACAGCAGATCCAGGGTCTGAGGTGTTTGCTGAGGGCTCAAGAGCTTTGTCACACTGCGGCACATGCCACACACAGACTGTGTCACCACGCTCACCAGCTCACCCACGAAAGAGGCAAACAGGTCCTTGCACACCAGTCTTACCCCACTTGGCAGCCCCAATACTGGTGTAGCAAACACCTGTTGCTAAGTACCATCCTGCTACTGAATCATGTTAGGCACAAGAATTGGAACTTACACAGTGTGTGCTGGAGATGATGACGGAGCTGGAGATGAAGCTCAGACCATCGTTCATACTGACTTGCAGAGCTGCTTCCCTGAAAAAAAACCCACAAAGTAAGTCACACCAGTGGGTACACCATCCTCTGCTGGATAATACCCTCCAGAACCTGGACTCCTGATGGTCAGAAAAGCCTTTTATGGACATTAATTCACATTGTTGGTGTTCTCTCCCCTCCTTGTGCTCCAATGCACAATAACCCAACAAGCAAAAGGGGCAGTGTCAAAATCAGATGCATATAAAAACAATACAACATGGTGAGATAATGCAGACACAGTAAATATTTGAGTGTATATAAAAGACATACATGCCAACTTCTTGTAGCACAGGTGCTGGGCAGAGTAAGTAGGTATCTTCCACTACAAAAGGCTTCTCATCTGAAAAAAAATAAACATTGGGATTTATTACCTGCTCAGTGACACAGGTCTTAAAGATAAAACTTAGATGATGTTTTTTCTTGCTCTTGATTCATAAAAAATATGAAACACTATGAGGGGTAAAATGCTACTGCAGAGCAGGTGTTCAGAGTTAACCGTAGGCATGCTCTTAGGCCACGGAGTTGCAGAGCAAAGACCTTTGTGAAAACTCTCTTGTTTTCAGCCTGTTCTTTCTCCTCCTCACTGTGAAACATCATCACACAAAGGTCTTTGTGCCATGGCTCCTACCAAAAGGCTGAGGACTACATTCCCCTGCAGAGCTGAAGACCTCAGGGTGACCTCAGGGGAAGCTCTCACCCACATCTCACACCATCTCCTATGTAACACCTCTGCCATTCCCACAGCCTCTCCATGCCCTTGAATCACAGAGTCACAAGGTTGGAAAAGACCTTTAAGATTAAGTCCAACCAATCCCATCCTAAGCTAAACCACATCCCTGAGCACCTCATCTAGCCTTTTTTTAAACACATCCAGGGAAGGGGACTCAGCCCCTCCCTGGGCAGCCTGTGCCACAGCCCCACAACTCTGCCAGGGAAGAACTTTTCCCTCCCATCTGCTCTGACCCTGCCCTGGCCCAGCTTGAGCCCATTGCCCCTTGTCCCAGCTCCTGTCCCCTGGATGAAGAGACCAGCGCCCACCTCTCTGCACCCTCCTGGCAGGGCAGGGGAGGTGGGGAGAAGGTCTCCCCTCAGCCTCCTCTTCTCCAGGCTGAACTCCCCAGCTCCCTCAGCTGCTCCTCAGAGGATTTGCCCTCCAGCCCCTTCCCCAGCCTGGCTGCCCTTCTCTGGACTCACTCCAGGACCTCAATGTGCTTCTTATGGTGAGGAGCTCAGAAGTCTATCATGCCACATATCTGAACCTCAACAAAACTGGGGACAAAGCTTTTTGAGTGGTCTACACAGGAGGCCAGATGGTATCACAACAGACTACACATGATTGGAAATAGATGAGTTAAGAGAATGGTATGTTATGGAAAGTTCTGCACTTTGAGGCAAACCCACCTGAGATTAAATTAAACCTTCTGACCTGAATTCATCTATGGGTTTAGAAGTGGAGTGAAGAAAATTCTCACTATAAAGTTACCAGGGAAACGGGAACATTAACTAGTATTCTTCTTTTTTAGACTTCATTGGAACTTTCTACCATCTCTCTGGTGACCAGACAGCTGGGATCCCAAGGAACTTCCCAGACCATTCCCCAGCTAACTAGAGACTGGGCAGTCTGGCAGAAAACCAGCCAGATAGGCTGGGGTTTTTGAAATTTTTGTGAGGGGAAGAAGGGAGCAAAATCATGGCTAAAGGGAAGTCTGCTTTAGAATGGAGGGGTGGGGGGAAGGTGTTACCCAGACCCCCATTTCCCCAGTCCCTGCCCCTCCTGGGCTGCGACCGGGAGGGAAGAAGGGAGCAAACTTCTAACTAAAGCCTGCTGAGGAGGGAGTGGGGGGGAAAGTGTTTGCCTGGTTTGCATTTGTTTCAAGATTGTTGGTTGCACTCCTGACTGGTTCTTTTTCCCTGTTTTTCTCTTTAGTGTAATAAATTAGATCACTTTCTCTTCAGCACTCTGTGTTGAGTCTGGTTTGCCCGCGGCATTAACGAGTTTGTCTCTTGAGCCGCCCAGTTATGTTATTTCTCCCCTGTCCAACTAAGAAGGGGAGGAACAGACTGATTTTGGTGGGTGTCTGGCCTTTGGCCAGGGCTCAACCACCACAATACTGCAGGGTGGAAGAGACCTCCAGCCCAGTGGGCCATGTTGAAACAGGAGTACAGTTCATCACCACCTTGCTTTGCTATTTCAAACAGAGACAGCAAACCTGGGGTCTCTAATGATCTAAAGTCTCTTTTGTGCATACATTAATGCATAATTAATGTACTTAACTAACTTCCCAGGGTGCACATAACACTGGCAGTGTGGAAGCAAGGTTACAGTGTTCCCTGGAGCAGGGAACAGAAAGGATAAGAGCTTGCCCCAATTATTCAGCAATCTAACGAAGAGCTGAGCTATCCTGTCTACTGTTTTTGAGGAAACTTCTGGAAGTTACAACTCCGTTTAAGGTGCCAGTGGAAAGAGGCAAGGCCCTGAAGAGACACAAGCCAAAGAGAATGTGGCAAAGTCGTTCCTACATCAGCTGTGAGCCTTGATCATTCCTCACTTGACTGCCAAGATAAATGTGTTTACGTGGATGATGTCTAATATCACTCAGGGCAACAGCAGCAGAGCACTGTTGATCCTGGCCCCATCCTCAGTGGTTCCTCTGCACTGTTCACTCAGAAGCAGGGGCACACAGCACATTTTACTGGAGCAGATGGGGCAGAAGAGATACAGATGGCAAGACCTTGTCCCCTCATGCAATAAGAAGGGCTCACCAAGTCAAGCATTCTTTCCCAGACATTCCTAAAGGAAAAGTTTCCACTGAATACAAACTTTTAGAGAGCAGTAATATTACTCTAGTAATTCCTATCACACATTGTCCTCCCCATTTCATAACAGTGTATTTCTTTGCTTTGGCAGCTCTGTAAATGACTTAAATGATTATTTCCTCAGGCAGGTCAGGGGATGCTTTTTTTTTTTTTTACACCTCATTAAAAAAAGTAAGTGGTAATGAAAAGTTGTAACCTTCACTGTTGTTTTCCTTATGTTTCCAGCTCCCAGGAAATCCCATGCCCACACACACACTATATATGTACACTTGGATTTTTGTGTTACCCACAGCTGTTACTTTAAGGACTGTTTGACAAGCAGGTGCAAGTGAAGCGTGGCTTTAGCCAGCCATATGGCTTTCAGAGACTGGCTTCGCTTCTGCATCACAGTTCACCTATTGAGAGCCATCTTCAAGCTTCATGATCCCTCTAGATCCTGCAGTGGTCTGGCCACAAGCATGGCTGAGCACCACACGCCGCTTGCTCACTCCCAGAGGAGAAAGAGACAGAGCCCCCATGGGCTGGGATAAGGACAGTTTACTGGCAAAAGCACCATGAAAGGGGAACAGCAACAGCCCATGGCAAGCTTTACTTACACCCAGTGATAACCTTACTAACCCAAGGATAACAGAGTACTGCACCGACTCGAGGACCAACACGACACCCCAGCTGCACTCAGACTGCCCTGGAGGCACCCAGGAGCACCCCTCCCTGACCAGCCCCTTTTATGGAGGAGTGATGTCAGGTGGTGTGGAAAACAGCCCAGGCTAACTCAGCTTCCCTGTGCTGGCTGCTTGGGGAGGTGAGCTCTGGCCAGGCCAGAGCCAGGACAATCCCTGTGCCTGCTGTTGGCCTGGAAAGTACCAGATTATCACTGTTTTCCCACAGCGTCAGTGCAAGAACACATACGAGTGTTTCCACTATGCTAAACATCAAGAGCAGATGTTTTCAGCACAGGGCATTCCTTTGCTAGACCCATACTACCTAGGAGATAACTTCCTCACCAAGAGAGACAGACAGCAGACACGTAGTGATACCACACACATCCCTCACCTCCTACTCCCTACAGCACAGGGAACTGGATTTACCATGGGCTTGCATCACATACAGGCACCATGGTTTGCAGGGGAGTTTCCCCCTTGACACAGGCAAGGCAGATGCACCGTGGTGGTGAGCCTGGCCCTGCAGTTCTGTTCTCACCTTGATTTATGAAGGTATCATTACCTGTCCACAAATTTCTCACATTTTCTCAGCACACACACTCCAGGAGAATGAAGACCAATGTCTTGTGTTCTCCTTTGCAAAGGCTGAAGAAATCCCCGTGCCAGCATTCACTAAAACAAAAGCTGGCTTAATTTTTGCAAGGCCTTCTATTTAGATCTCATTAGCTTTTTTGTTTCCCTTTCTCTCCCTTCCCACCCCCATCAAAGTTGATGCCTCTCTAGAAAGTTTTATCAGGCTCAGAGTCCCAAGAGAGGACTCATGGCTGGCCAGGCTGGCTACAGGGAGAGATTATTTTGTTTGGAGAATGTTTGTGTTTCACCACAAAAATGAGTGACTATTTTCCTTTGCTCTAAACAAAGGAAGATGCATTTGGTTTGCATAACTCTGGCCATCTGACTCCTTCCTGGAAAACTTACATAGGAAAACCAAACCAAACAACACTTCTCATCTGCTGCTACATCTGTATCTGCAGGATGCATTGGAAAGAACGGCTCTTCTCTGCTACAGCAGAAACTTGCTGTATCCCTGTGCAGTAAGACATGGGCCTGAATGCTCCCAAACTCCAGATCTCATGCCAAGATGTGAGTTTTGTGGTTTGGATGCCTCAGCTGACAATACTAGTGGAAGAGCTCTGGAAGGCGGGGGGCGGAGCGCTCCACTCCGTGTTGCTGACTGGGCTGCCCAGGAAGTGATTTCGGTTCTCAGTTGGGCCAGTAGCCAGCTCCATCTGTGAAGAAATCGCTCTGCCTCCTTCACCAGTTTTATAGAAAGGATGCCCAGGCCTTCACGGCCTCTCAGAGCTTAGACACCTTCAGGATATACTGCAATGCCTCACTTTTGAGAAAGTCTGTCCGCAGTAAAGGGCACAATTTGCTCCTTAGCTACGTGGCTGTAAACACTCCATCAAGGAAAATAAGGTTCTCACTGTATAACCCCCACACACACAGGACACTGCACTCAAAGGCAATGAAACATAGTCAGCCCTGAGGCATCAGCATCTCACAGAAATACATCTGTTTTCTGTGGGTGCCCTTTCAACAAGGTCCTTTCTGCTGCTCAAATTCCTGTAATTTGCTACCCAGCATTCCTACACCTTTTAACAACTATCTGTAGCCTGTAAAATCTATTATTCCCAGCATCAGCGACTGCTTTCCGTTGCCATTAGCAGGGTGTAACCTTTTGGCAAGCCAGGACTTGGAGTTCTTCCCACCCATAATAATACAAGCCTCAATATATGCAGGATGTTTTAACACAGAAGAGCAAGCCTCAATAAAAGAGAGGCACAAAAACCCAAAGAAGGTGACCAAGGCAGATCACAGTCTTTTCTCTTACCCACATAACTGAGGTAAAATAGCAGCTTTTCCTCTGGTTAATGGTTCCTCCAAGAGCTGACTGGCAGACTGAAAGCTAACTGCACAGATCCCCTGCAGCAGGGTTTAGGGAAGCACGAGCTTTTCCAGTTGCCACTGTGGGGTCACTGGTGCCGATCGGTGCACTCACAGCACCTGCAATATTTGAGCCCAGAAAAGGCCGAGAAAGTTGTTTGCCAAACTTCCCATAGATCACAGCCTGGTCTGGGTTGGAAGGGACCCCAAGGGTCACAGAGCTCCAACCCCCTGCCACAGACAGGGACACCAACCTCCAGGCCTGGAGCTACACAAGGTTGCCCAGGGCCCCAGCCAACCTGGCCTTGAACACCCCCAGGGATGGGGCACCCACCCACTCTCTGGGCAGCCCCTTCCAGCCCCTCACCACTCACTCTGTGAAAAACTTCCCTCTAATATTCAATTTAAACCTTTTTTCCTTTAGCTTTAGTCCTTCTGTTATCCCTGTCTGTATGGCTTGCATTCAACTAAACCACATCCCAAAACACTCTGACCTAGTCTTTTGTTCCTGTAGGAGAGGAGACTCTGGTCATTTAGACCAGCACAGCCAAATCGGGGGTGGGAATCTGGCTGCTCTCATATAAGGTCCCTCAGGAACACCCATGCTGTACCTCACCCCACTCGAGATGGGGAGGCCTGTGCCACCATGAGCCTGAGCACCTTTATGGTCCCTCTGTCACCTCGGATGAGACAAGACACCTCCACAATTCTCTGCACCACCTACCAAAGCACAATTTCTCTTCATCCTGGCTGACAACTCCTCTTATGCCACAGCTTGTGACAACTCTGCAAACAAAGTTTTTATTTCAAACCCATTCTGTGGGGAGATAGGAATGTAGAAAGACACTGGAACACTCTCTGAGCTAAAGAAACTGCCAGCAAGAAAGACCCATAAATAAGAAATGTTTTGTTAATGCTGTAATGAAAACCACATTGAGATCATGCTAGAACTGCTCTGCTTTGTGTAGGGACACATGAGCTTTGAATGCCAAAGCCATTCAGAGCAGAGCTAGGGGTTGGGGGGAAGAGACAGATAAGCACAGAACAATGATATCACAATTCATAACAATCTCTAGATGCAGAGAAGGGATCTGGAAGGAATTGCTTTTTTCTCTGATGGGTTCATCTGCTGCACATACAATTGTGTTCAAGAAGCACACATAGCTTCAGGGCTACTGCAGAACTTGGCAGAGCCCCACGCCATTAATTTGCTCATGCTCACAACTGGCAGCTCAGGAGAGCAGCACATGCTGCAGTACAACAGGGTCACTCCCAGGCAGGAGGCTTGGTCCAGCACTGCAACAGCTCTACTCCAATCTCAGAGCAGTTGCCATAAGCCTGGTCATGCTAAATTGCACAGACATACTCATGTCACAGTGAGAGGCCACCTTGGTCCCCCAGCAGCACAAGTATAAATAAGTGAGCTCAGTAAAGCTCTCCACAGTGCACAGAGATTCTCCTCCTCCCCCAGCCCAAGTTTTCTGACTGCTCTGTGCTTGTACCTCCTCACTTGGCCCAGACAGCTGCAGGGAAGTCTGCTGGAGGTAAGCACACAGGAATCCTATTTTTAAAGTTCCTACACTGCAATTTGTTGGAGGGGAGGTGAGCATGAGGAAAGAGTGACCATTTCTCCTGTTTTTATAGTCTATGTCAAACAATGACATGGGCCAGCCTTCAAAACAGGATGCCCAGCTCACCTTGGTGTATGTTTTCATCTAGGAAAAATCAGAGGCTCTGGGTCCTTCATAAAGGTCACACTCCCAAAACCCCTGATGGAGCTTGTACAGAGCAACAGGTATTCTCTAGCACCACGGTGGAAAGAGATAAAAGCTACTGTAAGAAAGTAAAAGAGAAATATTTAGTGGAGGGTTAAAGCAACGTGAGCAAGGGGAGAAATTAGAGAGTCAAACAGCAAAGTAAAATGTTCCTGGGGTAAGAGTGCCCAGGCTGGGAGAAAGTAAAGAAGATATCACAAAACCAGCACTGTGCTGCCAGTAAAAAGAGAACAGGGGAAATGGAGAAACCTGCTAGGTGTTAAGAACAGACCACAATTTTTAGAAAGCATTTGTTGTCCAGTTCTGGAATACAGTTCCCTACACAGCTCACTTCCTCCTGACACCTGGCAAAGCCCTGTCACTGCCTTTGCCTCATTTTCCCTCACTTCTGGTACTCTGTGGAGGGGGAAAAAGAAAGTCAGGCTGGTTTGTGCAAAGGGTGAGTTTTGACCAAGGGTTTCCAGAATTCACTAAGCACAAAAGATGGAGCCCCACCTCTACAGTGCTGCATGTGTCTCCTCACCAGTCTTTCATCTCTCTAGTCAGTTTTAAATTGCCTAGGACAGAGTTTGCCTCTATGTCCAGAACTATCTTTGCTGGATCCTGCACAATCTGGGCAGACAAAGACATTTTAGCACCACAGAGCAGCCATAAGTCACTGCACTGTGTAATTACTTTTAACTCTGTGCAGTCTGACACCAACTCTCCCAGGTCCTGCTGCTGGCAGAAAACACCCTGCTGTTGAACATGCATCTGATTACAGTGCTGCTCAGCCAAATATTCTTCATGGTTTCTACAGATGTGGGTTTTCTTTTAATCCCATAGCTATGAACATTATGAGTCGATGCTCTCTTCACCTCCCACATTTCTCTGCCAATAATCCCAATAAAAATCTATTAGCTCATGCCCTTAACCTCAACAAGTCCTAGTTGTGCTGGTCAACATCTCATCTGGGATAATTTAAGGTTTCAGGAACTGTTGGCCAAGTGTTATCTTTAAAAATACCTCCATCCATGATACAATCAGAGGCTGAGAGGTTTCAAGCAAACAAAACCAGCTGAGTTATCCAGTCTCCATACGGTTTCCATAAACTTCTCATTTGGTTAACTCTGTTAGCAGCTAAGTGCCCCAAACACACACTGAGAGCACAGGCTGGAGCTGCAGGCTTCAGTAGAGCAAAACAGAGATACATTCTTATACAGAGCAATTTAAGAGAGATGAACCAGTTCCCACCATGAGAGACTTGGGTTTGAGAATGCTCATGAGCAACTGCTGGAGTTCCCTCAACAGGGGAACAGACTGATCTCAGGATTGAGTTTGTGGCCTCTTGCTTCCAGGTCACTGCAAACGACCTAGTGCTCTGCAGACTGAGCTGAGAAGTCTTGGTGCAGCGCCGAGTATGATCTCATCTTTCACCTATGCATTGATTCAAGACACAACAAATTCATCAGGTCAGAAAGCAGGGATCATATTTGGCCCTTATCCTCATTTTCCACAGTCACTGTGTGAATGCAGGAAGACAGCTTCAAACAAGACATGGATTGTGCTATATACTGATGGTTTCTGAAAGCTACTCTGGAATTATGATGCCAGACACCACAATAAATCACTCAGCTAGACAAGCCTTCAGCACACAAAGAGAGAGGAAGGAGTCTTCTTCCTCATCCCCACCAACACCAGGTCACAGTGTTTGGGAGTGAGGTAACCCTTGAAAGGGTTCCTCCCATTGGCGATGTGTGAAGGGTTTGTGTCTCCATAGGCAGCAGACACTGAGTGCTGGAAAGCTGCTGAAAACACCCTTAGACCTTGGGATTTTTCCAGGCATGAATGCCTTGCTCCAGAGCCCTGAGGAAGCTGAAAAGCAGTCGGGATGCCAGGTCAGCTATACAGCTAGTGTAGCCTCAGGTAACAGAGGTAACTTCTAAGTCAATGACAAGAAGGGACCAGGTGGTGGTCTTCTCTGGAGGAAAAAGTGGAACAGCAAATCAAGAGCTGGAAAGGAGGACAGCATTACTATTGCTTCCCTACATAGATTCCCCATTCACCCCCTTCAATGCCATTTGCTCCTCTCTGGACACTTAACCCTCAAACTTCTGTTCCTCATGGCCTTAACACCCACCATATCTGAATTAAGCAACCATGAACCACAGCCAGCCAAGCTTTCTGCTTAGCTCTCAGTGACACAAGAGGTGGAAATCTCAGAACTTGGTGTCCTCAGAACAGAGGACACCAGCATAACAGTACAAAAGCCATGCAGGACTAACAACATCCACTCACTGCCCTGCACCTGCCCCAAATGCTCAGCAGCATTCCTCACAGGGTGCACAGCCTTAGCAAACTGCTCCCCTTTTCCAAAAAGCAAATTGTGCAGATGCTCAAAACAGGAGCAAGCCCACCATTCAGGCACTAGTCTTCCACGTATAAAATGAATTCATACATTTATTTTATACTCAAAAGGGTCAGGACAGCCTCCAAAATGACCAGGCAGCTCCTGGATAGATTGCATACTAGAAAAGATGAATTCTACTGTCACTGGTGGTATTAGCTGTGAGCTCTGCTATCTGGTTCCCTACATGGTTTTGCAGGCATGCCAGATGAGAATAGGATCATTGGTTCTTCTAGCTAAAAGCCTCTCAGTACACTCCACAAAAAGACCAGACACTCAGGGTCTAATCTGCTTCTCTTCATTCCTTCTGCTTGAACTCTGTAGAGGAAATATCTTCCCAAGCTGCATCCACAGAAGCAATGCTTTAGCCACTGCTCCAATACAGCTTCCAACAACAGTGGTTATTTAAGCTGCATGACCATGCCTGCTAAGTACCTCAAAACATAGGTAAGGAGAGAAACAGACGTGATCTCAATGCATATTTAAACCCAGCAAGACATGTATAGACACTCTTTACAGGTGAGTTTGTCTTCTATATTTTGTCCCCTCCACTGCTCAAGGTTGGTTATCTATTCACATATTTGCTGTCACAATCCCAGCACACAATGCCACCAGCAGTTCCCCTCTAACAAAAGTAATTCCTTCTGCATTCTACAAATGTAAGAGCTCCTCATGCCCCATTGATTACCTTCACAATCAGCAGATTTGAAAATCCAAGCTGTTTCGCAAGAAAATGCCTGCCAGTGAGGAGTCAGGGGGGAAAAACAACAAAGAAATCCAAACAGCTTACTGAGAGTGACAGTGTCATTGATCCTGAAGCTGCAGAGCACCCTGTCCACGTTCCGGGCATGGCGAAATCCGTTCCCTCTCACCACAACCTGAAAGGACTCTGTAGTAAGAGAGACACAGGGTTATTGATGCATGGAGGGGCAAAGCAGGGTCACTTCAGACAAGGCACATGTGTCAAGTTGTCATCTCCTGAACTAAAAAACGTGCATTAAGTTTAAAAATTGTTAAGAAAACAAACTTTCACTCTCTCTCCACCCAATTTCATCTTGAGTTTTTAGAAGCAGGGAACAGTGCACAACAGTAGCATTTTAACTAGCCTGCAGTGAAAGCATTAAGCTTCAGAGACATCAAACTCCCCCTGCCCCGAGCTGCCATTTTAAATGGCTGAAAGTTTTGGCCCAAGAAAACCAAAGCTATCTTTCCATGGAGAGAAAACAACTTTTTAGTGGCAGCTAACTTGGAGAAGTGTGCTGCTTCCCTAGGTAACTGCAAAACTGTATCATCTGCTGTGAGTTTTGTCATGTTCTATACTACTAGCCTGAACAATGACCATGAGCCTCTTACTGGACCCATTTCTGTACAAAGACAGGGCATTTCAGTAAATTATCAGCTTTCTAGTCTCTGGACAAAAGGCTACAATCTTCATCTGTGGGTACTTCCCCAAATCTTCATCTTTCCTATTCTTCCAGATCAAATCTACAAGGTCACTGCAGCACAAGCAGCATCAGGGACAGTTGCCTCCATCCGAGCACTGAACAGAGCGGTGCTTTCTGAACAAGCAGGGCTGAGCGATGCCATCAGACCCTCACAAGTCTTTCAGACCACCCTCTACCATCCCTTTTTATTCCAAATACTTGAACCTAGTACTGGGAAAGGTTTACAATCTTCCTGTAGCCACCAGCATTTCTGCTGCCTCACAAGGAAAGGCCCGTTTTCAGCCTTTCCGATTTTGAGCAGGGCCACAGTCCCAGCAGAGTTCTGGCAGCAGGCACAGGAACTCAAACTCTGCAGCTCCCCACGGGGAAGGAAGCAGCCCCCACAATTCCTCTTACTATCTAGGAGAGGCACTCAGATCATCCCCACTGATGTTTCGCTGGTGAATGGGGTTTGAACACAACAAGTCTCACTGCCCAAGATGACACAGGAGCAATTGCAGGTGCATCAGAAACACCACCCTGCTGTTAAAACTCCCAGGAGCAACAAAGAACCTAGTTTTAGCAGATTCAAAGGTTTTGCCTTGTGCTTTACAGTCCCTATCTTCTTTCATCTCCCTGGAGGACTCTCACAACTGTACTTGTCAAGAAAAGCAGATTTGCTCTGGAATCTGGGCCCTCTTCCAGGTCCCGCTCGTTTACAGCCAAGTTGCAAATCATCCCACCACATCTAGCCAGGGAAGCTGCCTCACAGGCCCATTATGTGTTGTCCAAGAGCATTTGGGAAGAACGGGGGAGAAGAGCTCTGTTCTGAAGCGTGGGGGCTGGTGAATATTTAAGGGCAATCACAGAAGTCTCAACTGCTGGGGAATGAGAGTTCAAGTACAGTCAGGGAACAGCATGTCAGTGATGTCACATTAACCACGGGGATCCTGTCTCTGCTTGAGATGACTTGAACAGATACAGTTTGCACCCTGCATGTCTGTACTGATGCAACCCCCAACAATCAGGAAACCACCATCTCAGAACGATGTGTTGCTGCTGAAATTTATTACTCAAGTGTCTGGGACTCGTCTCCAAGGCAAGAGTTGCTTCAGGTAACAGGAGTCCTCACGTTCTCCCCTTTCAATAAGAATAAGTTTTTTTAAAAACCCAAAACCAATACCAAAAAAAGCAGAAAACTGCCATCACTCTTCAAGGATGTGCACAGAAACAAGAGAACACAAGGCATCAGAGCAGTACCTGCAAAAATCTATTTTAAAAAGACACCAATGCACATAACTTCTATATTCAGTGGCAGCTTCGTTAGCCTCAGAGCCTGAAGTGATGGAACTAGCTGCCGTTTGAGAGCAATGGAGTGTTTTCTCAAAGTCAGAGACAAGGCCTTGAACTGAGCATCCAAACAACTGCTTGGCAGTTCTCAAGGTTAACAGCTCCTCTGGTGAATTACTGGCAAAATTCCACCATGAGCAGTTTATATAAACCCCCTCTGCACTTCCTCTCAGCTGGCTCTGCTGGGTACAGCTGTACATTACCCCCCACACCCCCTTCAGCCCAATGAATGGGAGGGATAAAACATATAAGCAGGTGACAAGCTCATTAAAAGTGGTTATAAGTCATGTTCTGGTTTATGACATTACACAAGCACCACTGTTATCACCTGTATAAGTATGCACCTATATTTAAACAGAAACAAAGTGGATCTGAATGTCCCTACACTCTCATTTCCTCCCCCAAGCATTTATGGAGCATCACTGCCCTGTATCAGAAATTGTCACAGCAACAATCATCTACCATTCTAATGTGGACAAAGCCCTGATTTGGAGTTTTTTCTTTAACAAAGGGATATTTAAACAGCCAGCCAAAATGAGAAATAGAGGACTAAGTGCTGTAATTCATGTCAGTTATGCCATCCTGGGCTCAAACACCACACCTACTGTAGGGGCAGTGCATGGAATGAAGAACCTGGTACTTACTGAGCATTTAGCTGCATTTCTTGCATCTGATAGGGGAATGTGATGACCTATGTATGCTAAGGCATACAGGCAGCTGCTGCAGGATGGATGGTTAAAGCAGCTGCTTCGGAAGTGAAATATACAAGTAATAACTGGCTTTCTTATTTGGACTGCTGGCTTGAGAAAAAGGAAGCTGCAGGACTTGACAGGGACTTGAGGTTTCTCTACAAACCTCATCTCTGTTCCCAACCTCTCTACTTAATGAGTTCCTGCACATTCAGTTTAGACACACATCACAAAGTGTGAAGAATCCAGAGAAAGCAGATGGAAGAAGCTAAGACGGTTCTAAAGCTTTCTCTGAAAACACTGGGTTCTGCTGAAGGCAGAAGCTCTTGCCAAGACTGTGAGGCCACAGCATGTGTAGCACAACCATATTAGAACAAGGGGTAGTACCACTCACACAGGTCAGCTGAATGATGTTTAAACTTAGTCCTCAGTGCCTGTATCAACCCAAAAATGCCCAAGAAATGTTCAAAGACTCTTAGAAGCAGCTAGATCAGCGTGTGTTTGTTTGATTTCTGTGATAGTTTCTTAAGAAACATTTCCCTCAAGAATCCTCTGAGAGGGTGAATTTGCAAAGCTCTAAAGCTTATCCCAAAGCCTCCTTTTCTGATTTGGTTTGTGATTTTGCAGTACTTCAAAGTCCAAGACAGACAAACTGGTTTGACTGAAAAAAACAGTTAGGCAAAACTGTCCCATTCAAGCCTGTTCTGTAAGGGAATCCACTTGACATCATTTTGCAGAAATGGGAAATGTTCAGACTACCATAAGATGAAAAGAAATTCACCAAAAAAGCAGAGATATACTTCCAGGTAATCAGTTCCTTTTGTACTCTCCAGTGATCAGAGACGTATTTTTAGGCAACATGAACAACCAGGAGCTGAATCTGCACTCACCCCCTGCACATATACTGGAAGGCTCTGCTGCCAGAATTTCTATGCAGGATTTCTTCAAAATCTGAAAAGACAAAAAAATGTCACTAAGTCTGTCAGAGGCGTTACTATAGCAACACAGATCTGGAAGCATTAGAGTGCACTTGTTCTCAGGTAAATGCTTAACTCAACACTGCCTTTGCATGCACATCCACGCTGCCATCTCAGCTTCTCACTCTAAATCAACCACACTGCTGGTGTTCTCTTCCACACTGCTGGAGGAAGCCAACAGATGCTGATGCTCTCCAGTATCCCAGCACACACTTGCCTTTGTCTGTGGTACAAGTCATTATGCAGACCATAATCTGTCACTACTAAGGTGTTCTCTGAAGTGTTTAGTGAGGCAATGTCATTGTCCCCTGCTTTCTCAGTCCCACCTCCATCCAAAATTATTCCAGAGCCCAAAATTCCAAATAAAACATCACAACTTCAAGCTAAGCTCTTCACCTTTGCATGGCAACATCCTAAGAATACCTACATAGCCCCTTCTTAAGGCTCAGGATACTGGCTCAAACTTCTTAAGTCTTTAATCTGATCTCTGAGACCGTGAGTGCATTCTCAAGTTGCACTGTGATTTCAGATCACACTGCTTTTCCCTTAAGCCAAACTTAAATTAAGCAGTATGTCCTCCAAGGGTTGGCACTGCCTTCAGCCACCACAGTGTAAACAGCGATTTACACAACTCCTTCAGCATCAGGCTTGGCAGGCTGCTCCCAGGGCACGAGCAGCACGCTAGAGTTGGATCCTGGTTATTCCCACATGGTTCTAAACTTGCTCAAGCTGTTGTTTGCATGCAGCAGCCCTTCCCCTGCTCTGAAGGCCATCTCAAATTCTCCACAGCACCCAGGCAGTGAACTTGTGACAGCGTCTGTAACCCCTGTGATAACAGCAACAGCAACCAAGAGCTGTGGGTGTTCAGCACTGGGCTGAATAGCCCCTGGACAAGGTAATAATCATCAAAATTTAGGTCAACTCCATGAGGCAAGTAAGTGTCAGCCAAGCAGCATGACTCAAATCCAACATGAAAATTATTTTCCCAACTTTAAATTGAAACATCTGTAAGGAAGGAACAGAAACCAATACAATAAGTTGCATATGAAAAAGAGACTCTTTCTTTTTCCTCCCAAATCATGGCCCTCTGCCTCAAATACCCAACTGCAAGAGCTACAGGGAGAGCCAGGAATTATTTTTTTAAAACTTTTAAACAAAAGTTTGAGTTACTCAGAAGCAGGGCAGGTGGAGACTGAAAGAGTACCAAGGGACTGAAGGAACCAGGACCATCTGAGCTGCTGGCAGCCTGGCAAGTGAGGAGAAAGAAGGTTTGCAGGAACAAGGTTACACAGGAACTGTTAAGTGGAAAGAAAGAGAAAGTCAACTGTTGAGAACCAAACTGAAAAGCAGTAGAAGAACTGAGAGACACAATAAGGGAAATACCCCCCAAATTAAAGAGGACTAACAGCAGCCTTCCAAAGCATCCATCTGCAGCTATCCACCCACCCTCCACTTGGCAGCCCTCTACCACACACCCCTTACTCACCCCACCTCTCTGAAGAGACAGACTTTTCTCCCAGAGCAGCTAGTGCCAAGGCTAATAATCACAACTAAGAGCTGATGTTTTCCCAAGTATTTTTCCTCTCCACTGACCAATGCCTTCCTTCAAGCAGAGAATCTTTTCACTTCTTTTTCTTTAAATCCCCCCATGGATTCTGTCCCTCCCCCTCCCTCAGCATCCCCAAAAGCTTTAGCATATATTTCATCTCCTTGCCTTTCAGCAATGACATGGGAGAGGAGTTGGCAGAGGAGTTGAAGAACAAACATATGAAAAATGCAACCAACACTTGTATTTTTACAAGTATCAAGTAAAACATCACACAGTAAATTTGAACTCCATGAAGTATATACAGTCATTTGCAAACATGCATGTTGTAAGCCAGCTCAGAACAGGGAGTGGGGTGGTATAGCAGGTGTCCCAATTAGATGATGCAGAGCTCCTTTCCAAGCCAACCCAAACCTTTTATGTGGCTATAAAAAGCTGGCCTTAATGGCTTTTTACAGTGCCAACTGCAATATTTATTTTGATTTAGAGTAAGTTTTCAATGGTCCAAGCACCCACCCTAGCTTACAAAGAAAATCAGCAACAGAAACTATTGAAAAAGATTTCCCTTCTGCCTCCTCCTCCTCCTCATTAAGATACAGAGAGGCCTCCAACATATTCATTGTAGAAGATTCCATCAAATCTTGGGTTCTCTTATTTCCTGAGGATCACACAGGCTTGTGTGGGCTGTAGGGACACTTCATTCACCTCAGGCTGGCTCCCCAGGAAGGCAAAATAACCCTTGCAAAAGGTGGTGATGCAATCTCCCAGCTGAGTGCCCATAAACTGCTCCAGCAGCACACATGGAAGAACTGACTCCACCACCTCATTTTCACCAGGAGAACTACAACAGTTCTGGTTTACTCAGTAACTCACTACAGGCCTCAAGGCAGCTTGCCTTGGCATCCACGCAGAGAAGCATTTCTCACACTCTTGGTGAGAAAGCATCCCACTGTCTGTAACAGCACACGCTTGGTGACCAAGCTCAGCTTCCCAAACCATCTCCTGCTGTACCCTCTGGGCCTGCAGGCCTGCTCCAGCCTCACACGGGCTCCTGGGAGGACATGCCAAGTTCAGAAATGCAGCAGATCCTTGTGGCTTTGGCAGAGTAACCCCTGCCAGGACAGAACTGGATTTGGTGGTACCCAGGAATAATTGAGCTTTCACCAGGCAATGCATTAAAGGGCAAGAGCCAGGCCAGGCCCCCAGGTCCCTCTTCCCAACAAAGGAAAGAGTCAAACTGTCACCTCATCCATTTGGTGTTCTTGTCCACAAGCATGCAGCTGCATATTCCTCAGCATTGTTTGCCATCAAATTTGGGAATTCTAATTAGCAACCAGGATGATGAAGTTGAACAGAAGGTTACTGCCTAATGAGTGGCAGTGTGAGTGACCTACTGCCTGAGGCCAGGTACCCCTTTATCAGGCTCTGCTGAATTACCAACTAACAAAGGCTGTTGCCAATTACAAGCCAGCAGTTAATTGATGAAGTGTCTCCTGGCCAATAATATCTGTATGTGCTAAATAGAATAAAGATGTCTAAGTCCTTTTTAAAGATGCATTTGGGGGAAGAGGGAAGTAAAAGCATGATCATATACCATTAAAGAAATGATGGTATACAGGTGAGACTGGGGGTTCACATCCTCTGCTTTAGGTGGTGATAGCTAGCTACCCAAGTTGGCCAATTTCTGGCCTAGGTAGAAAGCCTGGCTCAGAAGACAGAGTAACCATGTGAAGCTCCCGCTCTGAATTGCCCTCTGGAGATCCCATCCTTCCTTAGTGGCTAAAGCAGCTTAAAGAGCCCAGCAGCTGGCCCTGGGCAGTGCACATGCATTAGCAGTAAGGGAGACACAAATTGTGTGTAGACTGCAGATTCTGCACATCCTGTGCAAGACTCATCCCATAACTTTCCCTCATCTCCCCCTACATCATCTACTATGCTACACTCAGCCAGCACTGCAGTTTGGGTACCAGAAGCATCAGAGACAATACATTTCCAAGCTAAAGTTTCTTGAGGTGAAGGAGTACTTTGGACTGCCACATCAATTCTAAGAGCTGAGTGATACTGAGGTTAGGTGGACATCTGTGTGGTTGATTCTGTGTGGTGGAGTCACCTTTCCTGGAGGGATTTGAAAGATGGGTAGATGCAGCACTTAGGGACATGGGTTAGTGATAGTTGGACTTGATGATCTGAAAGGTCCCTTCCAACCAAGACAGTTCTGGGATCATTGCAAGAGGATCCAAAAGGAGTACACAGGATATGAAACTTAAAAGGATTCATTACTTACACAATTTGTATAGACAGGAGGTAACCCCACAAACTACTTCATGTCTTACACATCCCAGCTGCTCCATGAGGCCTCCAGCAGCTCACTCTTTTCTAAGGGACTCACGATTCCATATTTATTTGGGGTAAGCTCCACACTAGTGCCATGGTTAACACATGGCAAGGAGCAGGGAGCATTCTTATTCCAAGCAAGTGCTCCATCAGTTGGTTTCTATTGAAGGCTCAAAGCAATGACAGAATCCTGACTTTCCTGTTCCTTCGAGTTCCATTGCCAACAGCACTCCTGTCAAAGCCATACTGAAGAGTAGATGAAGTTGAGTTTCAGGTTTTCCTCAAAGACTTGCTCCATTTGCTTTAAATTGATAGGTTATGAGCTGCAGTATTTTTTCACAGCAATGAGAAATATGTAGTAAATTACTTCAGGCTCTTTCATTTGGTTCCCATCTTAGAGCAATCAGATGTCCGTTTCTCAACCAGATTCTTCCCTCCTACCAAACTCAAAATCCCCATTAAACATGGACAATGTTTTTTCATGATGAGAGAGAAAAAGCAAACACTTGCCTTAATAAAAAGGTCACACTGGAACTCAGGAGAAAAGAGCAAAACCTACAGTGGACTGAATACCTTTAGCTCCCACTTGAATAATGTTTTTAAATCTGACTTCAGCATGGGACTATACCTTCAGCTCAGCTTGAGTAGCTTGGTGGTGCTCAGTGGGAGACAGCCCTCCTCTGAAAGTACTGAGCTGGTCTCCCCACAGCTGCTAACTCAGAACTTGCTGGTTCCCAGAGAAAAGGGCAGGCAGGTGTAGTAAACATGTACAGACCCACCGCCCTGAACATCTTTGCTCAGCAGATGTAGAGGCCCAGCTGAGGCCATCCTCATGCTCTACCACTCCCAGCTCCCACCCTCTTCCTCATTCCAAAGGGATCAGAAAAGATCTGCTCAGGACAAAGGGAGGAGGGAAGAGAGTCAGGCTGCCTCAGCAGGAATACAGGGCAGTTCATACTAGGTCACTGCAGACCAGAACAAACACAGGTCTTCACATCTCTAGAGTGATTTCAAACACTAAATTCCCCTCAGGCTCATCATTTTATCTTTCATCTTTTACATGGATCAGATTAGGTACCTAACCTGTCCCCTCTACACACGTCTGAGCATCCTTGCTATACCAACTCTTACACAGGAATTGAAAGAATATTCTAAATCTTACTGCACTTCCAACATCAAAAAGCTCTCCTGTGAACACAAGTGCTTTGTTTGCTCCAAGACAGAGGTGCTTTGCAAGGATGAGAAAAGAAAGAATGAGGGAGATTATTTTCCAGCTGTAACAGGAGCCTACAGAGTGATTAACGTCCTTGCCATTCCTTTTACACATCTACTTTCTACCCAACCTATTGCAATCACTCCACTTACCATAGAACCATAGCATGTGCTAGTTTGGAAGGGACCTTTAAAGGTCATCTAGTCCAACCCCCTGCAGTGAGCAGGGACATCTTCACTAGATCAGGTCGCTCAGAGCCCCATCAAGCCTGACCTTAAATATCTCCAGGGATGGGGCATCCACCACCTCTCTGGGCAGCCTGTTCCAGAGATCCACCACCCTCAGAGTGAAGAACTTAAATGCAGTGACCAGGTCACACATTCTTACTGTACAATTACACTTGTGACCTTCCAGGGTTGGTCAGTCTTGTACCAGGTCAGCTGAAGCAGATCCTTGAAGGCTGAAGTCTTCCCACTCTCTTAAGTATAACTGGGAAGGGAGTCAGAACTGCTGCTGGAACTCATTAACAACAGCTGCAGAGGGAACACAGGGCTGGGAAACCAACGAGGGGGGTTGCTGCTTTCTTGAATGACATGCAACACCTGATTTTCCCAGTAGCCCCACACTTGGACAGTGCCAGGAAAACCAGTAAGAAAAGGATTGTATTCCATCTCCATGGGAGAACTGAGCCTGCACTGAGGGAACAGTTTTGTTTGGTACCACACTGTCAGAATAGTGTGTAACCACAGTAAACACAGAAATCTGAGCCCTCCCCTGGCAAACCCACCCTCCCCTAGCTTCCAGTTGTGTTGTGCATCTGTGTTTTGTCAACTGCAAAGCCTGTTCCAAAAGGAAAAAAGCACGTGCCCCCTAGAAGGATTTCCCACCCTTCGCTGTAGCCACGGGGAAGCAATCTAGTTAGAACAGTTATGGGATGTGACTGAGCAAAGGAACAGAAAAATGCTGAGAGCTACCTGAAAACAGACTGGGAATGCTTGGGCACAGTTTATAAGGCAAACAGTGCACACACATCCTCTTCCACACTGCCTTTCCTGCTCAGTCAGGGCAGGCATTGGTCCTAGGTGATGAGCTGGGATTAGGCCACTCAGTTTTAGAGCAAAAAGTAGGGATGCTTCATGAGGCATCTTCATTTGCCAGTAAAGGCTATGGAGCCACTTGCACGACCTGCACACAAGCTCTGGGAAAGGAATCAGTCTATGTCTCTCCCTGCCTAGCTGAACTGCCAGCTCTTAACCCAGGTGCTCATGAATGGGCCAGCTCTTACACGCTGCACCCAGTCCTTGATGGGAATTGATCAGGCTGAATTGGCAAACCTAGGTCAGGGGGTATGAGGGGATGGACACACAGACTGGGGAGAAAGAGCCCGTTTGTCAGGAGACTGAATACCAAAAGCCAGGCATACACAGCAGGATCCTTTCCCTATTCAAACAGGTAAGCAGTGCAGCACATCCACCAGGACAGAAAGGATGCTGACCAAGCAGCAATATGGAGATCAAAGAGCACCTTAATCCTTCATAGAGAATGAGTTCAAACACACCTTGGACATTTTACATACTGTCCTCACGTTTCTACGCCATTCAGTTACATCCCATCAAGGAGAAAGACACTGAAAGGTGATGTTTGGGCTCAAAGCTTCCTGTATTGTGGCCTGTGATAAATTCTACTTTGAAGTAGCAACACTAGCACAGAGGTCAGATTTTTTGGACCAAACATTTAAGTGATTTACTTCCAGCCAGCAGGTCCTCATGAACTCAGAAAAACTAAACACAAACTAACACACATGCAAATACATGATTAAAAATACTTACAGAGTCTATGATTCCCTGAAGGGCTTCAAAACCATCGTTCACTGGAAAGACATGATCTTTGCTGTCGGCGATCCTAGCCAGCTGACAGAGTGGTAAAAGTAAATAAAACAGAAATGCAAAGAATGAGATAAGTAAGCCAGCAGGCAGGAAATAAAGACTTCTCAGACTCATCCACTTGCAAGTCAAAAGAAACAAATACTCCAAGTACTCTGCAGGACTGACAGTGTGTTATAGTGTGTCACAGAATCATAGGGGTTGGAAGGGACCACCAGAGCCCATGGGGTCCAAAGCAGGGTCCCTAGGACAGGGCACACAGGGCGGTGTCCAGACGGGGCTGGAATCTCTCCAGAGAAGGAGACTCCACACCCCCTGGGCAGCCTGGCCCAGGGCTCCCTCACCCTCACTGGGGAAAAGTTCTTCCCCAGGTTGGTGGGGAACTCCCTGTGCTCCAACTTGAGCCCATCACCCCTTGTCCTGTCCCCACAGACACTGAGAAGGGGCTGCCCATGTCCCCCTGCATCCCATCCTTCAGATATTGATAACCATTAATCAGGTCCCCCCTGAGTCTTCTCCAGGCTGAACAGCCCCAGCTCCCTCAGCCTTTCCTCACAGGGGAGATGCTCCAGGCCCTTCATCCTCTCCCTGTCCCTCCTCTGGACTCTCTCCAGGAGATCCCTGGCTGTTTGATCCCAGGGAGCCCAGCACTGGACACAACACTCCAGGTGGAGCCTGACCAGGGCAGAGCAGAGGGGGAGGATCCCCTCCTGGGACCTGCTGCCCACACTCCTCCTGATGCCCCCAGGATCCCCTTGTCTCTCAAGCATTGAAAAGTTTCTCTCTTTAGCCTAACTGATTTTAGAAAGTTCTGTATGGGGAATCAGAAAAGGCTACCTGTAACTTTGAACACAATGCAGAACGTGACTTTCACTGGTGCCCAGACCTTAATGATCATTATTGCAACAACTGGCTCCCTCATGACTGTAAATCACCCAGCACAGTAACCCCCCAAACAAAATAGGCCACAGCATCAACATTACAGGCCACTAATGCAGCAACTTTAGCACATACATCATTTAAAGCAGAGAACTGATCAAAGTGATTCAGTATTTTCATATATAGAGTATCCTAATACAAATCATACATCATCCAGAGATATAGGCCTGATTTACCTTTCCTGCCAGGACAGAGATTTGATTATTTGTCCTAGGTTATTAGAGAGCCAGTAAGAAGAAAGCAGGGAGCTACCAGGAGATATTTTTCCAAATGGAGAAAAGAAGAAAGAAGAGCATTTGGAAGCCTACAGGCCAAGGGAGGGAGCCTTTCATAACATGGTGGTAAGATAAAGGGGAAGGAGGACATCACCTGTAAAGAGCTACATGCAGGTTCACTTGTCAATAAGCATGCCAAGGGTTAAGGCAAAATATAAGCCCCATTCAGAAGTAACGAGCTCTCCATGCATCTGCTGGAGCAGAATCAAGTTTTACTGCTTCAAGGCCAACATTTGTTACAGTAATTTTCTCCCATGGTAGAGGTTACATCAGCCCAGCAGGCCTCTCTGGCCATTCCTCCAGCTTGGGGAATCTAAGGCAGCAGCCTCACCACACATTCCTCCCCAAACCCCACCAGCTCCACCTTTCCAGCTCATGTCACTCAGAACTCCCACTTTTTGAGCAAAACACTGAACTGCCAACCTCCAGGTTTGCATCCAGAGAAACAGCCCAGGCAGCTTCCCCCTGGTTCCTCCAAGAAGGGTAGTAAAGCTGCTTACTGCTTGTTGGCCAAGATACAGCAGCTTCCCTAAGGCAGGGTGTTCACAGTTTCCTCAGCTCATTCCCCATAGCTCTCCTCCTACTGCATTCTGGGACTTCAGACAGTTACCTAATTCCAGTTAATTTCTTCAGCATCCAAATGACTTCAAGGAGCAGCTGTCTGAGGTCTGCTGCTTCAGATCCAGTCTCTTTGCCATTTCTACTCCCTCCTTGCTTTTTCCTCTGACTTACTCTGGGTTACACTGCTCTCTGGTTTTGATTGTTCAAAACCAAGTTTGTTTTGACTCCTTCTAGAATCAGCATTTGAAGCTTTCTTAGAAAGCTGAAAACCTGGAAAACTCTGTTCAGTTAATATTTCAGCAGTACTCTTAGGGGTTGGGCAAGTTTGTCCTCTCATATTAGAAAAATAGAATGTCAGCTGTTACCCTTGGTGTGGAGGTGAATTCATGGCCATGCTAACGGTCATATGATAAATTCAGAAAGCAGACTATGAAAATACTGTAAAATGTTAATGTCACTAATGAAGCTGTTTGCTTTTTACAGCATTGTTTTCCCATGAAAGAAAGGCTGGACTGAAACTGAAGTGTTACATGGTAATACCTCAATTTTACTGAGGAGGGGGATCCCCCATCACCACAACCTCCTTCTGCCTATGGCTTAAGCCAGGCTGATTTGCTGTTCTTCATGTGTCTCTTCCTCTACTTTTCTCCACTATTAGCAAGTCTTTGTGGCACACAGAGGGACAGATCTCCACATGCAGAAATTTCAACCCAACACCCACACCAAGACACTTCAGGCAGCCACTTCAGAGTGTCAGGCAGCAGAAGGAGAGGAAGACCACTGGAGAAGGCTTGAAGAAGTGATTCAGGAGAGTGTACCTGTGTTCAGCATGCACCTTCGCCCAGTAAATACAAGAGTGCCTCATTTACCTGGGTCTCATTGAAGTCCTTCACACCAACACAGTACACTGTTGCTCCCAGGTCACGCGACCGATTAGCCTGGAACAAGGAGAGGTGGGTGACACAGATGTTACATGATGGGGTGCAGGTTGCTGAAAGGTCTTAATCATACACCTAGTCTTTCTCCATAGAACGAGCAATGTGTAGGGGGGACTTGTCAAAAGAGACCTCGGAAAGCTTTCCTCCCTGATCTCACAGAAACAGTCTTTCTCTGGTGCTAGAGCAGCTATCTGTTTACTAAAGCAAAACCTAAGGTATTTGGTAGGGGTTTTTTGCAGTTTGGGGATTTTTTTAAAGCTAATTAGCTCACCTCCTTAGCTATTCCAACTTCCTAGGATTTCTCTGTCCAGCAGATACAAAACATGAAATCTATTTTCATTTCATAATTTAGGACACATCTTAGCATAGTAACCTAACATGTTTTGGTTTTTTCTATTGCAGAGATGTGCCTGGACTCATGATATCCAATAGGTGAAGACACATTTCATTCCATCTGCTACATAACAGTATCCCCCCTGCTATTTACACAGCATCTCAACATAATAAAGGGAGAGGCTTGATTTTCCCAGGCTAGTTCATTGATATGCAGGTGAAGTTGCATTTGCTATTCAAAAAGAATCTGTTGCAAATGCTCTTGTCTTCATTAAGTATAAATTTAGTCACTTGTATTTCCTTAGAACAGGAACACCTGATTGAAAGCCCATCCCAGAAAGGATGGTAGCAAGCCAGAAATATACCAGAAGACTGTAGTAGTTCAAACTGCAAAAAAAGCAAAGTACTTTACAAGGAAAGCATCATTCCAGTTTTACACTGAGAAACTTAACCCCAAGCAACTGAAGAAACTCAGTGTTAAGAGCTGAATTCAGGATCTCCCATTTATTAGCTCACTAACTGCTCCTCCCCATACAAAACGTAACACTCTGGACCTCTCAACTTGTCCAGTGACCTCTAAAAACAAGTTTTTCTTGCAGATTTATGAAGAAAAGGAGATTAGCAGTAAGGAGGGGAACTCTAGATTCATGACATTTGTTTGTGCTGTAGCAACATGGGGTTTGTTCTACAAAATGACTTTTTGTTGTTATTGGACTTAGAGCTGCACTTTGGACAGACAGAGAGGGAAAATTCTGTCCCTAGCAAATGAAATAATACTAATCTTCCAAGTTTAGTTCATCTCAATTTGTTTGACAAGTAAGAATAGTTCTGTCTCTTCAGAGATGGCTATCAGAAGGCCATCAGCAGGAACATCATACAGCAAAGGTTTCAACTGCTCAACCTACTGTTTTTCTAGCATTTTGCGTAATATGCAAGTTTAATGAGGGTGCTGAGAACATACACTTAAACCTTGGAAACATTTGTGGGGACTGTGGATTTGATCATCTGAAATGGTTTCTGATCCAACAGAAGGTTATAGGAACAGTCATCATCTTTCTATGGTCTTTACATTTTTTGAAAGAAGCAAAGTCAAAGTGAGAAGATTTGGGTATTTCCCAGCACAATCCAGTGAATACTGAAGCTTTTCAGCTGTGGAGTATTCCTTCCTCTGGGTTTTGAGAGAGATTTTGGAGTTTGTTCTTTGGTGTAGGGTTTGGATTTATTTAAACTGGAAACTTAAACCCCCTCCCTTTCTCAAGGACAGCCTGATGAGTCAGGAGCACTGCTTCTGTTCATGGTTATCCTTAAGATTCACGTCTATAGAACTAAGTGAAGACTTCTCACTAGGGAAAATGGGGTTTTGCTATCTTTTGCCTTCACAGCAGCAAGCCCAGACATTTCACCGTCTCCCTAACTAAAAATGTGTAGAGACACTTACCTCCCTCTCAGAGTAGAAAAATAGGTCTTCATGAAGCTCTCCATCTGTCAGCGCAATGATGACACTTGCAGTTCTGTAACCTAAATACAAAAACTTCTTTAGTCCCTTGTTTGAGTTGTACTTGTTAAAATAGCTTAGAAAACATCCTGCTAAGTGACCTGTTAGCATACCTAAACAGCCAGAAACAGTGGACATCATGTCCTTTTCTGTCTCCAGCCGACCAGTTTTCAGAAGCCATGAATTTCTGCACACTTCTTCCATTCAAGCACCTGCCTTCAATACCGGTTTTATATCCCACTCCTCTGACATGCCAGTGATTTCTCATTAACAGCCCCTCGTAGCAGGCGGTTAGGCTGCAGGCATCAGAATCACAAGGTTGGAAAAGACCTTTAAGATCATCAAGTCCAACCAATCCCATCCTAAGCTAAACCACATCCCTGAGCACCTCATCTCCCCTTTTTTAAACACATCCAGGGAAGGGGACTCAGCCCCTCCCTGGGCAGCCTGTGCCACAGCCCCACAACTCTGCCAGGGAAGAACTTTGCCCTCCCAGCTGAGCTGACCCTGCCCTGGCCCAGCTTGAGCCCATTGCCCCTTGTCCCAGCTCCTGTCCCCTGGCTGAAGAGACCAGCGCCCACCTCTCTGCACCCTCCTGCCAGGGCAGGGGAGGTGGGGAGAAGGTCTCCCCTCAGCCTCCTCTTCTCCAGGCTCAACACCCCCAGCTCCCTCAGCTGCTCCTCAGAGGATTTGCCCTCCAGCCCCAGAAAAATGAATGCAAAGTTTTCCCTGGGTATTTCCTGATTTTATTAATGCTGTCAATTCAAGAAATCCAGAGATTTCTTTTTTTCAGTTTGTGATAAAAAGCTCAATTGGGGTTAAGCAGGTACAGTGGGAAAATGGCCTAAAATCTTCAGCCTTCCTATGGAACATGTTTCAGCACCCCAGTTAAATGTTGGAGTCTTCGCCTTCTACTGATTATCACTTGTTTACTGATTTACAAGTTTGTATTAATATTCAGAAGTGGCCAAACAGATTTAATTCATATCTCTGCTACAGATCTGAAGGAGCTCTGCAGGTACCAACACTGTTAGGGAAAGATAAAGGCTGGATGCATCAAGGCATGTAAATTATCAACCTTTAAATTTATTCGGCCTTTCAAGGCATTTTCCTGCCATTATGAGCAGCTCTGCCTTTAACAAGCTGTTGCTGAAGAGACAAAAATCCAAACAAGCAGCTTCAATTACTGCAGCAGAGATCTGATACCTGATTTGCTTGGTGCCACTTAGAAATCCTCAATTTTAAACAACAGGGTAGTGATGCAATGAGAACGCCAAGTGCTTGACAAATGAAAAACATCACTTAGGGTCATTCACATTGCAGCTGGCTAACTCAAGCACCTAAGCTCTTTTTGAAGGAAATAGAGACAAGTGAACATGCCTTGTACAAACTTAAGAGCCCAAATAACCTCCAGAGATGCCTTTCTCCCTCTACTGACTACTGCAGCAGCCTTAGGACCTACTGCAGGTCGTGTAAACACTCCTCTCAGTGGGGCAAGAACACACACACGCACAGAGAATAGAGACAAAACACACAGACCAACATTCAGACTTGAGGACCCAGTTGGCCACTGCTTCAGTGAAACTCAGCTCAGTGATTATTTCATTTTATTCACAACTGACCCTGCAATAAACAGTTTGGAGTGGCTTTGTGCTCAAACATCTGCTGGCTTGTCTTTTGGTTTCCAAGAAACAATGCTTATATTTCTTCTTCAGGCCTGAAGTGCAGAAAGCTTTTACACGAATTACAAGGAAAGAAGGGACAAACATCTTTGCAACTGTCTCTGTTTACTACTGGATTTAATCATTGCTTATTCAAAAATCCTTTTACCTAGCAGCATCTCCACATACTCATGTTTCAGAAGGAAGAAGAAATGGTTTCCTGAGTCCTCAAGTGAAAAGAATATGATACAGTACCAGACAGTTTTGGTACGAGCAGGCACCTTGAGTCTGCCTGAAACACATTCATTCCAGGTCTGGATTCTTAAAGCTCCACCTGTTCTTTTTCCTTTGGAGGAGCCACTACCCTGAATAGCATTGCATTGCGAAGTGGAGCCATCCCCAAATTTCCCACCTGCATTTTAAATCTATTAAACTTGCCAGTCAAAAAGAAAAAGAAAAAACATTCAGGGGGATGTTCTCACCATGAACATTTTCATAGTAAATCTGCTCACTTGCCTGAAATTAAATCAGAAGGTTATTAGCAATAAATGAATAATAATAATTTGTCAACAGCTACACATGCACCAGAAAGAGAAGATGGCAGTGAGGGTGTCTGTAGCCTGAACACAGCCTCTGCTTTCAGAGGCTAGCTACTTCCCAGAACATGTTTCTTACTGTGGTTTTGATTGCTTTACTTTCAGGTCTTGAGTAAAGCCTAGCTTGGTCAAAGCAAACCTAAGGCCACTGGCCACCAGTAACATAGTCCTCCCACTGTTCTGTTAATCACACTCACCAACCCGCTCGAGAAACATGCTGCATACATTGATTAATATTCCCCAACACCTCTAGATCAACTTTCTGAATGCAGAGAGATATTCTTATCCTTCTGTCTCCCACTTGATCTACAGGCAAGCATGTTCTGCAAGGAGAAGGGCAGATGCTTCAGTGTGTGCATCAGTTCAAAACTGAACACCAGGCCATCCACAGTGTGTTTGACTTATTAATCTAATTTCTGCTCTGAATTTAAATTCAGCTCTTTAGACTTCTCCTGCAGTTTCTGAAGTCATCAGACTCTGAGATTTGGCTTCAGACTCCTAATTAAGAGCCAGCAGCTCTGTCAAGTCACCTGCATTTTCAGTAGGCAGACAACCCTCCAAAATGCATATGTAATACAGAAGTGGGAAAGAGGTGAAGTTTAGAGAAACTCCTGAGCTTGTAAAATACACAGAAGGTGAGTGCAGGCAGTAACTTCTGCATAGCTCTATCCATCAGTGGTAACGCGCTGGAGTCACGGCCTCAGCCCCCACCCAATTCTAACAAGCCCATTATAGCACCCATCCAGGACTCTAGGCAGCTTTTCACCCTTCATGGTTCCACATGGGATTGAAATGATAAAGCCTTCTGCCTTGTCCTAAACTGAAGGCAAAAAGATAAATAGTATCATGTACAGGCCTCCTGCTCCAGCTCCAACACCCACTGCACACACTTCAGTGTGCCTCTTGCATCAAAGGGCAACAGTCCCACTTACCTAACAGGGAATCATTAACCTGATGCTCCCAAGGAGCCCCGAGACACAGTTTAGAGGCACTACAGCATGCATCTCCTTACCCTTTCAAATCCTTCATGCATGTACGTGTCACCTCCTGGAAGGACTTTCTGCAGCTCTTCTAGACCCTGGCGTATCTGTTCCCTGAAAGGAATGCAGATGCACTGTTAGATCCAACACCAAACTTAGCAGGAGCTGATATCCAGGTAAAGACACATGCATGCCAGATCCAGATGCACTGAGGCAGGAAAAAGGAGTTCACCCAATGTTTACATAGGCTAAGGTAATGGTATAGGCTAAGGTAATGTCTGGGTAGAGACCTTTCTAAGGCTCTGGAAAGTAGAGCAGATACTCTCCCACAGCAGCACCTCCTAGGTCAAAACCATACATAAGTAAGTATTCCCTGTGTAACCCAGCGAAACCTCTGATGCAGAAGCAGAGCAGCTGATGTTCACCTGGCTCACTTTCCTCATTTAGGTTTCCTGACTTGACTGTACAGATGTCCTCAACCAACAACAAAAAAAGGAGACACTCTCAAACCACCCTGACAACTGCAGTTTATTTGGACATTCTACTTTCAGTTCCAGTTCAGGCTGAGTTGAGGATTAAAGCCTTTCTCAATAGCTCATTATGATTCAGGGTCTCTATTTTAATTAATTTTGGGGGTTATTTTTTTTAGACATTCCAGGCACAGTGACAGACCAACTGCAGCCTAAGTGGGGTGGGCACCCATTTGTTGTTTCACTGAGTTGCAGGTATCAAACTCAAGAAGCCAAGTCCAGGCCAGAAGTCTTTAGTACCAAGATAAACCCCTGTCCTGCATGGGGTGTATCCCCAAGCAAGCCACAGAGTCTTAACAGGAACTGGATGAAGTCACTGCATGCAGGGTCACGCTGACATTGTAAGAGCCAATGCCAGAAGCCCGTTCTGAACCTACATATTTTAACTACTTCAGAAAATCCAGTTTGTGTGATCATCCCATTCTGTACCTCACATTTGTGAGGCTAATTGTAGTAGTGACATTATCCAGTCTACAGAGCAGTGGCTCCCACAGGGAGAAAACACTGCCTGCTTTTGCAGTAAGTAGAATTATCAAGCATTCAAGAACTCTTTCTGTATCTCCCAGACCAGTTGGACACAGAGCTGTATATCAGGGATGGGCTAGGGGCAGGTATTTCCCCCATTCACCTACCCATGCACATACCAAGCTGAGGCTGAACACAAGAATCAAGAACATTTCCAGTGACCAGAACTATTCTTCAAATGTAAATGCTGAAATTTCAATAAGAGACAGAAACATTCTTTAAAATATGTCATCAAAATATCCCATTAGATACAGGGAGCTTTTCCAAAAGGAATGCTAAACACCTTCAGTCTTCACAGAGGCTTGGGCAAGGTAGAAATGGTTTTGCCACTCAGAAAGGCCAGTGTGAAAGGACTAGCATGAAACCCACACCTTGTCTGCCTCTCCTCCAATAAAAACCAGCAACTCCCCACTTGGCTGGCCTTTAGACTAATACTATATCAATATCCTGCTCCCAGTCAGCATTTCTAGGACAGCTGGATAAATACGACACGCGTTCCCACATGGGAAACACAAGTCTCATAGCTGACAACCTTAAACAGGCTGGAGATCTTCAGAGTGGAGTGTTCTCACAGGGTGGGAGGCAGACAGGGGCAGGGAACAGGTTTTCCTCTGGTACCAAGCTAGATATAGTTAATTCCCTTTATACTTATTGCTGCAGTAAGTGGCAGGGGATGCTTGTGCTGCCTGGGTTTAAAGCACGATGGCTCTTTAGGAGAGCGGCCAGTTTCCTCCTCATTCCTCTGCAGTGGCTGTGCTGGTATGCAATTCCATAGACAGCCAATATGTAAAACACATGCTGACTTAGACAGGCTTCACATGTGTTACTATTTTTTTTTCCTTGCTCCACGTGGCAATGAAGCTAACAGAGGAAGCAGGAGCAATTAAAGGGCCTCATCCAGCTCTCCTTGGAGTCACAGTAAATGAAAAGAATCCATCCCATTGCTTTTTACTGGGATTAACTGGGAGATGTACAAGGAGATGACAGGGATGTGTTTCAGAAATGTGGCAATCAAACTGTCATTGCCAAAAAATTATACACCTTTGCAGTCCATCCTAAACACTGTTTGCCTATAACATACCTTCAGACCTCCAAAGAAATAAGGTTCACCTCTACCTTCAGAGTATGGGTGTCATCTACAGCTTTCGAGTTTGTTTTTATGGGAAGGGAGTTTCACTTCTTTGTTTGCAGAAGAAACTCCCCTGAAGGTGTTTGAAAGGCTCTTCTGGTCTAACAAAAGCCTGAAAATCTGCAGAAGGCAGACTCCCTCAGTAAAAGTAGCTTGAATTAAAACCCTGATTGTTGAGAGAAAGAGAATGTGAAGTTAAAATTAAGGTGGTAACTTGTGCCTTGAGAGGCATTGATGCATTCTAGAAGGATGAAAGTCATAGGTGAAAATGGACAGGTGATTCAAACAATTAAATTGAGAATCACAAAGGTGCCACAACACTTCTCACAGCAGACTGGAAATGATTGAGCAAGGAAACGGAAGGAAATCACACCATGACCTCAAAATCTTATGTGCACCTTTAAACTTCTTACCTGTCTTCTGTTAACCTCATTAGAATTGTCCCTCTAGTTGAAAACACGATGAAGGACATCCTCAGCTGAGGGCTGGAGGAGAGAAAAAAATGTAAATTGTTTTGATGGTCCAGACCAGAGCTTACTGTATGCATAACACCAAGGAGACAGAGCACTCTGATTGCTCTCTAGATCATAACTGAACAGCAGGAAAAGCTGGTCCTGAGCAGCAGCAAAAGGTGGTTTGTCCTGGGCCTTCCTAGTCAAAGCAAACTGGAAGGAATCCTTCTAAAAAGATGTAAATAGCAGTTGCACCATGACTTTAGGATTGATAAAGCAAGAAAGGCTTAAGTGCATCTTGGTATTGCCATAGAGACTGTGCAATTATGTTTATCATAACCCATTCCACCCACTGGCCTGGGGGATTTTTCATCCAGTCTCAGTGCCTTCAGTTCCTGAAAGCCACAGCCTCAGGCCTTGGTCCTGCTGACCCAAACTTCTGCTCCTCATGCTGCAGGCAGCCACCTCAGAAACAAGAGGATTCCTGCCCCACAAACATCACAATTTGATCCATGGAAGTCAGGGAGGGAGAAAGAGAACAATCAGCTTATCTACCCCTATTCCCTGGCAGAAGTTTGAGGAAAAGCAGTCAGTGGGATGATGTGAGAACAGCATTAGGAGCTCCCTCTCCTCCAGCAGACTGGCACCAGCACGTGCTACTTGTCTGCAACTGAGAGCACATCTCCTGGCACACACACCTTCCCGTTCAGTGTCTGCAAGCAGCTCCTCTTACCTGATGAACTTGCGAGCCAGATGTTCCACAAAATGATAGATTTCATTCCAGTGGTGCAGGACACTTCCTGATCTAGGGAAGAAGTTATTGCAGGAGATCTTAGTTTAATTGTTGCTGTGATGCTTTTCCCAGCCCAATGTCCTGTTGCAGGTTGCCCAGCTAGCAATTGGGTTTTATTTTATTAAACGCTCAGTGTCTGTGTCCTTCCTTTAAGGAAATATTAAGCTGCAAATGACATTTCCTCCTTAACTTTAAAAAGCAAGGATCGTTTACAATCTGTGGGACTGTTTGAGGCTACACTTGGCAGTAACACACAGCAACCACGCTAGACCTTTAGCATGGCCTTAGGCAAATAAACCTTGTGTGAGGGAAGACCAGGCTCTCCACACAGTGTTTTAGATTCAGTCCACCAGCTTCACTTGTGGAACCATTTTGTAAGGCTTTTAGCTTAAGGGTGATGATACAGAGCTGGGAGGAGTGGCTGACAGGCAGGACACTGCACTGCCACCCAGAGAGACCTGGCCAGGCTGGAGAGCTGGGCAGGGAGAGACCAGATGGGGTTCAACAACAGCAAGGGGAGAGTCTGGCACCTGGGAAGGGATAACTGCTGGAATCAGGACAGGCTGGGGGTGACCTGTGGAGAGGAGCTCTGTGGAGAAGGACCTGGGGGTGCTGGTGGGTGACAGGGTGGCCATGAGCCAGCAGTGTGTCCTGGGGCTGAGAGAGACAAGGGGATCCTGGGGGCATCAGGAGGAGTGTGGGCAGCAGGTCCCAGGAGGGGATCCTCCCCTCTGCTCTGCCCTGCTCAGGCCCCAGCTGGAGTGTTGTGTCCAGTGCTGGGCTCCCTGGGATCAACCAGACAGGGATCTCCTGGAGAGAGTCCAGAGGAGGGACAGGGAGAGGATGAAGGGCCTGGAGCATCTCCCCTGTGAGGAAAGGCTGAGGGAGCTGGGGCTGTTCAGCCTGGAGAGAAGAAGACTCAGGGGGGACCTGATGAATGGTTATCACTCTCTGAAGGATGGGATGCAGGGGGACATGGGCAGCCCCTTTTCAGTAAGGAACAGATTGCAGAGGAGACTTGATCATAAGCAAATGTTAATAGTGCTAGATTACTTCTTGGCTCTCTTTCCTTTCATCTGACCAGGACTTGAAAACATCCCTTTTTCCCCATGCAAACATGTATCATAGAGGACCAAAAGAAACACCAGTGGCCAGGGTCTCAATAAACTGATTGAACCACACAGACAGTGGGAAAACAGATGTCAACAGATGGAGTGAGACATACATCAGGACTTGCTCTGAAACTAGAAACTTAACCCTTGCTGCAAACTGATAGGACAGAGACACACAAAGCTCAACCGTGGGTGCAAATTCCTCTCAGAGGAGACCTTGAATACAACAGGCACTCCAGTGCCACCAGTGGGAAATAGCCCAAATCATTAATGAGAACTGGACTGGAAAATAAGTATTTACCTCACCTTTTATGGCGTGGCATAAAAGAAACACTTGGCCCTATGACAATGGTCACATCAGTCTCCAGAAGACACAGAAAGCCAAGGCTTTCTTGTATTGGACAAAACGAACTAACCCAGTAAATCCAACCTTTTTCCAGTCAATAGAAGGTTTACATAACCAGTGTTAGCTTACAGCATTCACCTCCCCAGCTTTCAGCCATGTTATTCAGAAGCCCCACAGTAGAAGACACTTGTCAAGCCCCTAGTAAGGCAGGCCAAGAACTCCAAACAGAACAAGCATATCAGAAGCCCAACTGCAAGACAATAACACCAAATTTAAAATCGTCATCTCTTCATATTCCCAAAGAGAAACCAGACCATCAGTGAGCCACCACTTTGCTGCTGAATGGTTGGTGCTATAAACCTGCAATTTAAGCAAAGGCTCATCATGAGGATGCCAAATCCTCTCACTGGAGAAGAGCCCAATAAATGGAAATTAAGGCTGAGTAGACCATTATGCCTTTTACAAGAGCATGATACATTCTCTGGTCAACTGTGCTGGCATTTTGTACATCTAATCTAAATCCAGGGGTGAGACACACACTCCACATGGCTCAGTGGTTCCAGACATGGAGAGTCACACTGGCCAAGCCCTGCTCTCCAGCAGGTGCTTCTCCTACCATACATCTTGTCACTGTGAGTAACCCAAAGCTGCAGCAACTCAAACCTGCCAACAGTTTTTCTTGCACTTTTTAGACTCCTTATTTCCATTTCTGTGGTTGCACCTTCTCAGAATACCCATAGTGATTCACAAACTAGAGTAAGAGAGAATCAACCCCCTGAACTCTTACACAAAGACTTCACACCAGTTTTGTGCACTGCAGCTGACAGAAGTCCATAAAGACACCTGATTCAGAGACTGATGCTAATCCAAAATCTTCTTAAATTTCCACACTCTTGGACTAACTTCAAGAAGTCTCATAGCTGTCAGAGATGGCATTGACCCAAGAAGTTTTGCAGCATCTTTTTATTAAGCTCTTTAAAAGTAAAACAAATGAGCCAAAAAGCATCTTTTGTCTTTCCAAATACTTCAGGAGCAATTTTGAAAACACTACATAAAAATGTTAAAGAGGTGATGCAATTCTTTGAGGAAACACTTCTATCTAGTGCCACACGTCACATAAGACAGCTCACCAGAGATAGTCAAACATTTGAGATTACAGGGTCTATAGAGATCCAGTTCAGAGCAGAATAAACCTCTAAACCCAACCCCAGTCCAAGAACATTCTTCTCTTCCTGATTGATGGGGGATATGTAAAAAAAAACCCAAACTAATAAATAACCACAGACTGAATTTACACCAAGAATAAATGCAGAGCGCTTCAGACAGACACTTAATCCTGGACGTAAAGCAACTCCCACCCATCCCTTTTCCCAAGGAAGAGTTAACCTTGGGTTCACCACTGGCTGAAAAAACATACACAGGTCTTGATGGGCAAGGATTTCTCCTACTGCCTTGGCTCACCACAATGGCATTCCTACAGCAGATTAAGGAGTGAATTACATTCCATCAGGCAACAAGCAAAATGAAAGAGGACTGCACAGATTTCTCCATGCCACCTTGTTAGCATCCCTCAGCTCTCATGCTATGAAAACTAGGGAAACTATACCTCCACACACAGGCAACCTCCTGCCATCCAAACAAAATGCATACACTGCTTTGGATCCAGGTCTGTCACTGCAGAAGAACAATCCAGGAATCACTGACCAGGTCAACAAACATCAGAAAGCATTTTGAATCTCTACCTGCAGATGCCAAATTTTACTATTATCTACTAAGGGCTTGTATTTGTTCAGATGAGAGCAGCCAGTATATTTTTCAGCCCTGTGAGGGTCCTGTGGTTAACTCTGCTGTAGGGTTTACATTTCCATGGGGAAAAAATTCACTGCTCCTGGAAGCAGTTCATATAGGTCTCCCTGTCTGGAGATGCAGGGTGTCTGCCTGCTTCCCATTCCACTGTGGCCCCTGTATTCTTCTACATTCTGTGTAAATCTGAATTTAGTCACGCTTAAATCACAGTAACTACAGCTACTAAAGCTAGATGCAAAGGAACTGGAGTTTCACTTCAATACAACTGGCTAAAAATAGATCAGCTGCGTGGCTGGATAACGAAGGGATCACAGGAAACTGCTTGGATTGCTTGCTTCATTTTGCCAAGGATCTCTCAGAGCCAAGTTTTCTTTCACACATGTACAGTTCTTCCATGCTTTCTGCACAAAGGTATAAAATACCTACAGTTTGCACACAACAGGGAAAGGCATAGGAAATAGCACCTTTGATATACAAAGGATACAGCAAGAGATTACTGGGAAGATTTACTCATTGTTATTCCTTCCTCCCTACCTGTAAATACATTAATCTGGGAGCTGCCTCTATGTAATGTTCCAGCTGTGCATGTGTGGGGTGTTTACATCCTACAGCACTAGATACCAGTCAGGCAGTGGGTCATGGCTCTCCCTAATTAGTCACATGGATGGTATTTTTAGAATAACTGGACAACATCAGCAACAGGAAATGCTTGATGTTTATCAACATCTCACTGCTTCCACGTTCATCCCCCTTAATGAAGGCCCTCTATCTTATCTCCCATCCCAGCTGTAAACTCCTTGGCACCACCTTCTCCTGTAGGTTTTGCTACTATCCAGCCTACCGTGCCTCGATTCATCAAACCCTTGAGCACCACAGTAACACCAAAGGACATGCCATCTCAGAGCAGCTCACTCAGCAGTTCCCCCAAGGTAAGTGGGCCTTACCTTCCACAACACTGGGCTTATCTTGCTGTGATCTCCAACTCGAGATGCTCAGCACCCTGTACCAGCAGATCCTGCACATAATTTGAGTTGTGTCACTTTCCACCTATCTTTTCCCCCAAGCACAAGAGAAATAGATTCACCTGACCTTAATTCCTATGAATACAGTACCTTCAGCAGCTCAGAATATCAAGTCCAGTGCTCGCATGTGTAAAGCTATTTTTATCCTTTTGAGTTTGCTGCGTGTCAGGCAATGATTCTCAAAAGAGCTGGCACATCTTCATCTCCCCCAAGACTGGAGCACTGCTCCAACAACAGCGTGACAACTTCAGTTTTACTTGGCAAGGAGCTTGCCCAACTCGAACCACAGTTCTCTAGGGTGCCTTTGCATCACTCCTGGAACAGAACTCCATAACTCTGCTAGCCTGAAGTCCCACAGTCACAGCATGAGAAGCCTCCTCTGGTGCTACCTAAGGACTCTGAAAGTGATGAAAGGCACCCAAGTGCTTGCACAGAGATTAAGGCTGCTGTTGTGCTAAGAGCACCTGGTATCACTCAAGCTTTTGTTCTGTCTGTAGCACACACATGAAGGCTGCATAGCATAACAGCATTATTTCTGAATGGGTGAATACTGGGGTTTCTTCTCCTTCATGACCATGAGAAATGGGACATTTGCTTCAGGTCTCTGAGCATGCCATCTGCAGGGAGTCATGTCTCCAGCTGTCTAGAGACAGTCAGAGGAAACCTAGTTCCCCTTACCAGCCCACACAGCGAGCTTGCAGGTGTCTCCTAAGGAGAACGGTGCAGGGATCCAGAGCATCACCTCATGAGAAAAGCCTGTAACACAGGCCCTCTCCCCAGACGGTCGCAGGTTCACTTTGAGGGGCTTCTTGTGGCCAGGAATGTGCTTCCACAGTCAGTGCTGTGACAAGGACTGCATCTAACCCAGCAGCTGGAATATGCTCTAGGAGCAGCACACATACAGGGTGATAAATGGCCTTCAGACACAAAATCCAACCAGGCACGGAGGCAACAGGGTCAGTAGAGGACTCTGGCACTGGTGACTTCCAGGGCTGTGTTTACTGTTTTTATGATACTCCTTTGATCCCAGAAAGTAGATTGCTTAATATTTTAATGGCTTTCTTCCACCACTGAAATTAACATTCCATGTTTCAAAATCTAAATCTCCTCTGCTTGTGTCCTTTGTCACTTTCAGTAGCTTTTAACCGTTTTTAGAGCTATTTCCAAGCAAAGCAGCAAGCCCCAAATCTCTTACTATCATTTCAAATTTCTCCTGACAGCCTCTCTAAGGCATCACCTGCCTCCAGGTGCTTCCAAAAAGGTTTCAGCAGCATTTCTGAAAGACTTCTCTCAACAATTAGAAGACAGGAACTTCAAGCTAATTAAGACTCAATGTGTTTTAGAACTTCAACTCAGCATCAGAAGAAAGAAAGTTTTCAAGATAAAGGATGAGGGATAACGTACTCCATCACAGTAAATCACTCATCAGCCTCCTGAAAAGCTAAACAATCAGGTCTACAACACCTCGTACACACTGGTTACTTAAGTACTGTAATGCTCCTCCAAATTCCTCTGGAGACCAAGGACATTTTTACATCAGACCCTGTTCTTTTCTGCACCAGAAAAATCCCAGAAATAGGAATCCTGCAGCTGTCACAGCCACATTTCTTTATTGGGTACCCTGATACATACACTGAGATAAGCCCATCTACTTTAAAGTTTGTGCCAAGCTTACTATTTCCACCCAAATTCATAATCCCTTGAGCAAGACCAGAAAATCATACCACTGTAGTAACAGGACAGCACAGAACTTGAAATAAGTAGCTACCGTGCTTGCCTTGGCTCTGAGGTGTAAGGCGGTTCATCCATTAGGTTTGATAAAACCTTCAAGCCTGCTTCAGCTTTCAGGGAAATGCAGCTTGGAAAAGCTGTCTGCAGCACAAATCCTGCTCCCTGGGGGTATTTTATGCAGCAAGAGAAGTATTGCAACTAATAAGTGAGCAGCCAAAGCAACAAAACGCAGCAGAAAGGTAGATCTTTCCACTGAATAAAGTAAAAAAAGAAAAATCAATCTTTCCCCTGGAGCTTTAGGGCAGCTGGCATGGTAAAATAGCCAGTGCCTCAGTCTTACATTTTACCCAGCATTTTGTAACAAAGAATTATGTAATTCCAAGTCGTTAATACTAATGGAATGTGGGAGCTACTGCAAAACACTCGAGAGGATCAGTCAGAGAGCTTCATCTGTGAGCACTTCTGGCAACTTGCAAATACTCTGCTGTCTGAGATTTATGGTGTATCATGTCAGTACCCATGGCTGTGGCACAGATATTCTCCAGTATTTCCAAACCTTTGGTTCAAAAGAGCTATTCTTAATCACAAGAGTCAGGAGAATTATTTTACCTAGTATTTTTTGAACCTTTTTGCTCAATTGCTGTATCGTTTGAACACAAAAGCTTGCAAAGCTCAGCACGTACCTATCTCACAGCTGCTCCATCCCCAACCCTAAGGCCTCTGAAGAGGCAAATTTACCAGTGCCAAGAAGATGACACTATCACAACTGGGGTTGGAAAAGAAATCGAGGTAGGAAATAATCTTCAGTAGAAACAGTTAAACAGGCAAAATATGCATTTGATTAACAGGAAACAAAGAAAATATGACTCAGCGTTGAGAAAATAAAGTTCTCTAAAGCGATCTAGCCATTTTCCATCACAATGGCCAGACACAGACCCTCTCAAAGGGACCCAGGACCCTCTCAAAGGGACCCAGGACCTCTCAAGGGACCCAGGACCCTCGCAGAGGTGGGTGTTTACCTGCAAGCTGCTGCTCTAGAGAGGTCCGAGCTAAGGACCAAGCGGTACAGCAGCAGAGCTCCAGGCAGGCAAGCATCTCCTCTGCGGTTATCAGCTCCAGAATTAACGCCTGCAGCATCAAGTCCCCAACCCTGCTTTGTGGGGCTGTGCCCCGACCCTCACACTTCGTAGGGCGATCAGAGGTGACCAGGGTGCTGCCCTTCCCCCAGCTGCCCTTTTAAGAAACCACGGGGTCAAATGCACAATAGAATTTCTCCATCAGCCCCAGCAAAGTTGGTAACGATTTGATTTGCAGAGCACAAAGGGACTGTATATTAGACCTACCAAAGCAGTTACCACAATAAAACCCAGGGCAGCAAGGAGCTTCGCAGGTCCCCAGGGACACTGTGACTGCTACAACACCAAAAACCAGAGAAAAACCCCTCGGTACCAGCATATGCCATCCCAGTTCATGGCTACAGAAAGATTTATTTGAAAAAGAACAGAGCAGAACTTACTTGTCCAGAATGAAATACAAATCAAATCCCCCGTAACAGGCAGGACCACCGTTCTCTCGCTTCCCACCTTGTCCATCACAGGCTAGCATCAAAGCTGCTAGAAAGAGACATTTGAAGCCAAATCTCAAGATGCTTTGCTTTGCAATGGCCATTATATCCAGAGAGGAGGAGAAAAAGAAACCTCTTCTTCCCAGGCTCCTTTATTTCACAGGTTTCTCAACAAAAGCCATCCAACGACCTTGAAACGTGTCGCCCGTATATTTTATCCCTTAAAACTCCACTTGAAGAGTTGTCCTCAGGAATTGCAAGCCTTTTCCCCCTTGTTTCCCCTTGCACTTCTGTTTCTCGGTTTCGGATTTCAAGATGCACAATACTGTATTTCACTTTTTTTTTTTTTAAAGGGACTTGACCCTCAGTCTCTCTCGCAGCTCCCTGAAAGCAGCACCACTGTTTGGAGAGAGAAGGAGCAGCCTCCTAACACAGGATTCAGAAAATACAGGGAGGGATTGAGGTTTCTCCCCTTCTTCCTCCCCACCCCCCAAATATTATTGTTCTTATTAAGGATGGTAAGTTTTTCTTTCCCACTAGAAAAAAAAAAAAAAAAAAAGAAGCTCGGAGAATGCCACCTCGTGGAGAAAATTCGAGCTGTCCTAGAAGCATAAAATCACAGGGGTTGGAAGGGACCTGGAGAGATCATTGGGTCCAACCCCCTGCCAAAGCAGCTCCCAGCTCATATTGCACAGGTCGATGTCCAGACGGGGCTGGAATCTCTCCAGAGAAGGAGACTCCACACCCCCTGGGCAGCCTGGCCCAGGGCTCCCTCACCCTCACTGGGGAAAAGTTCTTCCTCTGCTCCAACTTGAGGCCATTGCCCCATGTCCTGTCCCCACAGACACTGAGAAGGGGCTGCCCATGTCCCCCTGCATCCCATCCTTCAGAGAGTGATAACCATTAATCAGGTCCCCCCTTAGTCTTCTTCTCTCCAGGCTGAACAGCCCCAGCTCCCTCAGCCTTTCCTCACAGGGGAGATGCTCCAGGCCCTTCATCCTCTCCCTGTCCCTCCTCTGGACTCTCTCCAGGAGATCCCTGTCTGTTTGATCCCAGGGAGCCCAGCACTGGACACAACACTCCAGGTGGGGCCTGAGCAGGGCAGAGCAGAGGGGAGGATCCCCTCCTGTGTCCTGCTGCCCACACTCCTCCTGATGCCCCCAGGATCCCCTTGTCTCTCTCAGCCCCAGGACACACTGCTGGCTCATGGCCACCCTGTCACCCACCAGCACCCCCAGGTCCTTCTCCACAGAGCTCCTCTCCAGCAGGTCACCCCCAGCCTGTACTGTCTCTGATTTTAAGCACATCATTTATACACCAGGCATGTTAAACACACACCAAAGCAGCTTTAGATATGAGCACAGCAGCAGTTTGTTGCAGAATGCTGGGCAGAGATATCTTTGCATCCCACGTAGGCAACACCTGAGTTTAAAGGCATGTAGAAACCTGGGGGCATTTCTCAGAAGTTAAAGTACCAGGCTATCCCAGGCTTCATCTCTTCTATTTTCTCAGTCTTAAGAACTATCAAGCAACGTTTGTGCCCGAGAAACAAGCTTTCTGCTCCTACCACCTTTAACAAACCCATTTCAGCCCCTAGAGCTTAAATTCTCCCTCTTCTAAGAAAACTGCCTAGGAAAATAAAGCTTCAGGTATGCTTGTACCTTTTAGCTCCTTCCACAAACAGCACCACATGCTCTAAAACCTGAGCAGGACAGACAGGTCAACAGCAAGAACATTCCCCACTCAGAACAGCCCCCATACCAAAAATCTGAACTAGAGGGCCCAGAAGGAGGGGCTCCAGCATTCCCTCTCAAATCCCCCCAGGCTGTTGCGACCCACCTGTTCTCCCAGAGCTAACTGCTAAGCAGGTGTTGCACCAAGCATAGGGGACCAGGTCAGGTTTTGGCAAGGAGGGGGTAAGTGCACTTGAGTCAGGCTTTCAAGCTGTTCCTCATTGCTGAAAAAAGAAGATTTGCCTTAAAAATAATTCTTTGCCAAAGTGTTTGGTCTGAGGAAAGACCAGGAAAAGCAGCAGCAGGATAGGTTTCAAGGGAAAACAGCAAAGAGCATAACAGGCTCTTGACAGAAGTGGAAACACCTGGGTTACAAATTAGCCAGGCACTTTGCTGCATTGATAATTAATACTTTGGGAGTGTTCTCCCCCCACACCTGGCTATGCCCAGCAGGTACACCAGCTCCATCAGGTCTAATGAAGATCGATACACACATGAGCAAACAGAACCTCCTTGGTCCTGCTGTCAAATCCTGGTCAGACCTGATGGAAGTGGAAATCCCTTGGGAGTCAAAGCTTCTCTAGGGCTAGACAGGAGCAGAACCAGATGTTTTGTAGATGCTAATTTTGGGCATCCACACCCAGAGTCAGGAGAGATGGGAGTGCTGCTGTGACTGTTGACCTCTTTGAAAGGAGAGTAGTAACATAGCTCATTGCTGCACAGACAGACAATCTGTCAGGGCATCAGGCTTTCTACAACCAACAGAAAGAAGGTCCAATGTCACAGACAAGAGCCTTTTGCTAAGGTAGCTGTGATGCTGCCCAAGCTGAGGGTTAGCAGCTGCACCAGCTCTGGGCAGGCAGAGTGTGAGGGCAGGTGCTCCTGTTTGGGTAGTTGTGAAGAAGAAGAGCTGCCAGCTGCAGGTTTGTGAGTGATCCAGTTCCTTAAACCCAGTGAGATGAGGCTGTTAGGAAATGCTGAGGTGTTGTAGCTCCTGTGGTTGCTGTGGGTGTGGGAGGTAGGCAAGTAGGGTCTGGGGAATTGAAAGCAGTGGTGCTGTGAGGAGTGTTTGTAGGTGCAAAGCTTGAGTTGCACAAGTTAGAAGGTTGTTTGTAGAGAGTTCAGTGACTTATCTGAATGTTGTGCTGCCCTAAGGAAGGAGGTAAGACTAGTCCATGGCTTCTTCTTTGAATTTTGAAATAAAATAAATTGAATGGAGGATGTAAAAACATGAAGGATAGAGGAAAGGCTGCTTCTCTGGAGACAAATATGCTAGTTTTGAGTGGTTTTGGAAAAGTAGCTAGGGTCAGCTTCTGGTCTGAGGCACAGCTAGGTCTCTTACCACAACCCTGAAGTATCTTATTCTCACTAGCTTATGGTCTGTATCTGCTCAAAGGTTAAGAGCAGACTGACAATCTCTTTCACTTGTTTTTCACTGGCTCTCATGTGAACAAACAGGTTCTATTGGGGGGTGGGGAAAAGCAGCTGTTTATCAGGAAAATAATTTTGGCCTGAAGCTAGCAGAGGGAAAGGAAGGGGAATGGAAGAGATCAGATTCTCTGTGTAGCTGGATTCAGGCTGACAGAAGGTCCAGGAAAACTTGGGAAAGAGCCAAGGAATGAGGCATCAGATGAAGCTCACTAGAACTCTGAGATGGAGGGAGCTGCTGATAAACACTGTGCTGTATGCTGCAACCCTGACCACCTTCTGGGCTACTACTCTTCCTCTGCTTATCTTAAGCATGTCTCTTTCTGTTATGATCTGGTTATAGCAGTATCAAGGCTCAGAGAAAAGCAGCTCCCTAATGGGAAGATGCTGTGAGACACAGGAGAGAGAGTGGGAATTTCTCTCTGTCCCTCACTAAGAGATGATGAAGACTATAGGTTTTGTGTTAAAGACCAAACTGGTCTTGGAGAGACTGGTTGTATTGTATTGTTTGCATGAAAGGTAAGAAATAAGGTGTTTCAATTGCCTGAAGAAGTTCAAGGGGTAAATAAAATTTACATATGCAAATGATGAAGGACGTGGCAGCATCAGGTTTTCTTGTTCTATCATCTACTCCCTTATGTGCATCTGTTATGTGACTTTTTCTGAAGCTCACAGCTTGGAAGGTGGTTCTTTCTGTCTGTGGTATCTGGTGCTGCACCACATGGTACAGGACAGGTGGGCTGTACCACATGATGAGCTGAAATCACAGCTCAGCAGCCTTGGGGACTGGGGAGCAGGTGTTCTTTATTGCAGGGCTGGGTGCACAGGGGGTCACTCCTACAAACATGTGCACTGTAAATGGTCACACAGCTCTTCTACAAGATATATACACATATTCATAAGGCTTCCAAGGAATAGTTAATTTTTCCATTATGAGAGCTCATTATCACCCACCTACCCACCCCGACAATCTCTTTTTGGGCTTCAAAGACACTGTTTACTTCATTTACTCCTCTTCATTACAGGTCCTTTCAAGGGGTGAGCTTTAGCTTTTGTCTTGCTAACAAAGTGACAGAGCTGGATCTGCAGACTTGAGACACCTCCTGTTCTTCTTTGCCCCTTCCTCTTTATCACTCCTTTCTCAAAGATGAGTTGTTTCTCCTGAGATATTACAATGCACTAATATGCTAACATTGTGGTCCTTTAGGTAGAAATTTGCACATCCTTTACATGGTTTGTTGCTGACCAATTAGTAGTTATCATTTTCCCTGCTTCACAGCACTGTGTGGGTTTTGTGAGCACCAGCTTTAGTGTCTTTGAGGGTGGTTGTCTTTGACTTGCAAGTGTCTGACTAGTATGATGGATAATGGCTTTTTGTCAAGATCTTAAAGTCATGTTCCCCAGTTCCTGTGGCACTTCAGGAAGCTATTACACTGGGCTGCATGGATAATTGAGATCATAGAATCATAGAATGATCTGGGTTAGAAGGGACCCCAAGGATCACAGAGCTCCAACCCCCTGCCACAGGCAGGGACACCAACCTCCAGGCCTGGAGCTACACAAGGTTGCCCAGGGCCACAGCCAACCTGGCCTTCAACACCCCCAGGGATGGAGCACCCACCCCCTCTCTGGGCAGCCCCTTCCAGCCCCTCACCACTCTCTCTGCAAAGAACTTCCCCCCAATCTCTCCTCTAACCCTTCCCTCCTCCAGCTTCACTCCATCGCCCTTGTCCTGCCAGGCTCTGCCCTTGAACAAGCTGATTCCCCTCCTGTTCCTCTGCTCCCTTCAGGGACTGGCAGGCTGCAATGAGGTCCCCCCACAGCCTTCTCTTCTCCAGGCTGACCCAGCCCAGCTCCCTCAGCCTCTCTCCAGAGGGGAGCTGCTCCAGCCCTCTGAGCATCTCCATGGCTCCTCTGACCCCTCTCCAACAGTCCCACATCTTCCTTGTGTTGGGCCCCAGCTCTGGACACAGGACTCCAGCTGGGGCCTCCCCAGGGCAGAGCAGAGAGGGACAATCCCCTCCCTGTCCCTGCTGCCACCCCTCTGCTGATGGAGCCCAGGATCCCATTGCCCTTCTGAGCTGCAAGAGCCACTGCTGGCTCATGTTAAGTTTCTCCTCTACCAGAACCCCCAGGTCCTTCCCAGCAGGGCTGCTCTCCAGGAGCTCTTCTCCCAGACTGTGTGTGTGTATATACATATATGGGAACCCTCCAGCCCAAGTACAAGAGCTAATGTAATGAATCAGCTGCACTGACCAATATATCATCACAAATACATTGTTGGACAATGTAATGTATTCCTGGACAGGAACTATTTCCCTGTCTGCAGTGTAGGCATGTCCTTAAATCCACGGGTCCCTTTTCAGATGGTGTGTTTCAGCACAGCTCCACCAGCCTGAGCTGCGCTGCCTTTGGTGGTGTAGGACTCCACACCTCTCCGGGTATGAGTTGTGCTCCTTTACATTTCAGTTGTACCACGTACAACTCCAGGCTGTCACCCAGTGGCCAGAAGGCTTCTTATTCTTCCCTGGATCGCTCTGATTTTTCTCAGGATGGAGAACTCCCATGACTCTTGTTTTATCTGATTGTGCCCTGCTCTGATTTCCCTCTGCTGCCTGGTGTAAGGCTGTGTGTGCTGCGTTACCTAGCAATCAGAGCTCCTTTCACAAGCATTTTTGAACAAAGAGCTCTTTAACAACAATCTGCTAACTCTGTGTGTAAGTAACTTCTGCCTGGAGAGGAGGAGCAGGTTAAGCATCCAGATGAAAATATAGAGCTTGCAATGTATTGAAGAAAACAGGAGACAGTATGGTGCAGGGAATAATTCTGCTGTGATCTAAGAATGTCATGTGCTTCCTTTCCAAGCTCTGGTTTTTAACTTCTGCCTAAACCTGCCTGGGAGCTGGGGGTGCTATCAGATGGGCTGTTGACCCATTTGGTCAGTGCTCTAGGAAACAGGGCTGTGTAATGAAGTCGTGCACTTCTCAACAGCCTTCCCTCCTCTATGCAGTGCTGCATTGTGTTTTGCTTTTAGTTTGCCTTTATCCATTTCTAAGCATTTTGCCAGGCTAGAGCATCCTTACAGCTCCTCTGAAAATGTGGGGGTTTTCTCATATTCACTTATAGCTGGATAAAATTCAGCTCAGTGTACTCAAAGGGGCATCTATCATTAGTGGTATCTTTCTAACAGAATTTAGATGCAGATGGTCAGTCTGGTTTCCAAATATCCTGATTTTGGAGCAAATGTTGAGAAAATCATTAGGGGCTTCTGGTTTTCAGCATTTCTGAAAACTAGGTGGCTGAAGTCTAAGGTAGCAATGATTATATAGAAACATCTTTCTAACTTTGAACAATAAATAAGCAAACAGCAGTGAGAAAGTGCTGTTTGTTAAATGAACATTGGGAGCTGCAGACTGGTTCAAACTGGCTTTAAGGCAAAAGCCTGTGTGCCCAGCAGGAGGGAGCAGAGCTGCATGGAATGAGCAATTCAGATTTACCAACTACATTTCACATAATCCTATAAGACTTAAAATTAAATCCTACTGCCTTGTTGGATTTGCAGTGCCTGACTCACCTTTTCAAAGTGCTGTGAACATGGAGAATGTGGTCATTTATCTCAAGGCATTATTTCTTACCTGATGCCTCCTTGAAGACTCTCTTTGTGAGAGATTGATTATACTGACAGGTGCTCCAACCTGGAGTTTGGACTGGGGTGAAAATGGAAAACTTTCCTCTCTTCAGGCTGTGCTGTGATGTCCAGTTATCCTTCTCCTAATGATGTTTACAGACTTACAAGGAGAGGCTGAAGTCCCTGGATTTGTTCAGCCTGGAGAAGGAGGCTGAGGGGAGGAGGCCTCATGGGGTCTGTGGCTTCCTGCGGAGGGGAGTGAAGGGGCAGCACTGATCTCTCTCCTCTCTTTGGGGAGCAGGGACAGAACCCCAGGGAACGGTGTGAAGCTGCCGGGGAGGTTTAGGCTGGGTGTCAGGAAGAGGTTCTGTGCTGAGAGGGGGGTCAGGTGCTGGCACAGGCTCCCCAGGGAAGGGGTCACAGCCCCAAGCTGGGCTGAGGGCAAGAAGCGTCTGGATGATGCGCTCAGTGCCAGCTCTGACTGGGCTGGGCTGTGTGGAGCCAGGAGTTGGACTCTTGTGGGTCCCTCCCAGCTCAGGAGATTCTAGGATTCCTTTGAGTATTAATAGCTTACTATATTTAATACTGCACTTATTAGCACATGCTTTAGATTTTATGGGATGAAATCCAGAAGAGTACATGCAGGGTGCAACTGTGGCTCTTCAAAAACCCAGTTCATTGTAGCTTGGAGCCTGGGAGATGGCTCTCTGTAGACATCCTGCCATGAGCTGCTGCTCTCTGACACTAACTGTTAAGTGAAGTGCTGGAGGATTTGTAGTGAGGCTGTTCTTGCTGTATTGGTTCTTCAGAACACTCATGCCAGCAGTATGAATGTGTATGTATGCTGGGGGGTGCTGGCAGGCACAGGCTCTGAGCTGGGGGAGTGAGTCAGATAAGGGCTCTGCCTGATAACAAGCAATAAAGTTTCTATTGAAGGGTCAGTTTTATTTGAGCTCTTATCTTAACTCTGTTTCTTCAGATTACTTGTACTCCAGTCTTGCAGTAAGCATCACAGGTGTATTTTTGTTGCTGCTGAGAAGATCCCTTGGTATTTCTGGGTTGATAGTTGAAGTTCCCTTTTCTTTCACTCACACATGTTTGGTCACTCATAATAAAACCTTTCTTTCCTATCCCCACTGGAAAGGGAGTTAAATAGAGAAGTGTCAATAAGAAAGCAAAGTAGGACAAGACAGGAGCTGAAAGATTTTAGTAGGGTACTGTATAATGACTAAAAATAAGTTAAAATCTTTCCTAAGCTTTCATTCTTACCTCTTTCTGTCATGTTTATCCTCAGCAAAATGAGAATTGACGGTGTGTGAAAGAATTGAAAACTTGTGTAGTACCAAAAAGGAGGGAGATTAGCAGCAACAAACTACAGTCTCTTAACGGTAGGGTTGATGTTTGCTAATCCAGGTAATTCAGATGCTTTTGCCTGAGAAGTGCCAAAGTGAACTCTATCCTTAAAACTCTGCAGAATAAAGATTCCAGGGATCAGTGAGAGGACAGTAGAAGTGAGGGATGTTTCATGGCTGGTATACTTAAAGACAGTTTGTGGTCACCTGGATAGCCCAGGTTAGAACAGAGAAACTAATCAAGCTTGATTCTGAAGTTCTGAGCAGTAGGGGCCTTGCCTTGCTAAAGCTTTACTGTTTAATGGACCTAATATGGGAATTTTTCTTTTAAATTGTACTTAAATTCCCCTCTAAACATCTCTACTTTTGATAGTTGGCATTGGTTTCTTTTCCTCTCTGAAGTTTTGATTTTGGCTGTGGCAGCATCTTGACCATGTAAGAATTTTGGGGTTCGGCCTTCACTGCAGCAGGAACAGGGAGGGGAAAACGGTTGCTAGGTGACAGCAGTGGAAGCTAAATGTATCCTTCCTGTCCCTGCTTTTTCAAAAGCAATTAAAAGGGTTAACTTTGTAACAGCAAGCTTCAGCTGGGGCAAAGTAGGCAGAGAGGACCTTTGTCTTCAGCCCAAAGCTGACAAACCTTTGTCAAATGCCTCTCTTAACTGGCAGAAGTGTTACTGTAGTACTAGCTTGAGTTGTGCCAGACTTACAGGACTGGAAGGTTGGATATACAGTCTGGGCCTAGCTATCAGGGAAGTGCAAAGCCTCTTTCTGCATGTCTCTGGCAGCATAAATGGAATAAAAGTGTCATCTCCATTTACAGTGCCACTGCAGCTTTAAGGAGGAAAATGAAGCCAGCTCCAAGGCTGAGTTGGAGGTGTTTGGGAGGAGCCAGCTGGGAATCTTGCACTGTCTGATGTGGACCAATGATCATGTTTATATTGCACAAGCATCTTTAAAGGAAAGCTGTATCTACCTCCGTGTTCAATGCAATGGCTCTAGCCAGTCCTTGTTGTGCACTGGAAAAAGTGGAGGACTCTATTTTGGGGTCAGAACAACTCTAAATTCTACTAAGTAGACTCCTCTTCCCCTACAAAACGCAAATTTGCTGTGTCATCTTTTCCTTCTACTGTTTGTGCCACTGGGCCCATGCAATAAAGTTCAATAAGGACAAGTGCAAGGTCCTGCACTTGGGTCAGGACAATCCTTGTTATCAACACAGGCTGGGGACGATGTGCTGGAGAGGAGTCCTGTGGAAAAAGACTCGGGGTACCTGATGGACACAAAGCTGGACATGGCTCAACGATGGGCACTCACAGCCCAGAAGGCCAATGTCAGCCTGGGGTGCATCACAAGCAGTGTGGCCAGCAGATGGAGAGAGGGGATTCTGCCCCTCTGCTCTGCTCTGGGGAGACCCCCTGCAGTGCTGTGTCCAGCTCTGGGCCCTCAGCACAAGAAGGACATGAATCTGTTGGAGCGGGTCTAGAGGAGGCCTTGAGGATGATCTGAGGGCTGGAGCACCTCTCCTGTGAAGACAGGCTGAGAGAGTTGGGGTGGCTCAGCCTGGAGAAGAGAAGGCTGCAGGGAGATCCCAGCGCCCCTTCCAGTCCCTGAAGGAGCTACAGGAAAGCTGGGAAGGACAATTTGTAAGGGCATGGAGCGATAGGACAAGGGGTGATGGTTTAAACTAGAGCAGGGCAGGTTAGATGAGACCTTAGGAAGGAATTTTTCACTCAAAGTGGTGAGACACTGGCACAAATGGCTCAGAGAGGTTGTTGGTGGCCCCATCCCTGGAGATATTCAAGGTCAGAGTGGATGAAGCTCTGAGCAACCTGATCTAGTTAAAGGTGTCTGTGCTCACTGAGGGGAGTGGGACTGGATGGCCTTTAGAGGTCTGTTGCAACCTAATACATTTTATGATTCTATGATTTTTAATGTGAGGCATCTGTCCTTGAGAAAGGAAGGTCTCCATATGCCTTTTTAGTAAATCGTGTATTCTGATCCTTGCTCCCCTCTATGGGTGGGCCCCTGTTAAGAGCAGGCTTTTCAAAGAGCATTTGAAGGGCTCAAAAGGGGTAGAAGAGAGGCAATCAAAATGCTTTTCTGTATATGTTCATAGATGATAAAAGGGTACATTAATGAGAAACCAGCCAGAATTAATACATGCTAAAGGTCTTTATTTGAAAGGTATGGTCACCAATTGATCTGTTTTCAGCATCTGAATCATCAAGAATGAAACTCTCGAAAGAGATGCCAGGGAAGAACAGCGTCGGGGTTGGCCTTGTGCAGCAGCTATCGAGCATCCGTCCGTGGTTCAAGAAAGGTAAGATTTTTAGATCTTGTTGTTGGCACGGCAGTAGTTGAGCCCCAACAGATGCAGGACATCCAGTCTAATGCATGATCCTTGGTTGTAGGATGTGTACTGGGGTCCTTTAAAAACAAGAGGAAAAAATTGCGCTCATATATAATCAAATTGAACCATCTCAAGGTAAAAACATTGCTGTGTCAGAATGCAACATCCTTTGCCTGGTCTGTAAAGTATCCTCCTCATGACAGGGTCTGCGGACAATCCACTTGCAGCAAGGCTCAGAGTACTTTGCTCAACCTTTAGGATTAAGTCCTCTGAGTAAAAACTTAGTTCCTTTATATATAGATTATAAATTTTTTTTCTCCCCACAATACAAGAAATTCTATTGCAAGTGATCAAAGTATGATTGTAGCACCCACAGCAAGTCAGCTGGTTTTTACTCCTCTATAGCAATAGCTGGCATTCTATAGCAGGGAACTTTTTATTGCTCTGAGTGAGCTGCAATAGAAATATTTTACATGTATGTGTGAAGAGTATTTTTTTTAGTCACCAAACAAAACTTATCTTTAACTCAGACATGAATGATCACAAAGTCATGATATGTAATAATCTAGTTTTCCAGTACAGAGGGACATTGCAGTGCACCCTATACTCTTGATATATATTAATGTGTGTTAATGGCTATCCCAGTGATTGTTAACAGGCCCTGTCAGGCTGTGACATTATTGGAGAATCCTATGAAGTGTAGGTCACTAAACTTCTAGGTACTGTGATCATCCCACATCTGAAAAAAAGAACTACAGGGAATGGAACAGGTTGGGTTGGTGTTGTGAATCATAAGCATTTGGTAGGATTCCTCAGTAAACTTACTGGCAGTACCTGAACTGAAGGATGGTTGTAAGGACTGCCCTTTTTTTTACCTTAGCACTACAGATGAGGTAAACCTTCAAAATTCTGGGCCAACACTTAAGCCACTTTAAACTTTACTAAAAGGAGCACTAAGGATTTGGATTTGATCATTTGTGGAGGCTGTGACTCAGCACTGGTCCAATCCTGAGCAGTAGAGATAATGAACCTTTTCTGCAGCTTCTGAGGTTCTAGATTTGTGTCCATTTCTCATTCAAATAGCAGCATTTGTATCTTATTTTCCCAAGGAAAAATAAGTCTGGGTAGTTAGAGAAATTCATTTGATTGCACTCACCGTAAACTTCATAAGCCAAGTAGGTTGTGGCTCCTCTGCACATAGCAAAGACTTCTGATCCGTAAGACTGGAGGTCATGGACGACTCCCCTGATGACAAATGTGATCTCCTTTGCAGGCAGTCCTTGGCCTTTCAGGTTCTAAACATAAAAGAACATCATTCAGCAAGATCAGTGCCTTGATGCATGTAGTGCTATGCATATTCCTATTTCTGGAATGAAGACCCAGTGCTTGGTATTTTACTCAAAACTCTATTTAGTATAATCTCTTAATCTACTGTGTGAAGGCAGGGCCATCAGCAAGCATTGAAGATGGCTCCAGTGGCAGACCTTTCTAAGGCAATCAAGGTGGAGGGAGGCTAAAGGGAACTGGATCTCAGTTAAACAGCTGAAGAGAGAGTGGTGCCAGCAGTATTTTTGCATAGACCTTGTATAAAATTATCTCCTCAGTTACTAACTTCTCACCCTAGAGGTACTAAGATTGTAACTTGGAAGAAGTCTATTCGTACAACCTTCTAAAATGAGAACCAAAGAGGGCAGTAGCAACAGTCAGCAGATAAGTAAGACTAAAACTACTTGCAAGTGGTGCTTATGACCTCTTTGAGGGGGAGCAGTTTATCTGAACTGCTCAAGAGTGCTTTGTTTCAAATGTATTACAAATTTATTTCCCTACATGAGCGCATTGGCATCTGGATTTTCTCTTCTGACCTAGGTTTCCTGCTGGTTTGTATTCACTATCTGGCTACAGCCACAGGACTCCTGTTCTGGCTCATACAGCCAATATGGAGGCCAGGCTGTTGAACACAGAGATGCCCTCATTACACCCTAAAGGAAAAGGGAGTTCTGAACAATAGTGTCTGCAAAGCAGTGTTCTGCAATGAGAAATGCGATTTGGTATCCAAGTGACTCAGAACTATTTTTAAGTATTGCCGTCCAAATATAAGTAATGCTCTTGAAGGTTTCCTAATATAAACTGTTTCTTAGCAACCTTCTAACCTAAACTTCCTCAGATAAAGCATTTCTGGGGACAGAGAGGGAAGGGGGAGGATCATGCACCTACTCTTTTTTTCTTTTTTAAATACTATCCCCATGGCAAATTCCCAACCATGGGACTTTAGAAAAACAGCCCTGCCACTTGTGAACTTCTCATTCTCTCAAGAAAGAAGCAGGACAATTAAACACTTGAACTGCAGGGTAAAGAGACACTTAGCAGGGATGACTGGGATTGATTTAAGCTTTCAAAATTACAGTGGATTACATTTTATCAAAGGGATCCTGAAAGCCCACACCAAAATACTTTCTCCTTGCTGGTAAGCAGTGAATTGATTTAAGCTTCAGGGGGCACAGAGATACACCTTAGTACAAGCAAGCACAAAACCATGGCTAGAGGTGAATGGTTTTGCTCAAACCTGTGCTTATATAACTCTTCCCTTTTTCTTGCCCACCTTGGGCAGAAAAAGCCAGGATTTTTATAAAGACTCAGACTTCATGAGAAGCCCGTGTCTAAAAAAGGTTAGTATGACAAATGCTGAGACCAATTTTAAAGTGTCTGTGCTAATTCTGTGGGCTGAAGTCATGTTAATATGGTGCTTAGTTCTTTTTCAAATGTGTTGAAAACCTGAAATCTTATTTAAACAGTTTTCCTCATTACTAGATCATTTGTTCTTCCTCAACTAGGGCTGCCTAACAGTTTTCTTTTAGCCTGCAAAGAATGTGAGACTAAAGAGTACTGTAAAATCTCTAGACATACGAGTATTAATCAGTCTAAATAATCTTCTAAAACATTATAAAAGTAATCTAAGTAATCTACAACATGGAAGAACCAGGAAATCCCTTCATATATACCCATGAAACAGGGTATTCTAACTTTTCAAAGTTTCAAATTATGCTAATGTAAAAATGTCATTAAAATTGATGCAACTTCATAATTAATGGTGATCTAAATATTTTAAAGTAACTGTTGGTTTAAAAGCTTTTGAAAATGGCAATGCCTCTGTCATCAGTTTAGTCTGCATTACTGTACAGCTTTAAAAAGAAGTAGTTGTTTGTAATCTTACACTTACCACTGAGACTGAAGAAAGAAGGGAATCCAAGGTAGGCATCTCACTTCTGTTCATTGTGGAAACAAAGCAAGTTCCCTCTGACATCACTTTGGTTGCAATGAAGCCCTGTAAAACAACATTATTGACAACTAAGAATTCAGGTTTTCAATAGCAATTGGAATAAAGACTGTATTAAAGTAGTAAATAGTTTTGCTGACATACTTGGACTCAAAATATTAAGAATAAAAAACAGGTCCTGTATTTTGGTCAGCTTATGGGAGCTAGTCTCCTTGTACACTTTCTGAAAGCGTGTGCTCCTTGCCACTCACATTATTGTAGTTCCAGATGGTTTTCCATGATCCCTGGGTGCTCCTCTGCTCGATGATTGCCACACGCCATGACCTGTTGACAGTCACAATTTGGTAGCCTCCAGTAACGGTGATTTGCCTGGTGTTGCTATCCTGAAGCTGGAAATCATTATTCTGGAACTAGAAAACAGAAGAAAAGGACATGTTCAGATTTTCAAGTTAGTCACTCATCTCCCCAGAGCTTAAGAAAATCACTGCTGACCCACCCCAAGTGCCTTTAGTCACCACAGAATTGTCAAGCTGACAAAGAATGGAGGCTGTAGCTTTCTCAAGTAGCCCAAAGAATTCTTTTAAGAGATTCCAGGAGTGATCAGTGTACCTTACACCTGTCACACTGGAGTTTTAAACTTTTGTGTGTGAATGAAGTTTTAGATATTTTTTCTCCAAGGGGTGGGGAAAGAAGCAAAGAAAGCTCAAAAAGAGGGGAATAGAGAAAGACCAGCAATGTATGTATAATTTAGTCACTATACCGTAAGACTGGCAAGGGCTGGAGCCAGCAGGAGTCCAAGAAGGACGGTAGCCACAATCTGAAACAAAGATGGAAAACAGAACTGTAACTGCAGGTCTGGCTGACAAATCTGGTCATGAGAATTTTAGTGCCTTTTTCCTCATCTGTTGTTTAAGTGTACTCCTTGGATACTGTTTTGCTTTCATGCAGGAATTACAATAGTCACCTAAAATGAGTAATCCTTGCTTTACACTAGAATATCATGAACTAGACACACAGTAGGTTGCTCTAAGAACCGAACCTGAAGTTGCTTCTGAGACCTGTACAGTCACCTTCAGGTATTTTTCAAGAATTAGAGGAAGGAATTTTAAATTTCTTAGGCATTACAAGAAAGCAGTTGATCCACTAGTGCATTGCTTCATTTTTGCAAAAGTATTGACGAAAGTGGATGTGGATCAGGCTTTCTGCAGATTGCATGAGGTAGAGTTAAAACTTAGAAAAAAATCTTTCTAATATAGCTATATGAGTTGCTCACCATGGGGTGAAAAAATCTCCTCTGAGAATACCTTCTTGCTATAGAGAGCAATAGACACTTCTGAGAGCTAAAGGCTATAATTTTGAATCAAAGTTTTAGTTTATAAAGAAAAAAGCATTCATACTCACAAGGAATTTCATCTTGACTGCAGAGCTGATGCTAGTGCAGGTAGACTGAGCAATGCGAACAGTCCACTTTATATACGCTTTCAGAATTAGGCGTGGAACAATTAAGTGTTGAAATAAAATTATTCTGTAATTTTTATCCCTGTCTGCATGTCACTGGAAATTATTTCCTGCTGTAAATACTTCATAAATATGGGTATTGTGCTTCTGCAAGTTTTGACCTGCCAGTCTGATAATTATCAGATAAGAACCCATTTGCAGTGAAAGGCTGTTTTATAGTAACTTTCTGGCATATACCCACTGCTTTTGAAAATTTACATCAAACTTAAGACCAGAGATAGTGTAGGGTTTGTAAGTGTAGACATAACAAACAAAAGCCTCTGGAACTTCCAAAATGTAATGCATGTTACCATGGAACCATAGGGCCCACATATTCCAAAATATATGGGCTAAATACAGCATTGCCAGTGAAAATTATTTAATAATAAATTAGGTACTTGAAGCTGAAATATGACGTATATGTGCAAGTCTGTGGATGTTCCTTTATTATTTTAGGTGGCAACAATAAATTTTTTCATCTTGTCTCAGCTTCTCTTCTGTAAATAGCTATTCAAAGACTTGATGTTTCAGGGGGATTTGGAATACTTAGGGTTTGTGTCAAGTTGCTCAGTTTCTTTCTCGGCACATCCTGAGTCTGTGGCAGGATTACTTTTCATCAGGACCCCAGCATGTTATTTAAAACAAAAAAGTTTTTATTATGTAAACTCGCTTCCAACCAGTCCTCCAAGTGTAATGTTAAATTAAATCTGGGTTCAGTTTCACTGAGTCGAGCCTGTAAGTCTAAAGGGACGTTTTTGATGGGAAGCGTTATGCCGAGACGGTGGTTATATTCCTGGTGCTTTACAAGCAGCAGCCCTTGGAGGGATTTGTGTGGAAAAGGCGTGCGCGGGCTCTCAGGGCACATCGCCCTCACCGTCGCCCACTTGTGGCTCTGCTGGGGAGACGGGGGAACCAACACAGAAACCAAGAGAAGCCTGGAGAAAGCGCCACAATGGAGTCTGATCTTAATTAGCTCTTTGCTGAAGGAACAAAAGAGCTTTGTTTTGCGGAGTTGCGGGAGAAGAGCAGACCTGAGGCGGCTGGGAGCGATAGCGCGGCCTCTGAGGCGTGTTGAGGGGGAGAAGAGTAAAAGGTGGGGGAAAAACGGCGGGAAAACCCGGATGAGGCGGCAGCAGGCCTTGGCGCTGTTTTAGCTTTATTAATTTGTAGCTGTTGAAGTATTATTTTCCCCAAAAGACTGGTGTTAGACCTCCTGTCAGTGTCTCAAATCAGAATAGCTATTTTTGTGGGGGGAAAAAACCCAGCCCACTGAAATCCCCCCCAAAAAACAGATCCTTCATAAATCAGTTTGTTTCTGCATCTGGAATATGTCTAAAAATGAGGGCATTCAAATCTGTTTATTAGATCACTCTCAAACTTTTTTCTGTCAGTGCTGTTTTTCAGGCACGTTTTTATCTTTGTATTCTGCTTGCTGTGGGATTAAAAATAAAACAGAGCCATAAGACTTAGGATAAAAATCTTGTGGCCTTGCAATGCTGAAGTGGCATGCTGATGGGTGGGCCTCAGGACTTCAATTACACTTTCCGTGAAGATCTGGTGTTTTCCAAAGGGTTATTGATGTGATTGTTGTAGGCGAAGGAAATTGTGTTTAGTGGCTTAGGCCTCATGCTTGTTGAAAAGGTCTTTTCTTGTAAGGTAAGCAACTCCCAATTTTCTACACTGTTAAGAGTATATATCTCTCTACTTATATGGACGTTTTGAGTCATAGTGTTGAAATCTCTTCAGGTTCACTGGGGTCTTTGCTGTCATGTCTCTACTTAGCAATTTCCTTTTGAGTCTTGTTCTCTTCCTGATCAGTTTAAACCTGAATCAGTTTAAATTTGAATAATGAACATTGTGAAATGTAATGACATCCCAATTAGAGCAAGAAAGTGCCATGATATAATATTGTCATTTAATTCCTAGGGTCTGGGAGAAGCAAATACTTTGTTTCATTGGTTCAGTAGTAGTTCCCTGCCTTCTGTGAAGTTTGAATTGATACTGTAGGACATGTAGTTAATTGAAGCTTTTACTGGAATAAAAAAAAAGTCTGGACATATATTAAGCATCATAATATATATAGTTGTAGTAAAAAGAGAGATCTGTATGCATGAAGTTAAAGTAGTTTTGCAAGAGGTTGGACATTGCTGCAGTTATTTTATGCTCTCTTGCTCAAATTTTGGCCTTAAATGAGATAGCATTGAAGCACTCATACCTTGCTGGAAGCATCTGTGCCCTGGTATTCCCTGCCAAGGGGACTGTGGAGTCTCTGGTTTCATGCCTCTATCTCTGCAAAGCAGCTGATGTCCTTGCACACCGTTCTGTGACAGCTATGGCTACGTGACATTGTGCTGTGCCATAGACCTTGCTCTGGCCAGGCCCCTGCTGCCTCAGGGGACTTTAAATCATTGTCTGTTAGACTCTGGCCCATAGTCTTCAAGAACTCGAAGGCTCCCAGAAAGACATTTCCCAGTGACACGTGATAGGATAAGTGAAGAGGGTTTTATCTCGGAGAAAAATGCAGTGTAAAGTTGGAGAAGGAAAGGAGATTCTTTCCAGGAACCCTAGGCAAGTTGGACAGAAACTTCTATTTAAATACTGCAACCATATGCTTGCTTTTGTTTGGATGTGCTAAAATATTTTTGGGTGCAGTTTTGCTTTGGTTTGTATGTCAGATAACTATCAAAGACCCCCAAAACACTTTTCTGAGCAGAGCAGGCTGCTACATCCTTTACTTGGAGTAACCCTGGACTGTTCCTGAATGGTGAAGTGTCTCTTAGAGTAACTCCTTTCCGACTCCAATGAAAGGGCCCCTGAGCAAGGTGAGAAGGTGAAGTTCTGGCATTTATCAGTTACTGAAGTGATCATTTTAGATAAAGAAACTAATCCCAGATATTTTGCCTTTGTTTGGCTTGGCCTAGCTATAATTTGACTCTTTCAAACTTCAAATTTCAACTGGTATGGATATATGGTTTTTTGCTTTCTGTGTTAAAATATTTATCAAACCTTAAGCAACATCTGTATTCACTTCAAACTGCATCCAATACACTTACTAATTCTGTTATTTGCAGCTTGGTTTTTGGGGTTGGTCAGAGCAATAGTGCCTCTATCACTTCTAATTGGACATATTGCATTGCAATGTTTGTTTTTCAAATAAAACATTTAAAATATTTTTTTTTAAATAAAACATTGCAATACTTAGTAAGTTAATAAGAATTTCAAATAAAAACTCAGATATGTTTATTTTTATAAATCTGGCCTTTAAACCATATGACTGTAAATATAGCTAATACAGTAGGTATAGCACCATTTGCTTATAGTAGTGATGAATGATTTCTTCAGGCAGCATGTGAAATCTCACTAGGAAATTGTACAGAGTGAGGTTTAAACGTCAAGAATGCCGTTTGAGCAACTTGGTTTTGGAATTTCTTCCACTTTTTTAAAGGATTAGTAAAAACACAGTGGAGACTGGTGTAGGTAGAGAAAGTTTACTGAGACATACTAGCCTTCACACAGAGCAGAAGAGGAGACAGATAAGTTGAAAAATGTGATCAAGAGAAGATTATAGAGGGGAAAGATCTTCTTGTGGGTTCTATTAGTTTTCTTCAAAAATATGTCAGGAATAGTTAGTCACAGTAATAGACGGGCAGCTCATTAATCTCAGCTTTTAAGCATTTAACGTCTTGCCTTAGGAAGTTTGATCCTGAAAGAAAAGGAAAAACTGATTAGATTTGGATTGAGAAAATAAGAGAACAATGTAGCTGAAATTCTTCCAACATTATTTTGGATCTGGACCAGGAAATGTGATTTGAGAATTGAGCTGCATCTTTCTGAACTTACACTAAAAGCAACTGTTAGTGCTATTTTTTTAGACAAGTCTAAGCTGCAAATTGGATTTTGAATCTCAAAATCCTGCTGTGGCAAGACAAGTGGTAGCTAGGTACTGGATGTCCATGAAGCTGTCTAAAAAATTCAGACTTGAGTCAACATCTAGACCCCAAAACCTTCCTGGAAATGCCGGGTGTCCAAGTTGTGTTGCAGAGGAGTGACAGACCTACTGCTTTTCCTTACATACACATTCAGTGATGTATAAAAATCATGGAAACCCACAGGATTTCAGTAATTAACTTCTTAAATTAACTTCACTTAAATCTTTTTTATCCTTATATGTAATTTTATTAATCTTTATTTTGGTATATAAAGCACTGTTACTAGTATTCTCACCAGCAGCTGGGTAGGCAAAATAAGAGAGAATTCCTTTACACAGAGCTTGAATGAGTTTTCCATATGGGTGCAAGCTTTGGAGTCTGTGTCTTGAGATAATAAAGCGATTCTCTCTGGGTGGAAATTGGTGAGGACGAGGTCCCTAAGCAGCAAAGAAACAAACCCAGAAAACGGTATTTAGAAAAAAAAAAGGAGTTCAGAATCTGTGCACACACCTTTAGATAGTGGAGAAGGGGTTATTCAAGTGCAGTGCAGCTTTTGAATGACTAGACTGAGTGACTCAGCCCTGCTCAAAAACTTGTCTACAGCTCTTGGAGCCTTTTCTCCTCTGGATGTGTGTCCTGGAGAGAGTCCAGAGGAGGCTACGGAGATGATGAAGGGCCTGGAGCATCTCCCCTATGAGGAAAGGCTGAGTGAGCTGGGGCTGTTCAGCCTAGAGAAAAGAAGACTAAGTATGGGATGCAGGGGGAAATGGCCAGCCCCTTTTCAGTGGTCTTTGGAGACCAGACAAGGGGCAATGGCAGCAAGTTGGAGCACAGGAAGTTCTGCACCAATGTGTGGAAGAACTTTTCCCCAGTGAGGGTGGGGGAGCCCTGGGCCAGGCTGCCCAGGGGGTGTGGAGTCTCCTTCTCTAGAGAGATTCCAGCCCCGTCTGGACACCGCCCTGTGCAATATGAGCTGGGGAGCTGCTTTGGCGGGGGTTGGACCCGATGATCTCTCCAGGTCCCTGTGATTCTGTGAATGAATACTTTTCACAAGCGATTTCATTCACCAACCTACCGTGAGTCCTTGAGGCGATGCAGAAAGCTGTTTATCAAGTAAAACTCTCTTGGCCATTTCAGCGATGATGCAGGTGTTTTTTGAAAGTACCTTGGTTGCGACGTAGCCCTATTAAAATAATCTTTAAAAGCTTTTTGCTGCAAACAATAGACTGTGAATAAGTGGAGTGCTGAAGAGCTGCACCGATTAAAAAAAGAAAAGGCTTTATACTGTACGAATCATAGCAAAGGAAAATATTGTTTTTTCAATTATGTTGTCTGGGTAAATTTATCATGGAGTCTGGCAAGGGACTTCAGTAAAAAGTAAATTGCCTTCTGCAGCAGCGCCACGTGTATGATGCATTATACTGCTGAAGGCAGGCAAAGGAATTCACTGCGGACAGTAACAGTGCAGCATGCAGGAGAGCAGAAAGAATAACATGGTTAAATGAGAACATTTTTAAGCATCTCCCCTAAAATCTTGTTAAGTTTTGCTGAAACCTAGGTGGTTTTGAAAAACTTTCTGGTTACTTTTCATTTTTTTGGGGCCATGGTGGCTGCCACTTACAGTTTTGACATCCCAGACAGTTTTCCAGGCTTTAGAGCCCTCTGTAGACTTCATGCTGACCCCAGTGTCAGGGAAAGAGTGGTGTGAGTTTTCATCAGGGTGCCCCTTAAAATTCTTCTTGTCGCTCTGGTTGTTGGAAAAGATTAAACAAGGTAAGGATTTAGGTAGTATATCACTCAGTAATGTAATAGCTCTAGTAACCAACATTCTGGAAAATTATTGCTCTTGGAGAGGAGGTTGAAGGGAAGATGATTTCTGGCCTTAGAGAGGAGGCTGGGAAGCCATTTGTCCTGTTGTGCCAATCCTTACATTTGGGCATTATCTATCGCAGGTTTTCATGTCTCTGATGAAGCCACATTATAGACGAGCTTTAACATCACAGCCCTATCCTCACACCCTATACAAATGGCTGTTAGACCAGGTGGAAAAGATGGTATTCTTTCATTTAAACACTGAAGAGTTTCCTTTAAATGCTAAACTGGATATTCAGAAAAAAGTTATAGAAAAAGTAAAATCTTTGTTGTTCTTTTCCCAGCAGGAACTTGGAGGTAGAGAGTTATTTTCAGTATTTCACTGTATTTTGTGGTCAGAACTTTCATAGTAATACTTGTTTCCACAAAATTTTCACAGTATTTATGCTAATCTCAAGGCAGACTTTGTTTATTTCCTATCTACTAACTGTCTTTTTCCCTTAATATATCGACTGAAATATTGTCTTTGGTATGTAAAAAAAAATAAAATGCGGTTTCCTGCTAATTATCATAATTTAAATATAGCTTTATTTTCAGAAACATATTTTTCAGAGGCTGTAGCTAAAGGCTGCAATGGCAGCCATGTAGCGTTGTACTTACCTTGTTAGCAAGAGCTGCAGCCAGGAAAACTCCAAGAAAAGTAATCACAGTCTGAAATGAACATTTGAAATTTACACCACTTTAACACTGTGACTATTTATCTTGCATCATTTTCTGTCTTAAAATAATTTTGACTTCCCATTTAACTTTGTATATATGCTCAGCACTTTTTTGACCTGGAGTCTACCTGAAGAGTGTTTAGTATGCAAAAGTTTTTTGTTGAGTTCATATCAGATCATCAATTCATACAAATTATTCTTAAGATCATTTAAACACAGTGGCTTTTAAAATATGTCCAGTCCCATTTCAGTAAACTGCTTGGAAAAAGATGGTACTAAATATTTTGTTAAAAAGAGTGAACCCTGAGTCTTTGATTTCCCACATGGAGCAGCTCCATGAAATATCCATGTGAATGTATTGTGAACAATTGGAATATGGGTGCACAGTACAGCTCTGTACTTGGAAAGCAGCAGAAATAGGACTTGAGCATTGTCATCACAGATCTCATACCTCTGAAATCAAAGCTTATAGCATAAGGGTAGGCACAATCATTTTTCAGAAATATGAAGTGTTATACCCTTTTACTCCTTTATAAAATAATACTCACATGTTTCTTATTGCTGCTCAGATTTCTATAGTGTCAAAACTACTGCTGATTTAATTTTCTTTTTTGAGATTTAATATTGTTATGATGATAAATTTGTAATAATTATTGTGAAAATTTTTTCTCTTGGAGGCAATCCCTCTAATCTTGAGTCAGAAATTTCATCTACTTCAAAGATTAATTTTTATGAGAAAGATCCAAGTGTGACTTAGTAGTTAGCTGTAACATTTTTTAATTTATCTTGCAGCAGTTTCAAGCTGCTGTAAATACCCCTGCTTTGCAGTTATATCCTAGGAATCTTTCATGTCTCATGGTTCTTCTGTGCTTTCATCAAGTAGCTGTGCCATAACTTTATATAACTTGCTGAGACTGACATGCATTTGAGCTGTGAATGAGAAAATATTGCCCTTTCAACGTTTTACATGTGCGTCTTGCCCTTGTAATGGAGCACTTCTCTTCCACGTTTGAGTAGCCATATGGAGTGAAGTCACTGCCAACAGCGAAATTTCACCCATTCAGCCCCGACCCATTCGGCATTTTTACTCTAATCCCTCCATAAATCACTAGTTTGCCTGGTGCCAAGAAAGTCTCAAAATAATATTAAAACTGTCCAACCTTAACAGTTTTATGAGAAAGTAATACATATACTTACAGTGGACTTCATTTTGATGGTAGGCGAGGCACAATCTGCTGGTAATTGATGTGTACTCTTACTTTTTATACCGTAATATCCCAAAGTTAAATCTTAAAATGGGTTTACCTTATTGGCACGTGCCCTGTGTTCACAGAGTCGTGACGGGTTTCCTGGGGAAGTGCTCTGATAAGAGGAGGTTTTGATACCAGTGTGATTGAATTTACTTCATATGTGAAGATAAAAGAAAACTTCTCACAGTAAGTTCAATGCATTTTATAGTAATTTTTAAATAAAATGTAAAAAGAATCACAGAATTGTAGGGGTTGGAAAGGACCTCAAGAGATCATCGGGTCCAACCCCACTGCCAAAGCAGGTTCCCTACCAGTGAATAGATGCCTTAAAACAATCTGTAGTCACACTTTGTGTCTGTGGGGCAAAGGACTTCACCTACTATTTTATCCATAGCTGATACCATCTTTTAAAATAAATGGAGGTGGTAATCTTGCTATGTTAAAAACGTAAAGTTAGTCCCCAGATACCATAGTTTGGTTCTATATCACAGAAATTTTACTGAGTGCTTTTGTTAACCTTTCTGAGCCTGTTCAGTTAGAATCTGCTTTACAGTGCTTCCAGGCCTCTATCATCAGAGCCCCTTCCCAAAAGTAGTACCTGATTATGGGCCAAGGGCTAATTCTAGAAAGGAACCACAAACAGGCAACAACAAAAAATGAGTTAAAGAGGAGAGGTGACAACAGGCATTTTACCAACTGTTATGTAGAAAGTATTGTAGAATGATTTGTGTTGTGTAGAATGGTTTGTGTTGGAAGGGACCTTAAAGCCCATTTCTTTCCAACCCCATGCCATACACAGGGACAGCCCCCACCAGCCCAGGGTGCCCAAAACCCCATCCAACCTGGCCTTGAACCCTGTCAGGGATCCAGGGGCAGCCCCAGCTTCTCTGGGCACCCTGTGCCAGGACCTCCCCATACTCCCCAGGTAGAATTTATTCATAATACGTAATCTTAATCTGTCTTCTTTCAGTTTAAAGTCATTACCTTCTCCTAAGTAAACTTTAATATTTCTCTGAATTTGATAATTACGTACAGAGCCACAGGATAGGAACTTAGTTGCCTTGTTTTCTGCAGGAATTTTGCAAAATATTTAGGTTTTTTAAGTGGGTAGTACAAATGTGCGTTTGTTTTTTTCCCCAGGAATATTGTCTATCTGTGTTTAATAAACTGAGATAAGCAGAGCTCAGAAACAAATTCAAATTGTCTGTTACAGAAGAAGCACTTCTAGAGGTGCACACTTAGCTACTCCAAGTGCTTCTTACTTGACAGCAGTTCTTTCAGGCCCTCTGTATACTAGTTGGTCACTTTACTGTCGTTCAATACAGGTTTACGCATGAAGTTTCCTTTGCATCACCAGAATGGCATGGTGGGGACTCAGTGTCATTGTAAACTGAACTAAATTCTCCACTGTCATTAATTGCTGAGGATCATTGTTGCAGCTGTTATTGGAAAAGCCAGGGAATCTTACTAAGGTTGAGAAAGTGAGCCCAATTCTCATTTACGCCACCTAGGGCCGCACTCTGTCCTCCTGTTCACTGAAGCATTGTTGGGACTACGTGAGTGCAGTCGGAACAGGCTGACAGCTCTGTGAGCAGAGTGCTCTGGTGTTCATCTATTTTGCCCCCGCTTTGCACAAGGTGTAAAATATGGGGAATGAAAGTAATGCGTTGCTAAAGGAATAGATTTATGGTTCTTTGGTTATGCCAAATGGAGACAGGGTATGTCCTTAGCCTCCAAGATCCAAAATACACATGCAAGTCTTATTTTGTATGTCACGAAATCCTCTCATAGTCTCTGGAAATTTAATTATTAGACTAGTTCTCAAGAAAGGCATTGAGAGACCAAACTGTGTAATGCTAATCCCTGTGGTGGTGTTTTTAGCAATGAGTTGGAAAGCAGTTTTGTCCTTTTCTTCCAACAACTATAGCCAATTTGGCCATTACAGTAATGCATCACACTTGGATGCCTGAATCTCCACATCTTCCATCAACTTCTGATTACTGGAGTAGTTTGTATGGCAAACATACACAGCTAGAGCACTTGACATTAAGAACACCTTATGAAACTAATTGCAGTGGTAGAAGCCAGGAAAAAGGGTAGGGAGGAATGCTTTTACTGCATACAACCCCATTCTTTTTCCAGTACAAGCTTGTCTCTGTCCCTTTTTTAAGGCTCAGCTCAAGGCATCCTGTTTCCATACTGAATTCTTGTAGCACTGTGCACTAAGCTCCCGAGGCTGAGAGCCATTCCAGTTTTAACCCTGTTCCCAAATTAGTGTTTCATTTTATGCACATACTTCATCTTCACGTGGTTTTCTAGGTCTTACTGTCTAGCAAGAATAGAATCGCTGAAACTCTTCCTGGATTCATCCTCCAAACATGATTTATTATTTAACTACAGAATGTGATTAATTCTGCTTGACCTGTCCTTGTGCCACACAATTCATTCTACACTGTGTCACCTCATCTTTATCTAGTGTGTGTCATGCCCACCTGAATGCAAATGGAAGCACAGGGAATTTTGTTGATTTTTTGAGGTGTTGCTTCATTCTTTACTTTTCTCCCACTACCTGCTCACTCCCTGATAAAGTAAATATTTACAAAAAGTACCTAGGGGAAAAAAAAACCATGAGTCACCAGGTGAGTTTATCATGATAGTATAATCTCACCTTAACTTGACTGAATCCATCTCCCTTATGTGTTCAAATTCCTCTTTTGTAATTGGACTTGATTTGAAATTGTACAATTATTCTTTTCATTTGATGTTCAAGGTGCTCTCGCTTAAGTAATTTTAAGTGCATGACAGTGCCAAAAAATTGATCAAATTCTTCTGGCAATTTTACATGAATGAAGAGTAATTTTATATCATAATCAAGTTTCATCAGGGTAAATCAGAATGTATTTGAAAATATTTGGCCCTATGAAAATTACAGGGAAATTAAGTTTAATGTCCTATAACAACAAGCCTTGCTGTGTTGTAACAACCTATTGTTCTGAACATTACTCAAATTCAGTTTCCTGCTGGCTTCCCTGACACGACCAGCTGCAGTGGAGCAGTTGAGGAAAATGGGATTTATTTTTTTTAAAATTTTTTTTACTTGGGGAAAAGTTTGAAAGTCTTCACTTGGATGAAAAGTACCCAAAGCAAGACGACTACTTTGATAATGTGGGCATCATTGAAATTTCAGGTTCACTGAGGGGTTTGAGTCATGGCTTCCCTAAGCTAAACCTTGCTCTGCCTGAGGACTGTTGAAAGTGAAAGTCATGAGCGTAGAAAATAGTGGGTTATAGGCCGCCTTATGCAGCACTTCAGTTGCTTAATACAGAAGGGTGCTTTGAGGACACACCATGCAGTCATGGAGTCCTTTCCTCTGGGTGCATGCATGCTAATTTCTGGTGTGTTACTGGGGGAGGTGTGGATTCACTATGGGGAAAACTCTCCAAAAAACAAGGCTTTCCTATTGGAGATATATTTAGGCTTTGCTTGAGACAACTAGGAGTATATTCTTTCCTGCGATAATATTAATTTATCAGATGCTTTTTAGAAATTAATTTTTGCTTCAGCAATATTCAGTCAGTCCAATGGAATCTGAAAATCCTGAGTTTGTGGCTACAGGACATGCTGTAATTCTCTTTCACCAAACTGTTGATTTTCCATGTTGTTCTGCTCATACCTAGGCCTAAGCATATTGATACTTAAGAAAGCAGAAGCTTATACCACTTGGGTGTTTTTCAAAAGAAATAAGTATATGAAGACATAATGACTAATGGAAAGTTAATTCAAGCTTTAGTTTAAAAGCCTTTAAAACTTACTAAAGCTTTTTTGTTTTAGCTTTTGGTGCCTGAACCCTGTTAGATTCCTGCTGTGAAAGGCTTTTATGACTGCTGAAATCAACTCTGAGTATTTCTGACATATCTGTAATCTTAGAAACAAAGAATCTTTTGAGCAGGGGCAGAGTGAGCTTTCAGGAGGAGGGTAACATCAATCTAATATAATCTAATTATTCTAATCTAACTGCTTGTCACAATTTGCTATCTGTTTATATGTATTCTGAGATATTGCTTGGCAGCACAGCTTTGTTACACTTGTGATAAAATTTTCCATGTGGAGTTAGGTGGAATAAAACCAATGTGTGCAATTTCCTTTTTTTGTTTTTCACTGAGGCCTGTTTGCTGAGAGAGATTCCATACAATCTCTTTCGCCTTTTTTCCGATGACTGAGATTGTGTTGGCTGTTACCTTGAGTTCTTGTTTTATTAGATAGGCCTCAATTAGGACTTTCTAGTAGAAAGTATAGTGTGGTTTGTCAGGGTTCTGGCACTGGATGACGTGAAGTCATGGATGAGGAGGAGTCCAGGAGAGGTTGCAGTTGTAGGAGAACACATGATGTTGCCATGAGGAGTCCTCGTTGACATTTTCATAAAACACACAAAACGTTGGGACCTTTAAAGGAGGAATCCCCATCCTGCTCCTTTTGTTTTGTGATCTTGTGTGTACACACACCCTCTGAAGTTTCATGCTGAGGAGGCTGGGGGTTGCCCAGATTGTCTTGTGAAGCACAACTGTTATTCCTAATTATGTCACTGATTTCAATTGGTCACATTATGGTGACCAATCAAAAAATGAGCAACACTTCTTGCTAAGAGTTTATGCATATATTAAGTGGAAGTAATGGCTGAAGAATGGGTCTGTTTAGTAGCTGGCATGTAGGCCACTATGACATAGGTATTTCTTTCCAGGGTTTGTCCACAGATTATCAGGCTGCTAAGGATTACATTTCAGAAGACAAAATGCAGCTCATATAAATGAATATTGAGTTATTCTTGATGCCATTTAATTCTGGATAATATCCTGTTAAATATTAAAACAGTGGAACCAGCAAGAGTGAGAACTCCTCTAAAGTTTAAACCAGTAAATAGTAGCCATTCGTATAGAGTTATTGATTTTATAAAAGCTGACTTACTGCCTGCTTTTAACATATCGGGGTCAGGTTATCTGTGCCAGCCCAAAATTCAGATACGAGGCTTACCACAGTGTGGCATGTAGATATGGACTTGTTCAAGTCATGAAGAAAAGTTCTGTCAAGTGTTTCCCACACCTCCAGCAAGATATAAAAGTTGAAGGTCTCTGGGATTTTCTTGCATTCTTACTTTCTGCAGCCTCTTGTTCTTATCTGAAAGAAAAATGAACGGATTTGTGAGTATATCAATTTCTGTTGAACTTGTATTATAAAAAGCTCCTTATTTTTAAAAACAAAAGGATCAACAAGAAGGTGCCAAGTAGTACAGTGCTGGGACTAATATGATCTGTGTATTGTTTCTTTGGGGTGTTCAGTAGGAAACACCACTTGGTGTGTATTGCACACTGGGGTGTGCAATAATTCCCTTGGAGTCGGTGTAAACATTGATTGAGCAGAGTGTGGAACTTCATTACAATTCAGAAGGGGGATTTAGTAATGATTTAATAATTACAGTTGTAGAGGCAAATCAAGAACAAACAGAGCATCAGGGATGGACTTCTGTAATTGTTTAAGTTGTCATTCTGCTTTTTCAGTTACAGGGAAAAGAGACCCCAATAGCAAGAATTTTACAATGAAGATTTGTAATTGTTTTCAACTAAGACGTGTTAAGTGGGTAATTTTTCAAACTGATGCTACATCTGCTTCCTTCAGTTAATGAATTGTTTGGGGTTTTTTATGGCACTGACTGCTGTTCCTGTTGAGTGAGAGTGCTTATTCCTTTTACAGGCTGTAGTTTTCGTTTTGCTGGGAGTCTTTTGGATTCAGACTTCGGCATTGAACGTAAGTAGACTGATAAGCCTTCTACTTCAGGTACTTATTTAACATGCCTTAGATTTTTAGGCAGGGGAGTGAATATAGTAGGAAGAAAAGCACAGAAGAAACTAACGGATGTTTATTCTGAACCATAGAGATAAATAGTGTTTGGCAAAGGCAGTGGTCATGTAAGTGAGAGGCACTTCTGTGCAGGTGCATAGGTCCCCTTAGCTCAAGCTAGAATTTGGAGACTGTCGCAGTCTCCTGCCAGTCCCTGCATCCATGTAAAATGACTGGGATGTCCCATGCTGTTTTTCCTTAGCCTACAGTTCAGGGCCTGTCCCCTCCTTTCTCAGCCTGACTCACTCTTGCTTAATTAATCTCCACCTCAAGGCCTCTTGAGACTGCTAGAGGTTGTTAAGACATTTAGTATTTGCATAAAGCAATCATGGTTGCTTATTTGAGAGAAAACATTTGTTTGTACTGCACCTTTTAAGCCAGGTGATGAACAATGATTTTGTTTTTACCTCAGACCTTTGTCCTGCGAGAACCTGGCAAGTACTATGTCACTGGAACTATGACTATTCACAATGATCGCCACATTGTTGAAGTCCATGTCCGTTCCGGCGTGTATTCCTCTGATACAATTTTTGACTACTCACATGTAAGTAAATCTAAGAATCTGGCTAGACTTAATATCTGAGCAAGTTTTTAAATTCAGAAATTATTTTAGTGTATTCTCACCATAAGTTGCCCTGAAACTCTGTTTCTTTGAAGACTCATGTCACCTTTCCACCTCCTAGGCCATCTCTTTGCTTCACTCATAGGATGGTGGAATTTAGAAGACCAGTAATGAAACCTGTGGTGGCGGCTCATGAAAATGAGAAAAATGTCATTGACCTCAGTGAGGTCAGAGTTGAGGATGGGCTCCCATCACTCATGTATAGCAAGTGCAGCAGAAATCTGTTGGAAAAGATAATTCTAGTCTTGCAGACAGACACTGGTGTGGGGAGGCTGCTTCCATTCCCCAAAGGTGACAATGGAAATGCAGAAGTCATTCCACAACAGTAGCTTATGACTTTGTGTTTTCTCTGGATTGTCCTGAAGAATAGGAGAAATCAACTAAACTTACTGGTAGCTATTTGGAATTAACTATATATTTTTTTTAATCATAGGGATATATTGCAACAAGGTTATTTTCACGAAACGCCTGCTTTATCATGAAAATAAATAAGGAACTCATCCCAGAGCTGCGAGAAGTCGGCCGCCTGGCCTTCGAGAGAGAGGTGAATTTGTAGCAAACCCCGTACTGCATACAAGTAAAGCTCTTTGTAAGAGTTGCACAGTGTGGTGGGAGCCCTGCCTTTAAAACAGCTGTTCTTAAGCATGGCTCTTACTGAGTTAGCAATGATGATGAAGCAGATCTGACAAGATAAAAGTTCAAGGAGGTACAATATAGAATATTGCTTTAAGTAATGAGTAATCAAGCCCCCTCCTTGTGGCTTTATACTGGATTGTCATTGCGACTAGAACTGTGAGATCTCATATCCTTGGAATTTGGTGATGGCAATGTGAGTTCAGACAGGCTTTTCCTCTTTTCATTGTCACACTGGTATTTTGAGCTTGACTTAACTTGAAACAATTTGTTTGCAGAACAGAATTTAGAGATTAATTTATTTTGACCAGACTTTAACTCTTCTATTCAGGCAAAGTTTTCATGAAGGTGACTGAAAATATTGCCTGGAGATGAACTTGAGTTCTGTCCTGCTTTATGACAGCCTAACAGTAGTGCACTTGCAGCAAAACGTACTGCCAGTTAATAGAATGTATTATGATAATAATACAACTCAATTTTACTGTGTTGACAGAACTAGTATCTAGTGGGCTTTGTTTCTGAAGAGATTGAAAATACTTATTTTCTTTAAAACCATGTAGTTACTTTCAGCAAATACTTTTTGTGAGACAAAGGTGACTTTTAATCTTGGGATTTTCTCAAAGGACATCCTAGTAGAATGAAACCAAAGCTACATTACTGATCATGCCTAACATTCTCTTCTTAGACCATGAAGAAAGTATACTCTCCAAATATTGTGTGGGTACAGTTTCACTCCGGCCATTCCATGCTTGGGAGTGTCAGAGACTGGATTCTCTATGGTAAAGCCATTCAGCAGCTCTGCTCAGGTCTGCCTCTCTACCAGGTTGCAGACACTCAACGTAAGTTACAAGATCAAGAACCCTACGCTTCCGTTACTGTACACAAGCACTTTTCTGTCCTTTCAACCTAAGTCCATGCAGTACCTTGAGGCAGGAACCTATTTTAGAAAGGAGGAGTAAACTGCGTAGTGGGACTGAAAGTGTAAAGCTCTGGGATGCTTTAGAAAGTCTGGAAAAGCACAGTTTTTCATCTCTAGGCATCCAAATATCTGGAACAGCTGTTCCAAAGTGTTTTGCCTGATGTCAGGGGAAAGCCAATGTGGTAGGAGCTGTGCCCAGCTTATGATGCAATGGTCCCACCAGGCATCTACTGCATGTCAGTGTGCTACCACTGTATGCAACTTCTGGGGAAGGAGGAGCACAAAGGTGATTTAAAGCCATATGGACATTTCCTTCCTTTGAGCTACAGCATACATGTTTCATGCAGTACCCCTTGAGACCTGCAGGAGCCTCCAATAGGACCACAACTGGGGATTTGAAATTTTTGTGTTTAACAGAAGTTTCCTTCCTGGAGATGGGGATCTTGTTGCTGATAATATCTTCATTTTCCTGTTCCTTTTAGCGGTACTGAATCTTCACAGCTGTGCCAGTGCAGGAATTCCAAGCATTTTGGGCATTAAAATCTGTGAAAAACTAAGGGAGGGTCAACCTTGACAACTCTGCTGCAACGAAACAGCTCATTTCTTTGCATGCCTTTGTGATGGTACCTATGATCTCCAACTAGAACAAAACTCAATGTTAGACTCAACTTGTCTATCCTAAGCTTTAAGTGCAACAAGCCTATGATAAACAAATAAAGGTAATGCCATAATTAAAATGCTTTGTCTCTTTATTTCTCTGTCCAAAAGTAAAACAAATAAATTAGCCCTTGCTACAGAAGAGATTACTTTCCCTCTAGTCCCTTACTATGCCCAAGCTATAATGTGACATAGGCATTGGTCTATACTTCATGCCAATGAAGAAACAGTAACAGCTTAGGTTTTTTTCAGTGGAGAACTTGCATCTGGTATTAGCACCCAGCTACTTCAGGTGCTGCCTCACCTGCTGTATGATTGCTGGAGGGAGGAAGGAAACCAGTTAGAGGGTAGATAATGGGAGGGAGCAGATCTATGTTATCAGTACTTGCAGAGAAGCTTGAATTCTGAGTGGCCAGTGAAACTGTATAGGAATTTGAATAGGTGTGATGGGTCAGAGCTTTTTGTTGTAGGCATTTTTCAAACCAGGATAGAGGAGACTCAGTCCTCAAAAATTTGTAACCCAGAACAAACCTGTCCTTTCACACACCTGTAGTGTAAAAAGAGCTGTGAGCTGTGACCACTTACTGAGTGTCTGGCACATGCTGGAGAGCGTGTCAAGAGCTGATTGAAACACAGGATGAGGCAACATTGGTGCTGTTTGCTTGTTCTGCTGGAGTGAATGGCTGAATTCACACATCCTTTCCCTCACTGCTTGGAAGGAGTGTGTATTTTGGGGCTGAAGACAAAATGTTTATTGGAGCCCTGAATGGCTGCCAGAGGGCAAGGCATTCCTTTGGAGTCCAGGAAGCTGGCCTCAGTTCTGCAGTTTGTTTTCAAATGAGACTCCTAGTCAAACCATCTGCTATTTGTTAAAAGAGCATTTTATCACATGGTCAAGCTCTTCTTCTAGATTAATTGTATTCATAACAGGCTGCAGGTTCTTGGTGATCCAAAGAATGTCTCTGGAGAGTCAGACTCTGGTAATTAAATCCAGGAATATTTGTGAGTGTCTGCAAGACACAAGATAGGTTGTTTAGCTCTATTTTGGACGTGAAGCTCACTGATGGGAAGCAAAATTAGGATTTGTGGTTGTGATGGTTTTGTCTGATGCCTGGGGAACCTGAAACACCTCAAAGCACTGCTTGGCAAGAGTACTCCTGTGGGTTGTGACTTTGAAAGCTTTTGTGAGTGCAGTGTCCAGAGAGGCTGCTGTTTCAAGACTCTCAAAACTCAGTTGGAAGCCCTTCTCTAGTTTTCACGTGACAGCTGTCATGTTTCAACCCTGCATTTTATGTCATGACAAGCCCTTCCCTGAGTCAGACAAGCTTTTAAAAATCTAGAGAACACTGCCTTAACTATCTCAGGCTTTATATATCTTTGGATTATTTCTTTAGGGATGCTGACCTGGCATCAATGATCCAGTGAATGTTTGAAGACCAGAGGCTGAAGTGATCAGAAAGGATCAAACTGATAGAGCTTCCAGAGAGGTAGACTGGATGTACAAACAAAGCTCAGTCTTACTATGCTAAGATGACTTAGTTCGAAGTCATTTAAACATAATTAGCCTGTGCAATCTGGTTTTCTGTCTAATTGCACTATGGGTTAATCTGAACCTTTACTGTGTTAATACTGCTCCTTTGAGACTCCCTTCCTGTTGCTACTAGTTTTAATCAAAATTAGTTACTTTAAAGTAACTCTCTACATACTACATAACTTATTAATGGAAGAGTGTTCTGAGATGTGAGAGAGATCTGAATAAAGCAACTGAGTAGTTATGCAACTGAGTAGTTATGCTACTATTCTCCTTTTGTGTAGTTGCTTACAGATATGAGGGCTATTCTGAATGGACAAAATACGGGGTGCATTGCTGCCTTGATACTATGAATGGAAAACTGAAGTACAATCTGCTCTGTATGGTTTGACTGCTGTCATGGAATGGGCTGTGAACAAGGCAGGAATTCAATCACAACTCTTCAGCCTTCCCTGATGGCTTTAAAAAAATCCCTTTCAGTGGTTTGACTGAATTTCATTTAAAGTATAAGCATATTTGAAGTCTTACTCTTTTTTTTGTTTAGAAAGTATACATCTAGAAGCTTACCAATAAGCCTTTACTGTTTACTACCTGCTAATTTTGAAGGCAGTAAACAGTTACAAGCTTGGTAGATTTGCACTCAGTACTAGAGCAAATAATTCTACACAGAATTCTCAAACAAGCCTCAATACCTTATTATCTGCAGTTTAATTTTGTTTGACTTAGGGAGGTAGTATTTCTGCCCTTTAAGTACTCAAACACAGAAGAAGATTGTTTTTAGCTTTCATTTCAGTTCCCAATCTCATTGTATCAGTTAGGCCTGCTGGCAATGTGTTTGCATTATGACTCTGTGTGTATTGTTTGATAAATAATGCTGTGGCTAGCCATTTACTCCAGTGCCCCAGAGGCAAATGTGTTATATCTTGCTGTACCTTTTGGAGTGCAACTTGCAACAAAGAGAAAATGAAGTGTGGGAAGAATAATATATGCCACATGACCCATATGCTCACCTTCTCCTTACCTCTTTTTCAGAGAGGATGGTCTCTTTTCACATCATCACATGGATGGGTGTGTTACAGTTCTGAATGTACAGGCCTTGAGCCCAGGCTTGTTGGTGTACCGACATGTTGTTGATTTCAAAGCTCTTGCTAGAAATAGCTGCAGAGCTAAATAAATTTATTGTGAATTTAGTAACTAACTACAGGGCAAACAGGAACATACATCCAGCTCTGAGAAAAGGACCTATGCAGGAGAAAGAATTGTGATGTTTTATCTGTTTGATACTGTAGTTGGCCAGTCCTATTTCCTTTGCTGACTGTGCCACAGTTCACCACACATTTTACGTACCTGTCTTAAGCTATAATTAATCTATTTTTCTTATCTGGCAAGGTGATGGATGTGATACTGGACTACAGGGGAAAAAAACAAGGAAGTAAAAAGCAGCAACAACAGGTAAAATGTTCCTGAAGATACGTTCCATCTGTTGCCTTAAATAACTGCAGTCTGAAAAGGTTTTCAATCTTTAAGCCTGTCAGCAAAGGGTCTGAATTGAATGTTCACAAGCTGAAGGGAATATGTAGCTTTCCTTTTATTTATGACATGAAAATACATGAAATACATGTTATATAAAACATGAAATACCTGCTGTCACAGTGATCATTATGTGTCAGTAGCTTTATAGGTCATCTCTCAGTAAGGATCTCTTTAACACTGTGATCCATGAGATTTCCTACTGAAATGGATGGAAAATTCCCACTGATTTCCAGGGCAGGGACCCACAGGGGATTGTAGCCAGTTCCTAAGCGGAGAGCAGCCAGCAACGATCTCAGAAACAATGGGGAGAGTTACATTCATGGTCAACAAAGCAGAGTGCTTATCCTAGTAACAGCTGCCTAAGGTTAATGTGCAGAATAAGATTAATACCTTGAAAATAGCACAGGCAAGTGATACATCTACATCAGGAGAGGGGCAGGGCTGTGGTGATCCTACCAGGACTGGAGTCCAGATCTGTCACAAAAATGAAGAAAGGAACTAGTGCACATACTGTCAGAAAGTCTAGGGAGGAAGAAAGTATCAGGATGTGACTCTCATTACCTTGATAGTGACCTGATTTGTCCAAGAGCTTCTATCAAAGCAGTATGCATGTTCTAGAAGTTTAGCTAAGTTCTCAGGTAGGCTTGTTCTATAAACAGTGGGGAATTTGTTTTACATGGATCAGAGCACACTGGGAGGGTGTCTGGGTGTGCCTGAGTGTGTGTGCGTGTGTTGGCAACTTTTGGAAGTTAATACAATACTTATTCTAGGCTTGGATATCAGAATAATGCTGATTATGTGCTCCCAGCTCTTCTAAAAAAGCCTGAAATGTGTTTAAAAGCATGCCTGGAATCCAAGCAATGGTATCATTGGATGTACACTGACAGGCAGCTAAAATATGTCAAGTATTTGGGGAGGGCAGAATTAGCACACATTCCAGTCACATCTCCAACTCTTCTGCAATTAACCTTTCTTGATCCTTGTACGTATCAGTGGGCAGGAAGCCTCTTTGGTCCCTCACTGCCAAGGACACCAATTTATCTGGTCACCTGTGCTGCACAGAAAACCAAGATCTTTTTGCCACTGAACCCATTCCACTGAAAACCTCCCCCACCTCCACCTCTCCACATCTCCTAGTGTACAGGACTCATTACCAAGGCCAAGTTACAACACCTTTGCCAGTTGTGATCATTTGAAAAGCAGAGATTAACCCAGAAACTCTTACCCTGGTGAGCAATGCTATTTAAAAGAAAGACACTGCTTAAATTAGGAGAACTGGTAGATTTTCACATATTCTGTCTGATATGTGAAGAGAAGTCTTCCAGTGGGTCACAAACAACATCAGAAAAATTTCCCAGATAGGACTGCATTTCCACTGCTAGAGAACAAGGGAGAATCAAGCCTGCTATTTGAGACAAAAATTGTGTGGGTCTGGGCTCACAAGGCAAAGATGTGAATGAGTTGTCCTCATTTGCTAGGTCTTCCCACCCTTTTTATGCTCAACAATGTGTTCTGGTGTGCTTGGGGGCGAGGGGGGAAGTCATCCCTTGGTTTTAGAATACAGAAGCTTGCCTCTGCCTCTTGTGTGTGTGTCTACAACCACTAACCCCTCCAGAGCAAGTTGCTGTGGCCAAGCACTGAAAAACAGGGCAAGATCCATGTGCAAGAAAATATACACCAAATACAGGGGAAAATATGCACTCAGTTTGAATCTCACCCTTGAATGCTGAAATTTAAAATTACCTCCTGGAGAGGAGGTGAGCTAGGCATTGCACAGATACTCGTTTAAAATACGTAAATGTCTGGTCCAGTGAGCTGTACCAGATTTTCCAAGGCATTTGATCCATTGCTCGTGGTACGTGTTTGCTCTGAGTGACCACTAGATGGCAAATTGTTACAGTAATCTCTACAGCTAGGGGCGGGGGGTTATTGCCTTCTGAATCCGCGGTTGTTAAGTGAGATTTTGCTGTCATTAGACTAGCAAAAACAGTGATTTGGAACAAACTGTAACTCCAAACTAAAGTAAAATTAATCCCTGTCAACCTGAGACCTGCTCCCCAGAAAGTAAAAGCAGAGTCAGGATGCAGAGGATTAGAATGCTTTCAGTTTTCCAAACCAGTGGAATATTTGTCTTTACATGTAATTACACCCCATTTTGTGGGTAACTGAACTCTTTCTTGATCCTTTAATGCTTGTCACTTTTTTCTATTTACCATATGCATATATATCTTCTGTTATCTAATAAGGTATTGCATTTGTACAACATTTATTAACCAAAGATTTTAAAATGTTTCAGAAACGTTAAGTCATCGAGATTCCCAAGATCTAATATGAATGAGTGAAGCCTGTTCTCTTTCTCTTTCTGAAGAAGAATGCAGCAGCAGATGAAAGATAAACCTGTCAAAAGCCAATCACACACTGACCATGAGCACAGGTAAGGGGGAAGCCCCAGCACTCCTGCATTCTTATCTCCTCTCCTTATCACAACTCTGTTGCCACCAAGTCAAATCTAACCAGCCTCATCTGTCTCTGCCCAAGCTTGTTTAGCCAGGCTCCTTCCTCAGGCATTAATAACCCACAGAGGAATTATTTGCTCTTGGCTTATTGTTTGGTCTGGATTGTTTTGGGATTGTGTTGGGTTTTGGGTGGGGGTTTTTTTGAGGGGACCAGAGGAGAAAGGGGCTGGCAGGCTGGCGGGAGTTTTGCACCCAGGTCTCTGATCCTTTCAGACAGGTCCTTGTGTTCTTATCCCTCATCATGACCTCTGCTGGTTTTAGCATCCTCCTTCCTATTCTGCAAGTTCTTTGCTTTTTCTCTCAGTTCACACAGAGGCATCCAGACTTGGCAATTCCCACTACATTTAATCTTCTGAGGGTGTGTATGAAGAGAGGCAGGTGATTCAGATCTATTGAATGGAGTCCTTCAGTTACTTCAGCCTCATCTTGCTAGATAGGAAAGCAGATATAGCATAAAGTAGCCCCTTTTGTGGCTATGCTGAGATTGGAGAAGGTATTTTGTAATTGCTGGTGCTAGGCTGAGAGTTGATGTGGGAATATAAAAGAGGGTAGACAGGTAAAGCAGTACAGTAAATTTTTCTGAGGAGGTGCTTGTAATTCAGAGAGCTTCCAGGACAACCCAGACTGTAAAGGCAGCTAAGGCCCTTATCTGCTTACAGGCTGTAAATCCTGCCCAGCAGTTCCCAGGTAGGACACAGTCCATCCACCCTTCCCATACACACCACGATAAGTCATGATGCCAGCTGCTGGGGAATTTCCCTTTTCTCCTGCTGGCACTATTGTACAAATGGTCATGTAAGGATTGTTAAGCATTAAAAGGTATCTTCAAGTTGAGACACAAGATCGTTAATGCTTGAGCCAACTTTGGTAGCCAGTAACCTTTTCCATCCCTGTGACAGGAAACAGGGGCTGTTTCCACCTAAAGAAGTTCCCCGATTCAGAAATTTGCCCTGAGCACACTGGGAGGTGTTTGACAGCAGCACATTAAGCAATGTCCCTGGGTGCAATATATGAGAGCTGAGCCAGGGCATGCTGCCACTCATTCCAGATAAGTCGAGCCCTTTAACACCAGGGACTGCGAGGGGCTTGTTCCATGCTCTCAATGAGATAAGCTGCCATCCGCGCTTCACAAGACACTCCTATCTGCCAAACCGCTCTGAGAAAAACTGGGAGATGTGCAGCATGATGTAGCTCATGTTACAGGCTTCCTTGAGCCCCCATCCTAAATGTGGGGGCCTTGCTAATTAAAACTGAGGAACTTCCAGGGGGATGGGATCCTTCAGATAGGGGAGTGTTTATGCATAGCTCACAGGTGTTAAACAGCTGTGAAGGAGATAACTGCAACACGAAAAGAATGATAGAGCTAACACTGCTAGAGTCTGAGAAGTGGGAGATTGATTAAAAATTCTCCAATTAAAATATATTTTCATGCTCCTGAGCCTCACAAGTGTTAATACAGTGTGAGTCATCCCTGAGAGACAGTAGGCTCTGTATGTGTATGCTACGGCTCAAACTGAAGGGACAGCTAATCAGAAAACAATCTGTGTCACTGAGGTGTTTCCTGGCTGCATGGAACTGTTACCTATGGACCCTGATTTTTCCCTGCCCATCGTGATTATTTCTTTTTTAAAGCAGCCAAGATAATCACATTTTTGAAGTGCTAGTTAAATGTGGAGAGCAATTAATCATTCAGTTTGGTCTTGGATATGTGCAAGACTTTTTCAGGTAAGAATTCAGCAGTTGCCTTGTGAAACGCACTATTAACAGCATTAGATCAATGCTAAACTGAACTTCCTAAACAATAAACTTGCAGGAGCCAGACTAAGAGGGACAGACCATATTTGGATTTTTTTTCTGTAATCAAAGCCAAAATTAATTATGACTTCTGTACACTTTCCCTTAAAAAAAGATAGAAGAGAAACATAAATGAGAGAGGCTGATGACAACCCTAATTTATCCAGTATAATTCCAATCATTGAGTTACAGAAACTGAAATGTAACACATTTTAGACTTTGAATTTTTAAGCTGTACTAAACTAGTATCTTTTTCTGAGTCAATCTTGCTTTCCCTTTTTGATCCCAACCCTGACATCAAATAAACAGAGCAAATACTAGACATGCTTGTCTCATTTTTCCTCATGTTTTGTTGATGTGATTGCCAGCTGTTGGCTTTGTAATTACTATTTCTTGCTGAGACATCAGCTAATGCTCCCAGAAAACACTCCGTCTCTGCTCAGTCCTCAAGTTGTCAATTAAATAATTTCAAGTTATTAATCAAAATTGCCAACAAAGTAATTTCTGGTGAACAGAGCCTGTTTCCTTCCACCCCATTGTTCCAGATTAAGAACCCACTGTTCTAAAAGCCAAAGACAAGACGCATTTAGTAATTGTTCCCAAGAGCTTTGTTCTTTTAGGGCTATGGGAGTATTTCAATTGAGTTCTCATTAAGGAAAAGAATGGTATTCCTCAAACAGACCACTTGGATGTAGCTGACAAAGACGAAGAATTTGGGAGATTTCTGTTCAGTTTTGTCCAGGCGCCTTGCTTTTGTCAGTGTCACTGAAGCTGCTCAACGCTGCCTGCAGTTTTAACACCCACAGGAATACCAAACTCCATAAAATAACTAGATGATGAGAGAATGAATTTCAAAAATGTAAAATTAAAACTTTCTCTTGACCTTTTTCTGTGAAACTGTTCTGTGAAGCAAGTATAAAAGCCTGCAGAGTCAAAACTAGTATTAAACTGTGTGCCTGCTCTGCTGGTCATTAGCACTGCAGTGCAATCACTTTGTGTAAAGATCTCAAATAGTAATTGATTTAGTTTTTCCCATGTCACACCAGGTTGGAATAGTCAGGCTGAATTAATAAATTGTGTGACCTGCAAGGGTACTAAATCTTAAATGACCTTTTAACATTAATTAGGGTCTCGCACGGAGACGTATGCTGTGATAATAGAAGTGGTGACAAATCAATAGATTTATCACTCACCCCATGAATGATATAAGCAAATATTTAGCTTACTGCTCCTGGCAATACTTGTGCTAACTGTAAGCATTTTGATTGCCCGTGTTAGTTCATTTTGAGGCCTCAAGGGGAAGAAGATTAAATGCTGGAATGTGCAGAAGCAGATGCAGAAGCAAGGGCCTGCTCTGCCTTTCTCCTGTAAGGATCTAAGACTTTTCTGTGTATCGTTCTCTGCCTGCAGCACTGTGTACTTGAGTGTGTGCTAGAAACTTCTCAATGTAATGCAAAGCCAGCTCAGTGACAGTAGAGAACAGCAGCTCTTCCAAATAACTGCTGGGGGGAGCATGCAGGGAGCTACAACTCACAGTAACACTGGGGCTGTGTGCTTGCAGCAGGTCTGCTGCATGTGACTGACAGGACACTGACAGGAAGGTGATGTCCAGTTATTTCCAGCTCTTTTCTTTCTGTGTCAGTTGCTCAGGCTTTGTGTTATCAGTATTTATCTGTACTGCTGCATGCCCAGTGACCTGCAGCTGAGACCAGGTTGCACTCATGCACATGCATGCTTATGGACTCCTTCCTAGAGTCCAGAGCTTTTGCCACCTCAGCTGGGAAAAAAGAGAGAAGAAAGGGGATTGCCTGTAGTAGTACAGGCAGACTTGGTGCCCTGCTCATTAGTATGTCCCCAGCCTTTTACTTGCCTGGAAATAGCTGTGTCTTCCCTGGAAGATGTGCTGCTGTCTTCCCATATAAAGCTATGGATGCCCGTTTCAGTGTTGTCTCTAGGTCAGAAGGAAGCTGTGTTATGCACTTTAGGTAGTTTCCTGTTGTTGGCTGGAACGTGACTTCCCTTCTCCCAGTTTTCTCTTTCTCAGTCCTGCTGGCTGTAAGGCATTGCTACATTTCTTTGTTCCCACTCTGTCATTCAATACTATCTTTTCATTTTCCAGTGACATCCAAAATCAGAACAGAGAGCTGCTGGGAACTGCCCATTTATGGAAAGGAAATCCAGAGCAGCCATGAAATGAGGCATACAGGAATAAGGAGTTAGGCAGATGCAGGAATGGAAACTAATTTTAGTTATTCCATTGCAAGCTCATCACACTGTCAGTGTCACACTCTTCTTTATCTCCCATATCACATCCAACAGTTACCTCATGCCACAGCTATCTCCTGACAGAGACCATTGCAGGGCGTTTTTGTAATAATTTCATCCATGTATTTTGGAAAACTTTAAATCACATGCTGTGATGGTTGCTTGAGCACATTAACTTGCATCACTCCTACTTCCTTGAAGCGGCACATACATTCACGGTGTCCTGATTAGAGAGCAGCCTTGAACTGAGATCCCTGCATTTGCACAGCTTTTGAAAAGGACTTTGGGTTTGCCCAGTATGGATTTTAAAAACAACCTATCATGCTGTTGATTTAGTCTGAATGTTGAGATGTGCTCAAAGTCCTGTGGTAGGGATGTGTCTTACACAGACCTATGCTGTGCAGTGGAAAAATATGTGGAATTATTTCAGAGAGATCTCAGTGTTTTTGAGGGCTGGTTAACATCACTAAAGGCACTCCCATTCTTCCATTAAAACACACTCTTTTCTGTATTGTTTATGGGAAAAGCAGTGGTGTGGCTGAGAGCGACACCTCTCTGCCTTGTATAGAAAACTCTCAGGTTTGAGATTATATATTTTTCTCTAATGCTTTAGCACAGAAACAGATGTTCCCTTGTTTGTTATAAGGTAAATCCCGTGCAGAGCAGGATGGGGTAGGATATGTTCTTGTGGGGAAGCAAGACATTGCATCTTGAGCTCTGGAAATTAGGGCAGGGTTGCTGGCTGTGCTACCTCGGGCAAGTGGTTTGATAAATTTTCTCCAATGAAACAGATATGCTTTCCTTTGCTATCCTGTGTGTCTTTTCACACAGTGTACCTTCTTGGAGGGACAGCATTTGTTTCTTATCTATTGCACATAGAAGCACCTAACTGTGCTGCTGACAAACAAGCATAACATTTAAATGAGAACTGTAAAGCTTTCTGAAATCATAGGACACTGGAAATGTTTGATTCTTCCTAGGTTTCATGTTTCTCCTACCCTAAATATGGGAATTTGGAATTGCAGTTTGAAGATCTATAAGAAATGTCCCCAGGAACATGTAGTGCATGAAGGTCCTTCCCTTGTGAAATCTGAAATTAATGCTCTTGCCTCCACATTCCAGCCACAGTTTTACCTGTGATATTTATATTTGGATATAAGCAGGGAGGCAAAATCAGTGTCTTCTCCCCCTCCAACAGATTATTTAATTGGATATTTTTTCATCAAATAAATCTTCTATTTTTTTTAAAAGAAGAACTCAGAAATATTCGCTTTTCAGTAATGCTTCTGTATATAAACCAAGAAAAATTACATTTTCCTCTACTGAATCCTTAATCTCTTTGGTTTTGCTTGATAGTGTTTTGTGAGAGTCTTTTAATAGAACCCATTAAAAAACAGAGAAAAATGAAAAAAAAAAACCCAAACCATTTTTTTATGGTCTAGCCTGTAATACTCTAATTTTAAGATTTTAATTACATTTGTTAAGATATGAACTACTGAATCAAAATCCACCTGAGTTTACCTGTGGAAAAATTACATGTGACATTGTAACTGACTGGCAAACTTTCCTTTTATTCTCTGTGCAACTGCTCATACCCAGAAAGCCCAGGACAGGCAAGCAAACATAAATCCCTTTCTCCTGGGGAAGTTTCCACATCCCAATCTACTGTGTTAGTGAGAGCAGGTGTTCCTCTGTTCTGAAAATCAGACTAAGGGTGAGGATGCTTGAAAAACACTTCACATTCTTTTTCCCCCACTTCCTCTTGCCCAGAGGAGCATCACACCCTTTCGATCTTGTATATCGTCGACCTTGACACTTCGTAAAGCCCTCCTTCACTTTCTAGCCTTTCAGCACCGAGCTTGCTTCACACATTCCTACTCAAACCCGTGCTCTTCTGCTACCTCTTGACAGAAGAAGCCGTGGAGGCATCGGCTTGGAGGAAGTTGTGGGGTGCCTGAGATTAGAGTCTATTTTGGAGCCCCACAATCTTCAGGACTGACCCTTTCGACAGCTGAGCTGTTCTCGGGAGTTGCTGCGTAGCCTCGGCTCCCAGTGTGTCAGCTCCACTCACATTCATGCCCCATCTGCTCAGCGCTGTGAGAGGAAAGGCTCAGCTCTCCTTGCTCTCTGGGCTGGTTACACCTCCGGTTCTTACCATGGCATAAGAATGGAGCGTGTCCACCCCATCGTGCCAGCTCCGACAGAATGGCCAAAACGTTCATTAAACAGTGCTAGATACACGCTGACACTGCCAGGTCCAGAGCACAGGCTCAGGCTTTCATTAGCTATGTTTTCCCACGTACAACTGCAGCTTCACTGGGGAAATGAACACAAACTCCCTAGGAGTGAGGGACGAGACCTTTATCGAAATCTGCCTGCCTGATGTGCCTTTTATGGTTAATGAAATGTGCTCATTGTTTATGCTATAGATTGAATAATAATTATACAGTGATGCTTATTAATGTTCCTTCTCCAGCTACCTCAGTTAATCTATCTAGCATAGATTTTATTTTTAAGGGCAATTTCCTTTCTAGGATAATTATTCTGCATGTGAATTTCATTGCATGTGAAAAAAAAAGGCTAAACCTCTTCATTTCAGTGACATAAAATAAAGCCCTTTTATTAAACATTTTAATTCAGAAAATTTTTTTAAAGAGTCCTGTTTTAAATTCATCAGCCTGAAATCTAAGGAAATAGGAAGCTGCTTTTATATCAAATGCACTCTGGGTATTCCTCATCTGGTATATCACCAGCAGGGTCTAAACTGAATAAGCTAGGGAACTCAGCAAAAGCTGGTTTGAATATAATGCAGCAGGCTGCATTGTCCTGCAGTATGCTATTGTTCAAGGAGTTATCAAAATTAGAATGGAAACACCAAAACAGTTGGAACTTCTGAGCAGTAATTGTGTTCTTAATGAGCCACTGAATCAAGATGATGTATTTGTGGGTTAGGAAGTCTGTTAGATTGCTGTGTGCACACTGCTTTTTACTTTACATATTTATATCTGCAGGGTGTGAAATTACAGATTCAAAGAAAATATGTCTAGATTTAGCAGGGTTTAGAGAGGTCAGTAGCCTAGCCTCTGCTCCGAGGCAGTGTCAGCGCTGTTAGGTCACTGCTGGAGCAGTTAAAGGAACGCTGTTTGTTTTATCACCCCGCGAGCCAGATTTGCAAAACAGAGAAAGTTTTAATTCATAGGGAAGCAGAGTGAACCTAGACAAGAGCCTCTGGCTCTAGAACTGTTCTTCTGGATTAACAGAGTAACAGAAAGCAGATTGCACTCAATGTCTGACTAAGGGGTGGGTGCAGTCCTTGAAATAGCCAATGTATCATAATGAGAGAGGATATTCAGCTGAAAACCCGACAGAGATATAAATGCTAAAGAGATCCTTTTGAATTAAAATCCTTCTGCTCTCAATCTCATAGAAAACCCCAAACCCTCAGAAAGGAGCCATGTAATCCTGAAGATCCCAGTGTGTGCAAGCTCTGCAAGGCATGTGTGTGCCCTGTTGCCCCTGCAGGCAAACCATTTCTCACGCCCGTCTGAGAAGGAAAACCCAGTATGAGCAAGGACTGCAGGTAAGGCTGTGTGCAGTGAAGTGCTGAGGAGGTTTGGCACCTGCAGCCTTCCAGAAGCAGCAGCTCCTGCACTGTGCTTACCTCTTTCATTTAACAATCTCTGTATTTATATATATGAAATCGGTGCATTTCTGAAATGAATGTTTAAACATAAAAAAAGGAAACCATGCTCTCATGACAAATCTACCTTCACAGCTGGCTGTCACAAGTTGTCCTGAAGAGCTTCCGTTACAGCAGCCAGTATCATGCTGTATGAAAGAGTTAAGCTGAAGTCTGTTCTCATGGTTTTTAATGTTAATCTCACTTCCTGTGTCAGTAAGGACCTTCGTTCACATAGTCAGGTGATGAATCACCAACAAAAGGAAGATTGTGCTTTTCTTTTAAAGTTGATTAACACAAGTGACCTGAAATCATCTCCAGAATTTCCCTAAGTTTTCAATGCTTATTTCTGGAAAGCCACAGTACTCAGAGATGAGCCTTTGACAGGGCTGCAGAGGATTCATACGTAAACTTGCACTGATAACCGTGAACTCTGCAATGAGATCTAAATTAGTTTTCCAAAGCTCAACTATTTTCTAATGTAGTGTAGCAATAACAGGGACTTTGATTATGTACTTAGCTTTTATTGTCAAAATCCCCATGTTGAGAAGAGGAAAAGTTGAATAAGATGAGGTTAAAAGATCCTGCTGAGGTCTGGCTCCGTGACATCACAAAGACACTGATGTTTATGAAAAAAAAAAGAGGATTTATTTAAAACAGGCGTGACTTGAGTATCATTCTAATGAACTTAGCTGAGTGGTGGCCATTTGGGCCAGTGATGGATTTGAGCTATTGAAGAAGGATGAAAGTTGCGAAGATGGGGTAATAAATTGGTGCATGTGCTTAGCCATAACAGAAAAGCAGAGTCTAGAAAACTCAGCGGTGGTTTAGTCTTTAGGTAAAGTTCTTGGTGCTTGCAATGAGAAACTCTGCAGCATGAGAATAAATGCCTCTTTAATCTGAGTGTTGAACCGCTCACAGGAGCTGAGCTCTGGCCCCTTTGCCAAAACAAGGGTGCTTTGAGAGAGTCTGTGAAGAACCAGGAGGTTTGAATGGCCAATGTTATGTAAGGACCAGACCAATGGTTTTGTATGCACAATGCTCAGGTTGTGTTGAAATGTGCATGCTAGAGCAAAAAGGGACACTTAGTAATTTTAGCAAAATCTTTCTGGCAAAATCCTTTCCATATTCTCCCCGCTGTACCTCTGAGCTATTTGAATTGATGTGAAGTCAGAGTAGTCTGTTGGCCTTTGTGTCTTTTCAGTAATTCCTGGAGAACCTCTTTGGCTGTGCTGGGACTAAATCATGAATAACTATAACCTGCCAAAATGCATAGATAAGGAAGGAAAGATTTTCTGAACCAGTTGCAAATGCTCCAGTCCTCTCTGTGTTTCTGACCGTCCATATGGCACGTGGTGCTGAGCACCAGCATTCAACTAGTGTTGATGTTTGGGTCAGGAAAGAGTGGCTTATAGGAAAAATAAGCACTGCAGAAAGATGAAAGTCCTTTAGCACTACTGTGTGGTGCTGATGTGGGTGTATGGTGCCTGTATTAAAAAAATATTGAGGTCCAGCTTTACAGACCACACTCTCTGGCTTGTGTTCTATCTCTCTGTCTCCAAAGTGCTCTTTCCAACTTTACCTAGAGCTCTTCTCCTGTGCTGTGTAAGCACAGAAGAATGGACTTTCCCAAAGAAGTTCCTTTGTAAGTGTAATGTGAAGGCTTGGCTCTCAATTAATTTTGAAAAGGGCAGAGTTGTTACATTAGAGGGAGCCATGCTTTGGAATAAAATTGATAGGCTTGGAGAGAGGGTCTGTCGAATTAACGTATTCGCTTGAAATCTGCGTGGATGAAAGTTGTTCACGCACGTCAAAAGAAGTCACTTACCAGGAGGCAGAAAGAAAGGACAGTTCAACTCAGAGGAGAAACTTGTCCTATCTCCAAGTGTCCTAGCGCAGAATGTTTACAAAACGCTCATTAAGGGAAAGGGGATTGTGAGATAGCAACAAATCTGGTGAACAGCTTACACTACACGAGATAAGAGAGGCAAGGCAACTATAGAAGAGAGCAACCCATATCCAATTACTGAGACCTGCTTTTGGGGAGGGGGAAGGGGGAAGCAGACAGAGCAGATCACAAGTTTCAAGACAAGAGCTTCCAAACTTGTCATCTCTCTGTGACACAAGCCGCGTACAACCCAGGGGATAAAACCACCACTTAGCCCACACGAGAGCTAGAGCTTGTTGAGTGCAGTTGGAGTCTAGAGTGAAGCCATGGATTCTGTAGTCCTCCAGCTGTGGGCTGTCCTCTGTCTCTTGGTTCACCTTGCCACTTGCAGTCCCATTCTGAGCTTGGAGCACTCTTCCTTGGAGGAAGACATGCCTCTTTTCGACGAGATCTTTTCCGAGCAGGATGGTGTTGATTTCAACACGCTGCTTCAGAATATGAAAAACGAGTTTTTGAAGACGTTGAACCTCTCTGACATTCCCCTGCATGAAACGGCCAAGGTGGATCCACCAGAGTACATGCTAGAGCTGTACAACAGGTTTGCCACTGACAGGACATCCATGCCATCCGCAAATATTATTAGGAGCTTCAAAAATGAAGGTAAGATATGTGTGTCACTAGGAGAAGAAAATAGGAATGAGCACACTTATAGTCAATGTGAAATGTATTTACCAAGTGCGGAGCGCGGGCCTCACGAGGGCAATAGAGGCCTTTCAGTTAGAAATAGGCAGCGACACTGCTTGTACCAGTGTTATCCAGGTCCTGCTTCTTGTGAGATCGATCCCTTGTCCTTTGCCTTTGAGACTGTAAGGTTTTGGGGGAAGAAGATGTTTCTTAAATGTGTGGGCAACCCCAAGTATAATTTGGGTGCGGCATTTTCCTTATCCCCATAATGATGCACATCACTAGCAATTATATGATTGGTCTTTCAAATTAATACCTTAAGTAATATTTTAGCTAAGGCAAGAAACGTTTTTACTCGCTACGCAAAGGTGCAGTACCTTCCTCTTCTGAGCTTAATCAAACGTGGCTTTCTGTAACGTTTTCTTCCTTTGCCGTCTGAGCGCAGTCTGGCAAATACCCACAACTATGTGAAGCAGAATTCTTATGCTCTTAGGCTTCCCTTTGCAGGACTGGAATATTTCCTATTTTAAAAATAGGATAAAATATAAAGCTGAAGAAGCCTAACTGACTGTAGGGAGTTTCCCTATAAGTGTCTGCTTCAACATTTCCTTTTGGCTCTGTGAGGATAAGATATTGTTCCAGTGCCAACGTTCAGTATTTTATCGATACCTATTTGTACCAATGCAGTTTTTATGATAAAAATGGTTTTCAACTAATTGTTTCCAAAAACCAATTGTTCCACTTGCCAAATGCAAGTGCTTTGATTCCTTTTAACTACTCAGGAACACACGTAGCTACTCAAACTGCCATGGGGCTTCTCTCAGCTTTGTTATTCTAACTAATGAAGTATAGAAGTAACTTTTGCTTTTTCCTAAGATTTGCATTTTCAAAGTGATGAACTATAAGGAGAGGCTCACCCAAGGCATTTCGGTTTTACCACACAGTGTGATGCAAGAAGAGAATCCAAAAGCTCTGTTCTCCTCTGTGCTTCTGCCAGGCCTGGGCACTCTTTACCAGCAACACATTTCTGGTTTGAAAAGGCACTAAACTGTGGCTTAAATCTTCTTAACATGTTCTTTTCTCCAGTGTGGAGAAGTTTATTGAAAAGTTGATGGCAAAGCAGTTGCACCCATTGGTGAACAGTCACTCATCTGACCCGTCCTGCCTCACACTGCTCATCAGTATAAATTTTGCACTATTAAGGAAAAAATAATGGGATAAAATATCCCAAATACAGTATATTGAAGAATAAAATGCAGTGTGGCTTAGTGGCATAAATCTGAAATCATTCCACTGGCAACAGCAAAATTATTTGAGGTTTGCAGCATTGAAAATGGAACAGAAAGACCTTTTGCCAGTGATACAGCAGTGTTTGCAGTTCTGAGCCTTTCTGTAACCATGATGTTCGATCCCTGTTTCATCACTGCAGCTATGCACCAGTTGGGGTAAACCTGGCTTAACTTTCTGTTGTTGCAGTGTTTCTTTCAACTCTTCCCATCCAAAACAGCAAGAGTGAGACTCCTGATGTTCAGACAGTTTCATAAATGCAGTCAGTGAGAAGGACCATGCGATTAATATGTTCTGCATCTTGAACTTCTGTGTGACTAAGACCCATGCATTTCAACACAAAGAGCTCTTTTGATAGAGCAATTAATTACTTGCAATGATCAGGACTGCAGAAACAGATCATGGAACTTTTTTGTTCACCTACCTGCTGAGAATGGGCAGTAACCATGGTTTCATTATCATTGTGATCTTGTCTTTCAGCTTACAGTCTGCTCCTACCCCTATGCTGTGCTCCCACCTTTGTATCAATTGGCAGGTAGAGAGATACAAGCAGAGTCACCACTCTTTTTTTTTTTTTTTCTTTTTTTCTTTTTTTTTTTAATTTATGAACAGATGGAAGTGCAAAATGGGGAAGAAAAAAAAGAAAAAGGCAGATGCCTCAACCTCAAGGCTGAAATTAAGTAGGACAAGTCATGTGCTGAGGTTAACTGCTTGCTTAAGGTGGAGCATGGCCAGTATGTCCAGCTTTATCAGTGTTATTTTGCTACAAACTTATCAAAATTGGAGAAGTCAAGATGAAGATGTTAATCGGGTGCAAGTAGTTTGCCTTTGCAGAAATGTCACCCACAGTCCCCACGTCCTCATCTGTCTTTGGGGTTACAAGGAAATGGTGCAGTCATTCAGCAGCGAATACACAACCCTTAGCTAAGATTCCTGCATTGTGTGAAGGGATGCACATTGCCTGTGTATAAACAAACAATGCAGATAGGACAGACAACCTGACTGACAAGCAGGTATTATGTACTTCTTATGTTTTATTGACTAAAGCTGCCAAAAGTGCCTGGCTGAGTACAGCTGTTTACTCCCTTGAAGCCTGTTGAGCCTGTGGCAGGATCTCTGGTGACTGGTGGTTCATGCTGGATGTTCACCACCTGCTCTTCCTAACCAGGAGTCTTTACATCTTCTGAAGCAACTTTTCCTCCCGTAGTGCTTTGCCCTTTCAGCTTCTGAGGGATGTTTCAGCAGCAGGGAATACTTGCTAGCACAGAAACACTAAGCAAGCATTGATACAGCCTGCTGTTCTTGCACATGCAGCTTATATGTCGTTCATCCCATGTTCCATCCAGTGCCATATCCTTCTGTTCCTTTCCTACACCGATGAATATGTTCCCTCATTTCTTAACTAGTTGCTTTTCAGCAACCTAGAGATGATCTTGTTTTGGTAGTAGGCAAGGTATTTTTACGCTGTAATCCTGCCAGGTGACACAGAAGTCCCTGGAAGGTGTAGGGATAGAAGAAGCAACTATAAATCCAGGATTATGGTTGTTATAATGTCTAGGATCTTGCTGTCCTTAGACATCTAAGATAAAGTTGGCCATTTTAACAAGTATAATTTTGGGCAATGATGCCAGAGAGGCAACCCTCTCCTGGAACTGTTTGACTGAAACCATGCAATGCAAAGCATGTCAAAGGAACTTCAGTGCATGTGTTGTTGGATGTATTGACCCTTCTAAAATATTTGATCTTTATCCTTTCCAGACTTGGCTTCCCACCCTATTGGTGTTACAGGAATTCGGAAATACCCTCTTCTGTTCAATGTTTCCATCCCTCACCATGAAGAAATCACCATGGCGGAGCTGAGGCTCTACACCTTGGTGGAGCGGGACCAAATGCTCTATGATGGGCTTGACCGTAAGGTCACTATTTTTGAAGTGCTAGAAGATGACCATATGGGGGTAGGAGAAGAGAGAAAGATGGTGGCACTGGCATCCAGGCAGATCTATGGCACCAGCAGTGAGTGGGAGAGCTTCGAGGTCACCGAAGCCATCAGGCGTTGGCGAAGGGCAGGGCTGACCACACACCGGCTGGAAGTTCATATAGAGAGCAGGGAAGGGGAGGAGCAGAATGGAGAGGGAAAACTCGACATCGACATCAACTCTGAGGCTAAGCATGTGCCCCTGTTGATTGTGTTCTCTGATGACCAAAGCAATGACAAAAAAGAGGAGAAGCAAGAGCTGAATGAAATGATAGATCATGAGCAGCTCCTGGACTTGGAGAACCTGGAGGTTGGCAATTTCCATGGCCAGCCTGGTGAGGAGGCGTTGCTCCAGATGCGTTCCAACATCATTTACGACTCTACCGCCCGAATCCGGAGGAACGCAAAAGGCAACTACTGCAAAAAGACTCCACTCTACATAGATTTCAAGGAGATTGGCTGGGATTCCTGGATCATCGCCCCGGCAGGATACGAAGCCTATGAGTGCCACGGAGTGTGTGCCTACCCCTTAACGGAGCACGTCACACCAACCAAACATGCCATTGTCCAGACTTTGGTTCATCTGAAGAATCCCCAGAAAGCCTCCAAGGCCTGCTGCGTGCCCACCAAACTCGATCCCATCTCTATTCTCTACTTAGATGCAGGGGTGGTCACCTACAAGTTCAAATACGAAGGCATGGTGGTATCAGAGTGTGGATGCAGATAGTAGCAGGGAACGCATGCACAGGGGAACGCGCAGGGGAGGTATTTAATGATTCAGTCTGTAAATTTGTACATTTCAGATTTCCTATTTAATAAGGTTATTTAATGAGGCATGTACAGATTATTGTGTGTTTCCTGTAACGGGGAATGGGCAAGTCGTGCGACTGTAGGGAATGTATATTTTGTTCTGTTGCTTGCTTCTTGCTGTTCTTTGCTGCTGTCTAGGCTCTCTTCCTATCAGGGCATAGTAGATCACTGGATTGTTTGGGAGGACTCTTCGTGCCAAAGGGGCATACTCAAATTCCCAGAAATAAAGGCATATTTTTGTACTTTATAAATGTTGATTGGCATCTGTAGGGATTTCCAGAGCTATTCAAGAACCATGGGCAATACTCACCTAGATTGTTTAGGGGTTTGGAGGTTTTTTGCTCTGATGATTTTTTTTTATCTTTGTGGATCTTTGGTCCTGATAATCCTCAAGCTCCGAAATCACTAAGGCACAACGAGGTGTGAGACTTTTTTCTTAATCCTTTCTTTAATCTTTCCCTGACTCAGTTAAAGGTAACTGACAGGGATGATTTCTGGAGCGGAAAGGACCCATTCCCTCCCCATCTTTCTTAGGAAAGCAATGGGCCCAGAAGCAATGCCATCTTTCCAGTGCTCTGATGTGCACAGCAAGAAATTCCCCCTGTGCATGGTTATCACCCTGTATAAAGCAGCGCTGGCTTTGTTGCGTTAGCATTGTGCTGTCTCCCAAGGGCCAGGGCTCTAGGTGGCAGAAATAAGCACAGTAAATTTTCTGAATCCTAGAAACTGTACTTGTTTATACCAACTAAGAAACCAGTCCCCCTCCCCAGTCCAGTAAATTACATGCAATACAGCTGCATAATCAGTTCCAGTGGCCAGGTAGTACAGGTAGTATTGCATTTAGTCTGCTTAGAGCTAGACAGAAAAGGAAACCCCTTTGTGCCAGCTAGATAGAGAGGATCTTGCCTTTATGTATGTGCTCAAGTCGTCAGTTCATAAAGATATTGCCTCCCCACTTAGACGATACACGATGGAGTCACATGCCTTGTTTCCGCCACTCTTCTGCAGCAAGTCGTGATGATAAGAAGGTGTCAGAGCTGAGAAACAATAGACCCGTCACTTTATTTATACTAAGCTGCAAATTTGTCAGATTCTTGGGAAAGTGTAAGTGACGTTGATTCTTTTAGCCTGTACCAGAGCCTACTGTACTGCCCCTGCATCTGCTTTACACTTTTAAGGGAAAGTTATCTTCCCTGGGAGTGATAAGGGTCTTTGAAAGAATCACTCCAACACTTCATGGGAATGAACACAACAGACTTTACTGTGCACCAACTAAGGCTGGTTTCACCTATTTTCACACACACTCTTCTGTGCTTCCCATAATTTATTGACCTATTTATTGACTGCCTGCCTTTGTAAAATAATGTAGAATACAGAATGTTTTATTTTTGTGCTTGTGTGTAATCCCACTTGGATAAAACCTTGTACCAGTCTGATTTTACATGGTATCTCTCTGTTGATTTGTGCTGCACAGACTGAGGTTGCTGATTTTTTTCCTCCTCTAGATATCTGTAAATACTGTATACCACAGGTACCTTCCTTGCTTGTGGAACTGTTTGCTCAGTGCAGTGATTTAAACAACATTCTGGTCTTGTCCAATGTACAGCTACTCCTGCTTTAAGTGGTCAGCCATGTAGTTTATTGTAGAGCTGTGCAGTCTCCACTCGTGCTGTGTGTTTCCAGATAGTGGGTGCACAGGGGGCTGTGTTGCAGATCTCCCCCAGTGAGTGACTGACACCATGCTCAGACCTTTCCCTTGAGCTGCACTGCAATCTGTGGTTAATGGCACGTTAGAAGAATTCATAAGAGGTGTGATGTTTCTCTCTGCTGACATGAACTGCAGCAGCTAACGGTTGAAGTGTGACCACACAGATCCTTTCAAAACTATCCACAATTCTTATGAAGCCATTTGCCAAGACAAACCATTCACCTTGTTAGGAGTGATAATCCAGCATTAGGGAGATAATCTGACATTGGCTTTTATCATGTCTTTTCTGCGACCGTTCCCGTGGCAGTGATCGGAGCAGCGTGCCTTTTGCACCCCTGCCCCTCACTGAACGGTGCTAACATTGCTCAGCAGCCTTCAAAATAATAAATAACCGACTGTAATCACCCGTAATCACTACAAATGTTCAAGTGACCACACAGCAAAGCAGAGTGGCTGCCTTTGCACTCTCTTATTGCCAGAGATTTGTTGTAATAGAGCAGATAGTGTGGAGTGTGTCACAGCCCGATGCAATGTGAACAGGCATGCCTCTTTATCAGTCGGTAAACATGCACGTGTGAATTTTTACAAGATCAGAGAAAATAGCAATGCTAGCTTTTTAGAATTAGGGGGCAGCCAGTCTTTGGATATTAGTAACTTTTCTTTATAAAGAAACAAGGACTGTACTGCTGATTGAAGAGGATTTTAGTCTGGCAGAGTTTGGGGTGAAAACCTGTAAAACGTGAGATGTGCTGGGAGAAAACTGAGCATTTCCCAATTCCTTCAGCTGCACCTATGCTGTTCACAACCTGAGATTCAAACTATTGAGAATGGGATTTCATTTCCTAATATGTCTCTGCTAGGATTGCATGCCTGCTTTATGACCAAAAGCTTACCTTACTTTTACCTTAGCTTTAGAATATAATTATGCAGAGACATTGGCTGAATGTTCCTGGAATTAGATGGTAGAGATCAGGCAAAATAGCACCAAAAATAGTAGGGCAGTTATTTTATAAATTGCTTTCCTTGAGTAGCAAATTGTGGTTGTTTCTGCAAACTCAGAAGTACTTGGTTTTGAATACACCTGTCTGTAGAGATATGACACACATAATATGGTGAGTGCATAACAAGAGCCAGTGCTACCGAGCTGTAAGTGCTGGTAATGTCAGCAACAAGTCCCTGAAAAAGTATTTCACTGCATGTTTTAATCTTCCTTCCTTCCTCCCTTCCTTCCTTCCTCCCCTTCCTCCCCTTCCTTCCTTCCTTCCACTGTGTCTTCTGTTTCTAAAAGAATTTATTTTTCACATTAAATAGTAGTGTGCATTGAATTTCCTTTCATTTCTGATCTATTTTATATCAACATGTTGGCATATGCATGCCAAATCTTAAAAGCACCAACCAATTTTAGAAAGGTTTGGGGAAATATGGCTTTGATATGGCAGTATCCATCCATCCATCCATCCACCCATCCATCTATCCATCCATCTGTCTCTGAATTACTGCATGCAACTAAAGGAGGTAGCGCCATCACTATCACTTGGATTTTGGGGGTCACCTGTTGCTATCTGAATATGTAGAAGCAGCATAAGCAGATGTGAAGCCCCTTTTTTCTGGGCCCTGCATAAAAGGGCAAGCAGTGCTTGCAGTCTCCATAAGGAGGGCGGGCACAGGGGTGGGAGCAGAAACAGATCATACAAAGAGAGCCTGGATAACATATCAGTGAGGGAGTTGAGGGAAGAGCTTTGGTCTTGGATTGCTTCTCCAGTAGAGCATGTACTTCCAGAAATTTTACTCATTTCTTGGCCTTTGAAGGAATCCTGACAGCTGTATCTCCTGTGCAAACACTCAGCACCAATGCCAGATTTCACAAAGCACTTGGACTTTGAGGTTCTGCTAACGATCAGTATCTCAGCTCTCTGCACGTGGGCGAGAGTTCCTCTCAGTAAATTTCTCCCCAAAGCTTTCTTGCATTATTTTGGGTGTGATCCCTGAAGTCCAGGCTCACACCACAGTGCCCTGCATAGCTGATCCCAGCTGCTTGAGAGTTAAAGCTTGCCAGCTCAGCGTGGCTTTTTGTGCCACCAGCTATGCCAGTCCCCTTGCTCTGTGCAGACTGGCTGTTTGGGGTGGTCTGTGGAACCTGGGCACCAGGGGCAGAGCTGTTCTGTCAGGAAAGCAGGGCACCCCCTCTCCATAGCACTGCCTGGTGCTGGCTTGTCTGGAGGTGTCTGAATGTCACTCCTCAGGGGAAAAATAATTCCTGACTATTGTGGACACAGACCTCTTTCCAAAGCCAGTGGGCCTTGCCAGGAGAGCAGCAAATCTGGAGCTAAAGGCATGAAGATCAGCCTCACCAAAACCGAGGGAAAAATCATCTCTCAAAGCAGCCACCAGCCAAAGCAGCAGCCCAAACCTATTCCCATCTTCTCCCAAGTTCCAGTGGCTGCACTGCACTTCTTACACTGCCCAGAGAGCAAAGCAAAGCAGAACCCCCAGCACTCCAGTAATACCAATGGCTCCCACATTTTTTAACAGCCATGGGCAGTTTGATGCCCGGCATCACCTACAGCACAACGGGACAGGATCGACTAAGTAGTTTCTCTGGAGCACACTGAGCCAAACCCCAGCAAAACACTGGGGTTTTTTTAAGGGGGAAAAAAAGAGGAAGATCTCCTGGCACTTGAACATCTGCTTCAAGCATTTGAAAAACTACAGCCCAGTGTTAATTTAAACTTCCTTATAACCCAGTTCAACATTTGGAGTGCAAACACTGTTAATAGGATGGGAACCAGGGTGGTAGTGGTTTGCTTACTATATTGGGAAACAAAGCCAGGACAAAACTAGCCTGAGATAGAGTTTTTGTTTATACTGCTGACCCATCTGTCTTCATTAATGCAATATTTACAGGAAAAGTTAAAAAATTAGCTTCTGCTCCTTCTTCAATTGCAAGAGCAACAAATAAAGGCTGAAAGGTTCATTTGCCCTCGACTAAAAATGGAAATTCTTATCAACACCCCTTGGAAGAAGAGGTTTATTACATGGAGTGTGTTATTGTTGAACATTAGTGCTGGGACTAGGCATTTCAGCCAGAGCTGTGTATTTCTAGCACAGGCAGCATCAGGAGTGAGGAGCAGTCAGGGAGTTGCCTATGTCACAGAAAGCAGAAACCAGTCACAAAGCATGACCCATGTCTTACTCTAAACTTCTGTTTCAAAGTCTAAGGGAGAAATAATGTGTTTTTCCTCCTGTACTGACCTGCATGGGGTAACAGGGTGGGGTTTCCCTGGGTGTGAAAAGGGACATATTTGAGGATAAACCTTGACATGGCATAGACATCACCCAAGCAGTCTCTGGCACTGAGATCAGATAAGGAGTGTGGGGCCATATCCCTTTCTCTTACCTGCAAGCAAAGAGACAACACTTACACAGTTGGATTTCTAGAGTTTAGATGCCTGAATGAGAACGGATGACAGCCTACCCTGAACATCTTCCAGATGAAATGCAGCAGTTTGTGACAACCTGTTAGTAAGCCAGTTTAGCTGGCAGTGAAAAGCAGCCAGGTCTGGTCATGCCTTTATTTGGCACAGCTGTAACCCAAAGAGGACCTGAGTTTATGGCTGAGTACCCCTGGATGTTTCCTAATGAAAACAGACTGTCAAACCTACTGCTAGGTAATGCAATTTGACTTATTTAAAATCCTCAATAAGAAGAAAAAGTGGAGCTGTACACTACAAGCCCACTGAAATAGAGGCACTTATCAAAAAGCCAAACCCCAACAAAACCCATAAAGCCAGTTATTTCAAGAGAGCAGGAAGGTTTATCAGAGTTACCATCTCACTGGCACATCCCACTACAGGGGCAGACAAACTCAGAACCCTGGGCACATTTAGGGAACAAATCTGGCTGGAGGCATCTTGTCTTACTCTCCTCCACCCCTTTGTCCCTTCCTTGGTCTCCTTCATTCCTCCATCTCTCCCTTGCTTTTGCTCAGGCAGGACACGCTTTCTGTCAGGCCATGTCTCTGCAGGCTGTTCCCCAGGGAGCAGGACTCGGGCACGTAGCGTATCTGCCCCTCTTGCAGAGGAGCAGCTCGCTGGGGAAATGCACAGCTCCTGAAAGCAGCAACTGTTAGAATTACTGCTTCTTTTCCCAGATAAAAGTGGAGGGAAAACTCCACCTTTTGATACCCTTGTCAAGAAGATTAATACTGGAAGGGGGTCCAGCTCTCCCTGCTGAGGTCTTGGTAACATCCCTTGCAGCAACCGAGCACATTTGCTTTCAGATGCACACTAGTAAATGCCAATTTACTCTCCTGCCTCTCAAGGAGTCACTTCAAACCTCCATAAGAGCAGAATTTGTGTTAGCAACTGGCTGTAAAAACTTCTGCTTCCAACCCCATCTCACCACACAACACTGCTGGCAATACTCCATAGGTTATGGCTGCATTATTCCAGCAGTGACTTTTTAGAGTGGATAATGCCAGAAAATATAAGAGTGTGTTGCTCTTTTATAGTAAGTTTGCTTGCTTGTTTTACACTGTTGGATTCATGCCCACTGCGACTCTGCTCACAACGCAAATTGATCAGCCTCCTGCTTAGCAGGACCTTTGATTGTATTTTTTAAGTAAACAAAGGAAACATGAGGGATAAAAGCAATCAATGTCGCTGTAATAAAGGAAATGATAGGAGAGGAATGGATTTCCGTGACATAGAGCAATGCTTCCTGAAAAGAGGATGCCTTTCTTCCTAGCTCTAAATATTACATCTGCTGTGATGGCCCAAGATATGGCCAACAAAGATAATACACTGTGTGTGAAATGGGCAGCTGTGGTGTTAGTTTGGTATTAGCAGAAGTATATTTCTCAGAAGCCACTGCCTGCCATATCTGCAGCAACTTTAGGGTGAGGGGATGCTCACTGCAGTGCTAGAGCTCCCCAAACAATGTCCTTCAGCTCCATGTGGCTGAAGCTACCCAGGATGTGAGCTTCCCATGGTGTTGAAAAGGTATGTGTCGAGTTAAGTGAGAAGGTTTAAATACAGGGTGGCCTCTGAAATCAAGTACAGTAGCTAACTAGCAACAGCGGCTAAACAACAAGCCAAACTTCCATAGCTCTCAGGTTTATGTTGGCTTTGCTGTAGCAACTCCTTATCTTTCCAGAGATTAGAGCATTTTAGATCAGTTGTTGTGAGATCTGGTGGCATCCATTTCCTGAGCTGTCACCACCAGCTAATCGGGCAGTCGAAATGCAAAGCTTTGGGAGAGTGGGAAAGCAAAACCCGTTATCCCACAGTACTGAACGTGCTCTATTTGCTTTTATCATTACCAGATCATAGAATCCCAGACTGGTCTGGGCTGGAAGGGATCCCAAGGGTCACAGAGCTCCAACCCCCTGCCACAGGCAGGGACACCAACCTCCAGGCCTGGAGCTACACAAGGTTGCCCAGGGCCACAGCCAACCTGGCCTTGAACACCCCCAGGGATGGGGCACCCACCCCCTCTCTGGGCAGCTCCTGCCAGCCCCTCACCACTCTCTCTGCAAAGAACTTCCCCCCAATCTCTCCTCTAACCCTTCCCTCCTCCAGCTTCACCCCATCCCCCTTGTGCTGCCAGTCTCTGCCCTTGAACAAGCTGATTCCCCTCCTGTTCCTCTGCTCCCTTCAGGGACTGGCAGGCTGCAATGAGGTCCCCCCACAGCCTTCTCTTCTCCAGGCTGACCCAGCCCAGCTCCCTCAGCCTCTCTCCGGAGGGGAGCTGCTCCAGTCCTCTGAGCATCTCCGTGGCTCCTCTGACCCCTCTCCAACAGCCCCACATCTTCCTTGTCCTGGGGCCCCAGCTCTGGACACAGGACTCCAGCTGGGGCCTCCCCAGGGCAGAGCAGAGAGGGACAATCCCCTCCCTGTCCCTGCTGCCACCCCTCTGCTGATGGAGCCCAGGATCCCATCACTTTCCCAAGCTGCAAGAGCCACTGCTGGCTATGGGGAAGTTTCTCATCCACCATGACACCCAAGTCCTTCTCAGCAGATTTTAGATGCCTGGCTCAAGATGCGGATACAGAGAAACCTACAGCTGAACTGTAAGCAGAGCAAATATGTTCTTGTAGGAAACCTGAGCCCTTGTCCCAGTTCTACAAGTACTAGTAGCTGGCATAACTGTTCACCAGTTATTAGTCACCATGCATGCTCTTCACCAGATCTGCATGATGAAATCACAGCCTGAATTCCTCTGTGGGTTAAAATGAGAGCAAGGACCCACGGGTAACTGAGACCCCCACAGGGAGGAGGCTAATGGACTCACCAGCTGCTGAAACAGTTTAGGTGATTTCATTTTGGAGGCAGACACAAAATAGCATGACATCATGCAAACACAACCTGCTAGCCACAACTTCACTTACAGCTTTGTAACCAGTTTTGAAGTCATTCTTGCAGGGAAAGCAGAGGAAAACTCAACCACAGCCACTTTCCCTGCTGAACTCCCTCCTTCTCCCTTGGGATTTCTCCACTTCACAGAACTTCTCGTTCTTCTGCACTCCTCTGCCAGTCGACAAACCAGCTGCAAATTTGGCCCAACAATATTGATTGCACATCTTCCACTTCCTCTGTCACCCCTAATTAGTGCATTAGAGATAAGCTACGTGCCCTGAGCCGTGAGCTAATGGCAGAGGGAGCAGGCTGTGCTTCATGGGGCATGTGTCCCTCCTGACAGGGGCTGCCACACGCGTTCCTCCGTGACACTGCTCACGGCACCGCAGGCAACACTAATGAGCTCCAAGACAGGCAAACAATTGAGACAAGGGCCTCAGTGAGCTCCCCAGAGCTGCATTAACCCCTGCACTTAGTGCAAGAGAAAGCAGGAACTTTTTCAGACAAGAGCTGTTTGCCAAACCAGACCCTGCTGCACGCACGTGGGAACGCAGCAGCTTTCAGGGGACTGGGCAGCCATTCGAAATCAATGGTATCTCTGTGATGTATCTCTATAGCCACCCTCAGCTGCTCTTCTCAAGAACAATCCTGCTTCCACATCATTCTCTCATTCTTGCCTCACTCTTGCCAGGGATGAAACCAGTGCCTTCACCACTTACACCAATGTTGTCAACACTTCTGGCCTAAAAACCCCAGCCTAAAGTTATCTGTTGAGACCAGAAATCTAGTTATTGTCACAAATATTGATAGTGTAGATTGGGATACAGCACTCCCAAGTCTTTGTCTGGCTCTGCTTCATATGTGCTCTGCAAAAATTCTCATTACTTTTGTGTGGAGTTTTGGAGAGCAAAAATCTGTCAGGGCTCCACTTTCAACAGGACTGAAGACCTAATTAGTTTGGCTTGAATGGTGAGTGCTGAGCACTCTGCTGCAAACTCCTTTGCCTTGACTGGCCAAGGCACTGCAAGGCTTGCACTGGTGCAGTCTCACCTCCATCAGCAGTGGGCTCCTTGCTCTGCTGGTATTGAAGGCAAAAAGAGGATGGGAAGCAAAGATATAGGGCAGGTCAAGCAAAAAGCAGTCTGTCAGGGTCAGAAAAAGCCACCACAGATGCAAACCACATTAAAGTCCCATCTCCATATTGTGATGGGATACTGGGGTGTTTTGCCCTGGCTGGTGTTGCCACGTGTGATTTCTTATCAGCCTTACAAAATGGAAGAAAGACTCTGCTGCAATTTTATTTTTAAAAGCCATCCTGCTTGTGATTATCAGTGAGACTTTATATCCACGTGTCAGAGTGGATGACAGCAATTTAATCTGCTGCTGCTTTTCCATAACTTCTTGTGCTGTCCTTGACCCTAAGCCAATGCCCATCCACTGCCAGCTAGGGGAAAGATCCAGTCTTATGGAGCTGATGAGCTTCTAAATGTGTATCTCAGGTCTTCTGCAATCTGTAAATATGATTCATCCCCATTTCAGGCTGGGTAGAGGGAAGGTAGCGAGGGAGCGGTATGTTCCCATTCCTCCAGTGGAAACATCCCTTCCCAGGGTGTGACAACACTTCAGTTTCCAATGGACATTTGACCTTTCACTCCTCAGCACTGCCTGTAGTTGTTCTGTTGGGAACAACTGTCCTCGGGGTGCTTGGTTGATCTCCTAACTCCTTGTGGATGGCATTTCCATAGAGTTCAGCACTTAAAACACGCAGCAGATTTTTAGCTGCATCAGAGGTGGATGCATGGACAAGGAACACTTGGCAGCATTAGAAAATCCATCATCTGTGCCCCAGGAAGGGACACACAGGGTTAAGGTGTCCCTGAAGAAAGGCTCAAAACCTGCCCTGGCTCTAGGGTTTGAGTGTGGACCTCATCCAGAGAATGCAGTACACAAGGTGAGCCCCTCTGGCTGGCTGGCAGCCTTCATCAAGGAGATGAGGAAGGAAACAAAGCAATGCAGCTGGAAAAAGGAAAACTTTACCTCTCGTGTGGTCAGAAAGCAGATGCTGAGCTGATGCTTACCCTCACTGCTTTAGGAAGAGGTACCAGCCTGGCCCCTGCCTCACTGGCTGGTTTTAAAACAGCAAACAGCATTTCAGCCAGCTGATGAGATTAAAGGAGCCTCCCCCTGTTCCCAGGTCCTGTTATCAGGACACCGTGTGAAGAGGGACGAAATATCACATCGTGTTTTTACACGTGATAAAGCGAGTTTGCACAGGCCACACCAGTGGCTGCTGAGGGCACTGGGAGTGTCATCCCCACCACCACCACCACACAGGGCTCACCAGGGCTGGCTGGGCAAGGGGGGCACAGGGGGGACATCTTTCAGACAGGATGATGCATGAAAAGTGAGTGGCTTTTTGTGCAGCTTCCTCACACCATGGACCCCAGGGGTGAGAACAGGACGTTTCATTCTCACCCAGCTCTCTGCTTGGTCCATTCTCTGCTGTTTGCTAAAGGTTGAGCACACCCTGGAGTACTGCAGTGGCAGCACCACCATGGGCTCTGCTCTACCCCACAGCCTCACAGCTGGGAAAATTGCACCCAAAATCGTATCGCTCTCCTGGCTGCTGTATTCAGCTGAAGTTCTAAGCTTTATTTCCTAAGATGGCAAGATCCCAATTAACTGCTGAGCACTTCTGTTCATGCAAATTACCCACTGAGAAAACCCTTGTAAAGGAAAACAGCTTAGAAGATTAAACTGCTCTTGCAAGAGACCATGCATGGGGTGAGCTGTGGGCAACGTGAGTTATTTGAGGAAGAAGGTATCCCAGCTGGAGCCTCTGTGCAGTGTTCACCATGCTCAGGATATTTATCTGCTTGAACCACTCTGAATTCCCAAACTCGCACATTTTTTGTGCTAGGATAGAAGAGCATTTCAGCAAAGGAGTGCTTATTCAGACAAGTCCTGTCCCTCCTACCCTGGCTGCTTCCTCCTACCCCCATGATGGAATTCACTTTATCAGGATGCTCCTTTTTTCCCCAGGCTATTTTTCCTCCTGGCTAGTTTGACATTGTGGCTTCGTAGCATCCCTGTGCTGCAGCAAGGTGGCAGGAAAACACTGAGAAAGCACAACAGTGGGACTGGTTCCTGGGAGGGTTTGGCTGCAAGTCTTAGGATTATTTTTTTCTCTCCAACCTGGTGAACAGTTATTCATACAAAAATCTCAATTTTGGAGTCTTTCCTTCTTAAAAGCAACCCATTTAAGGGTATCTTTCCACTCCCATGTAAAGGAAGGATGGATTGCTTTACTCTGTCCTTCCCTGGGGGAACAACATGTTCTCACTGCTTTTCTTTCATCTGTATAAGCCACCCTAAATAATAGCTGAACACTTTTCCTGCACGTCCACCTCGCCTCCCACAACAACTTGCTATTTTTTGCAGTAGCCAAGCTAAAAAAGGAAAGTTCCTACCATGCCAAAAATGCAACTTTGATAAAATATGGGGGGATAAGTCAGCATAAGCGTGACTGGCTTGGGATCCAAAGAGAATCATGTGGGAAGGATAATGTTATTTTCTTGCCTCTCACGCCTGCCAAACGCCTGGGCACAGTGAAGTGAGGTCCTGAATGAAGGCAGTGAGTACCTCAGAAAAGCAAAACAGATTTTTTACTCTAATGCAAAGGATGCTAGGAGTGAGAGCAGGACTAAAACTATATCCTAAAAGATGCCATATGTTTGCCCCATAATGAATAGTTTAACAGGTTTAGATCTTTGGTTTTAATTGCTCCAGATTGAAAGCTGAATCGCATTTAAAGGCAGAGGAAAACCCTCAGTCTGTTTGGTGGGTTATCCTACATATTCTCCCACCACCTTGAAGGGGATCCTCTTGTGCCCTCTGGCTGTGAAGTTTGAGGGTTAAGGGGGGTAAAACCCAGCATTTTGGGCAATTTTTGAGCCAACAGTGCTCAGGACAGGGTTGAAAAATATCTTTCTATGGGCATTATTCTTTATTCTCTGTAATAGTCTGTTGTACCTTTATATAATAATAGTAGTTTCACACTCTCTAGGATATCCAGAGTCAGAGATCTACTGAGCTGAAAAGCAGCCACCAAAGAACCCACAGTGAGTTTATAATGCCTCATGGAGGGCATTACAGAGGAACAGTACCCCCTGCTTCAGGACCAGGAGAGACTTCCTCTGCTACTCCTTCCCAAAAAACCTTGTGGCTTGGCTACAAAAACAGGGGAGGAAGGAAATGTATCAGATTTTGGGCATCTCATGTTCTGGTGTCTCCAACAGAAGGTCTGAAAGTGCATTAAACCTATGGTAGGGGCATTGCCAGTATTCCTGTGCCACATCTGAGCAGAGAGCATATAAGCTCAGGGCTGAAAAGGATGCAAAGTTTCCACACATCTAGGCAGATCCATGCTTCTCTGTCTCTGGAAAAAAAGCTCACTTTTTAAAAATGGAAAATTCTCCTTATCAACACCAACCAGCAAACCCAGCCCATGAGATGCCCAGGTCACGCTCAGAGGCTGTTCACTCCCCCCATGCCCTTAGGAATTTCCAGCCCACCTGACCTCTATTGGAAAGTCTATCTTTCAGATATAAACACTATAATCACTCCAAATTTTAATGGGCAGGCTATCTTCAAAGCAGTGGCTCTGATCTTCAGAAGCAGTCCTGGTTTGACAGAGGTTGCTCTGCCTATCTGCAGCGGAAGTGGAGGAATGCAGAGTTTATACTAAAATAACGTGCACTTGTCCTAATCACAGAGGCTTCTGGGCCTCAGCCAGGCCTCTTCACGTCATCACAGGCTCCTGAGGGCTCTGAGGGAATTATTTGCCTCTTCACACTTTTGATCTTTGCAGAAAGGAGCGTGTGGCATTTCCAGCCCAGATGTTCACAACGTTTCTTGCAGGCTCAATGGAGAAGTCTCTCCCTAAATGGCTCCTGAGCCTCGTGTGCAGCTTGGTAACGAGTCCCTGGTAAAGGTGAAGAGTTAAATAAACACTGAAGCAGCTCTGCCAGGGTCATCTCAAATGGGAACTTTGACCAGTGGCGTTAGTGGTGCTTGAAAGAGACTTTAGGAGGCAAGGTACGTGCTGTCATAGGATGCCAGAGCGTGGGGGACAGGCGGGTGATGGGGAAAGTGAGGTTGGGATGGCTCAGCTGTGAAGGGGGTTGGCCTGGTGGAGGCCACACTGCCTGCCTTGGGGCTCTTCTCTGCTATACCCATCCCTCTGCAAGGCTGTGGGCTGCAGAGCTCTGCACCAGCAGGTCCAGGACCACAAACAGAGGGGTAGTACAGTCCTCACTGCTATTTGAATCACCAACTTCCAGATTTGAAACATTTTAATCAGTTTTGAAACATTTTAATCAGATTTGATCATTGCAAGAGCACAGAACCTTTTCTATGGGTGCTCTGGAAGGCACAGTGACTCTGCAGTGGCCCTGTGCAGTAGCCCCATGCTGGCCTCCAGAAAAAATTAATTCCCTGGCATGAAGGTTTGTGGGCAGGCCAGGGAGGAGCTGTGTGGCCTTTGGGGCTGCTGTGGAAGGAAAAAACACCTGGAGTCGGAGTCTATAGGTCAAATGAGCAATTTACAAAACCTTTCCTTTATCTATACTATACATCTGAGCAAAGGTGGATTCAGTATGTCAAACTGAATCTGGAGACTCCTGAGACTAAGGAGTCTGAGCTCAGTTTGAAGGCTAGACAAGCCCAGCAAGGCTGAGTGCAGCAAGTGCTGTATACCCATTATTGACTTCTCTAACATTTCCCTGCTCCCATCTTCCTTTTTTTCCCCACAGGTTCCTCTGTGTCCCCACCAGAGGAGCTGTTCCTTCCTCTCTCCAGTTCATTTCTCTTTGCAAGTTCTGCCAAGCAGGTCTGCAGCCCATCTGGAGCTGAACTTTCATATCCCCAAGGCCCAGTCCTCAGTATCCAGTGCTGTTGCATTAACTTCACCACGCTTAGTGCAGAGGCACATGTTTGGTCCTCAGTCTTGCTTGAAAACTCCTGCAGATCTCTGTGGTTTTCCCTTTTCTGTGCCCATGAAGGCTCCAGGCTGGGCTGAGGCTTTGTGTTGGGCTGAGGCCCCTTCTCAGCACAAAAGAGTGAAAAGTTTTCTTGCAGAGTCCTGTTACTTTCTTTCCTACACCAAAAGCTTCAGCACCATCCTGTTACTTGCTGGCAGGCAGCAGGAACACAAGCAGACAGGCTTACAACTACCAACAACTTACAAGGAGAACTTGAGGTCCAGTTAATCTGATGGCAGCAAGTGACAGGGAGAGACACAGCATCATTCTTGGGGTGCAAACCCAGGTTTCCTCCAAAGTGGCTGAGGAAATCCTGTTCTGTGATGACAGACAAAAGCTGAGGTGGTAAATAAGTCCAGATCTGTTAGTCTTTGAAAGAAAGTTTCCTGTAGCAGGTGAAGCTGCTGATGGGCTCCCTCTGCACCAAGAGCGATGCATGAAAGTGCTTTCCAAAGCCTCTGCAGCAGCTGTGCTGGGTTCATGCACACATTGCTATCAGGAGCAGTGACTTAAAGCAACCAAACAGCCTTAACTAAACTTAACTAAAGAGGTTGTTGTGATACTGTTATTTTATACCTGGAGCCTTGATATCGATGAGCCTGGCACAGCACAGGGAGTGCTGCTGTATGAGAGCTCTTCTCAGCAGACCCAATGGGCAGCCTGGGCTTCTCTTGCTCTATAAGAGCAATAACCAACTGTACGTGTTTTTGTGAACATCTCAACCATGCTGGCAGCACTGGCAGCCCACTGCCCAAGCACACTGCACAACAGGGTTGTGGCCTGGGTCTCAGGGCTTTTCTTTCTCCCCAGATCCAGGATTTGTGGACTTTTTGTTCCACTCAGAAGGGCTGTAGGTACATCTCTAGCAAGGAGCCAGCTGGCTGGCAGGGGGGACACTTGCTGGTTTGTTTTTGTAAAGGCATAAGGTGTCCTTAACCTGAATCCAAGTGCAAGGTACTCTGACTGAGCAGCAAGAAGTATTGGCCTGTTCTACAGGTAACTGGAGCAGCTGAAAGAGGAGTTGAAAAAAACACACCAAAAGAGCTAAAGAATATTTTTGAAGTTTTCTGTTTCAGAGTATAAACCAACCTCTAACTTCTGGGTTCCTTCCTCCAAACCAGCCCACGGTCAGTAGCAGAACACCAGATGATACAAGTCCCTGGCAGAACCTGCTTGCCAATCCCTCTGGATTCATGCAGCTGCATTTTGTATCTGTGCACGACTGGGTGGCTTCTAATTGGCTTTGCCATCAGTTCCATCAGTTTTGCCCATGGATTTAGATAAGTTTTTTAACTCCTCCTCAAGCATCTTGTTTTTCTTCTCCATGTCCTCCCGCGAGCGCTCCACCTTCATCAGCTTCAGCTCCAGTTCCTCATACTTCTCCTTCTCACTCTTAATGTCCTGATTCAGCCTCACCACTTTGGCCCAGACTTCATAGTTTTCCTTCTCGAGACTGAAAGAGGAAGCATCATGAAAGGATTAGATCAGAATAGAGCTGGGATGTCAGCATCTGGCTTTTAAGAAGTCTGTTTATTAACCAATAAAAGAAGAAAGAGGTGCTGTCCTGATCCCCTGAGCCTCAACAGCCACACAGCGTGAGGAGATAAATCAATACATATGATACATTAATCATATAGGAATATGTGAAGCTATATAACACTGATGCTTACAACTAACAACATAATAATGCTACTACTGCGTTCTGGGGAGGATAGTGGTATGATATTGTAGTAATAACGAGAATTAAGACAGTGTCATTATTGCAGAAACATTGTAGAGCTGTATAGGGATGTAACAAGAACTATGGAGCAGTAATATTCTAGTAATATAACATCAGCACCTATGTCATGAGAGCACAGCACATGAGCATTGACTTTCAGATAGCCTCCTGCAATACTGTATTTTATCATTAGTCATTCCTGTTACATAGGTACAGTGTTACTGATAGCTAAATCCCTGCTCTGCCAGTGTTGTAACAACATGAGCTGAGGACTTCACACTCTCCCAAAGCAGCACCCTGCAGTGTGTTACCTTTTAATTTGCTCCTCGTAGTTATTTTTCTGTTCTGCCATTTCTTTTTCCAGCTTCAGGATCATGGTTTGCAGGAACTCCTTGCTGTCCTGATCGGGCTTGGACACTTCAGCAGGGCTGCTGGTAGGACTGCCTATTTCCTTCAACTGATGGCTGGGACTGTGGCAGGCTAGAAATTCCTTATCAGAGCTGGTGCTCGAAGGGCTGGGGCTGGAGCCGCTGCCTTCCCCGCTCTCTGCCTGGGAGGAAGGAACACTGTCGTAGGTTGAAGCCCGGTGAAGGTCAAGCAGCTTAAAAAGATCATGAGACAACGTTCTCTTATGTCCATCAGAGACCACAGAGCGCACGCTGCTCCCAGAGGGGCTTTTCCAAAAGTCACTGGCAGATGTGTGTTTTTTGTCATTGCTGCTTTGCTCCCCCAGAGAAGCAGCTGTGGGGAAAGATGTCCTGTTTGGGAGAGTCTGAGTTCTTTTCCTTGACTGGGTTTTCCACATTCCCAGCGTATCTTTGGACCTGTTATCTTCACTTGAGCTTGCAGCTGGTCCAGGGGCATTGCTGCAACTCGGGCTGTCTCTCTGTAAGATAAACCCATGGCATTAGGACAGCCTCACCCTGTTCTGAGAGCAGTGACAGGCTGCAGCACTGCTGTGACTGCAGTGTTCACAAAAGGTGATTTTAACATGCTAACAGCAATGGCCACAAGCTCCCCACATAACCTGCTTTTGGGATACACCGTGTCTTCCTTTGAAAAGAACTTTTCTGCAGAGAACCCCCATCTGAGAAAAGCCTTCAGTCCTCAATGTGTTCCCTTCCCCAGCCTGAACTGAAAAGGTTTCATCTCTTCTTCCTCTTGGCTAAAAAACTTGAGGAGTTTTCTTTTTTCTCAGAACAGTAGATTTTCCACAGAAAAGTGGAAACCTTATCTACATCATTTCCCTGATATAGATATTCCAGGGATGACAGTTACAGCTCTCTACCCTATTAATAGCAAGTGCTCTTAGCCATTTGCTAGCCTGTTGGATCCCACAATAATTAATCACACGTTTATTACATTTATGCTCTATTATTTCTCTGAGGATCTAGCTTTACCGTTTGTCTTTCAGTCAGACTCTCTGCCCTGTGCACCACAGGGTCCTCTGCAGCATCCCAGCCCACAGAGCTGCGTGGGATGGGGGCCTTCTTGTCATTTTTTTGGGCAGGTGGGGAAGGTGCCACATCCTTGGATGGAGGAAACAGTTCTGCATGGTCACTTATCATCACAGTCATTACTTTCTGGATCTGTGGAGTGCCTGGAAGAAAGTAGAGATCTGTCAGTGGCAAACCCAACGTGACAAGCTTTGTTCCACCCAAACTTGTACTTTCTGGTTGGTCTTTCTGGTGTCCACATGGGAGATGCATACAGAAATACAGGAGCAGGATCATAAAACCAAATAAAGGGAGGGATGTTTATTTCCCTCCAGAACAGCAGAGCAACAAAGACTGGAGCCTGTGATCTGCACCAAGCCACGCATTGTGCTGCTTTGGTCTGACACACAAACTGTGGGTATGAATATCTGGACCACTGGCATGTGAATGCAGTAGAGCAGAGCAGCCTTTGGCTTTAAAATAGTTCTTCTATTAGCTCTGCCCCATCTGTCCTTGCCCATGGCATTGCAGTTTGGCTTAGCTAAACAGTCATTTTGTTGAGTTTCCCGTTTCTCAAAGAATTTCACACCTTTCTGCTCCAAGCAAAAGAAAGGTGACTTCACCAAATCCCTGTAGAGTTTGACATCTATGGAGGGAACACACAGCCCAAGTCCTGAGGGGTTTTTGTCATCATAAATACATCAACAGCCTAACTAACATGTGGCTTTATTCTACCATACTGCACTTAGCATGCCCAGGCATGTGTCTGGCTTATATTCAGTGGTCTACTGTAGAAAATGTTTAATTTCGGGGCTGTGGATGGAGTTGCATATTTCAGTATATCAGCTGCTCCTATGCCAATTATTCCAGGAGTCTGTTTTACCTCTCATAATAATTGCAGGATCCTCTATCCTGGGTCTGATGAGGTTCACTCCAATCACTGTTGCCAAGTTATCCACGCTCATCTTGTTGACACTGGAGTTCAACTGTATTTCATGTAGAAACCTGCCAGAATCCAATAATTCAAGTCAGCAAAAAGTCTTATACACCCACTGGCATAAAGTCCTGATTGATTCAGCCAGCTCTTCCTCTAAGTCCCACCAACAGACACATACAGTCTCCTTACAACTGCAAAGTGGAGCTGGGTCTTATTGGTATCAGTAGAAAAACCACCATGTGATGAGCTGCTCACCCCAAAAAAATCAAAAAGGAAGGGAAACCCCCATCTAATATTTAATAACCAGAGAAAAATCACTGGGTGGAATCTGACAGTTTTGGTGCACAAGGCTTTGTCTAGAAAAACTACACTAGACTGTAATTCTCAGGGATCCACAAGTGAGTTTGAGGGTAGGCATTTACAGTCAGACATCATCAAGGTGTTTATCCCCAAGGCTGAAACTGTCCCTTTACAAAAGCCATGACCTGGCATCCCGAGGGGAACCGAAACACAACTTCAGAGTGCTCTCTCCAGAGGAATCAACTCAGCCTTTGGGGTGGTATTTCTACTCACCAACACCAAAGCTGAGCTGTTTACACCTTTGCAGAAGACTGACCTGCAGATATAGCTGAGGAGGTTGTAGCTGTCTCTGGGAAGGAGGGACAGCTGCTTCAGGAGTTCCTGATGGCCCTAAAGGCAAGTTAAGAAACAGCTCCATAAAGACTCACAGATATATACAGACTCAAAAATGGCCCTTGCTCACTCCATCCATCCTCTATGGTCTCACCTCTTGGCATTTGCTCCCCTTGGAAATTACATTTCTCTGGCAGACCGAGCAGGAACACAGAGAAGGTTTAGCACAGTGCTCAGCAAGAAGGGGCAGCTCATTGCCCAGCCCTGCTGGGAAGGGAAGAGCAGGGGTTCCTCCAGCCCAGCACGGCTGTGATGAGCTCTCCAGGAGCTCCTCATGCCTCAGCTCCTTGCATTTCTTGGATATACACATTTAGAATGTTTTTAACCCCAAAGATCCTGAAATGAAACAACCTACAAGAAATATTTGTCCTTGAAATATAGGGCTGGACCCTGCAGTTCACAGAGCTCGTGCTACTGAGGATATCTGCTCCTTGTGTGGGGGTGTGTACAGGAACAGCATCCATAAATGGGGGGTCTTTTTGGAGGTGGGGAGGTGAAGTTGGGTGTCTTTTCCACCAAAATACATAGTTAGGGAAAGACAGTTCCCATCTGTTTCTCACTTCTCCCTCTCTCAAAAGTCCAATTAGCTTCCTGGTCTCGCCCTGAGCCCTCCACCTGCTCCACTCTCAGCCCAGGCTGACGCAGGCTGTGAAAGGTTTCCTTCCGCTCTCTGGGTTTTCACACTCACTGACTGCTGCACGGGCTCAATGCAAAGAGGTGCTAAGCAGCTCTGAGGTCTGCTCCAGAAATTTAAGTTTTAAAATGTTGTCACACGTTGTCAAGGTGGGATGTTATCTTTTTAATTTTTATTCTCTTCCTCCCCCCCCCTCCCAGATTTTGAGGCTCAGTAATTACACAGCTTATAAGCCACAGCTAAATACACACCCAGCATCTCCAGCTCACAAACCCCTGGTGTTGAAACACAGCTAATTTAAAGCCAGAAGGAGAGAAAGCAATGCATTTCTACCTTTTTCTCATCTGCATCCAGAGCCTGACCACACAGCAGGAAATCCTCATACTGCGTCCAGGGGACGACCGGCTCAGGGAGCTCCCGCAGGTAGAGCTTGAACAGAGAGGCCACGGTGTGCACATCTGTATCCCTGAAACACACCAAGAGCCACTCCTGGGAACCCTGCACCCAGCTGGGGAGCAGCCCCCACCCCATGAGCTTGTACTTAAACTCTGTGCGCAGATGGAGAAGAGGCCAAAGCGAGCTTGGGGAGGGGGGACACACATCCATAGGGCACCCCAAGACAGGGAATGGCCCCAGCTGGCAGGAAGATAAATGCTTGGTGGAGATTTTCCCCACTGTGGGGCTGGCAGGTCCCCAGTGTTCATACCCAGGCTGAGCCTTTCCAGCCTGCATGTGACTCTTGAGGCTTTGCATGCAAATATTGTCTGGTATTCACATGCTTGGCAGGCACTCCCCGCTCTGTGTGGAGCTGGAGAGCTTTGCCTGGGGTTTTAACATTAACAGCAATTACTGAAGATGTTCTGCTGGGACAGATGTTTGCAGCTTTGCATACCATATAGTTTACATTATGTCAAAAGGACACTGTCAAGATCGTTATGCCTCTAATTTGACCTACCTTGAAGTTGCTAAACTGTTATAAACTACTAGCAAAAATCCCCCAGGTCATTTATTTTTAGGATTGGTTAAGGTTTAAAAAACACTCTTGTTTTTAACAAATGTGTGTAACTACAGAAGAGTTTTCCCACAGCTGCATTTTTGTAGGGCCTACCAATACACACCACTGGGCACCCCGGATGCCTGGGCTGAAATGGCAGTTTTCTAACACTCCCCACCCAATCCTGCCCTGATGGTACATGCAAGTGTGCCTGTACAACCCCAACAGGCTGCAAAGGTGGTACTGAAGGTCAAATCAGCATCTTGCAGTGTTCAGGCCACTGGAAAGCCTATTATTGGCCTTCCTCCAGACTAAGAAAACCTTTTCCTTGAAGTGCACAGGGTTGCAGTCACCCTGAGATCACTGCAGCAATGCTAGGGTTAACGTTACAGGGTGCTGGGGAAAGAGCCAAACTCCCTCCCCATGCAAAACAGAGTTGGGCAAAAAAAATATTAAAAGGCTTCACCTTCATATGACCCCATACAGGTTACAACAGGAAAGCTCCCAGCAGGACTCTGGCACCCAGAAAGGAAGAAATATTCAGGTGCAAAGTCAACAGTGGGGATGGTTCCTCTCCCAGAGCAGCCCCGGCTCCGCCTTGCCCAGCGCAGGGATTATTTGGGTAAAAGGGCTGTGGTTCACCCTAACAAAGCTGCACAGTGCTGGGCTGTGGTTAGGGACAGGCCTGCAATAGGCCATGAGGCCCTTGAGCTCTGCTTAAGCAAACAGTTTTGCACAAAAGGCCAGGGACACCCCTGGGTGTGGGTCCTCCCCTCCCACAAGCAACCCAGATTTTGCCAGTGGCTCACAGAGCTTGGGGGATGCCTTATGGGGTGGGGCTGGGTTTGCATGGATGGGCCATCACCACAGACAGTATCGAGCACTTTCATACACATGCAGCAGCCTGGACACTCCTTGTCCCCACATGGTGGGCAGGGCAAGGATTACACCAAAAGCCCTCACTTTAGATGCCACTGAAAGGCAGGACCCACTTTTCCTTCATCTCAGCACAGGAGTCACCCCCAGAGCAGCCTGCACGAGTGAGCAGGGGACACCTGACAAGGCCTTATGCAACCAGGGCTGAAAGCAAGGGGTTACACCCTGACTTGGTGTTGGGGACAGGTGGGAAACCTCGTTAGGCCTAATGAGGCACCTGCAGTGGAGCTATCACAGAGAGAAGATGTACCCTTGGTGCATCTTCTCTCTGTGATAGCTCCACTGCACAGCATGTGACAGAGGTGGCAGTAGCAAATGGCTCTCTCCAAAGCCTGTCTGAGACCTACAAGTAGGGACAGGCACCTCTTAGTCCTCCAGAGGAAGGACACTGGGAGGACATAGCCTTGCAGCAGCCAAAATCTCTTTCTCATCTCTATGTGGTGTTGTAGGGAAAAGCAACAGGAGGAAAACACCATGGCTATGGGCTGGCAGGGGAAAAGAGAACTTCTGTTTGCATTAGGGTGATCTCTGAGCTTATTTATTATCCTCTACTTGCTCTCCTTTCTCTAAACCTCTGTCCTTAGCTGATGGCTATGTATGCTCTTCCTTTTGTCTCCTTCTTTGGCTGCTCCTGCAAATAATAATTGCTGTGTGGGGCCAGGATTTTCCTACATTCTTTCCTTTATTTCCATGAATCTCATCTCAGCACCCTCTGATTCTGCTTTTGCCTCCATTTGGTGTTTCTGCTCTCTCCTTTTCAAGCCCTTCTGTGGGTCCAAGTTTCCTGCTGGGGTCTCTGTAGGGGATGGGGGGAGGGGAGGGGGTATACATGCTGCTCTTCTGCAGATTTTGAGATGTATGAGACCTAGTTGAGTGGGAAAGAGGAAATCCAGCCTTACCGGTCAAATGATGGTCTTTCCCCAGCATCAAATGCTTCTCTGAGTTGTTTCACCAGGTTGTCCTGGCCAGGGAGGCGGAAGATGCCCTCCTCATGCACACCATGTTCCCGGATGAACTCAGCACACTTCTGCACCAGGATGGGGACCTGGTGCTGCCCAAATTTCTGCTCGTAGGCCATGGTCTCTGCCAAGTGCTGGCCAAATACAGCTAGGGAAAGGACAGAGAGGTTAGAGGAGCCCAAGAAGCAGCTTTGCTAAAGGCACATTACCTGCCAAAGTGCATCAGGTGCAAACATGACAGCAGTACCTGCTTTTCTGGTAGCATGGGAGCTACAAGAAGTGTGCAAACTGGGGGAAAGCAGAACATTTCCCACAGAAAGAATAGCAAAATGAAACCTTGTTCCTTCTCCAAATAATCAAGAGTTCTCAAAATTATTAAAACCAAGCAGTGGCCTTTGGTTTTGCCATGCTGCTTGCCTGCCTTGGAGCAGGGCGTTGATGCAGAAGGAGACAGGAACAGCAAAAAGGCTGAAGAGAGAAGGCAAGCTCATCATGTAACTCTGAATGATTTAGAAAGCACAGGAGACCTCTGAGAAATAAGAAAAGCATCCTTGCAGAGATTTGAGGCTGGAAGTCTTACTGATCTCATTTCATTTCTTTCTCCCACCCTTTCCTCTTCTCACCCTCCAGAAACTCCCCTGTGCAAAGAGCAGCAGTGTTCTGCACCAGGCAGCACCTTTCCATTGGAGCAACGGCTTTTTCCTCCTGAACTCACAGCAAAAGAACTCAAAGGTGGGACAGAAGCAGCCTGCATCCTCCCAGCTCTTCCTCCTCAGAGCCTGGAGCATGGTAAGAGCAGACAACTCCTAACTTGAACTGGCTCTGGGATGTTAATGGCAAAGGGTCCTATGGTCCTTCACCATATTTTTGCCTTGGTGTTGCCTGTGATGTGTTCACCTCATGGTCTGAAGGCTGAAATAATTCCTACACATCTTTCAGACCAGGAAAATGATGTAAACACTCTCACTGGAACCACCAGGCTTGTCAGCACTTGCCCAGTTGGGGGGTGTTCATTTATGACTAGCTTACACTCTTAAATAACAAATATAAACCTGTCACTAAAGGCAAAGAACTTTTTTTCTGCCTCTCTGCTTTGGTAGCTGATAATGAATTTCTTATTTAACTGCAAGCTGGCAGACAGTTAATTTGGTGGTACCTCCCCACGGCAGCCCAGGCAGCTGTTGTTGTAGGGTGACAACTAGGCCCCTGAGATTTTGGAGATGCTTTTGCTGTTCCTTCACACTTTGCAGCTGCTCTGCTTTTGGGGTGTGACAAGTTCACCACCAGCTGGGTCACATGCGGCTGCTTCCAGGTGGGCTCTTGCTAAAACCTCCACAGTGCAGTGGGTTGCTTTAAAAGCATGTTGCCTCAACTTGCACTGAAGCCAAAAACCTCAAGTGTGATGGTTTTGGGTCTGTTGACATGAAACATGCCCTGTGTATAGACATGAAATGTGGCTCTATGGTACCTGACTTCTCTGCTCCCCTCAGGGCTCTCCATGCTACTATAAATACAGATTTTCTAGCGTATAAAGTCACTTTATCTAGCTGAAAGTCACTTTATCTAGCTGGAAAAAACTGTCAGTCTCCTAAATTTCAGCCAGGACCAGATGTAGAGTTGTTATTAAGTGCTATTGTTGGACTTGATCTTAAAGGTCTTTTCCAACCTTGTGATTCTGTGACTACAGCCAGGTAGGGCAATGCCCTAAAAATTTCAGGCTCATGCAGTCCTAATTTCAGAGGAATAATGCTGCCTCCCCTGGGGCACAGTATGTTTCAGTTCAGAGGCAGAAAACACCAGGGTTGCAGACAAAACCCAGCTGTGTCGTGGTTTCAGTGAAGCTTATCAGTTCCTATGGCAGGGCTGGGGTGAAGAAGCTCAAATGGGCAGTGCTTGCTTACCCCTGCCTCCCTCTGCACCCTGATCTGTGTTAGCACAGGAGCTATGGCAGACCAGAGCTCCATCATGCTTGTCTTTGCAGCTGAAGGGCATGGACCCTGTAAAAAGGGTACAGTTAGGGCAAAGCACAGAGAGGAGACACTCAGGACGACCATCCAGGTTAGTGTTCTTTTGGAAGAGAGCTAAAGAGACTCCCAGCTCTGTCTCACTGGTGGATCTTCCTTATAGGAGTTCCTCCTTCTAGGAAAAGTCTGGAGTTCATCCTTATGTGTCTGGAGTGGCCTTTGCTGCTTCCTTTGCAGGCTTTACCTGTGATGGCAGAGTTACAATGTGCTCCTTTCTGTTTGATTCATGGTTTACACCCCCTGACCACAGATTTGTGATGGCACAACTGCATCCCCGAGGGGGCTGGAAGCAGGGATCCCACTGCTGCAAGCCTTGTCTGTGCATGGGGAGGGGGATTGAGTGGCCAAGGCCACAGAGAAAACGGGGCCAGAAGGACTGGGCCAAGCAAGAAAAGCTGGAAGACAAGGAAAGCAAGGAAACTGGCAGGTGAAAGGCAAGATTTTCCAATGCTTTATCCCTGAATATGATTTGTTTTTAAGAACAACAGTTTCTGGGGCCTGTAAGTCAATGAGGAAGTTTGCAAGAGAAATTGAAACCAGCCCAGAAATCTTCATTCCCGCTTGGCTGCCATTCCCCTAACACTGCCCATGTCTGCTGCAGACCCACCACGCCGGGGCCAGTCTGGGACCAGGTTTCTAAGGCATTCCAACTCACAGCCACATTACAGCTCCATTTCCCAGTTATGAATAGTAGTTATGAACCCAGCTTTGAAATCCTTGTGCAAAAGTCCTGCAGAGCATGAGTGGTGGGAAATCACCTCTCCCAGAGCTGTCCCTGCTCCCCATTACCTCCTGATGCTGAGCCCAGCACTCGCCGGATGGATTTAACCCATTCCTCCATCTCAGACTGGGAATTAGCCATGAGCACACAGGTGTCCTGCCCTGTCCTGGTCTGGTCTCCAGAGACCCCTGCAAAGAGACATGTGTGTGTGTCATTCACAGAGAGGTTTGGAGGAGAAAAGTCACATTCTGGTTGTTTTCTTTGCTAAATACTTTTGGCTCTGAATTTCCCCATCGATGTCCACTTGGCTGTGACACGAAGCAGTGCCTTGCTGAAAAGTCTGAGAGAAAGGAATAGAAACTGCTTAACATTGCAGCTTGGCAAGGTTTCTGAGCATGGGGCATGGGCACTGAGGCAGGGCCCTCCTCCAGCCCTGAGGGGTGAATCCTTAAAGCAAAACCTAAGTTTGCATGTGCAGTGGGGATCCTGAAAAGAAGTGGGAGCAAAACGGCTTATCCAAATAATTTGGGGTGAAACGTTCAGCCCAGAAAGCGTGCAACAAAGAGGAGTGAAGCATCCTCACCTGGGATGATTTCGAAGATAAATTTTCCTCCTTCCTCTGGGTTGCTGGCCACCTCCTTGATGGTGCTTCCCTGGAGAGACAGGCAGCCCTAGGGCAAAGCAGAGCAGGAGCTGCAAATAGCCACGTCCCATCTCTGAGAGGCTGACACCACCATGTGTCAGCACTGAGGATCGAAGCCTTTCTTTCAAAGGACCTGGTGGTGGCCTTTTTATCTATAAGTTTATATAGATACTAAAAATAACATTTCAGACAGTAAGAGACACTTCTTGGATGCCAGTTTTTCTGATGAAGTGATTCTCAGAATAAGGAAACTGGTTATTTTGCTCTTTCCTTTTTCACCTCCCTTCTCATGACTCTTTAACCCCTGCTGGGAATGGAAGAAGAAAGTCCAAAGCAGAAGGAACTGGGCAGAACACTGGAACACTCTGTTTCTACTGCACCAGGGCAGGAAAACTGTTCATTTAGCACAGCATCACTTAAACCCAAAAACCAAACCCAAAGTTGGTAGGAGCAGAGAAAAAGAAGCAAGAGGGAGGGAAAATTAAAAAGCAAAGTGGAAACCAGCCTTTTCTTCTGGACCTTCCTTTCCCCAACTGTCATGGTGAGCACAGGCAGCTGGGTTCCTGCTGGAGGGGATGGGTGGGGGCCGAGCAGGCATCTGAGTCAGCACCAGAGGCCTCCCTGGGCAGGAAATAAGCTGTGCCACAGAAATGAAGTTTCTGAGATATTTCAGCCTTCTGAAAGCCACTGAGCCCCTGTGAGCAGTGGGGACTGTGAGCACTCCCACAGCCTGAATTGCATCTGCATCAGTCGGAATTGTGGAAAGGTCAGAGAGGCTTGAAATCAGAGAACTGTAGGCTGGAAGGGACCTCCAGGTTCCCCAGTGCCACCCCCTGCCATGGGCAGGGACACCCCCCAGCAGCCCAGGGTGCCCAAAGCCCCATCCAACCTGGCCTTGAATCCTGCCAGGGATCCAGAGGCAGCCCCAGCTCCTCTGGGCACCCTGTGCCAGGGCCTCCCCCTTCCTGGGAAGGATTTCTGCCTCCCAGCCCCTCTCCAGCTGCTGAAGGCCATTGCCCTGGGCCTGGCCCTCCCTGCCCTCAGCACCAGCCCCACTCCAGCTTTCCTGGAGCCCCTCGAGGGATCAGAAGGAGCTCAGAGGTCTCCCCAGAGCCTTCTCTTCTCCAGACTGAATGACCTCAGGTCTCTCAGCCTGTCTCCAGAGCAGAGGTGCTCCAGCCCTCTGGTCATCTCTGTGGCCTCCTCTGGACTTGCCCCAGCAGCTCTGTGTCCTTGTCCTGGGGACCCCCAAGCTGGACACAGCACTGCAGGGGGTGTCTCCCCAAAGCAGAGAGAAGAGGGACAGAATCCCCTCCCTTGACCCACTGGTCAAAATGACCTGGGATGGTGTATCAGGGTCACAGCAAGAACTACCAAAAGTGCCATGAATAGCAGTAAGCTTTTTACAGCATTTTCTGTTTCTTCATCCCATTTACAACTGGGGAGACTGGTCCCTCCAGTCCCCCTGCAAAATGGGGCAAAGCCAGCAATAGGACCTGGACCCTGCAGGGCTCAACCCTGTGCTCTCACCCTAGGCATCAACTGATCACACATGCCCCTTGAGAGCATTTTCTACCCTGAGACTACTTGTGCAGCCAGTGATGATTTGTACAGAGAATGGCTTTTCCAGCAGAGGGGAGGACCCTTCCCTGTAATTCCTCAAAACAAGGAAAAGATAAGCTACAGTATGGAGAAACCAGTTAAAAACCTAATAACTTATCCATATGTATTGGGAAACCAACCTGATCTCTTCCTGGCAAGTGTAACTAAAATGCATCCTCAGGGAAATGGTTTCTATGGGTGAGACAGAGGGCTTGGTACAGCCCAGAGGAGCTGAAGATGGAGTGGTAGTGCCAGAGGGCTGCAGATGGTGGGCACTGGTGCAGACCTTTAAATCATGCCCAAGGGCAACCACGCTCCTGTTTTGTGCAGAGGGTTGGGTGTGCATTGTGCTCTCCTGGGGATCTCAAAAGGCATCAGAACTGACGTGCCATGAAGCTTTCAGCAGATTTCAAACCTTTTCCTTTAGAGGAAAGGTCAGTGGGGCAGGTTTCCTCCAGCCACACAGCACGAACCAGGGCAGCAGCTGAATAACACAAACTGCATCCGCACCGCTGAGCCTTCTGTAAGGGATGGGGCTGGGCTGGGCTGCAAACTGGAGAGAGAGATTTTCCCTTGCTTACCCCTCCAGCTGCCCTTTGCTGTCATCTGTCCAGCCCACAGCCCTCCCAGGAGGTCTGTCTTGGGCAGATCCTCACACCCAGGCTACATTGAACATCCTGCTTGGTTTCTCCTAAAAGCACCCTGTGAGATGCCTTTCCCACCGATTGCAGAGCTGAAACCTCTCTCAAATCTTCCATCATCTCGTGCACTCTTCGCTGCACTTGCCATCACAAAGGCAGTGGGGGTGTACCCAGCCCTTTCTCTGCCCAGCCTGTTTCTGTTGTTGTGGGGAACGACAGCAACTTTCCAGTTGGTAAATGCTTGGTCTCTTCCATGCACTCTGTTGCATGGGCACAGGGGGACCAAGCCCCCAGAATTTAAGTCCATAGATGATCCTGATCGGGATACCTCGTCTCTCTTAGCAAACCTCTTTAACATCCTACTCCAGACCCATCCCAAACCACTTCCCTGCAAGAAAAGCTGCAAGAAAGGAGAGACTGAGGACCAGCAAAGCCCAGTGACTCATCCTACCTGTGGTTTGACATCATCCTCATCCTTGTAGTAGTAAAGCTGCTGGCCCTTAAGCACGAAGTAGCGCTGCTGCCAGTTCTTGACGATGGAGCGCTGCTTCTTCAGCCACCCGATCTTCAGGGGCCGTTCCAGGGGGTTGGAGGAGGCTGGCTGGGTGCCCCCGCCTCGCCAGTCATCACGCTCTTGGAGCGGGCTGCCAGGGAAAGACAAAGATGAGCTGGTAGGGACACACAGGGACCAAGTGCCAGCAGTCCCGCGCTGGCCGTGCCCAGGGCCGATTTAAGCTTCAACAGGAAGAGCAGCTTGCTGCCCCTCTGCCTGCACTCAGCAAGCTGGCTAGAGTTTTTAAAGGAAGTGGCTGCAGTATCTGTCAGTATGTGCTTCCTTTTCCTGCGTGGGAGTAATTGTCTTGCAAGTGAGAAGAAAATCATTAGTTGTTGCTTTTTTTTTAATGGGAGTATGTGTGTGTTTTGATACCCAGCCCAAACAGGCTGCAGCAGCAATAGTGGGATGACCCAGCCTGGCTTGAAAAAAACTTTTGGAAATGTACAGTTTGGCTCCAGGAGAGCATTGCCTGATGTTTCCAATGGGATTGGAAAGTCTCCAGTGGGGAAAAATGTGCCAGTGTGGATTTCCTAGCTGAGCAGTGTCCCTTGCCCCCTCTTTGCATCGCACAGACGTGTGCCATTGGTGCCACTGACCCACGCCAGGGACGGGCAGCGTGGCCCTGTGGTGTCTCAAAACGTTTCTGTGACAGTAACTGCCTTGGGAGGGTTCATTTCCCGAAGAGGTTTTTGCCCCTGGAGCAGGCACTGCAGGGCCCCGGTGCCAGCCCAGCCACGCGCAGTTTGCGGTTGTGTTTGCGGGCTGAAAATAATTCTACAGCTCCAGGGGAATTCAGTCTCTGCTTGTGGTGATTTACTGCTGAAGTGGAGCTGGAGGCACCTGGCTGGGTCCTGCGGGTCAGGGCCATGCAGGGTGCAGGCCCCTGCTCTCTGCAGCGGTCTCTGGCAGAGCGCACTGAGAGCGAGCCGAGGGGGTTGTGCAATGCTGTGGGATGGATGGGGGAAGCTGCAGCGGCCTCCTATCTCTGCCCCCAGATGCTCACTTTTCCCCTGAGATGGTCAGAGGAGCAGAGAGCTGCGAAGGCGGCGTTAGATCTGCTTGTTGATGAATCCTGACGGGGATCTGAGTGCAAACCACAAGCTTGAAAAAGCAGAAAATGAAAAATCACCCACCACTGCCTTGAGCTGCTTGAGACCTGGAGCATCCCACGCCTGAGCCAGCGCTCCCACGGCGGACACCCACGGGCAGCATGAGCCTACAGAGCCTTTTGGGCTCTGGGACGAGCAGTTCACAGTTGCTTCAGAGGTCAGAGGTGCTGCAGCTCAAGACTCTACCCAGCTTCCCTTTCTGAAATCCCCAGAGCAAGAAACCCTGCTGCCGCCTTCCTTTGACCTTCGGAGCCAGGCTGGGGTATGATGCTCTGAGCTCACCTTTCCAGAAACCCATCACAGGATTGCAGATCCCCTCCTGCCAATCCAAAAAGGATTGTGAATCCAGAGATCAGCTTTCAAAGTGCAGTGAGGATGTCGCTGAGCTCTCAACGTGTGCACGTGTGGGATGCCCCCTGCACAGGATGTGGCTGTGAGCAAGGCCCTTTGAAAGGGATTTGCTGGCCAGCTCCCCTGAAAACTGCTGGTCGTGGGGATTACCCTGATGCAAAACCAAAATGGGGTTTCCAAATCGCACCTCAGGCTCTGGGCAGCTTCTTCTCTCTTTGCCAAAACATCTGCAATGCTAAATCTTTAAAATATTGATGTGATTCTCAGCCAACTGTTCACCTTCAGCATCATCCTCTCCCCACTTCATGTTACTTGTGGCCGCTGCCAACTCCTTGGAGAGGGGGGCGGTGAGGATTTTTGGGGATAGATCCACAGGGGTGGACAAAGCTCTGAGAGTATGGAGGCTACTGCCTGCCTCCCACAAACACTTTGCTCTGCAGAAACCACAGCCCAGTGCCAAAGAGCAAATCCTGAGGGGCCTGGCTCCAAACCAGTTTCCATCCATCAGCTCCGTGTTCAGTCTCACTGCAAGAGTTCAAGCTCAGCTCAGCAGCACTAATATTCCAGCAGCACAAGACTTGGAAGGAAAAATCCTGTCTTTTATGAAAAACAGAGTGCTTTACTATCTTTTATCAGAGATACTAATCTCCCTAAGCCCATCATGGCTGCATCAGGGCTCTGCACCACAGAAAGTAAGTGACCTGGCAGTCACTGCTACCCAGGGGTTCCTCCTGCCCTCAGCCTGAGCTCCGATTGCCTGGTCCTTGCTGGAAATAAGGATTATTTGCTCTCTCTCTCTCTTCCCTCTTTTCAGCCTTTCCCAGGAAAGGAACATAAGGAAGGTGCATTCAGAGGGGTCACTTGTGACCCTCCATCTTTAGCATCAGCCCTTCTGCAATGCCGGACTCGGGTCACAGCCAGTGGCCTGTACTTACCAGGGCGCTGCACACACGCACCATGGGATGTGTGTCATGGTGTGAACATGCAGATGTATTTTCTCTCCCCGTGCTCTGACCTCATTTAAGGCCAAAATAACAGTTTGCAGGATCCTTCTTACCCGCAGAGCGAGCGCTCCCACCCTGCAGTGCCTACCGCAGGCCTTGCGCAGGGGTGTGGGGAGGGAGCTGCCGTGCAGAGCTTGGCTGTGCAGAGAGTGAGGATACTCTTGCCCAGAAGAAAGTTCACTGCTTTCACAAAACCAGAACTGGCCAGGCTGTGGCTCCCTCTCTTACCACTTTTCCAAGTTTCTACCTTTTGTGGCCGGTGAGGTGCCCAGCTCACGTTCTGGCATCACCAGCTGAAAATTTTAGGTGGGGTTGGGGTGAAGCTTGTTCCCTGGCTCCCACCAGGGTGGTCCAGCACTTGGAATCATCTATCTCCTCCTTCGCCAACACATCCCCACTGCATTTGGCCCTGCTTCTCCTTGCCATTCTCACAGGGCAGGAAAGAGCCACTAAGAGAAAATGTGGTGACCCCCGAAACGTTTCCTGTGGTAACAGCCTCTGAAGCTGAATATTTCCTCCAAAACATCCTCACTCTTCCTCCAGCCCTGGGGACCAGCTGTAGCAGGGTGGCTGTGTCCTGCTGCCTGCTCCCCAGAAAGAGGAGCCCTGCCAAAGTGTGACTTCCAGGAAAAACTGCACTGAGTGCCACCACTGTGGTGTCCACATTGATGCTGGATCCTGCCCCAAATCACTGCCTTGGGCAAGAGCCCTCCCTGCTTTCCCCTTGCTCCTGTCCCAGAGGGATGTCAGGTACTTCCAAAAAGATCAGTAAAAGCAAAAGCTCCACAAAAGGGTTTGCACTGACAATGGCAGCTGCAATTTTCTTCTACATTGAATTAAAAAGCCCTTTTCTCCACAAGAGGAAGCACACAGGAGTCAGCGTGGTGTCCTGGGGCTTACAAGAGCTGCTCATGCTGCTGCAACAGCTGGGGACAAGGAGGGGGAAGTGTCCTGAAGGAGGACCCAGCCAGGGTGGTACTGACTAGTTGGGGCACATTTTCCACAAGCAAATCGCATCCCTGCTGCACCCCTGAAGACAGCAGCAGCTGGTCCTGCACCCAGACACCCCGAAGCATGAGAAGAGTTGATGCTCAGGTCCCTGCACACACACATACAACCCTCATCTCATTTCCAAGCTGCAAAAAGCACCCAGAGCTTCATCACAAGCAGATTTTCCTGGGAAAAAAGAAGCAATTCAAACCCGTGTCCCATCTCCATCTCTTCTGCTTCCCAGCAGCCAGGAGGCTCCGTGTCCCCTGGCCTTATTTCTGAGCTACTGACTGAGTTTACTCGCTGCTCCCCGGCCTCCCTGCAAGGACCTATTGAGTATCCATGGGGCAGGGAATGCAGGATGCTTCTGTGGTAACTGTGTGGGGATTTCTCCACCACTGTCCTGCAAGCTGATGAGTGCAGGGATGGCACTGCTTCCTCTGTCTGCCTGTGAGCTTCTGGACCAGCCAGGGGTCTCCTCCTGTGTGTTGCTGTGCATCACTGAGCCCAGCCGCAGCGGCGGTTGTCAGGGGCCAGCGATGCTTCATCTGGGACCTTGTGTGAGGTGGATGGTTTGGCCACCCCAAAGAAAACAGCTTCAGAGAGTAGTCCAAGTTGCCTTTGTAAGAAAATCCAACCAGGACAACTCTGCAAGCTGACACAAGTTGCAGGGAGGAAGAGCTCAGCACCCAGAGACCAGCTTGGTCTCTGCCACAGGGAGAAATCAAGTCATTGATGGGTGCCTTGGCCATGTTTTGGCACCAGTGCCAGGACCATGGAGGGGCTTTGCCTTCACCACATGCACAAGGCTGGGCTGGTGCCCCCCTTCCTCAACCACAGCATCCTCATCCCCAGCCCCTCTCCTGTGTTGGTGACCCAAAAGCAGACACCGCTGCAGTGTTTTGGCCACAGAGTTGGCCAGAGGAGACCCTCACTCCATCCCAAAGGCATTCCCAAGTGATTTTTGTGCTGAAGATGGATCCCATGGCAAAGCCTGGACAGAGGTAGGGCAGGAGGACATCACACGGTGAAGCTGTCCCATGGCACAGAGCCCAGCAAACAGTCAGATTGGGCTCTTTACCACAGGTGAAAGGAACCCAATGACATCAGGGTGGGCGAAGAAACCTGAGCAAGAGTGAGATTGCTTCCTCCAGCCTGCATGGCCCTGCCCGCCTCTTGGCTCGCACTTCACCTCCTGCAAGGCTTGTGCCAGCAGAATGAACCCATGTAGTCTAAATCCACCTCCCCCCACACACTTCCCCCCAGACTTTGGGTGGGCAGAAGGCCCATGCTGCCAGGTCCTCTCATTCCTACTGAGACAGTGGCTGCTCCAGCCCAAAGCCACAGCTCTGGCCCTGTTCCCACAGCATCCCTCAGTGACAAGCTTGCAAATCACTTCTTGCAAATCATTTGCAAATCATCTGCTGAAAGCGGTAGCTGGGGGTCAGGTGCCCCCACTGAGGCCAGAAGTGGGTTCAGGTCTGGGCTGGAGCCGAAATCACAGCTGGGCTTGGCCACAGCCCCCCTGTGCACCCAGCCAGCTCCCCAAAGGCTGAAGCAGAAACAGAAGAAACGCGGTACCTATTTTTGAAGCATCCATTTTCAGGTTGAAATCCCAGTTCCGTGGCAGCTTGAGGGACATTTCGAGTCAGGAGGGAGTTCTTTATTTTTTCCAGGGGAGTCTTGCCTAGGAGATGGGCTGAAACGAAGCTCTGAGAGGCCCGTGGGGATCCAGCACCCAGGGTGCGACCCCCACCCCCAGGAAGACGGACAGCTCTGCAAGGGTAGGTCTGCCAACGTACTTCCTCTTCTCTCCTCCCAGAGCAGCTGTGAACAACCCCATAAAAGTACTTTCCTGCCCTGCTTCCCTGCTAAGCTCTCGACGTGCTTCCCTGACACTGCAGAGGTGATGCTGCCTTTTTCGCTCCCCTTTTTGCTCCCCCCTTTTTGCTTGATGCAGAGATGCAGCAGCCTGGCCCCAGCCTGCACCCAAACGTGGCTGCCCTGGGGTTGTGTCTGCGCACAGCTCGCTGCCTTTGAGGAAGTGGGTGTCCTTCTGGGTGCTGTTAGTTGTTAGCAAAGTGCTCGCTGGAGGACACGGCCCAGCACAGAGTCTCAGGACTACTCTGTCCAGCAGCAAAGCAGAGCAGGCTGTGGCTCAGGTGCCCGTGGCCAAACGCTGTGGGACGGTGCCTCTGGATGTCCCAATGCCTCCTCCTGCTCAACATGGGCGGCTTTTGCATTTTCTTGTGGCACACAGCTGGTTGAAGGCTTCTGCACCCCTTTGTACCAGCAGAGTAAGCAAAATGAGGGTGAAACGGGGCTGCTCTTGGAGAAAAGGCTGTCTGTATTAGAGCGGTGAAGGCCAGGGGATGTGGGCACAGACCCCACCAGGACCACGGCGCCAAGCAGAGCCCCTGTCCCTGCTCACAGCAGTGACTGCGTCCTGCGTCGTCTCGTTTAACGCTGGTTTTCCTCCACAGAAACACTCCCACATCCACAAAGCAGTTTGAGATGCAGTTTGAGATGCAGTTTGAGATGCAGCTCGTGAGACACAAGCCAGAGTCAAGGAAGGGTTGTTGCATTCACAGCGGAGCAAAACCCAGCAACAGCAGCTGCAAGACCTGGTAGTGTGTCCCAAGGGCTAACGGGGGGTGGAGGGGGCTCCAGTGCCATTCCCCCCACCCCTCCCGCCTCGTACTGGGGAAGCCCAGACCCTGCACAGAGGGAAGTCACCCTGAACAGAAGCAGAAACATCGACCTGGGGAGCGCAGGGGGCTGGCAGAGGACACAGCTGCCGGTTCCTGTTCTGATCCTCAGCCCAACCGTCGTACCCAGGGTGCACCCAGCCCCTTGCACAGGCTTTTTCTCTTCTTGGTGTAAGTGTTGATGTGCCTCCTGGGGAGCTGACAGCCACGGCCAGCATGGACCTTGGTGGGCTCCTTTGGGTTAATGAATGTGTTGCTTTGAGCAGTGCCTAAAGCCAGCTCACCGATCCCTGGCTCACCGATCCCCAGCTCACAGATCCTTGGCTCACCGATCCCTGGCTCACCGATCCCTGGCTCACCGATCCCCAGCTCACAGATCCCTGCTCACAGATCCTTGGCTCACCGATCCCTGGCTCTCCAATCCCTGGCTCACCGATCCCTGGCTCACAGATCCCTGGCTCACAGATCCCTGGCTCACCGATCCCCAGCTCACAGATCCCTGGCTCACCAATCCCTGGCTCACAGATCCCCTGCTCACCGATCCCTGGCTCACAGATCCCTGGCTCACAGATCCCTGGCTCTCCAATCCCTGGCTCACCAATCCCTGGCTCACCAATCCCCAGCTCACAGATCCCTGGCTCACCAATCCCTGGCTCACAGATCCCCAGCTCACAGATCCTTGGCTCACAGATCCCTGCTCACAGATTCCACTCCCACAAGCCCAGGGAATGTGACAGTGTGGAAAGTGATGCTGTCACAAGAGAGCGGCCCAGCACGTACCAAGCCTGAACCAGATTAACCCCAACACCCTGCTTTGGACCCAAACTGCTGCAATGAACCTACTTCTGTTGAATCCTGAGCCCAGGATGAGCCCTGAACTAAGTCTCATTTGTCCCTCCTGTGCTCATCCCTGCAGTGAGCTGTGCCAGCTCCAGGGTTGGTGTATTTTGATCATTTATTGTCCTCTTCAACCCGTTTTGGTTTCCAAAAGCCCAGCAACGGTCTGTGCACAGCCCCTTCCACACCTGCCTGGGAACAGGATGTCACGTGGCCCTTTCCCTTCTTTGAGAAAGGAAACAGCATCTTTAGTCCAAAAATCCTGCAGTTCAGCCCAACTGTGCCTGCCCTGGCAGCGTGGCCGCTCTGGCACCACACAGCAGCCACTCTGAAGTGCCCGGAGGGCTCTTTCGGCTGCCCCCTCCTTGCTCCCATCAGGTACCTGGGGGCTGCTGACAGGTTTGGGAAGACATGCCCAGTTTGGGGTTTGGTTGTGGGCTTTGGGGTGGGGTTTTTTAGCACTCAAGCTGGTCAGGCTGTTGCTGAACTGAGTGCCCCAGGGGAACGTAAAAAGCCAAATCTCAACCCATGGAGTTGTTTCCTTCCTTTCATCATCCCTCTTCTGTCAGGAGCTCATGGAGAAACGTGTCTGGACAGAGGATTGCAGGAGGCAGCCAACACAAAGGCAGCCAACACAAAGGCAGCCTTGGTTTGAGGCTTTCTGGGTCACCAGGATTTCCCCTGGGAATTTGCAGTTTGATTTTAACTGAAGTAGCTCAGGATGGGGAGAGACAAGGAGGCATCTCCAGCAGAACAGCAAGAGACAATGGGATCCTGGGGGCATCAGGAGTGTGGGCAGCAGGTCCCAGGAGGGGATCCTCCCCTCTGCTCTGCCCTGCTCAGGCCCCAGCTGGAGTGTTGTGTCCAGTGCTGGGCTCCCTGGGATCAACCAGCCAGGGATCTCCTGGAGAGAGTCCAGAGGAGGGACAGGGAGAGGATGAAGGGCCTGGAGCATCTCCCCTGGGAGGAAAGGCTGAGGGAGCTGGGGCTGTTCAGCCTGGAGAAGACTAAGGGGGGACCTGATGAATGGTTATCACTATCTGAAGGATGGGATGCAGGGGGACATGGGCAGCCCCTTCTCAGTGTCTGTGGGGACAGGACAAGGGGCAATGGCCTCAAGTTGGAGCAGAGGAAGTTCCACACCAACCTGGGGAAGAACTTCTTCCCAGTGAGGGTGAGGGAGCCCTGGGCCAGGCTGCCCAGGGGGTGTGGAGTCTCCTTCTCTGGAGAGATTCCAGCCCCGTCTGGACACCGCCCTGTGTGCCCTGTCCTAGGGACCCTGCTTTGGCAGGGGGTTGGACCCCATGGGCTCTGGAGGCCCCTCCCAACCCCTGTGACTGTGTGATTCTATGATTTGCAGCCGCAGAGGCCATCAGCTGATGTGTGTGACTCACTGCAAGGCACAGGCACACTCCCTGCCCAGAGATTACAGTCCTTTTTCCAAAAGATTTAACACCCAGGGATCTTTCAAGGCCTCTTGATAACAGCAGCTCTTGGCCTCACAGGACTGCTGGATATTGCAGGGTGCTGCTCAGCAGCAGCTTTCCTGGCCGCCTCCTCCCAGGGTGACGTGTTGCAATGTGAAATTTGGGGCTTTGATTTTGCAAGGCTGCTGCAGAGAGTGAGGGCATCGAATGCTGTTGTTATTGGAGGGTTAACTTGTCTGACAATGCCCACACTGTGATAGGAAGCGAAGAGAAGGCTGCTGATGGGCTGATTTGGCTTAGCTGATAAATCCAGAACAGTGGCAATAACACCAGAGCTAAAAATAGCCTTTTGTTGGGTAAACAGATGGATTCTGGGGTTCTCCAAACCCCACACGAGTCAGGAGAAATGGATGAAATGAAGCCATAATTTAAGCTGAGTAGAATTCCAACCAACTTTCCCATTGCTGATGAAATCGTTAGGGCAGACAGCTGGTTGTGCAGGGCGCAGCCTTGCCAGCCCTTCACCGCTCCAGCTGGGCCTGTGGGATCTGATCGCAGCTCCATGAAACGCCGCGGTTTGTCTGGGACGAGGGTGGTCCAATCCTGCCTCTGCACCCAGCCCATCTGCAGCCTTCCCGTGAACGGTTCTGCCATGGGCAGGTCTGCTCTTGGGAAGAGCCCTGAGGCAGGAGAGCTACAGGGCAAAGGGACAGGGGGATCTGAGTTTAGAACAGACTGATGGACTCTACCGAGCACGGAAAGGAGGTGTGCAGCATCTCTCTGGCTTGCTGACAGCGCTGAGTAAAACTCCAGTACAGATAATGGAACTTATATTTATTTAACAGTAACATACAGTATATAAATAGGGTAAATACTTTAAAATATACAATATATCACATTTGGACATTCGGTCAAAGAAAGGCAACTCTACATGTGTAGCTAAAACATTAATGAAAAGAACAGTGCACAGAGAAAGAAGCTGATGGTAAAAAACACGTCAGGTCTGGAGAACAGGAGCACACAAAGATTACAGCAGTACAGGATGCAACGCTGGGGCCAGTTACAGAGGGTAGGAACCACAGGAACTTTCACACGATGCTTTTTGTGACAAACACCTGTCCCCAGGAGGGTCTGGACATGCCCTGGAAATGATTCCCATGCAGCTTTGCCCTCCTCCTATCATACAGAGCCGGTCGAAGGAGGCAGGGGAAGGAAGAGATGCCAGGATAAATCTCTTCCGTGCTTGGAGGAACTGGCTGCACAGGCTGGAAACAGGAGACATACCTTGGAATATGAGATACTGGCGTTTCAGAGCCTGGGGCCAAGCATGAGCTGGTGCTACGGGATTTGTACCACAAGCTGCCCCTTCAGGTCAGCGTCAGCAGCCGCCTGGGCTCATCCCCCCATGAGGAGCTTAGTGAACACACACCCTTGGCACCACCACACCGTAGGTACAGAGTAGGTTTGGATGAGTCACTGAGCACTGCAGGCTGCAGTCTGGCCCTGTGTCTGATCTGCAAACTAATCTGGGCTACAAGAAGAGCTGGAGAAGCGTTGTGCCAAGTGCTGTCCACACAGACCCGTCCCAGCCGTGCCCGCTCAGGCTGCACGTCCAACCAGCGCCCAACCGGCATCGCTGCAGCACCCACCAAACCAACCCCCATGTTCAGAGCCGCCTGGCTGGGACAGCAGCTCCTCACACTCAGCAGGAGCAGCTTTCTCACCACGTTGTCCCTGTGCTGATTAAACACACTCACATCCCTGTCTGCTCCAAAGGGAAAAGCAGCGACTGCTCATGAAGAGGTGGTGTCCACCTCCACCCATCCCTGCCAAGGGCACTCTGTACCCTCACAGGCTGCCCAAATCCTCCTCTTCTCTTCCCTCTGATCCAAGCACCCACGCCAGCTGTCACAGCACCTCCCTCCTTGCTGGTCTTCTCTCACAGTGAATTCCCTTTTGCTGGGCACAAACAGGGGGAACTTCTCCTGTCATGGAACCTGCTGTGAATAAAATCTCTTGCGCAGCACTGAGCTTGGAGCCCTGCAGCCGGGAAAACCTCACATGAGCATCCCTGCCCCACCTTACCTACACATCCCTGCCGCCCTCCAAACCTACATTCTTGTGAGAGCCACAACATAACCAAAGTCCTGAGGCTTAATGAAATGAGAAGAGGTGCAACCCGTCCTGCCTACACGTCCCCTAGCATCACTGTTAACTCCTTTAGGGACAGCCAGAGCCAGGAATCTCAGCTTTTTGTTTCCTCTAACGTTCTAAGTCTAACTTGAAGTATCTAAAGCTGCTTACAGGCTGGGCTGGGGGGACAGCCTGCCAGGCTGAGCCTGCATGCTCAGCACTATCACATACATTCACACCGGTGTAGGAACAGGTTTGCCAGCCACAGCTCTCAGCCTGGCGGGTGACACACTGGTGCCCACCAGCACCTCCCAGCAAGATCAGCTACACGGCTCATGAATACTGGATGCACTCGTCCTGTTCCCTGAGCTTCAGTGCAGGATGCCAACTCCTTTCCACGTTGCTTTACCCTTCGGGATAAAAACAGGTTTGGAAGGGCATCCTTGACCTGGGAAGGAGGAAGCCTAAAGCTGCGAGCACATCAGGAGTCACCTCCGTGCACTCTTGCTGCTGCTTCTCCCAGCCCCAGGAAGCCAACGAGTGCAGCTGCTTTGCCCTCCAGTGTCCGCATCCAGCACTGCACCCTTCGGAAAGGCCCAAGTGCCACTCAAAAGCACGCGGGAAAAACTCTGGGGTCGGTTTTCGCCCCTCTAATTACAACTAAAGAGGTACAAAGGGCAAGACGAGCAGGAGATTAAAGACCCACAGGAACAATTTCTTAACATAAAGAGCCACACGCTTTGGAATATCGACTGACTCTGCAGCTGCTTCTGGTGCCTGGCTGAGGACCCACCAGTGCACAAGGGGTTTTGGCAGATGTTGGGGAGAATCCAGGAAACCACCAGCCTGTCTGACCCCAGAGGGCAAAGGACTTTTCAGGGACTACACAAACCCTGCCCCTCCTGCACCTATTCCCACCTGGGTACCCCACTTTCCTGGCTTAAACTCAGCCAAATTGTCCTGAAGCACAGATCAGATGCTCTGCCTGGGTAAAGCATGATGGAGGCACCTTAATTCTCCACCCTGATTTTTTTATTGGCTTGGACCAATACCCTCTACATCAACAGATCTACATCCCTAATTCAAGCTGGGAGAGAACAGTCTGCACGAGTGGTGCAGGAAATCCTCTACATACCCCACCAGCACCAACCAAACATGATCCTGAACTGGCAATCTCGACCCCTCCCCACACAGCAGCAACTCTACCAGCACCATCCTGAAAACACTTTGTGGACTGAGCCCCTCCTCCTCCTCCTCAATCTCTGCTGTGGATCAGAAACCTGAATTCACAGTACGATGGGCACAAACTTCTGGCCCCTGGTTCCTGGTGAGGGAGATGAAGCAGAGTTCATGGCACAGAAAGCATCCTACAGGAGAGGTTGGTGGCTGTTCATGTATTTACACACGTGGTAAGTGACAGCAATGGCAGGAGCAGAGTATGGAGGAAGAACCACCCAGTATTTTCAAGTGGTTTCTTTTCCCTCCGTGCTCAGCAAGCCTGTGTACGTGTCTCCATCCATGGGGATAAACACCTCTGTGTATAAGGTTTATGTCAGCAGTTGTTTGAACCCAGCAATGTACTTCTGTATTCTCTTTCCCTGACACTCGTTCCCCAGGTTAAAATAAGGAAAAAGTTTCTCTCTCCTATGCAGAAACTATGGAAAGAAGTAAAATCAGAGTCACCTCGTGGCTGGGAACGTTGGCTGAGGTGTAAACCAGGGGTGTGTTCACTACCTGATCACCCAGAAAAAACAACCCAAAGGAAGTTTTACAAGCTTTAGGGCTCTTGTTTTTAAATAATAAAAAAAAACTATGACAAAATAAAGGAAAATACTTGCAACTATTAAGTACAAACTATTGATGACAAGAGTTAGTAAGCAGAGCAGGACAGAAGCCTGCAGGCAAATGAACCCAGACTGAAATGCAACACAGACCGTGATCAACTCAGCAGCACGACATCTAGAACTCAAGTAAAACACATGATAGACATGATCCCTGAAAGAAACCCAAAATACCCAGCTGGCTGTGCCAGTGGGGTGCTGGAGCCCCAACCAGCAAACTTCAGAAAACAAAGCAAGTAGTTAAAACATCCCAGTGTGGGGTCTCCAACCACTGAGAAATGGAAAAGCATTGTTCCAAGGTTCTTAAAGGTTATTTGATGGGGGGAAAACGACCCAAATTACTTAAAGGGTTGTTCTTACTTGGCAGGAATTACTCAATGAAACTTTGACATTCTTTAAAACCTATTTACTTGGTTCAGTTTTGAAGCACTTTGAACCTCCCACGTTCCTACAAGCAACCACCACTTTCTGGACTCCCTGTGCCCAGTCTATTTCTGGTTTAATTGGCTATAAAAACCTTGTTTGCCAAAGTATCAGCTGTAAGAGGAGGCGGGAGGGGAATGTGAGAGGCATCACAAAAACCAGCAAGTGAAAATGGCTGCACGTGCCTGGCTGGGCAGAGGAAAAGGGGCTGGAGTAGCCCAAGACCTTCTTGCAATTAGCTGAGCCTTGTGCTCGCTGGGCAGCCTGTGAGGAGACCACACATGGGCATCTCTGAGGCTCCCCGGGCAAGCCGATGTCACTGTCACAGTTACCACCAGGGAACATGATGGTCCCAGAGCTGCCATGGGGAACACAGCCTGGCACAACAGCCTGGAGCTGCACAGCCTCACCTGCACTGCCAGCTCCTGGCTGTACAGACAACACTCTGCCTGTTCCCTGTGTGAACACACCCCCAGCAAGCGCTGGGCTCTGCCCACATGCATCCCACCTTGGAACGGGCCAGGAGGACACTCAAACCCTCCTACTTCACCCATCAGACCTTCCAAGCTTTAACTCCATTTCAGCTACAAACCCAAGATTTGCTCATCTGAACCAAAGCTATATAAATATATTATTTAAAAAACCCCACAAATGCAAACATTTACCAAGAAAGGAAGAGAAGTTACAGTGAAATGAGGCCTTGTTATTGTCTTAAATCAGGCAAGCCAGGAATTTCCTCAAGGAGGCTTGTCTGTTTTCAGTCCTATTCCAATTGCCCAGCTGGCTTAGGCGTCCTCCAAGCTCCCCAGCATCCCCTTGTCAACAAGGTGTGCTTTGAGCGTGTTGAAGATGTGGAGCTGCTGGTCTGGCCTCAAGGTTAGGAACTGCTGGATCAGTTTACTTGGGTTAGGACCTCTGAAACGTAAGAGCAGCGTTGTCAATGAGTCACAAGTCTCAATGATCTGGGAACCCAAGTGCAATCCTCAAAATGATTATGTGTCAAGTGAGAGCCCACTGCTGCCCGTTCCCACCCACAGGAGTTTGACTCCATTTGAGAGATGGAAATGGATTCAAAAGGCATTGGATGCCGAGCTGTAAACACCAAAAAGCTCCCAAACCAACCCAATGTGTTTCAAGGGGGTTCTGCACCCTCCCTCATCTGCAAATGCTCCCCCTCAAAACTAAAGGACAAGTCTAAAGCCCTAAAACTAAAGTCCTTTACAAGAAAGACATGGAGGCCCTGGAGTGTGTCCAGAGAAGGGCAACCAGGCTGGGGAAGGGGCTGGAGGGCAAATCCTCTGAGGAGCAGCTGAGGGAGCTGGGGGTGTTGAGCCTGGAGCAGAGGAGGCTGAGGGGAGACCTTCTCCCCACCTCCCCTGCCCTGCCAGGAGGGTGCAGAGATGTGGGCGCTGGTCTCTTCAGCCAGAGGACAGGAGATGGGACAAGGGGCAATGGGCTCAAGCTGGGCCAGGGCAGGCTCAGCTCAGCTGGGAGGGCAAAGTTCTTCCCTGGCAGAGTTGTGGGGCTGTGGCACAGGCTGCCCGGGGAGGGGCTGAGTCCCCTTCCCTGGATGTGTTTAAAAAAAGGCTAGATGAGGTGCTCAGGGATGTGGTTTAGCACAGGACAGGAACAGTTGAACTCAATGATCTTAAAGGGCTTTTCCAGCCTGGTGACTCTGTAAAGCAGCCACATACAGACAGTTCCTCCACTCCTGCAGTACATCTTCTAGGCACCCACAGGCTTTTTCTATGCTTGGCCACAGGAAACTTGTTAATGCTACAAAATTCTATTTCTCTGCTCGCTGGGCTCTGGAAAGCCTGCTCAGGGCTCACAGGGATCCAGAGAGACTTACAGGAATTTCAGAGGGACTGGAGTAACAGACCTTGGGAAACAGGGGCTGTGTTTCCAGCTCTGCAGTGCCCTGTTTCTCCTCTTCAAGCCCCCATTTCCTTGTTTTCTTCATCTTGTATTTTCAGACATTAAACCCACGGGGGACAAAAGCTCTCCCTTGTTACAAGCCTGTACATCACCTGACAGGGCCCCAGACGTGCCCACAAAGCACTGGCGTACCTGATGAAGCTGGCGATGTAGACGTTAACGAAGGTGGCCATCAGGTACTGGCAGTCAAAGCGGTCCATGATACCCCCGTGCCCTGGGATGGTGTTGGCAAAGTCCTGTGCAAAGCAGAAGGGGTTGTATTTAGCAGTCTCCAATGCCCATCCCCTGGACACACGACACTCCTACCCTTGCTCTTACTCTTCCCAGAAGGCAAAAGTCAGGCTAAGAAGATGTTTTGTTTAATCTCTCCCTGGTTTTAAAAGTTCCTCCTTTCTGAAGATTACCAGTGCCCAAAGGACATCAAGGCTTAGCTCAGATCTGTCACTCAACGGGCAAGGAAGGGTGTTTATCTCTTGCAATTCTCTCTTGCCTTTCAAGGCATCTCAAGTACTGTTTATACATAAAACCAGCCTGCAAGACATCAAGGGAAGCCTCAGATTGCAAAATTTCCCGACTGGGGCTCTCTTCCTCTACTTCAAGCACCCTGCTGAAGCAGGGTTTAGAGTATCACAGCTGAAATTTTAAGGTCTCTCCCCATTCAGGCAAAAAAAAAAATCCAGCTCCTGCCCCAGCATTTTATCTGTGACCAAACAAACTTCCTCCCTCTTCCCAAAGCTCCCAGCCAGCTGCTCCTTAGAGCACTGGGACTGCCTGGAGATGATGCAATGAATGTAAATGACTTTCACCATCCTCACCTTAATTTTGAAGGCCCTCTTGAACCCACTAGCAAAGAAGCCTCCGAACGGCCCGATGAGGGAGGCGAAAGTGGAGAGCGCGATGCTGTGGATTTGGAAGGGGTACATCCGGACTGTCTTCTGCAGAAGGAAAAGTCTGTCAGGGAAGGACTTTTCATGTGACTGACTAGTGCTGCTCACCACTCGCTCCTCTTACTGTGCTCTCCAGGCTTTAGACCAGTTGGTGTCCAAGTGGGTCATGTCCCACCAGACTCAGGATGGTTCCTTTCAGTTTTCAACCAACATGGAGCTAACTCTTCCCTTTTTATGGATGTACCATCATCCCTCCCCACGTTCCTCTGAAGACCATAAAAATAAAGCCCCCATCTCTTTCCTTGGGTGTTCCTATCCCAATAAATAAGATCCAAATAAACAGAGAGAGTCCTACCCAGCCCACCACAGACTGCAGCACCAAGGGGATGTTGTACTCCTGTAGCTGGAACAGCTCGGATGGCTCACAGTCCACTGTGAAGCTGTTGGTGTCATTGTTGAACTCCACCGGACAGGTGAAGCACCGGTACCCAGACATCACATAGGACAGCTTCAAGGAGAGAGGGGGAAACAGACACAGCAAAAGAAAACAGGATTAATACCGTCCTGAGCAGCATGGCAGAGCTGGTGTCAAGGGAAAAGGGCACTCGAGGAGACACAGGGAGGGAGCCACACTGCCAGCTCCATTAAGAAGATTACTCTGCTGAAGAGCACTAAGTGGCTAAAGGCAGAGTAAGCATGTTTGTTGAGTGAGTGCCTCTGTTCAGCAGGCAGTGAGGAACAGAGCCTTGTAGGAACAGAGCCTTGCAGGAACAGAGCCTTGGAGGAACAGAGCCTTGGAGGAACAGAGTCTTGGAGGAACAGAGCCTTGCAGGAACAGGCTGGGATGGGCCACACCACTTGACTGAGGGGGTGGAAACAGCACCCAGACACAGGGATCATCATCATTCCAGGAGTCATTTCCCTGCACAACCCTTGCAATGACACACAGCATCCATCCAACAGCATCAGGAGAAAGTTTCAAGGGTAATTGTTGTAATGAACGTGTCCCAGGGCCTACCAGGGACTAAAAGCCTCCTCCAGTACTCCAGGAGCTGCACAAGGAACAGACCACAGCCATGGGCCTGGGCAAGCCCTGGCTGTAAGGGAAACATGAAGCCCTGGACAAGGGCTGGGAGATCTTAAAGCTTCACTGCTTTTTTGAGACAAAACACTGACACCCTAGGAAGGGAAGAGAGCAATGAAAGATCACTGTGACTGCTACTCACCAGCAACCCGAACAAAACAGTGGCAAAAAATCCTCCAATAAAACCCTCCCAGGTCTTCTTTGGGGAGAGCTGTCAGAGAGAGAGAGCAGGAGGCAGTTACACACCGTGCATCTCCACAGCCCTGCCTGGCTTGTGAGGTGCTGAGGGCAACACAAATGGGTGCCAGCAACCAACAAATGAGAGTTAGGTCAGAAGGTGATGGGTGATGCTTCACTCTACAGCCTCAAAGGCTGGATGCACCCGAGTTTAACCTGGAGGTCTGCTTCAGAGCCACAAGCCATGAAATGAGGGAACATGGGACTGAGAGCCAGAGGAGCCAAAATGCACCATTCATCCACCAAGGTGTTACCAACCTTGATGAGTGGTGTGCGGCCGAAGAAGAACCCGAACATATAGGCCATGATGTCATTGCAGATCACACAGGAAATGGGGACGATGAACCTAGATGGGAGAAGGATCAAACCATTGGGAAGGGCCAAGATCAGACAACTCCAAGACTCAAAGAAATGAGCAGCTGCTTCCTAAGATGCTTTGCAGTGCCACCACATCAACATCTCCCACTCCAACGCAATGCAAGGAGCAATGAGTTGAAGCTCCCAGGGAAATCTTGGGGGGCTTACTCTAGCTCTCCAGACTCCAAAGCAGGTCGTGTCCCCACAACCATCTGGTTTCAGCACGTCTCCTTTGGCCACACATGACATGCTGTTAGACCACGGTCCTTGTCCCCCAGAGAGGCAGTGTGTTAGCTGTAAGCAGGAGGCTCCCAAAGCACCCGGGCCGGTCGTGGGGCGCAGAGGAACATGCGAGTTTAAAGCAGCCAAGCTGAGTTCCTGGCACTGCTGGTTTGGGGAGCACCACCAAAGGGGCTTCAGCTCTGCATGGCAGCTGGGGTAAGGTGGCAGGTTGCACTCCCCTTCCTTTCACGGTGCTGCTTTTAACATGAGGCTGACAGCACTGCCCCCCAACACCTCCCCATCCCTTTGCTCAATGTGGGTATAAACAGAAAACACCTACACAGGCCTGATGCCACCTGAAAGGTCCCTGCACCACACAGCCATCTTCAGCTGAGGGATTGTGTGATCTTTTGCTTTTCTATTGCAACCAGGTTGGTCCCTCACAAGAAGCACCTTCTCCTGGGCCATTCTTTTTTAAGGACCAGTTTTAACTCAAGACATGATCATTAATTTCAGGCTGTGGGAAACCAAGCGACTCAGAACGGCCGGCAACTCACCATATCATTCCTTCAAACAGGTTGTGAATGATGAGGTGTGACTGGGTAACAACAATTAGCAACGTCACATGGGTCCATCCAAACTGGAAGAGAAGACAGCATGCAGTCCAGCCTGCTGAGAGACACTGCCCACACGCATCGCTGGCAGGGATCAGATGCTGTTAGCTCCCTCTCCAACAGAGAACGGCTCATGCACGTGTGCACTGCTGGCATGCACCTCCACCAGGACAGACAGCAAGTCATGAAGAGCAGAGAACAGTCACCCACAGTAATTTATGGGCACGTTCTTCAGCAAAGCCCAAAGGTGGCCTTCATAGAATCCCAGAATCCCAGCCTGGGCTGGGTGGGAAGGGACCCCAAGGGTCACAGAGCTCCAACCCCCTGCCACAGGCAGGGACACCAACCTCCAGGCCTGGAGCTACACAAGGTTGCCCAGGGCCCAACCTGGCCTTGAACACCCCCAGGGATGGGGCACCCACCCCCTCTCTGGGCAGCCCCTTCCAGCCCCTCACCACTCTCTCTGCAAAGAACTTCCCCCTAAGATCTCCTCTCCCCCTTCCCTCCTCCAGCTTCACTCCATCCCCCTTGTCCTGCCAGGCTCTGCCCTTGAACAAGCTGATTCCCCTCCTGTTCCTCTGCTCCCTTCAGGGACTGGCAGGCTGCAATGAGGTCCCCCCACAGCCTTCTCTTCTCCAGGCTGACCCAGCCCAGCTCGCCCAGCCTCTCTCTGTAGGGGAGCTGCTCCAGCCCTCTGAGCATGTTCATGGCTCCTCTGGACCTTCACTGGGGAGACTTCTGCTGGTTCAAATGCTCACCCCTACCCCACACACCTCACTCACTTCTAACTATATCAGAAGAGGCTGACAGACAGCTGACAGATGTCTCCCTGCGAGCTCAATATATTGGAAAGCAAAACTAGCTGCTCAAACATGAGCAACACCTTCCTGATGTCTGGGAAAAGGGGGACATTGCCAGTTCACTGGTGGCAACCCATCCTCAGTACAAGAGCCAAGCAGCCTTGTGCAGTCCTCTCAGCCTGTGGGAAGTTTTTAACAGCATCCACAAGTGCAGAGAGAGAAGAATATGATTGCAGGGAAATCTGGTCAGAGCCAGCTTCCTAAAAAGAGTCTGCTCAGTAACTTTTCTTCCAGGCAGCATTACAGTGCACAACCAGCACAGAAGCATCTGCTGACACGTCCTGCTCTACACAACATTTTCAAGCAGCCTACACTACCCCTCCTCCTGGCTCCAACCCGGGGCAGCCAGGCCCTGCACTGAACCTTACCATGTAGAACTGGAGGCGGTAGTGTTTCTTCACCAGACTCAAGACAAACATGCAGAAACCTGATGGGAGACAGAAGAAAGGTAAATGGTGGGAAAGTGTCTTCAACAGTAAGAAATAAGAAACTCTTATTTACCACGTTTTACTACAGCACTGCACAGCTATTTAGGGTTTCATGTGAGTGAAGCAGCAGCGTGGAGTGGGAGAACACACTATCTTGGAGGCCCCAAAATACCATCGCCTACAAGTAACACCTGGATAGGTGAACAGTTGAGCCTGGCTGTCTCATACCACAGAGTTTTCTTCTACAGAGCCTCATGTAACAGATTTGCCACCACTACTCTAAACACACAGCCAAGTCACAGCATTGCTGAAGAGCAGAGATCATAGAATCATTTGGGTTGGAAGGGATCATCGAGTTCCAAACCCCTGCCATGGATGGGGACACTCTCCACTAGCCCAGGAATAGCAACCATGGGTGATGTCAGATTTAGAGACTTTGTTCAATGTAATTCCTTGATTCACAACACACCAAACCATAGGTCTAATGGAGATAACTTGCTATGGATACAGCCCTGGACACAGTGCTCAGGACAAGAGGAGTTCAAGGAGGTTTTTCCCACCAGCCCAGACAAGAGAATCCAACAGAAAACACTGTCTCTACCTGTTAAGTATAAGGTGAAAGAGATGAAGCGGTGGTATTTGCTGAGGATTCTCAGGGGCTCCTCTCTCTGAACCAGGGTGAAGAAATAATCCGTCACCGTCTCGCCGTAGAAAAAGTAGTTGACACAGAGCAGGAAGTACCTGTGCCAGAGGCAGAAGCTTGTTAGCAGGAACCCTAAAAACCTTCTGGAGAAACACAGAACGTGGCTGATCCCTGAGGTCTTTATGCTGCTCTGGGACACTGCAGACAGGCTGGAGACAGACAGAGGTTTAGAAACACCCCCTTCAGTTAAATCAGCAGCTGGACCGCTCTGCTCCACCCTGTGATGGAGCACACCACCCGGCTCTGGGTTTGGCCCTCTGATTCCAAGGGCTTTCTGCCTTTAGATGGCACTCCTCAACAGGCTTGTGCACCCTAAAAGCAGCTGTTCTGTGCTTTGAGCAAGCCTTGCTCCTGTCCTCTCCCCAGCCCTTACATTCAGTCCTGTTTCACAATCACCTATAATCTCCCATCCCACCCAAGGTATCAAGGGCTTCTCCAAGGGGTGATGCCTGTGCCCCTTGAACAGATCATGGGCTTCAAATCTCTGCACTTCATTAATAACAGGAGAGACTTCATCAATATGGGTTTGCTCAAGATATTGATCTATCAGAATTTCAGGAGGCTTCTCCTTCACACGTGACACTGGTCAGTCACAGCAATCCCATGGGCTCTGGTCTGGAGGCAGCCAGATGATCCCCTCGCTGCCTGAGATTGTTACTGCTGCACCAGGGAGGGGGGAGCAGCCCCTTACTCACCAGCTGAGTGTCCTGAACCAGGGCAGGTCATATGAGTGGTACACGTTATAGCCAATAGTGATAATCTCATGGAAACATTTGATCTGGACACACATCACCTGCACAGAAAGACACCCAGAAGCTGTAATGCATGTTGGTTAAACATCTCTTTCCTCAAGGAGGTAAAAATCATGCACGTGCAGAGCCGAAGATACTTTAGCAGTCCCTCCCAGCCTGACAGCAGTCTCCTAATCCAACATGAGAAGTTCACCAATGTTGTTTTCCCCTCCCCTTTCCTCTGCAGGTTTCTAACAACCCCTTGCATTGGTTTCAGGTGCAGCCAAGTCACAGATTCCTTCCAGGTTTCCTCCATAGAGAGAGAAATCTAGTAAGCTGACTATGGACCTCCAAAATAGAAGGCTCTCAGCTTCCCACCCCAGCAACAGGCTCAGCAAGCTTCTCCCCCGCTGCTGTGAACATCAGGGCATCTCTCTGGAGCACTTACTATTGTCATTAAGACCATGGGTCCCAAGTAGATGATGATGAAGAAGAAGGTGATCATTGCCAGTGTGAGGATGCCTCTTACCCACCAATTCTTCCATCTAGGCCAGAGAGAAGGAAAGACATTAGAGAAAGTCAAAACAAAGCAAGGAAGCAGGACAGTACTTCTGCTCTCTGCCCATCAGGGGAAGGAGGCTGAGCCCTGAAAACCCCACGTTTCTTCTCAGTGCTGCAGAGAGACCCTGAGTCACTGGTGAAGGCTGGCTTGCAGCAGCTGCAAGGCTACAGTGCAGCTCAGTCTCCCCTGCTGTGAACCTCAACCGAATGCAGAAAGCATTAGCCAGGCACAGCCCATCTCTAAGGGCACTCAAATGGGACAAGAGAGCATCTGCTTCTTCTCTGCTACAGGTTTGTGGAGAAGCTGCATGGTAAATTCAAGTAAAATGGGGACTGTTACCCCTCTCTGCACTCCTTTTCAAGAGGAGACGTGGGCCCTGGTGTGTTACACCCTCACTGCTCTCCAAGAGATCCTGCCTTGAACCTCTCCCATCCTCCCAGCACACCCAGCAGAGACTCCTCCTCTTCTCCCCAAAGCAGTCTGTAGAAGACATTCTCTGTTTGGTCTCAGATCTCATCCTTATCAGCAGGCTTTTCCAGGCATTCCTGCAGAAGTAGGTCACATCAGTGGTGTCACATCAGCCACGGCAGCTGAAGTCTCTGCTGAGAGCGCTGTCAAAGCTAAACACGAAGTCTCCTGCCCCAGCCAGACCTCTCTTCATGTGACAAGGTGAAACACACAGCAAGGCAGCTCTCCCACAGCTCCTCACCCACGCAGCAGCCCCGAGCACCTCGCTCTGCTCTCCATCACCCTCCTCTTCTGCTTCCCCTGGCCTCGGGGGCACCTTGCGGCCTGCACCGGGGGAAGCAGCGCGCAGCGCTTCTCAGAGCTGCCTATCCAGCTCCCAGCAGCCACCGCCGGCGCTACGAAGGCTGGGGTGAAGGCAGAGGGGCCCTGGCAGCGAAGCAGGGTGATGCTCAGTGAGCTCTACCTTGAGGACAGGTTGGAGAGAGCTCTGTTCAGGACCTCGGGAGTGTCATCCGACGTCGGCACCGGGGGCGATCCTCCAAATTCAGATTTGCTCTCGCTGTCGGATGCTGTCTCTCCATCCAGCTTGTTCTCAGACTCTGACTCCTGCAAGTTAGAGAGACAAAGAGCTTTACTAGACCAGACACAGTGCTGACACTCCTGGCCGAGACACCAGACCAGCCCATGGGATGCAACACCTACCACCACGCTACTTCTGCAGGAGAGAAAGGAGAAGAAAATATTCTGGGTATTATGAGGGGTTAGACCCATGAGAAACATCAGCAAGAGTTTTTAGGTGACACACACGATGGCTTTTGCCCTCCATCAGTCTCAGCAGCAGCCACAGAGGAGATTCCCTTCCCTTGGAACAGGACACAGAGGGACAAGGGCTTGTTAGCAGGAATTTTTACAAGGTCTCCCAATCCCCAGGCAGAGCTCCAAGTATGCAACACTGCCCGAGTTACACAGAAAGGCCTCCAAGTAGACAGGCTCAAGGCTTCCAGACAGACTTTTCAAGTTCTGCCTTTACACACAGGCACTAAAAATATCACTGAGCCCATCCTCAAATAGCTGAAGAGGAAGAGCCTGGCTTATCGCTCCGGCCCAACCATCCTCTCGGGCTGCAGAAGAAACCCCACGTCCTGGAAAGAACCACACGTGCTTCCCTGCCCCTTGGACTGCTCCAGCACTCAGCCCCGGGCAAAGTCCTGCCCTCGGGGGTAAATAACCACTGGAGGTTCCGCAGTGGGGTTACAAATGCCCTCCCAGCTTCCAGCCAGTCCCATACCCTCTCCCCAGCGGCATTTTTCCCTCTGGTGCAGCTCCTGAGTAGTGCAAATCCAAACCTCCACGTTTCACCCCTCATGTTGGTGGCAGAGCTTCATCCTGCTCCGTGAAGTGAGGAAGGAAAACGTCACTCCGCGGGAAGCGCTGGTGCACCAGGCAAGGCACAGCCCGTGCGCCTGGCCTCGCACCACGGGCTATTTTAAACCTCCCGGAAAAGAGAGCGTGTTTGGAAGGAGGGAGCCAAGCTGACAGACACTGGGAGCTCTGCAAACAAAGCAACTTCATCCCCTCAGACTCCCAGGCAGTGCAAGTCCATCCCTGGGCTCCCAGGTGTCCCCCCCAGAAGAGGGGGACCTCCACCAAAACAAGGATCCACTGGGACCGGTAACCAAATCAAGGGGTGTCTGTAGTTCACCGGGGCAGGAAGAGTTGAGAGGCTCCCTTATTTAAGGCAGGAAAAGATAATTACTCCCCAAGCTGTTAAGTATTGATGGCTACAGGCCAGGTTCTTCAGACAGGAACACCCAGACCCTGTCAGGTGGAGGCAGCTAAAAACACGACGGTGCTGCCAGAGGTTGCTTCCAGGGATGAGCAAAGCACCAGGCTCCACTCTTCTTCCTCACCTTGATCCACGCTCGCTTCTTCCATCCCCATCAACTCAGAAGGAAGAGGGAAGCGAAAGCAAACCCCTCTGCCCACCCTCACCTGGGTTTGTGGAGCTGGCAAAGGAACACAACTTGGCTTCTGGGGTTTTTCCAGGTGTTTTCTACCTGTAGAAACCACTTGTCCCTCGGGCTCCAGAGAGATTTAGTGCCTCTCAGCTGGGAACACACTGAAGATCAGTCCCATAAGGCAGCTGCAAAGGGCAGCAGGCAAAAAAACATATGGCAATGATCAAACTCCCTGGTGATGGTGAGTTTGGCATCCTGCAGCCCAGGTCAGAGGCCCTGTTCTTGAGCGGCTCTGGGGAGATCAGTGTGTTGTCCTGAGCTACAGTCTGCTTCCCACAGCAGAGCTCTCACTGTGCTTTTTCCAAGGAGAGGATTCTCTGCACAATTCCCCTGGGAGCAAACTAGACAACAGAAAAAAGCTTCAATTCCAGCCTGACCAAAACTCAGTCTTCTCCTTCTGGTCTGCTGGATTACCTTTAGGAAATGGGGGTTTGGGAGGGGTCTTTCTTCTCCTGGTGCACATTTCTAAAATCCAAAAATTAACGTGGCTGATTCCAGCCAAATGGGCAAGGAGGAGCTCAGGTACCCACAGCACCATCATCTGCACAGGCTAAAACCCCAAACCTCAGGCCATTTCGAATGCAAGTCCAAGCCTCATCAGCTCGTGCACGTCCTGGACTCGCCAACCGTGCAGCAAAAGGCCTGGGCACTGAAAGCAGGAAGCAGATCCAAGGCAGTGTCCCTGCTTTTTATTCCCCAAAGCACTAGCACTGCAAGGCTAAGTGCAAAGCAGGCAAATTATTCCTCCCCTGTAGCCCAGAAGTTTCGCAAAGAGCTCTGAGATCAAAAGAAAGGGAAAGAGCACTGATGCCTTCCTCCCTCCCTCCCTGCCTGCCTCCCCTGGCCAAGAACATGAAGGATAAAAGCAACTGCCCAGCTCAAGAGACAGAGGAGCCTGATGTTGCAACAGAGCTAATCCAACAGCTGCTAGAAGGGGCAGTTGCCATCCCTGCCACAGCCCAGCTGATGATCTTGCGCTGACAGGACGGTGCAGCTAAGTCGATGTCAACCCCATCCCCGGTGTGACACCAAACCAAACCTCATGTTTTGGTCTCCCAAGAGCAGGAGTGAAGCCTCTCTGGATCATTCCAACAGCACAGGCATCCTGCTGTTCCCCACTTCACCCCATCTGCCCTGGGAACAGGAGAGGTTGTGCAAGAGACTCGCAATACCCATGGCTACACCAAGTATCGCCACGTTATTTCCAGAGAGCACAAAGACGGCAACCAAGAGGTTTGTCCAGATAAAGGGATGTTGTCAGGGTTCCACATTAAGTGTTGGACTCATTCCTGCCACGTCTTGCTCAATTCCAGCCTGATGGGAGGTGGCAGAAAGCACTTTCCCTGATGGAAGAACTCACCTGAGTCAGGGCTAACACACATTTTAATAGCTTTGCTTCGAAAACAACCCAGAGCATCAGGAATCTGCTCTTCTCCCTCCTTAGATCTCTCCCTGAAGCAGAGAGTTGTGATTATATAGGACATTGTGCCAGATATAGGCTACTGAGAGGACTCGGTAATTGACACTATTTTTATACCTTTTATGCAAATTGCATCAACCATCAGCCTACAAATCACCAGTTCCAGCAGTGAGCGGGACGCTGAACAACTTGTTTAAGCCTAAACGTGATGCAGCCTGGTCTGGGCTTCTCAATCCAGCTGCAGCACTGCCTTAGTAACACCCTCCCACGTTTGCACTGCTATCCTGATAGTCCCAGCCAGCCAGATTCCTGTTCCCAAAGGAAAATCATCAGATGGCAACGCTTCCTGCAAAGCAGCTTGGAGCAGAAAGCAAAGAGTGTGAACCAGCGCAGGCCACGGTGAGTGAGGCTCGCAGAGGGATACTGCTGGTGAAAATGGGAGCTCAGGAACGGACACAGAGCTCTTGCAAAGAGCCTGTGACTGCAGGGGGTGGGTTTGGGCTGCTCAGCCGGTGTCCACAACACCAGTACAAACAGGGAAGCTGGGGCTAATAGATGGTATCTGCCATCAATCCTGCTGGTCCCCCCAAGAAACCCGTTTCTGAGTGCTCTTCTGTGATGTCTCTCCTATTTCTGCTCTTGAAACAAAAGCCTGGAGAGACTCAGGCTTGCAGCAAGTTAACACAGAAATCACGACTCATCTCCTCCCCAGCCACCAGACCTTTCTTCCATGGACCTTTCTCCTGCCTCTTCTTGCTTGCTGCCTAGGCTCCTCCTGAATCCGAAGCTATTCAGCCCCAGGCTGATCCTCACACCCATCTGATCACACCTGAACCAACTATGGCTTTGCGGCCGCAGCTAGCCCAGCACCACACCGGTACCTGTAAGCTTCAGTCTTGCACTGGGGTCTCGTTGAACCAGAGCCCACCCAAGGAACACAACCCCATAACCTTTCAGCAATCCCACACTGGGATGTAGCTCTCTCCAGCTGCATTTCTTCCACATTCCCTTAGCACACCTCTCCCACCCCGATCTTCCCAGCCATGGATATCCCCCCTGCCTCTCCCCTCCCAGGCAGGAGGGCTGGGTACCCAGCACAAACAGGTGCCAGGCTGTTAGAAATCCACGTGCAGGATGCAGAGCCGGGAAGCAATTAAAACCCATTAGGAAGAGCGAAGCAAACTTTCCCTCCAGTGACCCTGGAATCTGCCTTTATTTTTCCATTTCTTCTATGGTGTAAGCATTAAGTCTATCAAAACACAATCAGATGCAGCAGCTTTTACTGGCTTTTGTTACCAACACGGAGTTATTAAATAGAAGGGCTTTTTATCCAGCACCATAGGCAAGCCCAGCGCTCCTTCAGTTCATCATCTCAATCCTGAAGGCTCCTTCAAGAATCAAAGGAATAAGTAACACAGGAATAAATTCAAGATAAGGAGGTCCAGTTTATCCCAAGTCATTAATTTCTACACAAGTCACGATGAGAAGAGTAAACCCCACTGACCTCTGCGAGGTTTGCTTCTCCTGACTGATGAACCAGAGGAAAGCAAGCTGGATACCAACCTGTGATCTGTGAAATGAGCCCATCTACACCATGTTTGTGAACAGGTATTTTATCACCCCAAGGAAAGATACACAGGGAATGAGTTGTCACAGTCTTCTTTAACCAACTCAGCCTTGTGAGCATGCAGTAAGCAATCTGTGCTCATGTTTTAAGGGGTTTTCTTGCAGCAGAAGCTCTGAGCACTTGGGTGGTTTTTTGCCCAAGGATCCATGACATGATCTCAGTTGTCATGGAAACAAGGCAGCTATCTCACTGCCAAAAATCTGCAGCCCAATACAGAGCATTGGGTGCTGATGGATTAAATTAGTTCAAGAAATGCCATTATTTGTGCACCTTTCTTGAAGCAAGGAGCTGTTTTATTTTGCCTTCCTGCCAGATTTTAACAAAAAGCAGTGACAGAAAGTGCTAATGCACTGTTAAAGAGAAACACACTGCTGCTTTTTCGGGCAATAAAACTGACAGCTGGACCAACAGGGACCAACTGCACTACAGCCTCTGCTCTTCTCACCTCTGAGCACAGAGTCACAGACTCACAGAATCCCAGGGGTTGGAAGGGACCCCAGAGCCCATGGGGTCCAACCCCCTGCCAAAGCAGGGTCCCCAGGACAGGGCACACAGGGCGGTGTCCAGACGGGGCTGGAATCTCTCCAGAGAAGGAGACTCCACACCCCCTGGGCAGCCTGGCCCAGGGCTCCCTCACCCTCACTGGGGAAAAGTTCTTCCCCAGATTGGTGGGGAACTCCCTGTGCCCCAACTTGAGGCCATTTCCCCCTGTGTCCCACGGCTGCAGGATCAAAGCCAATAAAATTAACCTGATACCTGCAAACCCAGCGGCCTCAGCTATGAAAATCTCTGCATTTTCCAAAAAGGGTTTTACTTCCTATTGCCTTGGAAAGCCATCAGCTCTGTTCCACCCCTCCTTCCTCACTGCCTTTCCTACACTGCACCTGCCCATCTCTGACAGCTGTTGTGCCACAGCCAGATCCACCTCCAACAGATCCCCCAGAACCTCCATCCTCGAGGTGACATCAAGGCAAAACCCCTCCCCTTACTCCCCAATTACAGGATATTCTCTTTTAGAGGTGTGCACACTCAGAAGGGTGAAAGAGGAGAAGTTTGTGGACTTTAAACACTCCAAGAAAGAAGCAAAGAAGTGCCCAGGCTTGATTTGTGTTCAGGTCTCAACAAAGCATTGGCTTTCCGCAGGTGGACACAAAGGAGCTGATGTCCTGTGCTGGTCTGGGGGGAAATACCTGAACTTCTTGGGCTGTGAAGTTATCAACAGGGCAATTAAACTCAAGTTCCTTGTGTCCCTTCATCAAGACAGCCCACCAAGCTGGCATCTTGCAGCAACTGCTTAATTCCCTGCCTCAAAAAAAAAACCAGCTCTGGTCTCATCTATGTTTATATAGGACTCCCTTCCCCATCCAAGAAATAACATATTCCACTGGAAAGCACGCACAGAAATCAGGGCATGCCTAAAAATGGAGACCCTGAGCAGATAAGATCCCAAAAAGCATGTTTGCATAGTGACTGAAATAACTCCAGAAAACTCCCATGGACATCTCATGTTCCTGCAGCCACCAGCGGGATGCGATGGGAGGAACGTGCAGCAGAACAAGTGTCTGAGACAAGAGCCTGACCTCAGTGTCAGCAAAGAGGATTCACTCAGCACAAGTTGATCCTCTGCCTGGCCCCCAACACACACAGCACCCACTCCAGGGTCTGTTTATTCCAGGAAATGGAGAAGGTAAATGCATCAGGCTCCAAGGCCTTTTTGAGAAGCTATTGTATACAAGAGTGACCAAAAATAGGTTGCTGGTTCTGGCATTACCCCAGAACTTCCTACTGCTTGAGGAAGGAACATGCCTTCCCTGCCTCTGAAACCTGTGAGGGAGATGTTCTGGAGACAGGTTGCAGTGCTGGGCTCTCCTGGGTCTGACTGGCATCCCGCTGTGATGGTGGCACTTCCCAGCTGCAGACAAACACGTGCAGGAAGGAGAAGGGAACGGACCTGAGCGCCTCCTGGGCTCCGAGTCTGACACAGGCTGCCCCAGCGCAGAGCCAGGGCTGCACCTCTGCACAGACACCTCAACCTGCCGTACCTGGGAGAGCTGTGAGAAGTGAGACAGGGCAAAGAGCTCTGCAGCCACAGCTGCACCAGGCACGACGCAGGGTTACTGCACTAGAACTCTTCTGTCCTCTGACTCGAGAGCGAGCTCGCAGCACGCCGAGGCCGATGGCTCCTGACCCTCGGTACCTCTGGGGCCACACATGCTTTACCAAAACCTCATCAGAAAATACTGGTCTACCTGATTTCCCAACCCCAAGGTGGTACCACAGCCACGTTCGTGTGTCTCTACCAGTCAATCCCACTGGTTTTATCTGAACCCAGCAAGGAAAGGGGCTGTGCAGGACTTGGTGTGGGGGGCTTTGTCCTGACAAACCCCAACCAGGAGTTTTCTGAATTCGCAGCTACTGTCACCCTACAGGCTCCTCACACCACTCTGAGAAACCCATGAACCTTCACAGCCCTTTATAACCCTGTAAAAACATGAATCAGAGAAAACTCCAGTGAAGCAGGGCACTGGGAAGGACACATACAAACACCCACCACGTTTCTGGGGAAGACCATGGAGCTGCCACCAGGCACAGCAATCGCTCCCTATTCCAAATCCCTGCAGATGTGTCACAAGGAAAAGCAGCAGGATTCTTTTCTTTCAGAAAGGGAACCCAGATTTGCTTGCAAACATCACCTCTTCGTGTCAGTTGGTGTCCTAAGGGTTTTATCTCCAAGGGTAGTCTCCTCTGTGCCCGTCTCTGCCCCTCTAACGCAGGCAGGAGGGTACAAAGAAGTTTTCTTGCCACCCAAGCAGTAGGGTGAAATCAGCCCTTGCTTTTTCTCCCCACTGGGAGGAGAAATACAAATGCCTCATCACAACATCCTTCCCTTCCCAAGCATCACCCCAGGGTTATCACTGCACCCGGCTCTGGAGATGGGAGCAGAGACTCCACGTGGTACAGGACGGCTCATCGGGGTGCTGAGCCAGAGCCCTGTCCTCACCCTGCAACAGGGGGTGACGGCCAGCGCCAACACCCATCAGATGTGCCACAGCCACCCGCCATCACCCTGCCTCACACCGTCCTTATCGTACACAGCAACAAGGCGCGATGGGCAGCCAGGACAGACAGCTGGAGCAGCAAGAGGGAAGTCGGAAAGAAGCTCCCAGATCCACCCAGACCCAGAGAGAGCACTCCAGGGAACGTGTCAGCCTGGAGGTACCAGCCACTTTACCACCAAGAGAGACACAAGCTGGTGGAACGTGGCCACCCAGCCCAGGCAGAAATAAATCCCCCAGTCAGTAAACTGGGAGAGGAAACAGGAGCTGGCTCTGAGCTGTCTAAAGGGCTGAGCAGCAGAAAGCAATGTGCACTTCAGGGGTTTAACCTGAGCTTTGGAGTCTCTGTGCAGACTGGGAAGGAAAAGACCTCCTCACAGCCCGAGGCAGACTCATCATTCAGATGACAAAAACCTTCTTCCTGGGATGGAACTCCTCATCACAAGCAAGGGAAGGGGTGGCTCCAAGGAGCACCCACACCTTTCACAAGACGGAGCAGCGGTCGAGTCAAACAGCATCCAAAGCAAACGCTGAGCTGCCTGCAGCTGCCTCAGCTCCAGCGTGGACCCAGAGCTGGCGATGGTGTTCAGCAGGTTACCATCAGCTCCTTTAGAAACACCATCGGTCCAGCTCCTCACTGTCTCAGTTACCACTAACAGGTCACTGCACAAGCCGGTTGGTATAACACACACAAAGCTCAGCACCAACCTGCAAGGAAGGTTTCCCTGTATCCTCACACCAGACCTGTGCTTTCCAGCATCTTTTGAGAAGAAATGAGGTTGTGCTTCAGCAGAAGCCCAGCAAACTGATGCCTGGCACCAAGCCTGAACTAACAGTCAGATATACCCACCTTTGGGGTGGGTCTGGAACCAGGCTTGTACTTCTGCCTCTCTTAATCGTGGAGGGTGATGAAGAGAGGCATCCCTGCGGTGGTTCATTTGCCTTGGTCCTCCAAGAAGCTCTTGGAACCACAAACTCCCAACTACTGGGAGCATTCCTGTGACCTGGGAAGGAGCAGGATTTAAAACTGCCTCGACCTTCAGGGCACCTGCAAGGTCATTTCTCGACGCCCTTCACCCTCTCCCAAGCTAAACACCAACACTGGAGCTACTGCATCCTTTCCAGTGCACACCAGGCAGCCTTCACCCTCCCAAGCAGACCTAAGGGACAGTTCCTTGTCAGCACTGGCATTCATTACTTAGCTCAGCATCTTCAAAGCACTTCAGATCACTAGGGAAGCCTTGCAAAATGCCTGGAAGCACAAGAATCCCAAGGCTTGGGCTCCAGGGTTTTTCCCTTTCTGTACCACGCGGTGCAGGTGCAGCCAGATGAGTCACACCATCAATCCACTGCAAAGCCAGGCTGGAAAGAACCACAGTCCTCATCTGTGGAAGCAGAGGAACGTTTCCCTCTTGCATCAGTGAAGCCATGCTCCTTGCAATTCACCACCACCTCTTTCTCCCCAAGAAAATGGGCATCCAACGAGGTGCTGAGTGCTGCAGGGTGGAACAAGTCACCTGTGTGGGCCATTGCCAGCTCAGTGGCTGCAGGGACTGCTTCCATTTGCTCTTCCAGCTGCCACCTCTTTTAAAAGGGAGAGTATTTTCCAGCATGACACCCACTGCCAGGGACAAAGGGGTAGGTAAACAAAGCCACAAGTGACGTAGGGGTGTGATTTGCAGCCCAGATAAGCCTGCCTGGAAATAGAAGTGCCCTCCTCCCCTCCATGGGACATGGGATGCCTGAGTGTGGTGGTTTGACTCTGGCTGGAGGCCAGATGCCCACCAAAGCTGCTCTGTCACTGCCCTTCTCCACTGGACAGGGGAGAAAATATATATTGAGAGGCTCAGGAGTGGAGATGAGGACAGGGAGAGATCATTCTGCAATCAGCAGCATGGTCAGAACAGACCCAACAAGGAATAAAAAAATCCCATCTCATCTGTGACCCTGCCCTGCACCCCCAGTGACACCAGAGTCGGGTGATGAGAAGTGTGACCAGATCTTAGAGCAGCTCCCCACACCCCTCCCTGCTTCCCAGACTGCACTTTATCCATGACATGGTGGCACAGGGAGGGGCAGGGACTGGGGGAATGGGGGTTTGGGTCAGTTCCTCATGAGTTGTTTTCCTTCTTAGCCAGGGGTGGCATTCATTCCTCACCCCCTGCCCCTGCTGCACCCTGGGGTCCCACCCACGGCAGACAGCCCTCCACGAACGTCCCCAGTGTGAGTCCTTTCCCACGGGGCTTCAGCTCTTCCCCAGCTGCCCCAGCCTGGGTCCCTGCTGTGGGGCAGCCATCAATCAGTGTCTCTCAGTCCCTCAGGCCCAGCCTGCTCCAGCCTGGTCCCCCCACGGGGTCACCAGCCCCCCAGCAAACCTGCTCCGTGGGTCTGTCTCTCCCATCCCTGTGTCTCTGTGTCTCTCCATGGGTTCAAGTGCTGGCAGGGGCTGGCTCCAATGTGGGTCACAGCATCTCCTGTGTGTCTCCCCCTGCTCCAGCGTGGGGCCTCTCCAGGGGCTGCAGGTGGGGTCTGGGCCTTGTCCATGGGCTGTGGGGGGGACACCTGCTCCCCATGGGTTTCTCCAGGGGCTCAGGGGCATCTTTCTGCTGGTACCTGGGGCGCCTCCTCCCCCCATTCCCTGCCCTTGGTCCCTGCACAGCTCCTCACATCCTCTCTCTCCTTCTCTGGGGCACAAAGTGGCTGTTTGGGGTTTTTCTCCTCACTGTGGTTCCCAGAGGTGCTGTGACCATCACTGATGGGCTCAGCCTTGGCCAGGGGTGGGTCCAGCCTTGAGCCTGCTGGTGTTGGCTCTGCTGGGTCTGGGGGAAGCTTCTAGCTGCTCCTTGCAGAAGCCCCCCTGTAGCTCCCCTCCTCCACCAGAACCCAGCCAACACAAACCCACACCACTGAGATGCCCCCACCCTGATTTCAGACAATGTCCCAGCAAAAGAAGGATTGAAAAGGAAAAAACTCCTCTGTCCTCAATGCTGAGTCACACGAAGCTCTGCAAACACCATGAAACCATTTTCTTTTGCACTTTTCCCATTCTCTTTGGAAGCTGGAAGACAAAACATGATTGACTGGGATGCACACAACACAGGAGAGACAGCACCGACCTCTGGTTTAACAAATGAGCCCACAAAGCAAAGGGATGGGGTTATAAAAACCCAGGGAGAGTGGGATCTGTAAGGTAACGACATACCAGAAGGTGTTTCTGTCATCAGATCTGAGATATCTACACACAGACACCTAAGGGTTCATCCTTTGGGCAAGAAAACGGGTACCAAGCACAACCAACCAAGCAAGCTTCCCTGTTCTTTTCACTGGAGAGATCAGAGGGACCTCACAGACCAAACAGATGTTGCTCTGTTCCTTCTGTGATGAGGACTCTGCCTTGCACAATGGTTTTAGCACAGATCGATCTGAGAGCGTTCGGGGGCGACGGTCCCAGCGGAAGCATCGCCCGTGCCAGCGGGGAGGGGAACATCAAAGCTGTGACACTGCAAGGGTGGGAGGACCAGAAAGTGAAACCAGCCTCTTGCTCTGCTTTATCAAAGCAGCAAAGTGCAAACGAGTCCAAAATACAACTGACTGGGTCTAATCTTAAAACCAGACTAGATGTTTACACCTCCTCCTAAGCCATTTCTTTCAATAGAATCCCAGCCTGGTCTGGGTGGGAAGGGACCCCAAGGGTCACAGAGCTCCAACCCCCTGCCACAGACAGGGACACCAACCTCCAGGCCTGGAGCTACACAAGGTTGCCCAGGGCCCCAGCCAACCTGGCCTTGAACACTCCCAGGGATCGGGCACCCACCCCCTCTCTGGGCAGCCCCTTCCAGCCCCTCACCACTCTCTCTGCAAAGAACTTCCCCCCAATCTCTCCTCTCACCCTTCCCTCCTCCAGCTTCACTCCATCCCCTTGTCCTGCCAGGCTCTGCCCTTGAACAAGCTGATTCCCCTCCTGTTCCTCTGGTCCCTTCAGGGACTGGCAGGCTGCAATGAGGTCCCCCCACAGCCTTCTCTTCTCCAGGCTGACCCAGCCCAGCTCCCTCAGCCTCTCTCCAGAGGGGAGCTGCTCCAGTCCTCTGAGCATCTCCATGGCTCCTCTGACCCCTCTCCAACAGCCCCACATCTCTCTTGTCCTGGGCCCCAGCTCTGGACACAGGACTCCAGCTGGGGCCTCCCCAGGGCAGAGCAGAGAGGGACAATCCCCTCCCTGTCTCTACTGGCCACACCAAGAGCTCCTTTCAGAAGACACAAGGGTTTCTCTACAACACAAAACATGTTGCTAAATTACTTCTCTTGGCAAAGCAAAGGAATGACAAAGCAGAAAAGGGAATCTCCCATCTCAACAGGATCTCCCCTCTCAACAGCAGCGCCGGGCAGGCTCACACTGCTGATGGGTAGGATGCACAGGAGTAATTCTGCTGTGCTGGCTTTCTGCTGATGTTACTCCCAGGCTCTGGCAGGCAATTCCCCCAGCGCTGAAACAACATCATGGCTCGAGCTCGGGGGAGGAAAGAAAAAATCTGCCGCTGAGATCTTCTGCCACAGAAAGCACAGTGCTGGTTTTACTGACAGCAGGGTTACTGTTACCAGGTAACATCCCACCAGGCCTGATTTTAAGGGTTTGGGGAAATTCTCTGCCTCCCTTAACTGCCTCCTATTGTTATGAGACCTCAGAGGAGCTGTTCTTCACTGCTTGGAAACATCTTGCCTTTTTGTTGGGTTTCAGGGTGGTTTGGGGGTGGATTTTTTGTTCTTGCAGTTCATTTGAGCCACTTTGGGATGAACAGTACAACAGAAGCATTCCCTCTCTCTAGTATCATAGAATCATAGAATGGCATGGGTTGGAAGGGACCCCAAGGATCACAGAGCTCCAACCCCCTGCCTCAGGCAGGGACACCAACCTCCAGGCCTGGAGCTACACAAGGTTGCCCAGGGCCCCATCCAACCTGGCCTTCAACACCCCCAGGGACGGGGCACCCACCCCCTCTCTGGGCAGCCCCTTCCAGCCCCTCACCACTCTCTCTGCAAAGAACTTTCCCCTAAGATCTAATCTAAACCTTCCTTTAGCTTCACTCCATCCCCCTTGTCTTGCTATTGTCTACCCTTCTTCAAGTCACCTCGACTCAGAAGTAGCATCAGAGGAGCCCTTCAGAAGGCTGGTTATATGGCAAAAGCATACCTGGCCTGGAGATAACAGGATTGCACTCAAAATAGAGGCCCTCTGACCTTCTTTAGGAACACATCACAAGGAGCTAAAGCAAGATTGCGGCGTGGCCGGGGGAGTTTGTTTGCATACCAGTTACACAGCACTGGTCCTTCCAGGCTGCTGAGGGACATCTTCCAACTCCCACAAAAGTTCTGGAATATAAAAGTCCCTGAAGATTTTCTACTGGAAGTAAACTCCAAACTGAGAGAAAGGTTAATTATCTAGAGAATAACAGCTGTGCCCTGAGCACGGTGACAGCAAAACAGGAGCCATCGTATCGCTCTGTTAATAGAGGTCAGTAAACGGGGATGTCAGATGGCTACAACAGCTACTGCTTTTTCCATATAAGCAGCCTTCTGAAGGGCTCCTCTGATGTTACTTTTGAGTTGAGATGACTTGAAGTGACCTTACTAGAGAGAGGGAACGCTTCCATCGTATTGCTCATCCCAAAGTGGCTCAAAGGACTTGCAAGAGCAAAAAAAAAAAAACAACCCCAAACCAGCCCAAGGCAGAAAGGGACTTTTATATTGCTTCACATCTACATGGAGACTGCCAGTTCTTGGTGCTGAGTCCCAGTTCTGTCCCAGTTCTCCCCTTGATCACATCAGAACTGTAAAACTTCCTCCAACCTGGCTGTGCAGCTCCTAGCAGGGGCTCAACTGCCACTCTGAACAGCAGGAAAAGTGACATTTAAATCAAAAAAGACCTTCTGTCTGATGGCTTCGTGCTCCTCAGAATCGTGTGCTTCACAGAATCACAGACTCACAGAATCCTAGGGGTGGGAAGGGACCTCCAGAGCCCATGGGGTCCAACCCCCTGCCAAAGCAGGGTCCCTAGGACAGGGCACACAGGGCGGTGTCCAGACGGGGCTGGAATCTCTCCAGAGAAGGAGACTCCACACCCCCTGGGCAGCCTGGCCCAGGGCTCCCTCACCCTTTGTGCAGCAGCAGAGGGGAACAGCGATACGATGCTACAAACGGACGAGTGGCTCCCAAGATACATGAATTAAACACGGATGCAGTGGGAAGAACCGCTTCCCCCTCCTTTTTGCCCCTGGAATTATTACTGACAAAGTTCCTCTCTCCTGCTTATCCCTCTAATTCCTCCCCTCGGTGGGGAGGCACCGGGCTCCAGATGACAACGGCGACATGACGCACAGCGCGACTGCCGGGCTCGGAGCAACCCGGCTGGGCTGGAGCTCGGAAAGGAAGAGGCGTTCGGGGAAAACACGAGTCGGGGTTAATCTTCACGGCTTTTCTCCGGAGAAACGCAACCCCGAGGCCTCGGCCAGGCCGGGCTGGCGAGCAGCGGATGTACCAGGGGAGACACCCCGGCCCTCCCTGAGGGAACCTGCGGGGCTCCGTAACCCCCACCGGGTTTAAGCCCACATCTCCGCCCTCCCAGACGGTGGGATCCGGCGACGGTTGCCCAACCACGGCCACAAACTCCCCCGGGGCCGAGCTCTGCTCGTTCGCGGGAGGTTTTGGGGCTGCGGAGGGGAAGTGGGGGGGTGCAGGGGGAGCGAAGAAACGAAGCGGCGGGCGGCCGAGGCGCTGCAAGAACCCCGGCACACGCCCGGGGTGCGGGGCAGGACCCGGCGAGATGAGGCGGGGGGGTCATCGCCCCCCGGTCCGCAGGCCGCGCAGCCGGCCCGCCGCAGGCCCCGCGCGGCGCCCCAGCCCCTCTCCCCGGCCTCCTTCCCTCCTCCGCTCTCCGACCCTCGTCTCACCTTCTCCTCGGGCTCCTGCGCCCCGTCGGGCTCCCGGCCGAGCCGCTGCCGCAGCTCGCTCATACCGGACCCGCTACCGGACCCGCGTCCGCCGCCCGCTCCGCCGCCGCCGCCGCGCCTCCCGCCAACGCCAGGGGGCGGGAGAGAGCAGCGCAGCTCCACGGACCAATCGGCAAAGCGGGATGGACGCGGGGGCGTGGCTTGTCCCCACTCCGACGCTGGCTCCGCCCAGGTGTACCCGGATGTGCGCCCGCCGACTCCATGATGGGCGGGCACAAATGCGTAGTTACGGCGGGGTTGGGAGGGGGAAGAGGGTGGGGAAAGCTCCGCGCGTGGATTTGTCCTGCGGAGGAGATTGACGCTGGTTTTCTCTCAGGCCGTAATTTCCAGTCAGGAACTGATTTGAGGCTAGGCGGGCCGCAGGGATCACACAGGGCCCCCCGCCCCCTCGTGCTCGGCGAAGGCGGGACGAGGGGTCGCACCCCCGGGTGCGTGTGTAGTCTGCGTGGTGATTGGCTCTCGCTGGGCCAGGGGGCGGGATTAAGGGGAAGAAAAGTGTCAGGATTGGATGGAGAACAGGGGGACACCCGTCAATTAGCTTGGATAGGGTTTCGTTACGGTGCGGGACGGCCGCTGGCGATTGGCTGCGGCGCTGTGGTGGGCGGGGCGGGGAAGGCTATAAAAAAGGGGCTCGGGGAGCTGCTGCAGGTCGAGTTCCGTCCCGCTGTGTGTGGTTTCTGTCGCTACCGCCAGGATGTTCGAGGCGCGGTTGGTGCAGGGCTCGGTGCTCAAGCGGGTGCTGGAGGCCCTCAAGGACCTCATCACCGAGGCGTGCTGGGACCTGGGCTCGGGCGGCATCAGCCTGCAGAGCATGGACTCCTCTCACGTCTCCCTGGTGCAGCTCACGCTGCGCTCCGAGGGCTTCGACACGTACCGCTGCGACCGCAACATCGCTATGGGTGTCAACCTTTCCAGGTGGCTGTGGTGGGGCCTGAGGGGCGCTGGGGCGCGGGCCGGGGCCTGAGGCGCTGAAGGGAGCGGGGCCGCCGGGGCCGGGGGAAGGAGAGGGGGTGGGGTGGAGGCCGAGGGTTATGGGTGAGTGGGAAACCCTGGGGAGCGGCGCCCGGGGCGGGTGGGGGTCGCCCGCAGCCTTTTCCCGCCCCTCCCCCATTACCCTCAGAGGTCTCGCGCCGTTTTTTTGCAGCGCGCGCGCGGGGCCTGGCGGCGGCCGTGACGTCACTGCCGGCGCGCCGTGGCGGGAAAGCTTGGCGGGGAACCGGGGGAAGGGAAGGGGAGCTGCGGGGGGAGGAGAGGCCGAGCGCTGCCCGCCATGGCGTCTCGCCGTTCGCCCCGGGGGCTGGGGACGGGCCCGAGCCCCGGGGGCTGCGTGCGAGGCTCAGCCCGCCGCTTGCGGCCCGGCTTTCGCGGTGTAGTGGGCAGCGGGCACGTGTTCCCGCTGGCTGCTTGCAGCCCGGGCGTTAACACCCCCCTTAACCCCCCATTCCCCGGCTCTTCTTCCCCCCAGTATGTCCAAAATACTGAAGTGTGCCGGGAACGAAGACATCATAACTCTCCGAGCAGAAGACAATGCAGACACTTTGGCTCTGGTGTTTGAAACACCCAGTGAGTGTTAGACCCAAAAGGCATTCGTTACCGTGAGGCAATAACCTTCATAAAGCACGGGGCAAGGAGATGGCAATAAGCACGGGAACTCCCAAAAAAACCTGGAGCTCTAAGCTCAGTCGAGTTGACTGATGCTTTCTTTGCAAGGGGAAGCCTCTCCAGGCCACACACGCATGCTCTTGCTGGGCTACTGGCCTCTTCCAGCTCACAAAAGGCTGTTTGGGTGACTTTCAGATTTCTAGCTTTAATTAAATGGCATTGGAGTGTATTGTAATTAGGGTGGTTTTACTTGGGGAGGGGAGAGGGGCAGAACTTAAATGCAGGATGATAACTTCTCAGAAACATTTGGTCAAAGTATGCTTTGTGTCTTTTAGATCAGGAAAAGGTTTCTGACTACGAAATGAAGCTCATGGATCTCGATGTGGAGCAGCTTGGGATTCCAGTAAGTGGCTTCAATGACTGACTTCACTGTGTCTTAAAAACCCTGTTCATGTTTTACCCTGTTCACGTCAGATTTGGGGTCTGAGCTTGCTATGTAACTTCCTTTGGAAGGCCCACACATGCTCGAGGGCAGTGACTCCACCAGACTTCTTGGTAGAAGCTTAATTGTGGCGCTTCCTTCTCAGGAGCAGGAGTATAGCTGTGTAGTGAAGATGCCTTCTGCTGAATTCGCACGTATCTGTAGAGATCTCAGCCACATCGGCGATGCTGTTGTCATCTCCTGTGCAAAGGATGGTGTGAAGTTTTCAGCTAACGGAGAGCTGGGCAATGGGAACATCAAGCTGTCACAGACCAGTAACGTGGATAAAGAGGAAGAAGCTGTAAGTTGAGCGTTCCAGGTTGCTGTGGGCTCTTCAGGCCCATGTCCCCAGGGGCTGCAAGCAGTGCCTGGCAGAACAGAGCGGGCAGCACTGCCTGCCTTCATGCAGAGTGCCCTAATTCTTTGAGGGGTAATTGTTGGGTTTATCAAGGTCTGACCTGGCTGATGGTTTTCTAGGTTACAATAGAGATGAACGAGCCGGTCCAGTTGACTTTTGCTCTGAGGTACCTGAACTTCTTTACCAAAGCCACCCCCCTGTCACCCACAGTAACACTCAGCATGTCCGCAGATGTTCCGCTCGGTAAGTAGGAGCAGCAGCTCTCCCTGGCAGTGCCCTTGTAGAATGGTGCTGCCTGAGAACTGTGTTAAGAGCTTGGGGTTGAATTGCTTTTCTAGACCTTCTTGAACACTCTTATTGATGCTTCTTTCCTAGTTGTGGAGTACAAGATTGCTGACATGGGACACTTGAAATACTACCTGGCTCCTAAGATAGAAGATCAGCAAGAAGGTTCTTAACTGGAGTAGGACTGATGGGGGAGATCTGGTCCCTGGCCAGCTTTTTCAGGGGACACCTGACCCAGAGGAGGGTGGTGGCTGCAGTTACAGTGCTTTGGAGCATCATCTGAACACTGTTAGGCATGTTGTGTAGATAACTATGTAAATATTTTTCTTAACTTCCTCTTTTGCTATACTGATGTCATTGGAAATAGGAAATTTTCTTTAGTCTGTTCCTGTACTTCCCAGAACATCTTAGACTCTGTCTTAAGGTGAAATATCTTACTCCTTTTCAGCTTGTATTAGAGAAGGGGTGCAATATTTAACCTGAGTAAAGATGATGTTTCCTGGAAGTTCCCCAGTGGAGCTGCCATAGCCTAGGCTTGCCATCTGCTTGTTTGCCCTTAGATCCTCTGTTTGCTTTTGAAACTGGGATTCTAACTGAAACTTGGAAAATGGAAATAAAGAATATAATTCCATGGATTTTACCCTGTTGAAATGTGGATGGATGAGTCAGTGCTTTGTCAAACTCCGCTAATGTACAAACAAGCTTCTGCTGCTTCTGTGCAGGAGTTCCCAGCCTGTGCTTTGTTCCTTTGTTTGTCTTGAAAGTGGTGTGATTACAGTGAAGAGCTAATTAATGGCTCCATGGTGCTGTCTCCTTGAAGCAGAAGAGGTTTGTGAAACAGGTTTTGCTTAATGCTGCCAGCTCTGCCTGTAGCTGTCACTGGAGTGACAGCTCTGGAGTCTTGAGTGCTTGTAGGCATGAGCTGTGGTGTAGTGACTGAGCTCCTCGGGCTGAAGAGCTGTGATGCCCCCTTGTTTTGGGCTCTGTTGTTTCTGGCTACTTCTCAGGCCTGTGCATGTTGTGCTCATCTGTCCCACACCTCTGACAAGTGTGGTGCACTCCCCTGTGCCACCAGCAACTCCTCTCAAGCCAGGGTGTTTGTGATGGGGTCCGTAGTTAGTGCAATTCCGTTGGCTCGGTCCGTGCTGTGGTAAATCGCCCTTGCTGGGGGTGGGGGCGGTAAGCTGCAGGAGGGGATGCTGGCGTTGCAGGAGGCTGGCTGCTTCGCAAAGCACCGAAACTGGGCAGCTGGGAAACCTGGCTGGCTTAGCAGAAGAGCGTCACCAGGTGGCAGTGCTGGTAAACGCATTCTCAGTGATGTGGCTGCGGTGATTTCAACTCAGCCCAGCTTGGAGCTGGGGGACAGGATTTTTTTAATGCCCCTGCCCTTGACTCTTCACCACTGGTAGAGCTGCTACTGTTGTGCCAGTAGAGGTGGCAGAACCTGCAGTTCTCCACTGCAGCGACACAGGTAGCTCCTGGTTTTCTGGTAAACTTTGGCTCCAGAACACACCCTGTTGGTTCTCAAGCTGCCTCACCTCGCTGATTAACTCTCAGTACCTTTAAGAAAACATCTCAAAAATGAGATCTTCAGCTGCCCTGAAGTTTATCAGCAATGGCAGTTCCTGCCCAGAACAGGAGCAGTGGATACCTCAGACACCCCCAGGTGGCTTCTTTCACCCCAAACCTGATACTTCTCAGCTGGTTGTTGTGCCCACAAGTACACAAGCACTTCAGCAAAGAACCAAGGATGATTGATGGTGAAATAGGGAAGGATTCTGGGTTTAATGATGTGCATGTAACTGGGCTAGTGATTGGAGCAAATTATTCTTGGTCCCACCTCCTGCATTAGGGATTACAACACTTATGTAAAAATAAGGCAAATGTTTTAGTTGTTTGTGGCTGTAATGATAGCAACTGAGCAGCCTCATGTTGTAAGAAACACCCTTTGACGTTAGTGTCTGCGCTCTTGTAGGCTGGATAAATCCTTAAGGACTGTCTTGCTGCCTGGATAAATCCCTAAAGCTGACAGTTTGCTTGCTGTTGCTGTACACAAATACTCAAATTTCAGATGTTCCCTTTAAAAAGAAAACCTGGGGAGGGTTAGTAAATGCTCTGTGTGTTACTCCCCGTTTGAGTAAGCTGTTGAGGTTTTTTTATTTAGACTCTTACCAGCAGAAAAAAAGGGGGGGGGGGAACTTTGGAACGGAAGGAGGTTGGGGTTTTCAGGCTTCAAAGCCACTGTGTATTTTATTAGCTTAAACCACAGCAATTCCTCCTGCACCCTTGTTTGGAGCAGGTGGAGGAGGCAGATCCCCAGCTGTGTTTGGTCTGATGGGTTAATGCTGTTCCAGAAATAACATTCCTGTCCTTGTTCCTGGCCCTGATGGAGGGCTGGGCTGTGTCTGGATCTTCACATGAGCTTCGTTTCAAGCCCGGGGGGAGGGTGACGTGCCCAGACCCGCTGTTCCACAAACGCCACCCTGAAATGGCGGATTACCTCGGGCGGGTCAGGCCTGACGTGGGCCCCAGTGACCAGGACACAGGCTGTGTCCCCCTGCCCAAGGCCACCGTGATTCCAGCTGCCACTCCCGAGCGTGAGGCCGCAAGGAGCAGGGAGCTGAGCCGGCCCCAGGCCCCGCCGTGACCTGGAAGCAGACGGGTGTCATGAGGAATAAACTTCCTGGGTCGTGCTGCGACCGGGGCAGCGCAGAAGCGAGGCGGCGGCGGGAGAGATGGGTTTGTCCAGCTGCACAGGTAGCAGGTAGTGCTCTCTTTGGGTGTGTTTATTAACGTCTGGGAGCTGTGTGGGGCTGGGTGAGGATTTGGGGGAGCTCTGGGATGTCCTGGGCGCTTCCTGTCTGGCAGCAGAGACACCATCTTGTGCCTGGAGGGTGGTGCGGGCGTGTTACTGCTTTAAGTGGGAGGCTGGGAAAGAGAAGGAGTTCCATTCCCCTTCCATCCTTATCCCTGGGTAGGGAGGGTAGGAAAACATTTAGCAAGTACTTAGGAGGTAAACAAGATTGTGACATTTGTGTTTACTGGCAGGTTCCTCTTGTGAGCCTGCGCTCTGCCCTGGAAGCTTTCCCCGGGCTGTGAGGGGGCTGACTGGGTTTAAAACATGCATCACGTTAGGGAAACACTGAATCACGCCTGTAACTCACGTTATTTGCTTCTTAAAGAGCACAGCACTGGGCAGCATGATGATCTTGAAGCAATGTAAAGCAGGAGGAGAGTGAAGTTTAGTGAACTTGAACCTGGCCCTAAAGCGTGAGGTCTGAGTGTTTGGGGGGTTTTTGCGTTTCTTGATAAACTGCTTTGCTGTTGGGAAGAAGGTAATGGGAAGCACAGGGCAGCTCTTGCCAGTGTAAATTGGAAATAATTCCTGGGTAGCTACTGGGAACAGTCTGGCAAATAATGGGGCAGGAAGTAAGAGTGCCTGAGGCTGAAATGGGGCAGTCAGGGAATCCACCACGCTTCAGATGTGCTGATTTCTTCTGGCTCCTTCCCCTCCAGCACACCTACCCCCCACCCAGCATGTGAGAGTCTTGGGGGTGTTTGAGTTTCATGACCCTGAGAACATGGATATGTGAGGAGCTGAGGATGTGTTTCCACCCCGTTGGTGGGTGATGCTTCCTTTATCGATGGGGCCAGGGATGTTTCTCTGTGCTTGGCTTTTTGCTCCAGTAAGGTCAAGTTAATGGTACAACTGGGGGGTGTGTGACTGTGAGATCAGAGGGTGTTGGGATTTTTATAAAAGCCACATTTACTGCAGGAGGAGCAAACCTGATGATGGGGAATGTGCCAGCTGTCAGCAAGAGGGAGACAAAGGATTTAATCTCAGTATTTTGAGGTGATGCTGTTACCTTTGATGCTGAACAGTGTTAAAGAAAAAGCATCTTTGTCCCTTTCTGTTGGGACAGTTGGGCTTTGTTTTCTTTTTTCCGTTCTTCCTCAGAAAACACAGCTACTCAAGTTGGAAGTTTTGGGAAGCCAATTTTCTCCTTGACTTCAGGGCATCATAGCCCTGGGCTGCAGTGCAGGTTCAAGGCCGCGGGTGAGCAGAGACACCCCCCAACACTCAGGTCCTGCTGGGAGGAGCTGTGGGGCCCTGTTAAGTGGCCGTGCACCCAGGCAGGGATGTGCTGCCAGGCCGGACCCAGCCTCAGCTCCTGAGAACCTGGGCACTGAGGCACAGAACCAGCCCAGCTCTGCCCCTCTCCCCAGGGCTGTCGCTGCTGGCAGCAAACCCGGAGCGCTTGGCTCTGTGGCACGGTGGAATTGCAGGGTACAGCTCTGGCCTAACTAAATACAGCTCTGCCCTCCATGCCACCTCCCTCACAGCCCCGCAGACCAGTGACCTATGCTTTCAGCTGCTTGCTGGTTTCTCAGTTACCTCATCAACCAACCACTCCATCCCCATGTCATGTTCCCTCTGAGTCATGACTCGAGCTGCCTCAGGAATGACGTCTCCGTTTCACTCTGGTTTACAGTGGGTGGCTTGGTTTGGGTTTTGATGTTTTATTTTTCTCCAAAATGGGTCTATTGCAAAATACCCAGCTGGTTGAAAAGCAGCTTTGTTTGGTTCTGGTTTGGGTTTCTGTGTAAGTGTTCCTGTTCAGAAATAGCTGGACCTCAGACATCTTCCTGCTGGAAGCCTGACCTTGCTCAGTGAGAGCTGGTTTATACGTTGTATATTAGACTGGAATTTCTCTCTGGTTTTAAACACAAGTTCTACCTTAGCTTGTCTTTGCTTTCAAATACTGGCAAACCCTGCAGCACCTGTATCCATGGGTTTGTGTTCTGGGCTTAAATACAAAGTCTTGTTTGAAAATATTTAACTGATGGAAGAATAGTGCAGGCTTGACACTTTCCCTTCTCCTAAACTCAAAGCATGTGTCTGACTCCATCATCCAGCTTGCTCTGTGTTTTTGGGCTCTTCTCTTTGTTTTCCAGGTTCTAGCTGTCGCTGAGGCTTCCCTGTAATGATGTCATCACGTACTAATCTGACTGCTGGGATTCCCAGTAGCAAAGTCAAATATTCCAAGCTCTCCAGCACTGATGATGGCTATATTGACCTGCAGGTAAAAAGTGTGTGTGTGTGGAGAACCTTTTTCTGCTGCTGTTCTGACTGCACACTGCTAGGAAAGGCTTTGTGTGGCAAGGGAGGCTGCTTTTTTGTTCATCTCTGGTAGAGCAACCTCAGCTCAAAGGTACAAAGCCACTGTGTCAGCTCTTCTCCTCCACAAAGTCTGTAGAGCTCAACCAGAAGCAAGATTGGTTCTTTTAATAGGTCAGATGGATTTCTTTGGAGGCAGGTGAAAACCAGAGTGGATCTGGAAGCACTGGGTGTAAACTCTGTCTCAGCCAGGGTCTCCATGAGCAGAGCTTGCAGCAGAGCTGCTGCAGCAGTTAGTCCCACATCATCTCTGCTACCTGTGGGATCCACATCTCTGCCACGGCGCGATGGAACCTCTGCCAAGTGAAGCTCTTTAATATTTCATTTTCTCCCTCCAGTTCAAGAAGAGCCCACCAAAAATCCCCTACAAGGCAATTGCACTGGCTGTCATGCTGTTCATGATCGGGACCTTCCTCATTGTCATCGGAGCCCTTCTCCTGGCAGGATACATTAGCAAAGGTGTAAGTGCTTGGATTACATGGCTGTTAGGAGCTTTGCATTGCTTGCCTGTTCCTCAGGCTGCTGCGACCACTTGTGTTCAGTGTATAGAAATTCAGAGTAAAAGGCCTGTGAGTAAGTAAATCCCCTCTGTGCCTGGCTGGAGTTTGCCAACAGCCCCGTTGCTCTGCCAGCAGAAGCCCCTCTCTTCAATTAGTAAGTCTGGACCAGGCTCATAGCTGGATTGGAGATCTGCCAGGAAGGGCTGAGTTCCTCTATCTTCCCTGGGGTACAGTTTCTCTTTAACACTCCATCCCTGCAGGGATCAGTTTCCTGTCTTGGAAAAACTCCGTGCTGGGATCATCACTCTTGTGCAGAAGTTACCAGGTGATCTTCACCAGTGGTACAGGACACAGCACCACTTTTCTCTTGTGCTTACAATTCACTGAGAGGGGATTTGCTGCTCATACCAGACTTGGTGTTTCTCTGGGGCTTCTTTTACCTTGAGCGGTATGGCCAAGTGCAGAGTGCTGCACATGGGACACAACAACCCCCTGCAGCGCTACAGGCTTGGGGGAGGCTGGCTGGAGAGCTGTCAGGCAGAGAAGGGCCTGGGGGTGTTGGGTGACTGCAGGCTGAGTATGAGCCAGCAGTGTGCCCAGGGGGCCAGGAAAGCCAATGGCATCCTGGCTTGTGTCAGAAATAGTGTGGCCAGTAGGTCTGGGGAGGGGATTGTGCCCCTGGACTGGGCACTGGGGAGGCTGCACCTCGAGTGCTGGGTGCAGTTCTGGGCTCCTCACCATCAGAAGGACATGGAGGTCCTGGAGCGAGTGCAGAGAAGGGCAACCAGGCTGGGAAAGGGGCTGGAGGGCAAATCCTCTGAGGAGCAGCTGAGGGAGCTGGGGGTGTTCAGCCTGGAGCAGAGGAGGCTGAGGGGAGACCTTCTCCCCACCTCCCCTGCCCTGCCAGGAGGGTGCAGAGAGGTGGGTGATGGTCTCTTCAGCCAGGGGACAGGAGCTGGGACAAGGGGCAATGGGCTCAAGCTGGGCCAGGGCAGATTAGATATTAGAAAAAAATGTTTTACTGAAAGAGTTATTTGGGCTGTGGCTCAGGCTGCCCAGGGAGGGGCTGAGTCACCTTCCCTGGATGTGTTTAAAAAAAGGGTAGATGAGGTACTTAGGGATATGGTTTAGCTTAGGATGGGAATGGTTGGACTTGATGATGTTTAAAGGTCTTTTCCAACCTGGTGGTTCTGTGAATTGCCTTACAGTTGGCAGCTGCTGCTTATCGTGGTGGAAACAGCAGCATTTGGGCAGTATCAGAAGCAGTCCAGGCACAGATAGGAGAGCTCACTTTTGACCAAGCACTCTGCACCCAGCCCCATGGCTGGTGGTTTCATAACACGGTGACAGTTAGGAGGAGCCACCCCTCATCTGAAGATGTTCAGTTGAGGGTTTCCTGCAGCCAGAAGATGTCAAACCAGGGAGAGGACTTCCAGAACTCAAACTGAAAAAACCCAAGAGATCTCTAGTTTAGTTTTTCCCTGCTTTAGCCATTCCTTGGGGATGAATAATTGGGGCAGTTTGCTTGGGGAGGTGAGACTTCAGAGGAAGGGAAAGCTCTGCTGATACACATTCCTTACTACTCTTGCATGTGTCTCCTCTCTGCTGCAGGGCACAGACCGTGCTATCCCCGTGCTCATCATTGGGATCCTTGTGTTTCTCCCAGGCTTCTACCACCTGCGCATCGCGTACTACGCTTCCAAAGGCTACAGGGGCTACTCCTACGATGATATTCCAGATTTTGATGATTGAAGGATGTTTTTAATTGCATTCTGATTAGGCTTGTGGTAAGAGCTGTGTGTTACCTTGGATATTGGGGAGAACTGTAAGCTTGTAGGTGAAGTATATTGGTCATGAGCTGCCAGGTCCTGGTTCTGATTGAGGGGTGTCGTGGTTTTTAAGTTGGGGGAGCGGGTGCTTGAACATGGAATGGACCAAAAGGATTGCAACACTAGTTGGGAAGCACATGTGATCTGTTGTATTTTTCCTCTTTTGGTTGCATAACACTGGTTACTTGTAAGAAATTCTTCTTAGGCAAGGCAATTCTAGCCATTTTCCTAAAATAGATGAGCCAGTTTCAGCAGCAAAGAGATTTGGGGTTTTTTTTTCCAGCTGTTTTATAGAGTTTTATTGTCATTTTCAGTGGGATTGTGGATTTTATTGTTGGGTTTACCTTTGCAGACAGACACTGTGGTTAAACTCTTGCTTCCAGTCTACTTGTCCTGTGCTTGTCTGGAGTAATGGAAGTGAGACAGGGGAGCACTGCACTTGCATGGAATAACTTAGAGGTAGAAACTTGCCACAAAACTCCTCTTGTCACACTGACTGGGCTGCTTTACTCAGCAGACACACTCATTAGCAGCAAGCCATTTCCCACACCACTGTTACTTTTGGCAAACTCTGCTTCTCCTTTAAAAGGAGTGGGTTTGGATTTCACTTATTTTTAACAAACTGAATGGATACAGGGAGAAGAGTTGGAATCTGGAGTGTCTAAATACCAAAAATGTTGGGTTTGACTCGTGGGTATTGGAGACTATTGAATTCCAGCTGTCTGTATGTGTATTTAGAATCATTTTGTCCTTGTGCATAACCCCCTAGACCAGTAAAAAACCAAATCTCTGTATAGTTCTTCTGGAATAAATCCCATTTGTGTTGTTTTGCCAGCTTCAGTGATACGTTATTTGGGAAGCCAGAGTGGTAGCTGAGTTCATGTAAAGCAAAAACTGTCTGTCTCCTGAAGTGGGAATGAACTTGGTGTCCTGGGGAACAAGTAGATGACAAGTGGTGATGCAAGCCAGTGTATTCAGTATGAATAAAGTTCACTGTATTCCATGTACAGACCTTAAGCTTGTCTTATTCTTGTGTTCACAGATCTCAGTGTGCAGTAAAAACTGTTGTGGGCAACTAGATTAAGGCTTTAGCTGAATCTGCTGTTGCCTCCTGCTTCCAGCTGGTAATGTAGTCACTCAATCAGCATTAGGCTTTGCTGAGCCAGCAGCTTTGGAACAGCTCCATCTGCTCTTCCCAACCCTGGGCTGGCTTTGGGGCAGGGAGCCTGGGATCTGCCCTCTGTGGTGCAGCAACCCAGAGTGCCCTGGGTGCTTCTCCAAAAGGTCAGGATCGGCTTTTTGAACCTCACAGGCTGTGCAGAGGGGCCCAGATTTGTAATTGCTTCATGTCAGGGCCCAATACACCCCATTCCTCTCACTGTGCAGTGTGTGAGACCAGCTGCAGGATTGTCCCATGTGCCTCACAGGGACCAGAATCCTCTACAGGGGAGAGGGACAGGTGTCACTTAGTGCAGAGCAGGTCCATGGAGGGATGCTGAGGTGGGAGCAGGTCCGTGGAGGGATGCTGAGGTGAGAGCAGGTCCATGGAGGGATGCTGAGGTGAGAGCAGGTCCATGGAGGGATGCTGAGGTGGGAGCAGGTCCGTGGAGGGATGCTGAGGTGGGAGCAGGTCCGTGGAGGGATGCTGAGGTGAGAGCAGGTCCATGGAGGGATGCTGAGGTGAGAGCAGGTCCATGGAGGGATGCTGAGGTGGGAGCAGGTCCGTGGAGGGATGCTGAGGTGGGAGCAGGTCCGTGGAGGGATGCTGAGGTGGGAGCAGGTCCGTGGAGGGATGCTGAGGTGGGAGCAGGTCCGTGGAGGGATGCTGAGGTGAGAGCAGGTCCGTGGAGGGATGCTGAGGTGAGAGCAGGTCCGTGGAGGGATGCTGAGGTGAGAGCAGGTCCGTGGAGGGATGCTGAGGTGAGAGCAGTGCTGGACAAGCGCCCTGCCCTGCGAGTGCTTTTCAGATTGCCTTTTGTCCTCATCCCTTATTGCAGGTTAAACCCAAAGCCTGAGCCAAGATCTTTCTAACCTACAGCCCTCATTTGACTGAATTGGTTTGCATATGCCCTGGTGCCAGGCTCTGAGGAATGACTGACCTCAGGATCTCCCTTCCCAGCTCTGAAGGCCACAGCTGTGCATGTTCTTTCCCTCTGTGCTGCGTCACGTCAGCCCTTGCTTGTCTCACGTTCTTCAGGGCCGAGGGCAGCCCTGCTGCCCAGATGTCATTTGCTGCTTGGCAGCAGCTGAAATGTGTCAATTAGAGCTGGGTCTGGCCAGGAGAGCGGCTGCTGACGCAAACCTGCGGATCAGGATCTGTTAGGGGATAGGAATGTGGGTTTGTTTGGGTTTTGGGAAAGGGGAGAGGAAGAGGAAGTTTAGATGGGAAAAGTCAGGAAGTCTGTGTGGGCTAAGAGTAAGTAAATGCAGGGGGCAGAAGAACGTGCTGACAGTTGTGGAGGAAAGGCAATTAACTACTTTATTTTTGGTTTGGCAAAAGCAAAGTCCTCAGGCAGCAGAGTGTATAGCTAAGAACAGTCTGCCCCAGTGCTTGCAGGGCTGGCTGTAGGAGGGATGGCACAGGGAAATACTCCCCTCTACAGAGGTTGGCTTACAGCTAACTTGGAAAAAAGGAGATGCTCCTGGGAAAGAAAAAAGTACAGTGACCACTGGAGAAATGTGATCCAGACACCACACTCTCTGAACTGACACACTGCCTTCTACCTGTGGGTTTCCTCCAGCATGTGTAAGTCTCTGGATGCTCAGGTGTCCATGCATTGTCTAGCTGTGGTGTAGCTAACAGCCAGGGTTTGATTTCTCTCTTGCAAACTAGCCTGTGTTTGTGTCAAGGGACTTGAAAACTCATCCTGCAACCAGCTTGTTTCTCTGAGAAGCCACAGCAGCTCCTCTGGTGCAGCTTTGAGTGGAATTGGTGCTGTCAGCTCCTTTATTTGCTAAAATACTGTGTAAGGATGAAGTTTTCCATCCAAATGGGGCTGTAGTGGCTCTTGCAGCTCAGAAGGGTGATGGGATCCTGGGCTCCATCAGCAGAGGGGTGGCAGCAGGGACAGGGAGGGGATTGTCCCTCTCTGCTCTGCCCTGTGAGGCCCCAGCTGGAGTCCTGTGTCCAGAGCTGGGCCCCAACACAAGGAAGATGTGGGACTGTTGGAGAGGGGTCAGAGGAGCCACAGAGATGCTCAGAGGGCTGGAGCAGCTCCCCTCTGGAGAGAGGCTGAGGGAGCTGGGTTGGGTCAGCCTGGAGAAGAGAAGGCTGTGGGGGGACCTCATTGCAGCCTGCCAGTCCCTGAAGGGAGCAGAGGAACAGGAGGGGAATCAGCTTGTTCAAGGGCAGAGACTGGCAGCACAAGGGGGATGGGGTGAAGCTGGAGGAGGGAAGGGGGAGAGGAGATCTTAGGGGGAAGTTATTTGCAGAGAGAGTGGTGAGGGGCTGGCAAGGGCTGCCCAGAGAGGGGGTGGGTGCCCCGTCCCTGGGTGTGTTCAAGGCCAGGCTGGCTGGGGCCCTGGGCAACCTTGTGTAGCTCCAGGCCTGGAGGTTGGTGTCCCTGCCTGAGGCAGGGGGTTGGAGCTCTGTGACCCTTGGGGTCCCTTCCAACCCAGCCCAGGTTGGGATGCTATGATTCAGTGCCTCCATGCTGATCCCTTTAATTTTCTTCCCATGCTATGGCCCTTCATCCCTGGTTGGCCTGGCCAGGGCCTGGCTCCTCCGCTGCCTTCCCCAAGTCCCTGTGTGCATCACTGTCTTTCCCTTGACCCTGGGTGCCAGCTGCTGCTGCCAAACCCAGAGTCAATGGCTCTGCTCCTCACTGCACAGGTGGGGTGGGCTTGGGGAGAACCAGCTGCCTCAGTCAGCGATGTGGGTAAGGGGAAAACGCTGGTGAAGAGTCGTTTGGTTCTAGAGCAGGGCTCAAGTGGCAAATCAGACACCTGCTGAACACTGCTGGGTGAGGGCAACACTGGATCCCTGTTTGCTTTAGTGAGCATCATCTGTTCTGGGCACTGGACAAGGTCTGGGAGGATGAAACCAGTCAGTGTGATGAGGTGGTGTTAGGCACAGAAGCTCTGGAGAAAGAACAGGCCTGCAGATTGTGGGGTTTTCTCTAGGAGTGTTTGAATTGAAGTGTCCTCAGGGATGTTCTGTTGCCATTGCATGGTGTATTTATATCCTCACATATTTAATTGGATGCCATGAAACTGCTGGGAAGATGTTTGGAAATGTGATTTGAGAGTCCTCTGTCCTGAGGTGCCAGTGGTGCTGGAGGAACTCCCTGCTGTGTTACTTGTGAACACTAAGACCTGTTCTTAATGATTTATTTTTGAGTGTCTGGAGTGACCAAAGCTTGTGAAAGTTCCCAAGCATCACCACATCAGAGGAGACTTCTCTTACATTGCAGAGCTGTTTGAAAGGTCTGTGTGAATGGACTGGGTGAGGAACAAGCAAGGTAGCAGTGGAGACAGCCTTGGGTATCTGCAGACATTGACTGCAAGGCCTGGAAACTGATGCTAGATCTGAACCAGCTCCTCCTCTGCTCCTCACTGGCAGTGGCCTGCTGTTAGCAGCACATCATCACACTCCTGTTCCTCTCCTCTCCAGGAGGCTGCTCCTCATCACTGTTGGTTGTGCTAATGCCACCAGCTGAGAGTTGGCCACCAGTGGCTCCTGCCTCACAGATGCTGTGTGGAGGTAATTTACTGACACTTCCCACAGCCAGTCTCCATTCGAAGGGAATCAGACTTGTCCCGAGTGGTGACACTCAAGGGTAGAGCTAAGAAGGCAACCTGCTGCCTACAGGCTGCCTGAGGGACCTCAGTGAGCTTCCAGGAGAGGTGTGGCACCCAGAGATGCTGCTAAAAGCACCCTGGTCTCTGCCAACTCGGGCACTGAATAAGGCTGAGGACAGCAAGGGGTTGTTGCTAGTGTCACCTCCAATGCTGCATCTCTAAAGCCATGGGGGGAGATTGTACAGCAGGATGCCTGCCCCAAGGGTGGCAGAAATGGGAGGGATGGAGATGAATTCAGCAGCAGAAAGGATTAATCAGGAGTCCCAGAACTGTCCAAAGTGTTGTGCAAATTGTTCTAAACCCTTGAAAGAGGCAGAAATGGTGCTGCTGTAGGTTGCCTGGAGTGACTGATGAAGAGTGTGGTGAGGTTTCACCAGCCTGGTGTGAGTTTTGAGTCCAAGTGAAGGGCTTATTGCCCTGTCCTGTTCTCAGCTCTTCTTTGGTGAAAGGCTTTTGGAGGCAGCAGTGGTGTGATTCCTTCAGGCTCATGATTTGCATCTGTCTGCAGAGAGCCTGGTGCAGAGACATCCTTCCCTCTGCCTGGAAGCAGCTGCTGGCTGATCCTGGGAAAGGAGGTGTGAGTACTCCAGCCAACAGCTTTACTTGGGCTAGAAAGGGGGTTTTTGGCATTGCTGGTGATCCTTCTGTCTGAATTTCTCCATGTGCTTGTGCTGATGGAGGTTCATGGGACAGGGAGATGAGTGGGGCCCCGTGCTGGTCCCATGGTGATGTAGCAAGAGGAAACTCGAATTTCAAACTCCTTGTTTGTCTTTCTCAGCAAGACTCTTTGGATAACCTCATCCTCCAGGCCTGGCTGGAGAGAGGGACTGGCCAGCAGGTCACTGATCTTGGTCCTGAAAAATCTTGTAGTAGAAGTTGTGTGAAACATCTGGGGAGATAAGGAAGAGGGAATGTGATGATGACTCTCATGTGATGACTCAGTAGGAGCATGCTGGACCCCCCATGCTGTAATTACAGCCCCAAACCCAGCTTTGTTTGAACCAAGAGCACAATCTGCAACTGCATCTCTGGTGCTTTTCTGGTGCCCATCACACAGGAACACTGAGGCCAGCCCCTGCATCAGGGTTTGCTTGCTTTCTGTCAACTGCAATTAAGGCAACACTTGCCACTGAGAGGGACTGGGGGCTGCTGAGAGGGGCTGGGGGCTGTGGTGCTCCCCTTACAGTAACAGGGATTTTGCTCAGCATAAAAGATGACATAACCCCCCAGGGCAGGAAGAAATGACTCTGCACAGCAGCTCTGTCCCTTCTAATCAGGTTTGTGCTACGCTCTGCTTACGCCCTGCTCTGAGTGAGTTTCTCCAAGCTCTCTCCATACTCCTCCCACTCACACCCAGTCCTTTAAAGTCCCAAGCATCAGCTCATTCATACAACCACCCAGGACATCATCTGCCTCTCCCAAAACCACTCCTTAAGCTTTCTCCTGGCCCTTCCCCAGGGGTGTTTGTCCTACTCTTCCCAGCAAGATCTCTACCTGCTGAGCACCTCTGGGACTCCTGGGCTTATCCTGCCTTTCCACTCAGACCTCCCACTGTACGCTGGAGCTGCAGCTCATCAGTTTAGTGGGTAAATGCAAATTGCTCTCTGATCTCCCCACCAAGGGCAGAGACTTTGGGTTTGGCTCTTCCAGCCTGGAGAAGTTGGCAATCCTGCCCTCAGCAGGTAGAGAATGCAGAAGATGAACTGTTCTTTGCCTTTTTCTGGAGCTCTGTGTTCAGCCCAGCTATGCTTTCATGCTGTACAGCAGCTGGCACGCTGTGTTCTGCATTCCCCATGAGATGTGGGTGCTCACATTCAGGGGGTTTCCTCTCTCCTTCCTCACAGACAAGCAGCACAAGGTTTTTAGGAATGCTGGATTTAACTAAAAATAGTCCAGACAGTTCAGCAGCCCACAAGATTCCTTCCTCCCAAGAGAATCAGCTTTGTTCTGAGATGGAGCCAAGGTTCAAGGGGGGAAGTCTCTAGGGGGTGGGAAGCATAGTTGTGAATTAGAAGGGATTGTTTCCAAAGCATCTCAGTGACTGGTCTGCTTTTCCAGGCTCAGGCAGACTTTAGTTAGGTCTGTGTTACCTTGGGGCCTTTCTTTCAGTGCTTCCACACGTGTCCAGGGTGGGTTAGGAGACTTCTTTGAACTGGAAGGCAGGCAGTTGTTAGGGGGCTTTGTTGTGGCCTGTGGGGACAGAGCTTAAGATGAGAATCGGGAAGCGAATGTTTCCTTCCTCTGCGCTGTGCTTCTGATGGACACTGAGCCTCCACCCCTGGAGCAGCCAAAGGAGCTTGCCTCTGAGAGGAACACAGGCTTGTGGCACTCCTAGGGAGCCTTTCCAGTCCTGCAGTCCCAGTAAGGAACAAAATCTTTGAGAGGACTCTTTCTGCTCCAGCTTTGGCATTGAAAGTCTAACTTCCATGGAAGAATTGCCATTCCAGCCTGGGCTGTTAAAATGAAGGACAGAAAACCCCACTAGTCACCACTAATTAATTTGATTTTGAAATATTTACTTGGACTGAAGTAGTAACTGCTCTTAAGTCTTTAAAGGATTAGCTGCCTGCTAGTCTTTTGTGCCTGCAACCACTTATTTAAGCTGTTGCTGCAAATCATGCTGTTAACCTGTCATGCAAGGTTTTAACCTTTCTTTCCTCATCAGTGGGAGAAGCCTAGTACACAGGGGCTTGCTGATGTGATAATGGGAAGTTAAAACATCTGCACTCAGGTTACTGGTTTCTTTCCCCAGCTTCTTGAAGGAGGGGGAAGGCAGAAAATGAACATAGTAATAATTGTCTGGTTTAGGATGTTGCAAAACCTCATGAGGGGCTGTAAAATTTAGGGAATGGGATCTATTTGCAAATGCATCCTACCCCCTGAGCTTTTCCACGTGCTGTTACCAGGGAAAATAATTCCTCTCCCTCCCTGTCAGGTAGGATACAGCACTTCCACTGCTCTCCATCTCCTGATGGTCACACCGTGCTGCATCCCGTTCAACGTGAGTGGTCAAACCCATCGACCCAAACCCAGCTGCCAGGGGAGGGTTCTCTCATGCAAGAGCATCAGTTTCTGAGCCAAAAGAAGTAAAGGAAGCATCAGGTGGATCTAGAAAGAGTCTTGGAAGGGCCATGAAGATGCTCAGAGGGCTGGAGCAGCTCCCCTACAGAGAGAGGCTGGGCTGGTTGAGCCTGGAGAAGAGAAGGCTGCGGGGGGACCTCATTGCAGCCTGCCAGTCCCTGAAGGGAGCAGAGGAACAGGAGGAGAATCAGCTTGTTCAAGGGCAGAGACTGGCAGGACAAGGGGGATGGGGTGAAGCTGGAGGAGGGAAGGGGTAGAGGAGATCTTAGGGGGAAGTTCTTTGCAGAGAGAGTGGTGAGGGGCTGGAAGGGGCTGCCCAGAGAGGGGGTGGGTGCCCCGTCCCTGGGGTTGTCCAAGGCCAGGTTGGCTGGGGCCCTGGGCAACCTTGTGTAGCTCCAGGCCTGGAGGTTGGTGTCCCTGCCTGTGGCAGGGGGTTGGAGCTCTGTGATCCTTGGGGTCCCTTCCCACCCAGCCCAGGCTGGGATTCTGTGATCTGAAGAACACTGAGAACTCACCTCAGCAAGGATTATTTCTTACTCTTAGGCCTGTAGTGTATTTAGTGTAGAAGGGAAAGATCTCAGGTCCTTAAACCCACAAATGCTAACTAGCACCACAATACTGTTTTCTAGCAGTTGTTTTCATTCACAGGTCATTAGAAAAAGTCTATCAGCTCCTCCCATGCTCATCTTTCCTGTCCTGCCCCACTAAGAGTTCACGTCAACTTCATCACTGCTATTTTGGGTGGTTCTTTTCCAGACAAAAGTCTCATTTTTCTCTGTATTTGATGCTGCAGGTCAAGTGAATCCTCTCTGCCTTTCATTGCCAGAGAACAGAGGCAGGATTGTGACATGGCCAGTCCAAATGTAGGGTTAAAAATAGGCCAGGGGATGGTCTCCAACTTCAAATACAAAAAATGTATTTGTAAAGGTTTCTTTGTGGGGTGACCACTTCAAAGTTCAGCTCACAAGCAGCCTGTGTTTAATCCTCCCCCTGAAACAAAGGAGATGCTCTGTGACTTGCATCCACAGTGGGCTGAAACACTGAACACTTGAAAAGCCAGCAGCCTGCTCTGCTCCTGGGAGTTTGTCATCCCCTGAGCAGGGTCAGGGCACTGGGATGCTGGCCTGGCCCCATGCTTCCCGCCCTGTCCGTGGGGCACAGGCCCAGGTCTCAGGAGGGAGCGCATCCTTGCTCCCAGCTCAGCTCTAGGGAAAGCACTGTATCCCACTGCTTGGCACCAGTTAGGAGCAGTGGAGAGGTGACACTTCAGGCAGGGAAAGGGTTAACAAAAGAAAGGGCAATTTGCAGGGGAGAAGTTGGAGTTTCTGTTCCGGGCTCTGCCCTGGATTTCCTTTTCATCCTTTCATCTCTGAGTCTTGGCTCTTTTCACAGAAGGGGTTGCTATGCCTTCCTCTTCCTATTTTTATTTAGACTGTGAGCCCTTCCAGGCATGGCCTGTACCTCAACCTGTGTGCAGTGGCACAAGGGGAAAGCTCTGTTGGTAGAGAACTATAAATAGTGGGCCTGTCCAGCCCGGTGGCATCTGTGCTTGCTATAATTGCCTGGTTTGCACTGCTGTGACAAGCAGTGCTTCAGCTGCCAGGTGAAAGAACGAACTGAAGAGTATTCCCACAGTTCCCAGTTCCCAATTTGTCTGTCAAGCTTCAGTTTGGGCCCTGTTCTCCCTCCCACCTCAGAGTTGCTCCTGCTCCAGCTGCATGTGAATGAAGATTCCTGGCATCTGCCTGGTGTGGTTGGGATGGTTGGATTATCCCAGCCATAGATACAGACTGGGAGAAGAGCTCCTGGAGAGCAGCCCTGCTGGGAAGGACCTGGGGGTTCTGGTAGATGAGAAACTTCCCCTGAGCCAGCAGTGGCTCTTGCAGCTCAGAAGGGTGATGGGATCCTGGGCTCCATCAGCAGAGGGGTGGCAGCAGGGACAGGGAGGGGATTGTCCCTCTCTGCTCTGCCCTGTGAGGCCCCAGCTGGAGTCCTGTGTCCAGAGCTGGGGCCCAACACAAGGAAGATGTGGGACTGTTGGAGAGGGGTCAGAGGAGCCACAGAGATGCTCAGAGGGCTGGAGCAGCTCCCCTCTGGAGAGAGGCTGAGGGAGCTGGGCTGGGTCAGCCTGGAGAAGAGAAGGCTGTGGGGGGACCTCATTGCAGCCTGCCAGTCCCTGAAGGGAGCAGAGGAACTGGAGGGGAATCAGCTTGTTCAAGGGCAGAGACTGGCAGCACAAGGGGGATGGGGTGAAGCTGGAGGAGGGAAGGGTGAGAGGAGATCTTAGGGGGAAGTTCTTTGCAGAGAGAGTGGTGAGGGGCTGGAGCAGGCTGCCCAGAGAGGGGGTGGGTTCCCCGTCCCTGGGGGTGTTGAAGGCCAGGCTGGCTGGGGCCCTGGGCAACCTTGTGTAGCTCCAGGCCTGGAGGTTGGTGTCCCTGCCTGTGGCAGGGGGTTGGAGCTCTGTGATCCTTGGGGTCCCTTCCAACCCATGCCATTCTGTGATTTCAGCAGCAGCTCTGTAGAGGGCTGTCGTGGTGCTGCCTATTTCAGGCTTTGCCTTGTGCCTCAGCACCACGCTCTTGGTTTTTTGTCTTTCTCCTCTTGCTGGAGGAGGTTGATTCTGCAGGAATCCTTGTTTTCCCATCACTCCTGACATCACTGTGTGTTGCTGTTACTCTTAAGTTCACATGGGGAATGAAATGAGTCATGGGGAGAGGATGGGCAGAAGTAAGGACGACATCCAGGACCATCCTGTCTCTGAACAGACTGTGGGCGCCGTTGCAGCACTGCTGGCAAGTGGGTTCAAGGGTGGAAGGTTAAAACAAGGATCCTCACTGCTATTGCCTGTCTGCTGAGCTGTGAGTAAGCAGCCAGGAGGGTGCTGCTGCCTGTGCTTTGAGCAGGGAAAGACCTGCATTCCAATTCCCAGCACAGGGGACTCAGGAAAACCTGTCTTACTCTGTGCTACAAAATGCTGGGCTTGGAAATGACTTTGTGCAGCATGTCTGCACCCTTCACCTGTAGATGAAGCAGAAATAAGTTGCTGTGGTCCTGTCTGTACCCATCAGAAGCTGCTGTTGTTGCCCCAGCTTTGAACAACAGCCACATGTGAACTTGATACGTGGTGGCACACCCCGGCTGGTGTCCTGCTTGGAGACATCTCTGCAGGTGACATCGGCTCCATCTGATGGGTAGCTGCAAGCAAAACACCCCTGTGAATGTGCACCACAAAGCAAAAATGTCAGGAGCTGTCAGACACGGGCTCTTACAGTGCCTTTCCTGCTGCCAGGACATCTCAGAGCCTGGAGATGTGGCTCCAGTGATTCAGCAGCATTGGCAACCAAAACCTGGCAGAAAAAGAGGAAGAGGATAAATGTGTCCTGCTGTCCTGGCCTCCTCCTGCTGCCCCTCTTCCCGGGATGTAAGGACTCTCCCTTGGCTAGTTCCAGGGGCTGTGCTGTGAAAAGAGGACTGAGAACCAACCCTGAGAGGTGACCAAGCCCCTCTTCTCCTCCCTCTGCCAAGCCCAGCCCTCCCTCCTGACTCAGCAAGCTGCATCTCCTCTATCTGGTACAGCTCCTAAGCTACCAGACAGAACAGCATCAAGAAAATCAGCTTCTTGTCCAAAGCATGAGCTGGCTAGTTGAGTCAGTGTTACTGTAAGGGCTTTTTATTCCTCTTCCTTCCCTCTATTCACTGGTACCATTCAGATTAATACCCTGTGGCTGACGTGGTCTGAGCAGCCCTTCAGCACAGGACCCTGCTCTGGGTTGTTTGTGTTGTGCTGCTGCCAGAATCTGCTCTCCATTTACAAAATATTTTGCAAATACAAAGGTTGAAGGAAGGTCTCCCCTCTCCAAAAGCTACCACGAGTAAAATCACCTTGAGAAGACAACAGGGATCCAACAATTCTGCAACTATATGCGTATCTTTTCCCTCCTGCTCCCCTATTGATTGATTATGGGAATTCAGGCAATGTAACTTTGCAACCACTGCTATTTATCTTTCTATACAGCAAGCACAGCAGTACATCTGCCTCTTGGATTGCAGACTGAAGCCTCGGTTATTTGAGTACTTGGACCATCTGAGATCCTTGGCCTAAAAGCGCTATTTCCTATTAGGAGCACTTTGCACTAGTTAAACTTCATAAAATTCTTCCTGAGTTCTTATTTCCTCCAGTTTGCAGATGAGAAAACTGAGGATTTAGTTCACAGGACAGACCAGGAAATACGATGTTCAGTTTTAGAAGTAGTTCTTAGATTTTTAAGTGGGTTTTTTTAAATATTTTTATTTGATTTTGCTTACTCTACTTCTTTATAACATGGAGGTGGGGAAGCAGCAAGCAAGTCCCTTAAATAAACTCTAAATTTATGTAGGTCAAGAGACCTGAAGTGGGGTTTCCCACTAGATGGTGGTAGGCAGCGTTTTGCAAGTGTTACTCTTGCTTTCTCCCCCTCCTAGAACAGAAACCCAGGGTCTGCCCAGTTCAGTGTTCTCTTCTCTCTGCAGTTATTACTTTGTGTTCCACGGGGAGGAGCAAAATGAGAAGCTCACTGCCGGCTGAGTTGCTGATGTTTGGTTTTACCTTATCCTGGGGAGTTTTCTCTCACCTAGGCAGCTGTTGATATACCAGGGGCTTCGTTTTTAGTTTGTGTAATCAAGTAAAAGCTATTCCTGTTATCCATATACATGTGCCTGGGGTAGTTCTTAACTGCTGGACACTATCTGTGGGATTCATGTAAAATATTGTTAATGTCATCTTGGGCAAATTTTTTTTCTTATTTTTTTATTTCTTTGATTGATGCTGTTTAAAAAAAAAAACCCAGCAAACCACCACACCAAGAAAACAAGCTGGGGTATTGGAAATGAGCTGTGAATCCCAGACCCAAAACAGCCATCCCTGGATGTAACTGGGTGTGAAGTTTTGCTTTGGTCTTTTGGAGATGCTGTGCTCAGATCAATGATTCACCTCCCAGTTGAGGCAAGGCTTTCGTTTAAAATGGAAATTTTGAGTAAACAGAAGAGATGCCAGCCAAAAAGACTTCAGCAGTTAAATTTATGCCAGTAACGCACATGCTGCAGCTGAGGAAAACCCTGACCTCCTGTAGGCCTGTCCTTAACCATTTTATTTGCACAAAGCCATGAAGAAACAAACGAAACAAAAGCTGGCGTGCTTGGGACGTGCTTATTGAGTGTTACCTCAGACTATCGCAATACTACTGCGTTCTCTGGCTGCGGGGAAGGACACACAGCCTGGGAGAAAGGATTGACTGTCCTACAATGATATTTCCTTAGGGAGACTTCTAGCTCTACATGGGCACAGCCTCCCCACAAAATCAAGTCCCTGCTTGCACGCTGCCGTGGAGATGTTGTGGTGATTCACGCTGGCAAGTATCACCAAGCAGTATTTGCTCATGCTCTCCCTAATTGTTACTACTCTGATTACATTAATACTATATATTTATCCTGCATTATGAAAGCAAGCATAATGACTGATTAGTACAAAGAACAGAGGGAGGAATTGGGACTCCGGGTGTTGGTTGAAGAAAGTCAGCGCTGCAGGAATTTAGGCCAGTTATGGTAACTTCAGGAGGAATTTGATCTCTATATTTTTGATGGACAAGTATTTTATGCTGGTTGAACTGGGAAGATTGGCATAAGCCTTCTGTTGTGACTAGTCTGGATGCAGTAACACCTCACCTGTTCAGGTAAATCCCTGAGTGAGCTTTGAGCAGCTCAGATGATCTCCTAGATTCAATCACAGAAAGTAGCAGAGACGAGAAAAACAAAGGGAAGGTGTCTGCCACAGGACCTCGAAGGTCTGCAGGCTAAATGATTAATGACTGCTAATTTCTCTTGATAGCATCACTATGAAGGACATGCACATCCTGTCTCTCTGATTTTTCCAACCTTTTTATGGTCCTGTGAGTCATTCGGACAGAAAGTGACTGACTGTTTTTATAAATACCTCATGCTTCTTCATTACATTTTAATAACAGAAATTATATATGCCAGTAATCCCAATAAAGTTATTTTTGCTTCTGCAGCAGAACAGAACAGTGTGACAGCATAAAACAGGCTCTGGCTTCCTGATCAAGTGAAATGCTGGGGTATTTTCTGAAACTTTACAGCACAGAAGAGCACCTGGAAGGTAATTTATCTATTTAAGAGGAACAAAGGCCTGAAAAATGCTTTGCTGGGTTTGAGTCCCAGGTTTCAAGGGGTCCAGCTCTGTCAAATTCAATTATTGGAGCACTAAATCCACCTTTATCATCTTTCCCCTGCTTGTCCTTGGGATTATGATGACCCTGAGGTCTCTTTATCTGTTAAATTTCACTCTGGGTGATGCACATGCCTGAACTTCCCACTTGCAGCCCTCTTACCGTATTACCTGTATTTCACTCTACCATCTTCCACCAGGGACGGGCGGGTGAGAAAATGATAATGCTTAAAAATATTAAAATAAATGTAGAGCTGTGCCTCTGCCAACGATTTCTGAACAGAAGAAGTCCTCGTAGGGAGACTGTATCACTAAATACGTATGATCCATCTTCACATATAAACTCCTGTCAACAGCGAAACTGCTGCAGTCTCAATCAATCTTGCATTACTAAATATCCCTTACGTCACAGCTCTGTGCTCCTCTACCTAACAAAGGCTAGTAATGTTCAAAGGCTGTACTATATGGATATGTTTGGGATGAGGCCAGGTAGTGAATAATGTGAAGGGATCAATAATGTGGAGCAGCAGAAGAGGTGCGCCTGTGACTTATCTGTGTCCTATATAGTTCTCCATATGGTTCATTTGAAAGCCTTTTAGGAGCTTAACCAGGAGACTATTGCAGTGAATGTGGAAAAAATGATGCACGAGGATAAGAAGCACAAATGCTCCAGAGACCTTAAAATAAGCTCCTGGGTTTTAATGGGATCTAATGAAACCCTCTTTATAGGGGCAGCGGGATGGAAGGGGTTGGACAGCTGGTAATCAGATACTTGATAAACATTCCTGGTAGCCAGACTCTGTGCAAACAGCAACTATTAAGGCAAAGACCTGAAAGATCAACAAAGAATTGCAGGTCTGGGTAAAATGATGCAACGGGTTATAATTAGTGTCACTGGTCTGGGGAGCACAGGCTTTCCTATTGACTTAGAGCTACAAAGCACCTTAATCAAATAATGAAGGGCAGTGGTGGGGGAGAAAGCTCCCATCAGTCAATAGATCTCAAGGACACCTACTGTAAATTAACAGGCTGATTGATGGTCATAACATAGATTCATTGTAGGGAGAAATGATAGACATTATTGGAGGTGTCTGTGGGAGCTCGGCTCCAGCTTCCCAGAGAAGCATGGAGCAGCAAAAGGTTTCGTGAGTCAGCTGGCTCTCATCAGGTCCAAAAACTGTTTAGAAGCTAAATTGAGGGAAGTTAAAGTTATCAAAACTCACTAGGAAACTCAGGTTTTGGCAAGTGATGTAGGGAGGCCATGCCCATCTTTGGTACAGGGTATCCAAGGGGTGGATGTCTGTGGTATGTCTGAAAACACCCAGTGCTGTGTGCTGGTGGGGGTCAGGTTGGGTTTGCCCCAGCCAGGAAACTGGAAAATTCAGAAAAATTACATTTTAAGTAGAGGGATGTGCATGTGGTGGAGGTGTAATCTTTTGGGAGGCTCAACTTCCTTTGACTTCCTATTCCACCTCCCCGCGCCCAGCTCATTCTCCTATTATAAAAGCTGTTTCTTTTTCCTAAAATAACCCAAACCCCAGAAAGGGCCAGGGATGAGGGTAGCCTGCCGTGACACCACATGAGCGCCATTTTCCTGGGGAAGGACACACACACACACCCCGCACCCCCCCCCGCGTCCAGATGAAGCGTGCGGGACGGGGGGCGAGCCCCGCCGCAAGGCCGGGAGCTCTCCTCATCTCCCGCACCAACCCCACCGTCAGGCCAGCCGGAGCCGCCATAGCGGCCGGGCCCTGAGGGGAGAAGGGCGGGCAGCCGGGCGGCGGGCGCCATCTTGTCGGGGGCGGAGCGGGGCCCGGCCCGCCCCGTGCTCTGCCTGCCGGGGCGGCCCCGGCCCCGCCGCACTCGCCGCTGCCGAACAAGCGGAGCGGAGACGAGACGCGACGCGTCGTGCCGCAGCCTCTAGCGCCATTGCCGCCCTCAGTCCGCTATGGCAGGTGAGCCCGTCGTCCTCCTCCCTCGGGCAAGGCGCCGCCGCTCTCCCGCCCGCCCGTCCATGCTAAGGGAGAAGCCTCGTCGGCGCCTCCCCTGTGGCGCTTTCCCTTCAGCCCGCCGCGGTCATTGCTCTCGTCTCCCGCTCGCTGTCATCTCCATCTCGGCCCCCTGCCGCTGCCTGAGAGCCGCCTTCCATCCCCAGACACCCGGGGCTTGCCCCTTCCTCCTCCGGGAAGGTGGGTCGGGGCTCCCCCGCAGCCTCCACCATGTTGTCCGGCCGCGGTTCACCTTGGCCGCGCGGTTTTTACCCCTCCTGCGCCGCCCATACTTTTCCTCCTCTCCCTTTTATTTCATATTTATATTTCTAATCCCTCCATGTTCTCCATGCTGGCGTCTTCCGGTTCGGTATCGCCTCCAGCCCGTGCTGGGCGCAGGGGAAGGGACCCCCACCCGGGGCATGGCCTGGGCGGCCGCGGGAGAACGGCTGCCTGAGGCGGGCACCTGCGGCGGCATCACCTGCCCTGCGAGGCACAGACACCGGTGGGCATTTATCTGTGGGGGGTGTGCGGGGATCCTGGCTCCGTTCTCTTGAGGTGATCTGTTCCTTAATTATGGTTGTTTTTTCTTTAATCTGAAACAAAATGGGTGGCAGAGTCGGAAGCCTGTAAATGGGATGGAGAAATGCAGGTTAATTCTCTCCCGGTCCTGAAGGGGTGGCCTCGCTTTCTTGTCTGATCCCGTTCTCGTGATAAGCTTTGAGGTTGGGTGGTTGGGTTATTTTTTCTTTTTCCCTTTTTATTTATTTGTTTGTTTGTTTTAGTTGGCTGGGATTTTTCATTATTTTTCCCCGCCAGTGCAGATCCAGGCATTAAATATTTCTGTTTTCTGCTTTTGACTTGCAAGCTCCGTTGGGTATCGCTTGTGGTTTTCTTTTGTTTTAAGGTATATTTTTGGGTAGAAATAAGTGATGTAGATAGTGCTGAAAAATGCCCGACCAAAGCCTTCGATTAGGCTTCCTTACTTAACGACATCATACATTTCTGTTGTTAGAGGCTTTTCCTTTTCTCATAAAAGATGGGAATGCAAGGCAGAAGCTTTACAGTTTTGTTTCCATCATTTTATTTAATTTCGGAGCTGTCGTTGTCATTTTGTAACCTGGGAAGACAGACAACACGGTTTGGGGTCCCATGCAGCGTGTCCCTTAACCGGCCAGGTCAGTGCAGGCAGGGGCTGACCTCCAAAGGGAGCAGCAGACAGAGTCAGTAGAAGATTCTGGCAGGAATGTTTAAGACAAGGTAAAGACCTCGTGTGTTAATTTTTTCAATCTCACCGTTTACCCCCATGCAGCTGACTCGTTTAGTATGAGTTTCAGTGCCAGGTAATGTTAGGCTCCCTGTTGCTGTTGAATTTGACCAGCTGAAATAAAAATACCACATGCTCTGTTTTTGCAGAGACCTTCATACGCTTGTGTATCCTCACTGCAGCACAGTATTGCCACACTTGAACAAGCTTTAAATTACTCAATTTAAGCTTAAAAATAAAAGCTGTCTTGGGTAGTGGTTTTACTGGCAGCTGGAGTTTGATGCAGGCTGTAAAACTCTGAAGAAGCCAAAAGATACTGGAACAATTAGCTACTGATGTGTTGCACACCTTGATCTGCCTAGTGATTTCGTTATAGATTATTGCAACAAGTAGCTCAGGTTAGTAAACTGGAAAATAATCCTTGAGATCTGTAGAACAATTGGATTAGTAGTTGATGAGCTCTTTCAACCCTACTCCTAGCTTCAAGTCACGATCCAGATAGCTTGAAATTAGAGCAGTATTAACATGGTGATGCACTGGAACAAATTCAACTTTGGGCTAGCGATGAGGTTAAACAAGGCCCGAGATTTTTATCATGGATTTAAACAAGCCTTTGGCTTTAGCGAAGATGCAAATGGGAGTTGAAAATGCCTCGTCAGTGCCCTGGGGGTAAGGGAAGGAGGTAAGGACTGCTGTTCTCAAGGGTAGGTTATACTCCTGCTGTTCCTTAATGGGCCGCATTCATATGGTTTCAAATCCATCCCAATCTGTCACTTGTCTGTGAACCCTGCTTTTAGTCTTAGACTTAGCGAAGTGCTTTCTCGGGGTCCCCAGCTCTCTCCTTGAGTAGATGTGAGGAGCTGGATGGAAATCGGGTTCCCTGGGTGTGGACCTCTTGTTCATTCTGCGTCTTCACTACAGAAACAGATCTGAAGGAAAAAAAAAACAGCTAGCTTTTCAAATAATAGGATAATTTGGACTGCAGGTTGATGAATGTTTCCTTTGGTGGCAGCACCGATTTAAGCAGCCCCCATCCATCACTGGCTGGGCGCTCCCAGCCTTGCAGTGGCCCCTCGGTGGTGCTGGTACCCCGTACGGATGGCTTCCCAGGCATTGAGAGCAGGGAGCTGCGTTTGGGTTAGCCCACTAAAGTCTTTTGTATTGAAGCCAGATGTGTTTAGATGATTTTTACCTGCTCCTTACCCTCCCTGAGCCACGGGTAAACCTGTATGGGCATCCCTAGAACTGTGCTGGGTGAGGTGTGTGCATGGTGCGGGGGGAGGTGTTTAAAGACTGCTGGTGTGAGAATTTCTCTGCCTTCTGTAGCTGAAGGTAATTCAGCAGACAAAAATCGTGGCGTTGTTGGAATTACTCGGTTGGAGACTGTTTTCTTTAGGGGGAGGTTAAGATCCTGCCAGTGTTTGACGATTATTTTTTTTCCTAACAGAAAACTTAATGACTGTGGGTTTTCCACTCTGTAGAAGATGCTGCATTTGTATGCAATTACAACTCCAAAGGTTTTTAAATTAAACCGAGTTTCATTTTCTTCCTTTGATTATGTCAGTGTGTTTGGGGTGGTTGTTTTTTTCTTCCTGGTATAGCCAAATCTGTTAACTTCCTCAATGTGATGAACTTTCTTACTGTTATTGAGTGGCTTTGTTGTGCTGTTCGGGTTGGTTGGAGGCGGTGGAAAACTAAATGGGTGAAACTTGCCCGGTCTTCAGTAGGAATTCCTCCAGTAGTGGCTGTTAAACTGCTCTAATGACCTCATCTGACCTGTAGCAGTTAACCTCTTCTGATCCTCCCGTGCTCAGGGGCAAGTCAACTGGCACACAGATTACAAATCAGTGTCCCATGCAAGGTGTTTTTTCAAATCTTAGTCTACTGTTGTTCCATCAGCGTCTTCATGTGGACCATCTAAGAAAAACAGTCAAGCCTGAAAAGATTCTCTGGGGTCATTTCTTCAGTAGGTTTTACTTTTGTACACTTCTTTATGTATTTATCCTTACAAGGGAAAATACAGATGGCTGTTCAGAACAGCTTTCCTTCCACTGAAGATGATGGTTCCTGTATTGCTGGGAAAAATTGTGTCAAGCATTTGTATTTCTGAAACCTCAGTGGTCATGAAACAGTCTGACAGCAGTTACAGTGTGTTTAATTTTGCTTAAAAGCTGCAGAAAGAAAATCCTGACAGTCAGGCAGAGTAGAGAGAGATGCATCATGATGTAGTGTAAGGCAGGAATAAAATAAATCATTTAAAATGAAAGCTGTTTGCCATGTTCTCTAGCCATTCCCAGGGGTGAAGTGCATGGAGACATTGAGCTCACTTCATGGTGCTGCACGTAATACTTTTATCAGTGCTGGGGAGCACATTCTCTTTATGACTAAGTATTTTCAGTTGTTATGAGCCACCTTTTGACAATGTTTATTTGAAGACAGACAAGAAATCTGATGATATTTGGGCATTGGTTATGGGAAGGAAATGGCTGTTACTTGAATGTTCTTCTATTAGAGATTGATCTAAATGTGGATTTCTTGCCATGGTAACTTGGCCATGAAAGGAGAACTACCTCCTTGGGAAAGGGAATTGGGGTGGTGAAACATTGCCAACACGTGGTGGGGAAAGGAAACAGGAGGGAAACCCCCCTGCACAGCTGGGACAGAGACTTATGGAAATACTCTTTGTTCCTGTGCAACAACACCATTCTGTTACTTGCAGGGGAATGGTTGGGCTCGAGGTAATTGTAAAACTAGGCTTTTAACGAGTTTTATAATTAGAAATTCAATGATCTCAGTCTCCTTGTGTCTCAGTTCTCAGGCCAGAAGATGAAAGTACAGGTTATGGAGGCGGTGGGAGTGTACTTACCATCCAGATGCCTGGTGTTACTTTTTAAATTTCAAAAAAACCTTCGTGTGAGAATAAACTTTGTGCTATTCTGGGGACAGGGAATTTCTGGGATTTCTTCTCATTGTGTACAGGCAGCCAGGGTCTTTTATTCTTCCTCCACAGCCTACGTTACTAAGCATGTAATAAAACCAACCTGTATTGGTAAGAGTGTGTTGTGTACCTTAGAATGATGGCATAGCTGGATTTTAGCCCGTGTGTTATGGAGACTGGTGCATCATTCTCTCTGAGTGATGTTTTGATCTTGTACTTACGTCAGCAAAATGCCTGAGAAAACAAGCTCTGTCTGATAGTTGTATTTTTAGGAGCAGATGGGAGCAGATCAATCCAGCTGTAGTTGTGTTGGAGGAGCTGTAAGTAGTGGCACGGTACCTGTAAGTATTTGAACTTGTAGGCCTGACATGGAATGAAAGCAATAACTGAACTTGCTTACCCATGCTTAGATTTAACCACCATTTGCTTGTTATCTCCTTTGTGATAAACGAGACGGTTTTAATTCTGCACCCGTTTCCTTTACGCTTGCTTTAGATTAGAATAGCTTGAAGAACAGCCTCAGATTGGTATAGGTGGTGGAGAGATTGACTCACCATTATTTTGGTTTTGACTGTTTTGAAATGTAGTGACTCACCAAACAGATTTTGAATGGCTGCATGTCCTCTAAATTTGTTGTCTGAATTTATTTTTGAATCAAATTATTGCAGTGCTTGTGTCATTTGAACAGTTGGCTGAAGCATCTTGAGAATGCATCGTAGACAGCAGCGCTGGCATAGCAGGAAAGTAAGTAAAAAGTGACTTTGGGGGTTGGTTATGCACTTACATTCCTGGGCATTAACCTCATATCACAGGATCATTGGGGTTGGAAGGGATCTCTGGAGATCCCCCAGTCCCAGCCCTGCCAGAGCAGGGTCCCCTCAAGCAGGCTGCACAGGGCAGCGCCCAGGATCACGGGGTTTAAATGTCTCCAGAGATGGAGACTCCCCAACCTCTCTGGGCAGCCTGGCCCAGGGCTCTGCCACCCTCCCAGCAAAGAAGCTCCTCCTCAGGGTTGGGTGGGACTTGCTTTGCTCCAGTCTGTGCCCACAGCCCCTTGTCCTGTCCCTGGGCACCCTGAACACAGACTGACCCATCCTCCTGACCCCACCCCTCAAGGATTTATCAGCATTGATAAGATCCCCTCCTCAGTCTCCTCTGGGCTAAAAAGTGCCAAGTCCCTCAGCCTCTCTGTCAGAGAGATGTTCTAGTCTCCCTTCATCATCTTCAATATGGGCAGCAGAACAACCCATACACACCATCAGCAGAAGCTGCAATAAGCCTCTTGCTAAGATCAGGGACTGTATTTAATCAGCTGAATCAAGCTCAAGTAGAAGTAATATAAATGCCACAACCACAGCTGGTCACACCAGGATCTCCTTAGAAGCAAGGGACTACGTGTGGATGGTTGGAGTAGTTCTGTCTGTAAGTGGAGCAACACATTTTAATTGGAGTTACTCTTATTTTGCATGGTGGTACCCTGTCAGCCAAGGGCAGTGAGGCCTGGTTCAGTGCTATGCTGGCTGTTAATGTGCTTGTAAGACTGGAAAAGTTAAGAGAATAAACTGCAGTTTAGAAGCTTTAATAGGAAGGTACTTTAAACACTGGGTCTACCAAATGTGCTCTTCACTGTGTTTGTAGGATGAGGTGGTTAATGTGCTGTTGGTGAATTCATCCCAGGCTTAATTTTCTAGCCCAGGAGTAAGCGATCTGAAAGGGGTTTTGTTTTTTTTTTTTTTTTTGTTGGGGTTTTTTGCTGAGTTTTTTTTTCTTCCTGGACTTGTTCCTTTTATCACTTACCTGTATTGTCTTGTATTTAAGCATATAGCTCAGTGTTGCTGTTTTGTCCTCCTTTTAAAGAAAAAAAGTGTCTGTATGTTCTCATTCAAGGTCACACAGAATATCTCATAAAAACAGACGTGTGATTCCACATCAGGACTAACTTCTTATTTAGAAGCTTGGAATGGAAATAAAGTGCTGGCCCTCAAAGTTTCATGCTTCGTGTGTTGGGTAACATGAAACTGTCCCAGAGTTAATAGTGCTTAATGGACTGTGCTGTGGTGAGTTTTGAATTCCCACAGAGTCTCTGAATCCCAAAGACAGGAAAATGAATTCACAAGTTCTGTACTTTTCATCTGTTTATTAATTGCCCTTTGTGTGGAGAATCTCATATTCAGGCCCTTGCCATACCTAAATGAAGAAAACACATCCCTCTTGCTGCAGAAGATGTACTCTAAAGCACCAGCTGCTTCAGATGTTAGAGCAGCTTTATTTTCATTTCCCTTTGTATTAAAAAAAAGAAGTGAATTGTTTCTGAGAGTTGGGCTAGATGTTGGTGATGCAAGAAGCGTTTGCTTGGTCATATTTTAACAGATGGGAGCTTTTAATAACAGCTTAGAGAGTATGGTTTCCTGATGAGCATTTCATTGTGGGTAAGGACAGACCAAAGGAATAATTGACATTGAGATGGGCGAGAGGGGAATTGTAACTCCAGGTCCCTGTTGTGTAGGATCAGACTGCAGGACATTAATGTCAGCATTCTCATGTCATTCTGTGGCCGTTCATGCACGGGAATAGTAACAGTTGTCAGTCGTTTGCTGATACTGGATGTACGTACGTGCAGGGGTACTGTTGAAATTTTGTGGGCAAAGTGCTGGGAGATTACATAAATTATTATAAAAATAATGTGACAGGGCTGTGTTCTGATTTAGTCAGACTGTTAGACACTCAGTTACCTTTATTTTGACTTCCTGGTAGTTGCTTTTAAAACTCAAACAAAAAAAAATTAGAGATGGAGGAGGGGGTGGCTGGTTTTTTTTTTCTAATGCCAGAGTGTTCTGTTTTTGTTCTAGTAAGATAGTGTATCTATTTATTTGCTTTAGCCAGAAACTGAAAAATTCCTGGGAACAGCTCAGTTGGTGGTGTTTTCATTTCAGGACACAGAAAATAGGAAATCTGCCTTGGTGTAAATGATAATCTCCAGTGTTTGACTGCCTTGGGTTTTCCTGGCTGGCTTGCCATGCACCAGTCAGCTTTTACGAGTCAGGCTTTCAAATGAGCTGACGTTCTCACTGTCCCTCTGCCTTGTTTGCAAGTATCAGAAGCAGCAAAGGATGGAAGCCTGAGTGCTCTCGGAGACGATATGTGATCCTTCTCATAAAAACATAGATCTATAAAAACCCTTTCTGCAGAAGGGGAAGAACTCCTGTAATCTCCAGCCCTGGGTACTTGTAAACATCCATGGCTAATGAGCCTTCCTCTTCTTTGGAAGGATCAAACACATTTAATGCTTTTCATGAAGATGACTAATAAGGCACAATCAAATCAAGCAAAGCTGTCAATTAAGGTTTCTGTTAATTTCTTAGTACAAATGAGCCTAAACCCGAAACATTATCTGAGCTCTCCTCCTTGGCTGTTTGGTTTTGGTAAAGATTTTGTGATCAGTGTTAGCCCAATGTTTAATCTCACTTAGGTGCAATGTTCCTTGCTTTCTAAACCCGGCTGAATTGTAGCCCACAGAACAGAGTGCCGAGCCTATTAAGATCCGAGTCTAATTACTGTTTTTGTTCTGGAGGCTGTTGTGACAGATAATGTTTTGTTGAATGGCAGGTAATAGATTTATTATGGAGACACACAGCATGTGGGTACCTTCAAAGGAGACTCTGTCGGTATTGGTCTTTTTTCCTCTTAATTATTCAAAGGGAAAATTTTGTTTGAGGGCAAAATGTATGCCTAAATGATATTACTCCAAGTAGTCGTGGCAAAGAATTCTTGCATGTTAAGTGATGCCAATTAAGAAAGAATAATTGCGAATTTTTTCTTTAAAGTAGTGCTATACAGACATCTGCAAAAGAGCCTTGAAGGAACCAGCAAGGTACAATATTTGAAACCACAGTACATTGGCTAAAAAAGGGTTGTTTTGGAGGCAAAAATCACAGCAGAGTATTCCACTAAGTGTTGCCAGAATACTTTTTTGTAAAAGGCATATCTTGCTGAGAAGTTGAAGTTTTCCTTCCCTGAACTACAATTGGTATAAATACTATTACAAGTAATGTGAACTCTGTCAAAATATTACCACTTTGGATGCCTCTCCTGAGCAGTCGGTTCTGTGTTAAATGGACTGTTCCATTTCTGTCACTCCAGTTGAAGAAGAATTCACTTAGCCCTCCTTAACAGTGGTGTTGCTTGCAGGGCTATTTAATGCATTAATATATAGCTAATGCATTCTTAATTAACCGCTTATGTATGAAGAAAAATCTTCAAAGCTTATTGGACTAAATTACATCTTGCATCTCTCCAGGGTAGCATGTTTTATGACGTACAGGTTAGATGTCAGCTGGGTTTCAACAGGTCCCAGCTACCCTCCTGTTTCTGCTAATTGACCCTGTGGAGTCAGAGGACTGAACCGGGGGCATCACGTTGCCTTCTCGAGCTGCAGGCAAGATGTGCAGACGCACGTTTATAAGGAAGTAGATCACAGCTGCCCGATGTGTAAACACTTTCACCTAAGCCTGCCTGAAAACACCGGTGTGGGAAGTGAACCAACAAGTCTGGTTAAACACAAGCCTGTCTCTATAAACACTTCCAGGCTTCTTGTGCAATTAATAAACTAGTAATTGGTTGGCTTAATATGTGGAAAGCAAACGCAGGGTTGCATGCAGTTACTTTAGGATGCGAGCAGAGAGTAAGTAGTGCAACTTTAAAATCATGAACAGCAGCAATGACTTAATTGTTCCCTGCGACAATGGCTATAGGAAACCAAGCTGTGCTTACTGACCAAGACTCATGGGACAAGCAGTTGGTCAACAGTTATTGGTAGCAATAATAGCATCTATTATTGCTAATACCATTAATAATAACATCTGTTACTGCTTTATGGTGCCAGTAGATGATGTACTCGTGCCCTGCTTTTTGCTAGTTCCATCAGAAAGAAATTCTCTTGCCATTTTAGGGGTTGGCTCCACATCAGGACTCAGGGGCTCTAAAACCCAGCATGGTGACAGCTTCCTCCTGGGAAGGTATTTGAGCAGATGTGTTGAGATTTTGCACCCAGCAGTCTGAAGCCTGAAGATGCTTGGCCGGCAGAACTGAGGGTACTGTGTAACTGCCCATGTGAAGAACCACACTGTCTCCCCCCTCAGCACTCAGAAGCCTGGAAACATTTCCTCTGCAAGTGGTATACATTTGTTGAATATTCCCAGGAAAGATTTCTTGAAATAATCTTGAAGGAACGAAAGGTCGCTGAGCAAGGAGGGCATCACTCTCCCAACTGGATAATTAAAAAGAAAATTAAAGTGTGCTAACTTTGAGATTGACTTGTGGCTATGCTTTGAAGATTAAAAGGGCTTTTTTTTTTTTTCCATTTCAGATGAAGGAGGTTGGGATTGGTGGGAGGGGGAGTTGCAGCTGCTGGAGCAGTTGGGCAGTGATGTGAAGCTGCACTTATCGTTTGCTTACTGAACTGCAAACGAGATACCAGGATCCCTGAATAGAAGTAGGGCTGTCCGTGCTTTTTCTCCCCCTATTTTAAAACATTTAGTCTTGCAGCTGGAGTTTTCATCCTGGCTCTTTGCTAGATTTCTAGGTGTGAGCAGACGGCATATTGAATGCAAAACTCTGAACTGTTTTTGTATAAACATGTTTTGTCTTTAGAAAATTAAAATGACAGAAAGTTCAACTGAAGGATAGAACTTTCCATGTTAGAGATATATATAGAGAGAGATAAAGCTAAAACACCAGTGTGCTAACTAAATGGTAAGCACAAAATAATGCCGAAGTAATACCAAAAAATTGCAACTGTGGCAGACAGCACCAAGAGATGTTTCAAGCCTAGACTTGGATATGGATTTGCATATTCACTCTGGTTTGGGATCTGTGGCATTGGGTAGGGCAGAGTTGTTGGGCTGATGATGGATTTTCACTTGTGGCTAGAACCCATGAGTGCACCCACAACATGCTTCTGTGGTGTGATATTAGAGAAATGAAGAGACTGACGTCGTACACATGAATTGTTAGCTACAGAGTTCCTCTTTGTAGTTTATTAGGTGTAGGGACATTAGAGACTCGAGCTTACTGGGTCACTTGTGGTGTGTTCCCCTGACTGAGTTACTCCATACTGTGGGCCATACACTGTTGCCTTCTGAGCATATGTTGAAGCTGATTGTGTTTCCCTGAGCATCTGGGAATATATGAAGGTAACGGTGCTTTAAGAGTAGCAACCTCACATTGTGCTATGTTGACCAATAAACACACCTTTCTTCTGTCAGTCCTTAGAAGAAAATGGATTTGAGCTTTTGCCTGTAATACAAGCATACCTGGGGGTCCAGGAAAGATGTAGGCATCTGACTGAGTTTATGGACGTGGTGAATATAATAGCAGGTCACAAAAAACACACTCCTTCTCCCTTAATTTTTGAAGCACTTTGATCACTGTGCCTGTGGAGTATATGGCTTTGGCTTCACTACTCTGTTGTTGTTTTTCCTTGAAAATAATTTCCTATTTCTTACCTAGAAATCAACTATAGGTGTGTTTAAAGGCACCCCCAACTTGCAGTTACATCTTTATGTTGAGCGACTATTGGTCTGCTTTGATGTGTACCTCTGACCCTAAATTTTTCTTACAACTATTTAAAAATGCACAGTTGCAAAGAAAGTACTAAGAAACACTGTAACACAAACTGCAACGGAATCCAGAACAGCAGCAGTTGGGCACAAAGCATTGCATTGTCTAACTAGTAAAGTGGAATCCACTCAGCATGGATGCCTCTGGGTATCCTTTCTGCTTGTGAGAAAGATGTGTGTTTTAATGGGCTGAGTCACCTACAAGGGATACGTGTAGGTAGTACCCAGGACTGTGCATTGCTCATTGCATTAAATGGTAAGCTTTCAAAGCCATTTCAGTAATTCTTTGTGTACATTGGATATAGCGTTAGGGAAGAGAAAGTAGATGTTTTCATATTAAAGCATATCTTCTGGTAAGTGCTTGTTCAAAGAATTTATACTTCAATGGTTTTATAAATGTCTCTATAAGATCAAACTTAATGGCTTAGCCTTTCTGCTGTTCCAAGTTGTGGGTGGAAGTGGATCTATTTATTCTACTAATATATGATGTTATTTTCTTGTGTTTGCTGTATTATGTTAAGTGTATTCTGGAAGATGTTCATGGGAGTCTGCTGTATAAATTGAATCTCTTCACTGATACAAAAGAAGACAGATTTCATACAATGATAAACTGGTTTGTGTTGGAAGGGACCTTAAAGCCCATCTTGTTCTAACCCTCTGCCATAGGCAGGGATAAATAACCCCCACCAGCCCAGGGTGCCCAAAGCCCCATCCAGCCTGGCCTTGAATCCTGCCAGGGATCCAGAGGCAGCCCCAGCTTCTCTGGGCACCCTGTGCCAGGGCCTCCCCCTTCCTGGGAAGGATTTCTGCCTCCCAGCCCCTCTCCAGCTGCTGAAGGCCATTGCCCTGGGCCTGGCCCTCCCTGCCCTCAGCACCAGCCCCTCTCCAGCTTTCCTGGAGCCCCTCGAGGGATCAGAAGGAGCTCAGAGGTCTCCCCAGAGCCTTCTCTTCTCCAGACTGAATGACCTCAGGTCTCTCAGCCTGTCTCCAGAGCAGAGGTGCTCCAGCCCTCTGGTCATCTCTGTGGCCTCCTCTGGACTTGCCCCAGCAGCTCTGTGTCCTTGTCCTGGGGACTCCCCGAGTGGGATGCAGCACTGCAGGGTGGGGGGATTGGGAGGAGTGGGGGGGTCTTCCCAGAGTGGAGAGTCAAGTCCTCCTCAGGGCTGCTCTCCATCCATTCACCACACAGCTTGGTGTCATTGGCAAACTTGCTGAAGGTGCACTCAATCCCATTTGACCAAGATGTTGAACAGCACTGGTCCCAGCACCAGCCCCTGGGGAATACCACATTGTCAACTTGGTAGGAAGACTATTTAGATAAAAATGACTACTGAAATGTAGTTGGGGCTCTCATTTGGCTGTTGTAAATGAGACATCCTGCACATCACCCTCTAGATGAACCAGGATGAGCCTTTTTCTGCCAGTGTTGCTCTGAGAAGGGTGCCTTTCTAGAGCTGCACTTTTTTGAAAATATTTTTTAGATAAGTTGTGCCACAGAACCTCTAACACTTTTTCAGTGACTGCATCAGACTTGCCTTTTTATGTTGTATGTTTTTCTTGTTTCCTGGCAGCATCTGAAGGTTGAAGAAGGGAGGGATTTAGTTACCAGGTGTTTGTGGTCACTGAGTCACATTATTACTGATTTTGATCATGAGATAACCATTGTGTGCCATCTCTGTACAGAGACACTTTTTTCAGTACAATGTGAAAATCGGTGACTTCAGAGAAGAATTCTGTGCTGTAAAACCTGATGGCTTCACAATAAATATTCAGGTTCTGACCCTTGCCTGTAAATTGTCTGTTTACCAGTGTGTGTTTATCAGCAAACATTTGTGATTTGACTCTGCTGTATTTATTTGTTTCATCCTGAAACTGAACTCTGTGTGTCTGAGAAGACAGCAAAAATGGCATTTTCTCATAATGATCAGAAGTGAACTCCTCCTAGGAGTATCGTTCTCAAACAACAATCTGCTCCCATCAGTTTAAATTTCAGATATTAAGCAGGTAATAAAAATGATGAGTAGCTACATGGGATCATCATGACAATGCTCCATGCACTGAAAGAGCAAAATAATTGTCTGCTCTGATTTCACTTGCATCTGTAAAGTGCAGCTACACAGAGTGGAGCTCATCTCTTTATTCCCACCTGGCTTTCACAGTCTGATGGAGTCTGAAGATGCACTGTGAAATATTCCACTGGCTTCAATTAGTCACAAGAGCTGTATCTTGAATTAACCTTCATCTCAGGTGTGGCAGTGATTAAGTATCTATTCACTGCGAGGAGTTTTAACCAAACAACCCGTGATTAGATCTGTCCAGGCTGTCAGTCATGGAAGCTGGAGCTTAAGTGGAGGCATTAAGATTAGTTGGTGGTTTATTTGAGCTAAATTATTGAGTGTAAATACTAAGTAATCAGAAATAAATCTTTCGAATGATGAAATTTACCCCGTCACCAGCAATGAACTTTGGAGTGATTAGTCTTAATTGTAAGGTAAAGAGACAAGTCTTGTTTAATTGGATACTTAAGTAATGTTAACTTGCATTGAGTTTTGAACTTTGGTAAGCAGGGCAAGCAGCCTTTGAGTCCCTAGCAATATTTTCATGCAACTAATGTAAAAAAACCCCAAATAAATAAAATAGTTCTGGACATTTCAGTAAAAAAAGACACTGGTTTAATTCTTTCAAACCCTTTTTCTTGCCATCAATACCTAGTCCTGCAGCTCCTTGTGAGGACATTGAATGCCTTCAATCTGAAATAATTTCCAGTGTATATTCCTTCCTTACAGGTAGTCTGTGGACCTGTGGTACAGCAGTTTATATTATATGGTCTCAAGATACAGTGATGCTTGCTTTAAGCCTTCTCCTTATTGAAATTAGACAGCTCTGCTGTTCGTGAGAGCATTTGGAAATCAGACATAAGGAACAAAGGAAAGAAAAATTATTAAAGGAGCAACTGGCAGAAGAAACCTCTCAACATATCTCTGCAGGGGGAATGAAATGCTGGAACATAATGTGGTTTTATATATGCACACATTGCTTAAAACAAGCAGTGGGGAGAAGTGGCTTTCTTCCATGCATCCTTAGCAAACCGTGAGTAAAGAGCCCTGCACATAGCAGGTGTCGGCTGTCAGCTCAGTGTGCCCTATTCAGTGCCCAGTTCTTTGATGCAGGAACAAGCAGATTTCTGATCTGCTGATGAGCTGCAGCTTTCAGGTCCTGACAATTAAGTGAGTTTATGCCAAACTTTTCAGCTGGCATCGTGCTGACATTGTTCCTTAAGCGAAGGGAGCTAGATGGCGCCACCAGCCTGTCTTTTGCTGTCACAAATTTGGGTTCAGAAGGTGCTTTTCAGGTAAAGTGAGCTCATTATTCTGCCCTGGAGCCCCGTGCTCTTGGCTGCCTCTCAGTTGCACCCAAGTGGCAGCGTCTGGTAGTTGAGTGCTACTTTCTGGTGGCCTATTTTAATTATCACTTACGGTATCTGTTGTAGAAGAAATGATGGTGTCTCATTAATACCACAAGCACAGGATGTATTTGGAGAGGCTGCTGTGTCAATTGCTTACCTCATGGGGTATGGGGTCGGTGTACAGACTTGATGGCAAGTGGTAACTTGAGGCAGGAGCTGTGATGTAATGAATTATAAAGTGATATTTAGAAGTTTAAGGGTAGCCTTAAGGCAGTGCTGTTCTCTTGCAGAAAGAGAGGTAGGTCAAGGAGGGAAAAATGAATTCATGTGGAAGGATTGCATGTTAATTGTCTTTTTGTGGTTGTTCCTGGTATCTCACTTCTATTCCTGCCTCCCTTTCCAGCTTACTTTGCTCTGCAGCCCTTAACACCACTTTTATGCAGCATTTTCTGTGGGGACAGGACAAGGGGCAATTGCTGCAAGTTGGAGCAGAGGAAGTTCTGCACCAACATGTGGAAAAACTTTTTCACAGTGAGGGTGACAGAGCACTGGAATAGGCTGCCCAGGGGGTGTGGAGTCTCCTTCTCTGGAGAGATTCAAGACCTGTCTGGACACCTATCTGAGTGAAATGTCCTAGGGAACCTGCTTTGGCAGGGGGTTGGACCCCATGATCTCTCGAGGTCCCTTCCAACCCCTACAATTGTATGATTCTATGATTTTCCATTAGGCAAATGAGTGAGCCACGTGCTGGTTGTGTTGTGTATTTTCAGTGCTTGCTGAGGCTGTGGTTGCTAAATCTTGTCTTATGGAACAGAGCTTTGAGATCTGGGACTTCCTGAAAACTGGTTAATTGCTAATAAAAATATTTCCATGCAAGTTGCACAACGGAGGCTTATAGGAAAATGCAAACTCAGTGGAGAAAATCCCAACCCTGATTACAGTTGTTGGAGTTAGGGATGTAAATATTTATGCAAGTTGAATTTGGGGGCCCAGGCTGTTTTTTCTCCCTGGAGTGTTGCAGGTTATGTAAAGCACTTGAGCCTCCTTGTTTCTGGTCCATCGGTAGGCACTCTGCCGTTACTCAGCCCAGCCATTCCCTTACTCCTCGTGGCCATGGCAGAGGCGTGTAGTAACAGTTGATGACCGTGTGGTGCCTTCCTGCGTTTCAGACGTTGTGTAACGCACACAGACGGTGATTGGACACAGTACAGTTATACAATGTAGGGAGCCCGACCAGATTATAAAAATCCTCCTTCGCTATGTCTGCATCCTTTCAGGCTGCAGCTTGCAACTCGGGCTGTTGCACTGAGCGTAGGCTGGAAGGAAGGAGGTGGAGGAGTTGGCTGAGACGCTCTCTAGAAGTCCATACAGGTTTCTGGAGGTAAGAGCTGCTTGGAATTTGGATGGGAATGGAGATGATTACAAAAATTCTACTGTTTCACTGTGGGCATCATTAGGTAAGAAAGCTTACACCTGACAAACTCAGGTTTTTAATAAGATTCAATACCTTACAAGTTTTGAGCTTGATTTCTTTAATTTAAAAATTATCACTTTAAAGAGACGCTCAAAAATATTTACCCTTTTTCCTTTCTACCTGTAAACTTTAGCTTCCTTTTAATTTTTAAGTTGGGAGGAATTTATGAGGTTTACATACTAAAAGGATTTTAAGAATGTTTGACCCCAAAAGTGTAGCATCTTGCTTAGTTTTTGAAAGTTTCTTGAATTCCAGGTCTTTTATTAAGTTATGTTAAATGGAAATGAAATATTTATTTCAAGACAAGCCTAACAGATCAACTCAGTGGCAACTTGTTCAAGTGTGTAGTTAGTTGCTAGTTTTAGATTGCTTACTGGACTAAAATTGTTCTCTTTCAGGAAGGAGTGAGTGTCCATTTCAAATGTAGACGTAGGAATGCCTAAGCCTTTGGAAAGGAGCTTCACATTCAGTGTTGAAAAGTTGGCACATTACCCTGATTTGCTTAATAAATGGAATTTTTCTTAGATGAGTCTCTAACTTCACCTTTGTTTTAATGTGATTAAGGTCTTGGAAAAAAAGTCGCTTTCATCAAAGTGCCAAGTAGAAGTACAAAGAAAGCTGAGAACAGAACCAGTGTGTGCTCAGGTTGCTTTCTGAGTGCCATGAAGGAGCTTAATGAACTGTGTATTAACATCCATAATAATCTGGAGGTATCTGAATTCTTAGATTATTAATGCTCCACAGGGAGGCTGTGAGGACTGTGTATTATTATAAACCAAGTTAATGCCTGCCATAAACATTGAGAGAGGTGTACTGGGCTGCAAGTTAAACTATAAAGCAGTGATGGATTTTATGAAGAACAGCAATACGCTATTTCATTCTCATTGACCGTGAGCGTCATTGCTATCTAGAGAACACTGTAGGTGTCATTCCATATCAGTCACTGGATGTCAAGCTGTAAAATTGTTATCTCCTAGATTTTGCTTGCATCCCTTTGAAATGTAATCTCCTGACTGCTTCTGCATGCTTCCTTGGTCTTCCCTTAGGACCTGTTAATGCAGACCACTGCGTACAGGACAATGGGTTCTCTTACAGAGGGTGGTGCACACACTGCACAGAAATTGGGCAAAACTCTTGCTTATTTGAAAAACAAAATGAGACCGTAATGGGGTGAAAGATGAGTGAGGAACAGCGTGGCCAATGATGGTTTTGACTAAAGGCACCTTCAGACTGACATACAATACTGGAAATACCCATATTTCAGCTATTTTTGTTTAGAATCACAGCCTAAGTAAGCTGTTTTTTTCAATAATTTGAGTAAGCAGACAGTTTTTTTGAAAGCTCTGTGATCCTTTGTTAAACATCTCATTCAGCTGGATTTAAGTCTGCTTTTCAACAAGCTCATTCACACAGGAAGTTAATGAGATTTAGTTAATGTGCTTTAAATCAACGGAAGGTTTGAGCCCAGCATAACTTCCCTGCATGTCTTTGTGTAGACATGCCCTAATAACGCTGGTCAGTTGTTAAGACACACTATTCTGGATGGCAGTCAAAATACCAACCACTTAAAAATTCATTAGTGCCTACAATGAAAGACTATGTTTGCACTTTGAAGATGTACTTTGAAATGAAGTGAGAAGCTGACCGAGGACCAAAACTCCTTTAAGTGCCTGTTTATTAAAACCTTGAAGTTAGAAGTTTGGGCATTTTTAAAATAATCAGTACTTCATCTATTTCTACAGCAGGTAAAGGTAAATGATGCCCTTTTGTTGCGTTAGGAATCTGATGTGTAGTTTTCTTTAAGTGTGGATGTAGTTTGCTCTTGGGTGGAGGGGGAAAAGCTTCTCTGTAGCATTTAAGGGCATGGTAGCATTTCAGTCTGATTTCATTCCATGGGAAGGAGCTCCAGGTCCAAGAGATGCCTGGTGAAGACAAATCACAAGTATTTTTCAGATGAAAAAGGCTCGGTGTCAAAATACCCTGAGGAAAAAGCTCTACTTGCAACTAAAGCAGGAGGATGGTTTTTACATGTAGCGACAGAAGATGAAGCGTGGGTGCTGTGCTGCTTTTTTTCATGTCTGTAAGATGATCAAAACTCCCTGGAAGATGGGGAAAAAAAATGCCCTTTGGGCACATTAATGTATCTGGAACAGGCTGTGGGGTAGAGAACCTCGTATCCAAGCCCAGATCTGGAGACGTAATACTCGTGACCAGTGCTTGTGAAGCAATTGAACTTGTGGTTGCTGGTCTGCAGACAGTACTTAGATTGCATGATGTTAAGTACTTGTCGGGCTTCATTAGCCCCGCTGATGATACCTGTTGATGAACCCTTTGAAAGGGGAGGGTCGTTGTGCTTCGTAGGGAAAAGCCAAGCTACATTTTTAGACAACTTTGAATAACAAAGTTGCTACTCTCTTGATCTTTTGTGTCTTGGCTAGAACATTTTAAACTCCCTTGGTAGTGTACTGTTTCACTTTTAACAGTTTCCCAGGAATAAGTTTCTCAGGCTTTCTGTGTTTCTGCTGTGAAATAGCAGATGTGAACAGCTACAGCAGGCAGGCTGGAGAGAGGAAAGGGGAAATCCTGTTCAAAGTATCTTCTAGCATTAAAAATAGGGTAACTCAGGACTTGTAAAAGTGAGGACACATACAAACCACAGTGCTTGTAGCTCCCACCTGATGCACAGAAGGCAAGGTGTGTCTAATAGGAAGAGGAGTCTTTGTTATTTAATACCTCAGTGGCACAAAATCAGTGCAGAAATTATGTGCAATGGGCTTAACTAGAGCCCTGAGCAATTTGGAGAAAGCTGCTGTTCCATAATTAACTGGGAATTGCCTTGCTTTTGTACTGAACTGCGTGTCTGGCCAGGGGTGGTTGTACCCTGTAAGTAAACTTGTCTAATTGGAGCCTTCACAAAATTCCTTAATTGTCCTGAAAGTGCAAAGGCACTCCTGCTTCCCTAATCAGTTTGGTACGGGGTTTTGGTGAAGAGTTTCTTTCAGCACTTCCCTCATCTCTTGGCGTCCATCCTGCAGCTATCTGTATCTCTCATGCCTATGCAAGCTGGGTGTCTGCCTGACCCCTTCCCCATGTCTCTTGGTGAACATCATTTGGCCACCACCCTAAGCAGCTCTGCCCTGCAGCATGCAGGATTCTCTTTAAGATGTCTCTCCCTAGTGCTGTGGAGTGATGTTAGCTGCTTGGCCTAGATGCAGTTTCTTAAACCAAACAAAGTAAACGTGCTGCAGTTGTTACTGGCATAAATCCTTCACAGCTGCCTGACGCCACGAACTGAGAATACATCTGTAGTGGCTGTCTGCAGCGTGCCCTTCCCAGAGAGAGAGAGCTCTGCAGTGCTCACAGTGTTGGGTAGGAGCGAGTGAAGTGGATTTTAAAGCTGGCTTTATCCTCTGCTCACACTTGGTACATTTTAACAATAAAATACCTTGATGTGCAGGGAGTCCAAGTCCCTGTCTGCTCTGTCACGACTCTATTGCCAAAACTGTATTCTCAGGCATAGAGGATGATCTGTATTTAGGCACGTTGTGTGCCTGAGGTTCAGAGCTGCGAGGCGCTGGAATCTGCCGTTGGGGGTGCTGAAACCAACACCTTGGTTGCTGTAAGGTTGGACAGCTTCTGGCGCTGAGAGTCACCTCAGCAGGAAAAAGTTGTTATTCACATGAATCTGACAGCTAATTGAAAATTGTAATTAAGCTGTCACCTTAATTTGATTCTGACCTCCTTAGTGTATGCAAGAAACTGAGCTCTCTTGACTCTTTGGCCATCTGTAAAAGCCAGAGAGTTCCCGGGCTGGATCTGACATCGTTTCTTCCTCGGAGCGATGCAACATGTGCTTCCCAGGTGGCATACTTACATGAGTGCTCCTGGAAGCTCTTCCATCAGTACACTCTAAAGAATGTGCTGTTCCATGGCCAGCTTGTTTTATAACCACGCCTGCTTGGCTTCCTTGACAAGTATTTCCCCTGCCCAGTAGTGCATAGCTACCAAATGTAGGTCAGTTCCTCATTTGCCGTGGTCAGGGTGGAGAGAAGAAGACCATGGGTCCATTAGCTTGTTAATTCTGTTTGACACTTCTACTACACTTACCTTTCAGACTAGCTGGGATTCTCCTCTCAGCTCTTTTGCTAGCTGGTTTACGTGTTTCCTTAACTCCTCCAGCAGAACTCAAAAGAGTTTGAGGGGAAGGTGATAGAGCAAACCACGACTACAAGGCAGCCAGTTCCCATTTGTCTTTGCAGACAGCTCTGCCACTTTATACAGCAGTAAAACATCTGTGATTGTTCAGCAGCTTCTGGCTGTGGTTTTAGGAGGCGTGATACAGTTCGAAGATGCTGTGACCCCATCATGCCAAGCAATAAATCGGGCCACTTAAGTTGTGTTCAGACTTGGTGCCCGTTGCTCGTGTTTAGCTGCTCAGCTTTGTGCTGGGTCTTTGTGCTGTCTCCTGTCTCCTGTCCTCTCAAAGCAGCTGCACAAATGGATACAGAACGTCTCAAGTATTTTGGCCACTATCTTTGTATGGTGGGCCTGGCACAGTTGATAGAAGCTCGAGATCCAGTTGGAATCTGGAAAGACCTTAATGGTTTTAGATACTTTTTAACATTAAGTTTGGCAAATAAGGAAGTACACAGAGCTGCTTCCCTCTTAAAGCTCGTGGGGAGGGGGGAAGGAGAGGTGTGGTGTACATTTTGGAAAAAAAGGATGTTTTCAGAGTTGGAAGTCATTGTGGCCATGAGTGGGGGGACCTGAGGTCCGGAGTAAGCTTTTTCCAATGGGTTAACCTCTAGTTCTGCTTATGCAAATGTGGGGCCATTAGGGATATTTATTGACAGTATATCCTGAATATAGCATGCTTCCCAGTTCTGGGGCAGCCAGTCTGACAGCACCTGAGCAATTGTTGACTCTTCTGATGGATGTTTAAAATACAAACCTCAAACAAACAGAAAAGCCCCAACAACCCATTGGCCCAATCATGTTGCAGTCTGGAGGTCAGATGGGTTTTGTTTTCCCCAATATTTGCTTTGCCAAGCTCTGGATTCAAGTGTTAAAGGCCCTCAAACAGCACTGTGGAGATGCCATCGCAGCAACTTACCTTATAAAAACATTATTTCATTTGTCTTTTATAGCAGTTACTTTGTATTCTCAGAGTAATATGAAAAAGCAGGGAATGTTTTCAGTGTGATTCAGCCAGAAACTCCATGCAAGAAACAAGGGATGCAAGAGAAAAGGCATGATATTACTATCACCTACTCCTTTAATGGGGTTCATGGTCCATTTTTCCTTTCCATGTTAATAAGCTATTAATGTATATCTGTATCTTCTGTCCTGCCCAAGTTAACTCTTGCATCCAGTAAGAGATGAATTTTAAAGTTATTTTTCAGACAGACTTGCAGACGATTTGGTGCCTTGTGAAATACAAGCTTTTCATCTGGCTATCTTCATACATGGGCAAGTTTCTCTGTCAGAAATACTGCTCTGTACTTCACTGAATGTTTTATTTGTGGTAGAGGTTCCAGAGTAATGACTTGTAAGCAGAAACTGCAGTAAGGAAAAGAAAAGTGTGTTTAATGACAGTCTTGCAGTGTCCATCTCCGTCCCTGATGGGGTTTATATCTCTTTCTTTCACTGAACTTTGAAATGCATTGTCACTTGTTTCAACAGAACAGGAGCTCCCTTGGTGAAATAGATAAAGTGGTATTAGCAGCAATGGAAATGCAGAGTGTTAACAACTCCCATGTTGTGTCAAACCAGACACCCCCTAGCTTTGTGTCCTGTCCTGATGGTACCAAACCTGAAAGATTTATGTGGCAGAGAAAAGGTGATCGTGCCAAAGATGCAGAGTGGCCTTTTCCCCAGCTAGAAGGGTTTACCTCCCCTGAACTTGCACCTGGACTATCCCCTGCAGTAGGCTATTTGTATTGATACTAATCTTATCTAAAGTGTTGTAAACCCATGGCAGCTTTTGGCTTTCCTGGGTTAATCGTGTGTGAGCACTAAGATAATTTGGTACAGAGAGAGGTGAATGTGAATCAGTGTCCTGGTGGAAATACCACTTCCAGCCTTTCTGTTTGATCCATGGCGGCAGATAATTCATTGTACTGTGAGTGCCTAGCTGATGGTGAGTGAATATTACCTCTTTTTACATGACTTTTCAGATTCTGATCAGTTAGATTTGTTAGGGAGGGCTATAAAATGTCTGAGTCATCTTGTGTAGCTATGCTCAGTTGGTGGGATAAGAGCTCTGATAAAGCAGAGTTGTATCTTTCAGATAACCTGAGCTGCTGCTGTTTAAAGATTTCTGTTTCACTTTGACACTTCTGATTGCAGAATACAAGTATGCTGGAAATACCCTGTGCCATTAAGTGCAAGTTTAATTGCTGAGTAGAAGCAAGAAGAGTTTGGAAACTTGTTCTTGTTTCCTTGCTACACACACACACACTCTCCCTCTCTCTAGGAAAAGCAGCAGATGAGACTGGCTTTGCCTGTTAATTTGGCCTCATCACCTGGGAACCCTCATCCAAATGCTGTCCTCGTTCTGGGTGTTGCGGTTCAGTTAACACAAGGCACAGCTTGTTTGTGTGCTCTCCTGATGACATTCTCCTGAACAATCCCTGGGCTGTGATCACATCTTCTTTGAGAAGATAGCAGCCTTACTGGTTTGCAGGGCAAAGTAGAATAGGATTAAATGGTCTTTTCTTTTTGCATCAGTGGAGATGCTAGTTAATGCTAACTAAGCAGCTTACTGTGCCACAGTACCTTAAACCAGACCACCTGAATGGTGAGTTTCCCATGGGTGTAACTCTTAAACTGGTGTTCTCTTGGCATGGCTGCATTGTTAGGGAGGTGTAATTCTGCCCTTTCCCTTTTCCTTTCCAGTCTGAGGTGACAAAGCTGCCAGACTAAACTACGCCTGTCTCCATCACTGATGTTCTTGGAGAATAGACTATGTCTACATCGACAGAAAAAGGCCAATTCTTTTCTTTTTTTTTTCTTGTGGGCTTGAAAAAAATCCCTCCTGCCTCTACAACAAAAGCAAACAAACCCCCTCTAAAACAGCCACCCCACCCCAGCCACCCTCACTGCCCCCAAACCCTCAACTAATACCTCTCTAACCTGTTGCAGTCACCTCTCAGACCTACAGAAGCTTTGAGATGAGCAGTCCCATAGAGATTTGAGGAGGCATCATCTCCTGTGCACCTCAGGAGCAGACAAACTAATTAAAAGTTGCTTTTGAAGGGGAAAGTCTGTGGTTACTGTAAAAACAGGAATGCCCTTTTTTTCTTTCAAAGCCACATGATGGTGAGTACTCGAACTAGACTTCTTCAGTCTTAAGTTCAAATGAGAAATTATTAATTATGCTATCTTAATACTTACTTTCAGAAACAAGTCTTAAACCTTGTTTGAAGGCGCTGCTTTCCATTCAATTCTGATTTAATTAGGAGTGCTTCAAGGGTATCTCAGTGCCCTAGTAGTTTTTCTTCCTTATGTATATATTTTTCTCTCTTGCAAAGTTACATTGCTTTGAAAGATTAATATCTCCTTCACCTCAAGTAACTAGAATTTTCCAGCAAATGGGCAATTAACAGCTATTAAGAAGTTCTAAAATATTAGTACTTGGTAATTTTTCAAACAGTCTTAAATTGCCCCTAGCAGAAGGGTCTTTGTCAAGTGTTATTATTACTGCAATTACAGTAGATGTTGGAGCTTCTGGCATTTTCCTGAGCAGCGTTTTGGAAAGGAGGCTTAAGAAAAAACCCAGACCATACTTTTTAAACTTTGTAATAGATAGGTAACCGTGGGTTTGGGTGTCTCTTAGCTGCGTTTCCACCTCTAGCAACGAAGTTGAAAATGCCATTAACTTGATTTTTTTTAACATCAGTGTGCAGTGGGTTTTACAACTCAAGTGTACTCATGGTTGTGTGGAAAACTTCACTTGATATGATTTCAAAAAGGCCATTTTTTTTAGGTTGTGTCATGTACTTAGATCTGTAGCTTAGCTTGTTCCATCCACAGCCCTCTGCCAGCTGCACTTTCTATTTTGAAGCTTGGTAACCACAGGTTGCAAAAGTTGGTTTGCTGCAGAATTTTCTGTGGTCCTGTGGAAATTTTAGGTTCAGATCTGATAATTCAGATTACTTAGTCTTGGAAATGGGAAAAGTGAGGAGGGCTGTAGGCTGGCAGCTCTAATTTAAAGAGCAAATGTGGGAAAACTATACTGGAGTGGCATATCCAGAAAAACAAAAGATAACTGGGAAGCTGTACAGTCTTTCCTGTACCTGTGCCAGAACAGCAGTGATACTAATTAAAATGCAGGGTTTTATCCTGAAGCAATTGCTTCAGCATCATCAGGCAGCTACTTTGAACATCCTTGGAGTGAATGGGATAGTATGAGTGGACCTTGTTCCCAAAAAGTACTATGGAAATGACTGTGAAACTGAAACAAAACCAAAGTTTAAATATACTACTACTAATTGAAGACCAAGGGAGAAGAACAAAGATTCCCATACCGAAAGAATTTTAAATATCATCTGCTTTATCTTTAAATGATAATCTGCTCATTATCAAATAAAAATGGAATGATAAGAGCTGGTGAGTCATGAGCATAAAAGGGAGCGAAGGCTGTGGAACATGTGTGTTTGTACATATAGCTTAGCTAATCAAGAAAAAATTAATTTCTCTTCAATTCTAGGTGCCATTGATGCTAATGATACTTAAAAAAGCAACCCTGATGTCCCAGCTGGATTACTGAACACTTTTGTGATTCCTGGAGGTGCTGCTGTTTAAATAAAAATCATCCTTAGTTCTTGGGCTCTGATCCCAGAAGCACCCGTTTGGGTACTGTATGCAAGTCCTTGACATCCTGGAAACGATGGGGATTGGCAAGAACACCACTTCCAAGTCAGTGGAGGCAGGGGGCTCAACTGAAGGCAAATATGAAGATGAATCTAAACATCCCACCTTCTTCACTCTGCCTGTAAGTAACGCCTGCAGGTTAACACCTGCAGTCAAGCCCAGCGTGCATCGGTGAATTAATCCTTTGTTCTGTCATACAAAACCTTTATTTACACAAGTAGCAGAACCTCTAATGCACTTGTTGCTGTTTGTATGTAAACACGGTCAGTTGTGTTGTCTGTAGTTATTTCAGGGCTCCGGTGCTGTTTGCTGGATGTGCGTTTCCCCAGGCAGTTTGGGATTAGAACAACTAACTGTCCTGCTGCAGAATGCACCAGCTCCCAGTGTGTCCTGAGTTGCTTGACCGAGAGTAGCAGGCAAGCACTTGCTGGTCATAGAATCACAGATTGTTTTGGGTTGGAAGGCACCTCAAAGATCATCTAGTTCCAACCCCCTGGCTATGGGCAGGGACCCCCTCACTAGCCTAGGCTGCCCAAAGCCCCATCCAACCAGGCCTTGAACACCGGGTCACCTTGATCCAGGGGCTTTGACAGCCTCTCTGGGCACACCAAGGGCCTCCCCACCCTCAGAGTAAAGAATTCCTTCCTAATGTCTAACCTACCCCTGCCCTCTTCCAGCTTGAAGCCATTAACTTACTGAGATTTTCAGTTCCATCATTCTGGTGCCCATGTCTGCCTCTTAGGTACTATTCCAGTCATTCTGCTGCTGGTTCCTGTCCACCCTCAGTTGACACCATCCAGGCTTTGAGGATCTCTTTCTGTAGGTGATTTCTCCCAAGTTTCCATAGATCCCTAGCCATGCTGTTACAGGAATGATTGCTTGCCATACTTGAAATGTTTTCTGATGAAGTGTCAAAGGCAGATGTCAGGTACCAGTGGAGAAAACCAAATCCCCTTGAGGTATGATTACAGAGAAAACGTTTATTTTAAGACCTTGTGTTTCTTTTTTTGGTTGTATTTTTAAGGTTGTGATAAATGGTGGAGCAACATCGAGCGGTGATCAGGATACAGAAGACACAGAGTTGATGGCCATCTATACTACAGAAAATGGCATAGCAGAGAAGGTATGTAGCATCCTCCTCTTAGGTGAGAACTTGTTTTTTAAGTTCTACTGTTTGTCTGCACTAGTCTCACTTGGCTGAGAGACTTTCTTTCTCTAATCAAACATGCTGACTTGCAGATTCACATGGGGCTCGGGGCAGTTCTGTCCTCGTGACTCTTCCGGTCACACACTGTGATTGCAGAGCACAGGGAATGATTCAGCAGATGTTAGAAGCAGTTAGTGCACTTTGACCTGGCACCAAAATTCCTAACATGCAGTTTCTTGATTTCTTCATTTCCATGGTCCTTTTGCATGGTTTCCCTGATCAGGTTGATCTCTTCTTCCATCCTTAACTTTTTCTGCATTTAGTCAAGTAAACTGGTGGTGGTGAGCACCTTCAAAAGTGGATTCTTTCTCACCCTTTCCCACAATTTCTTCCAACTTAATCATTTTTTTCTAGTTCCTTTTCCAAGTAGGGGGCTGCTTATTACTGATAGCTATATGAATGATTTTTGGTCATTCAAGAGTGCAAATTTTGGTCAAGAGACCAAATGGGTCATTCATAAAAACCCTTGAACGTTTTTCCTGTGGATAACAATGATCTGTATCCTCACTATTCAGGAAGACCCAGTTGAGGCCTCAAAGCCAGCCAATTTGGTTGTGCTTCACCCCCCATTTTTTTCTGAATTCCATTGTTTTCCAAGCCTATTCAAAAATGAATCTTAGCTTTTATTTAAAATAAGGAAGAATCACAGAATCACAAGGTTGGAAAATAACTTTGAAGATCATCAAGTCCAGCCATTCCCATCCTAAGCTAAACCATATCCCTAAGTACCTCATCTACCCTTTCTTTAAACACATCCAGGGAAGATGACTCAACCACCTCCCTGGGCAGCCTGTGCCACAGCCCCAACAACTCTTTCAGTAAAAAATTCTTTTCTAATATCCAATCTGCCCTGGCACAGCTTGAGTCCATTGCCCCTTGTCCCAGCTCCTGTCCCCTGGATGAAGAGACCAGCGCCCACCTCTCTGCACCCTCCTGGCAGGGCAGGGGAGGTGGTGATAAGGTCTCCCCTCAGCCTCCTCTTCTCCAGGATGATCAAAACTCTCTTGGTTCCAAGCAAAGAGTTTCATGATACTCATTTCTTTGAGGCTGTAGCTTCTGTGGAGTCAAGGATGATATCAAAGGTTGTAGTTAAGTTTTTCTTACTCAGACATCAAAATCCACTTCTGAATTGCAGGTTTACGAGGTACCCTCACCAGGGATTTTGACAGAGGTCTGCTAGAGTTAGGTTTTAGAAGAACGTTAGGAATGCCATGCTGTGCCTCTGTATCCTCTATCACTGACAGATAACTGGTCTGTGTGTCTCAGATACATCTGCCATCATGATAGTGCTGATACTTGATCAGACAGATGTTGGTGACTGAGATGCATGTGTCTGCTTTTGGGTGCATGCTCAGTCTAGTGTGGGAAGGGACAATCTGATAAAATTTGCCTTGAGCAAAAGGTGTTAGGATGAAATTGTGCAACTCAGATCAGTGATGTCCAGACATTAAAGCATGTCTTCAGCCTGTTTTACCAAATGTACATTTTCCTCCCTTCCACTTGATCAGAACTGTAAATCAGAGAATCCCAGCCTGGTCTGGGTGGGAAGGGACCCAAGGGTCACAGAGCTCCAACCCCCTGCCACAGGCAGGGACACCAACCTCCAGGCCTGGAGCTACACAAGGTTGCCCAGGGCCCCAGCCAGCCTGGCCTTGAACACCCCCAGGGACGGGGCACCCACCCCCTCTCTGGGCAGCCCCTTCCAGCCCCTCACCACTCTCTCTGCAAAGAACTTCCCTCTAAGATCTCCTCTAACCCTTCCTTCCTCCAGCTTCACCCCATCCCCCTTGTGCTGCCAGTCTCTGCCCTTGAACAAGCTGATTCCCCTCCTGTTCCTCTGCTCCCTTCAGGGACTGGCAGGCTGCAATGAGGTCCCCCCAGAAGCAGCCTTCTCTTCTCCAGGCTGACCCAGCCCAGCTCCCTCAGCCTCTCTCCAGAGGGGAGCTGCTCCAGCCCTCTGAGCATCTCCGTGGCTCCTCTGACCCCTCTCCAACAGTCCCACATCTCTCTTGTCCTGGGGCCCCAGCTCTGGACACAGGACTCCAGCTGGGGCCTCCCCAGGGCAGAGCAGAGAGGGACAATCCCCTCCCTGTCCCTGCTGCCACCCCTCTGCTGATGGAGCCCAGGATCCCATCGCCCTTCCGAGCTGCCAGAGCCACTGCTGGCTCAGAGGAAGTTTCTCATCTACCAGAACCCCCAGGTCCTTCTCAGCAGGGCTACTCTCCAGGAGCTCTTCTCCCAGCCCGTATCTATGGCTGGGATTCCTCCGGCCCAAGTGCAACACCTGACACTTGGCAGTGTTGAACCTCATCAGGTTCACCCAGACCCACCTTTCCAGCCTGTCAGGATCCCTCTGGATGGCTCCTTTCCTTCTGTTGTGTCACCCACACCACTCAGCTTGGTGATGGGTAATAATTCACCTTAAAGAGACCATGAGCTTTTAGTCAGCCAAATCTGCTGGAGTTAAAGCTTTGCTGTGGCTTACAGTGAAAGGAGGGGCTGTAGCAATTAACAGCCTCATGAATTAAGATAGCATTTCTGGTAATCTAAGCAAACTTCCTGCTTGTCACTTAAAATAAGTGTGTGCATGAAGCCTGTTTGCTCTAGGCTTTCCATTCTCCTTGAGAGATCATTCACCAAAAAAAAGCAAATGAAAGACTTTGAATGAAAAGCCTTTAACAAAGAGGACTGAATTGTACTTAATGGCTGGAGGATGCCCAGTGCTTGCATTGTCTGCAAGCTGAAACAATAAACTATTAGCCCAGATAAAAATAACTGTACTGCTGCAACTCTGATGATTATTGCTTAGTAGAATTAATGTGAGCGTGTCAGTTCTTTATTTAAGGTCTTTACCTAAGGGTCTCATTCCCCAAAGTTAATCAGTTTTCTTCTGGTCCTTTGCACTAGTACTTGCTAACAGAGCCTTCATCTGGCACTGTTGTTGGAGTTCCCTTCTCTGGATTGTGGACTGGGGTTGTTGGTTTGTGTTCAGTTTCCTCACCAACATTTTGGCTCCCCCTTTATCTCTGTCTCATGCCCCCTGTTTAAAATTATTCTGTGTTTTTTAAAATGTTTGTGTTCTGCCACCTTTGGCCAATTAAAAGAATTAGCTTCTGATGGTTATCTTACTCAGAAAGGTGCAGTTCATTCCCAGCAGCTCCCTGCAGCGTCCCACAGCACACTTGGCAAGCACCAGCACAGTCAGTGTGTTAAACCAGCAGACACACGCTCGGGATATGAAAGGGCCAGTGGCTCCCCAGTGATTTATCAACAGGATAGCCAAGCCTCACCCTAGTTCTCAAATTCCTCCTTGTTTGGTCTTGTGTCTCCTTTATGTCATTTCTCTTTAGCCATTATCTGCTAAAGGTGTGATCAAGGTGTGAAAGCTGCTTCTTCCAAAGCAGAAAAGGTCTGGCTTTTGGGAAGGAATGAGGAATAGCCTGGATGTTTGGGCTTTTTAATGCAGCTGCTTTGCCTGATAGGACAGATGTTGCTACAACAATTGTGCCTTCAAGTTCGACCTATAAACTCAAGAGGTTAGCAGTTATCAGTGTGTGCCAAAAGAGTTTTCTCCGTGCCATGGACAAGTTGACTTGTTCTGGGCCTTGGTGCCTGCTGATGTCTTTGTTCTTTGCAGACAAGTGTAGGCATAAATGCAATCCTAGGAGAAAAGCTCTGAAAGGACTGATACACTAGCTGCACATGCCATGGTCTTCCTGCTGCAAACAGGTCATAGTTGCTGATTTTTTGCTGCCCAGAAATGAGAGGGACCATGATATAATATGATATTTCAGATACAATATTATATGATGTAATAGCAGGTGAAAAAGTAAAGGAATGTACTTGATGCAGACTCCTCAGACCTGAGAGGAAAAATCAGAGTTTGATGCCAAGTGGAACAATTAGCTGACTACTGGATACCTGTGTAGCAAAGTTAAGCTAGAAAAGAGGCCAAAAGATGGGCTTTCAGAAAGGCAGGGGTTAAAGCAGTGCCTTCAGTCTTCTCAGATCGCTTCCTGGATTTGTAAACAACCTGGTTTCCTGCAGGGGAACGTAAAAAACTTCCAAAATCCCATTTCTGCTCTTCCTTGGAAGGAGTGCTGCAGGTTGCTCTGTGTAGTGGTAGGTGTTTTGTCTCTTCTCACTGCAGTCAGGTGGGGAACTATCCACAGTTTGTGCTACTGTTTAGGTGGCCTCAACAAGCCAGTGTTGACGTGATTCATGGAACAGTTTCTCCTGATGTCTCCCTGTTCCTGCCTCATGGGCAGATGTTGTAATCATTCTTACCCTTCCTTTGTGATCTCTGCCTCTCTGTGTGTGAGGAGCTCTTAGTCAAAATGCTGAGGAAATGGGCAGTGTCACTGGGGAGCAGAGTTCTCAGATGGAGCGTAGGGTGCAGGGAACTTGAGGGCAGGTAACTGTACACACACTTCATCTATATCTGCGTTTTCCCTCTGTTTAGGATGTGCACCTTACTGAAACTGCTCCTGGGGAGCAGGTTGCTTGGTGCCTAGCATCGTTTAAAGGAGTTTTCTGAAATCACTATTTCTGTATTTTGCTTTTCCGTTGTCATACCCTCAGCCTTCCCATAGCAGTGTGGTCGTTCACACTCCCTGAATTTGAATTAACCCAGTAGCAGTTGCTTTCCCAACAGAAATCAGAGGTAAGAGGGAAGTACCATGAGTCAGTTTGGCTTCCCTGACCTTGCAGATGATGATAAGCTAAATGGGTTGTGATTACACAAGTGAAAACATGGACATGGTGTGATTTTTTTTTTTTTTTTTTAAAGAAGTAAACACCATTTGAGGTGAAATCATGAGTCTGGCAAAGTTCCTAGTCTTTGTGTAAGGCTACTTCACATGAGTTTGTTGTGTTCTAGTGTGGATTAGGTCAGAACAGTAGTTATATAAGGTATTTTTTGGGTAGTTCAGCTGGAATGATAAAATCTGATACTTCCTTGTGCTTTTGTTGTTGGTATTTGGGCTCTTGGAGCATTGTGGTTTTGTTCTCAGGAATTTCAAAACCAGAGAGTTTGAATGAAACGATTCCATGTAGTTGTAAAGAAGAAATGAAATGGGAATGTTTCAGTGGAAAATCTGTAGGGATTCTGTATGCATGTGGTCAGTTGTCTGTTAGCTCCCTGCGAATCAGGGCACGTGGTGGCCCAGGATGTGGTCTCACTTCAGTTCCTGTTGCTCTGGAGGAAGTCCCCTTGACTAATAACAAATTGGCCGTGGTTGGACTTTGTTATAATGAGTAGCATTTTTCTTGACTGCTTGAATGTGGGGTGGAAGCAAAAATAATAAATCTTGAGGCTAAAAAGGTTAGCAAAAACTGAAATTGAGTAAGAATTAAGTGGGGGAACAGTTACCATAATGAGGAGCTTCCCTGCCTGTGATGATTTTGGTCTCTTATGCAAGGATAGCCACCCTGCTTTGAAATAGCCATTGGCAACTCTTCTATTTAGTTCCAACTTTTCCTTTTTTTATTACATTCTGTCAGGATGATCCCATTTTGGGCACCTTCTGGCTGCCACATCACTCACATCATAAGCAAACGATGGTGTTGGTATAAATAAGCCAGGAATGGCTTAGAGGCCAATGTGTGTGAGACAAGTTCAGTAGCTACAGCAGGAGATGAGCTTGTTGTCAGAGGTAAAAGGCTTTACAAACAGTGTATCAGCATTGCTCTGGGGCTGTTACAGGAGCCTTGGAGTGCTTGGGAATTGCCACATTCAATTTATTCATATGTGACAGTAACCTGCTGTTGTTTTTTGTGTCCTTCCTAACTCTTTTACCCTCCCTATCAAAACAGAGCTCGTTGGCAGAGACCCTGGACAGCAGTGGCAGTTTAGATGCACAGAGAACTGACATGATTTACACTATTGAAGACGTTCCTCCTTGGTATCTCTGCATATTTCTGGGGCTACAGGTATGTTTCAAAACAGCTACAAAGTTTTGCCCTGTGACTGTCAAGTTTGTCTAGCATTTTCTGTGTAGTTCATTGCATTTGTGTGTGTGAGGATACTCTCTTCAAATGTGAGAGTGTGGGAAGAACAGAATTAAGATAGTTTCTTCTGAAGTTGATCACAAAGATTAATGTGTGTTGAGATTCACTTCAATATTTAGCCTCCTGCTACATTAGGGGTAACGACAGGCACAGTCACTGTGAGCCCAGTCGTGTTCCCTGCACTGAACTGTCATGATTCAGATTCACAAATAACAAAAGACTCCATCAACCCAGTCACGTTCCTGGACCTACCATGGCCACCTCAGAGGAGATGGGTCGTGTTCCATGAGCACTACCACCACGGGCTCCAATGAAAGAGGATTTTATTCTAGTGACAGACACATAGATTATCTCTGGATTGCCAGTGATAAATTCACTGTCTGCAAAACATGAGTAAATACTAAAGGTCTGAACTACCAACACATTAAGAGATGTCCAGTAACTCTGTAGAGATTTCTGAGTTCCCCAGGGAGGCACTTGGCATGACCAAGTGTTCAAACCTTACCCAAAGGTGTCCCGATGGGGGGAAGAGAGGCTCAGCCTGCCGACTGGTCCCAGGGATCAGGGTGAGGGGCAAGGGTGTCTTGCCTGACAGGGTGGTGTCTTCCCTGACACATCTCAGATTTTGGGCTCTCTTTATGTCATTTCTTATCTTTAGGGTGGAGCTTGAGGGACTCTAATCCCTTTATTGGGATTGGTGTAATCTCTCACCTTGTTTAAAGGCACAGCTTAATGAAATTCAGAGCACTTGCTCAATGGGGGGTGGTTGCACCTTGGAGGCAGGCAGCCTTTGAGATGGAGGGGTGTTTTGGTATTATAATGAGCATAATTGCCCAAAAGGACAGCGTTTTGTCAAATACATGGCAGGTCATGGGCCAGGGACAGCAGGGATGCAACTTCTCAGTTCCATCTTAACCCTCAAGTTCCATGCTACCGCGGAGTTTGGCAGCGGTGTCTCCACTTCACTCCATCCCCTGTGTCTCAGCTGTCTCAGGATCAATACATCAAGCTCCCCTGATGTTACTCACCTTCAGGATTGCCTCAGAACTTATTCCAAAGGAGGATGTTTAGGAACTTTATGGCTGAGTAGGTGCCTGGCATCTCAGCTGGTTATCACCCTGGGATGTTCTGTAAACGTTGAGCCTTAAACAGGGTTTAACTTTTAAGTTACCGTTCCCTCCAGTCGTCATCCCACACCTTCTATGCTGCTGTTAGTAAATAAGTGAGCAGTAAGCTTCATGAGGTGACATCTGGCACCTCTGGAATTAAAGATGGGGAGAGATAATGTTTTAGTCCTGAAATGTTGATTATTAAGGCTGCTAATATAGCCATTTCAATTCTATAAGCTTGGGAGCAGCATGCTGGACCTGTAGGCTTGGCAGTAAGTCAGGCAGGGAAATTCCACACCCCTTGGAGTTCAGCATGTGCTTTCTGCCATGAGCAGGACCCTACTACCAGCTCAGCCACTCACTTGTGTGAAGCAGAACAGCTTGTTTCATCTCCTTCCTTTCTCAAATGGTAATGATATCTGTCCCACAGGAATGCTGAGAATTTGTTGGTATTTGTAATACTGAGATCCATTCCAAAGCATCCTTTTTATTTCTGCCTTTCCTCAAGGACAGGCAGTTCTGGAGGGAGTATGTTTTTACTTGCACTGTTGAATATGGAGACTCTTGTTTGTTTGTTTGCTTAATTTGGATTAAAAAAGAATTAATGAGTACCTAGCTTCTAGTACTCCACAGCTTTATTTGCAGCCTGGTTTGTCTGTGCTCTAAGTTCATTTGTAACTAGAGGTTTTTCACATGGTTGAAAGTGAATGGAGTTATTTCTTTGCTTTTCTGAGTTGGAAGTTGTTTCCAGCACAGTTACCTAGATACCTCCTCATCAAGAACAGTAGCTATGTAAGTAACCTAGTTTATCCTACAGAAATAGCCATCGTTAGGAACAGGCTAGTGGGAGCTTCACATGGAAGGAAAATACATGAAGAAATGCTTAGGAGCAGCGAGGGAGAGTTTTGCTGAATGATTCAAAAGCCAAAATAGCCAGTGCCAGCAAACAGGTGGTCATAAACTGATTTAGTTATTAATATTGGTTGTAATGTTAACAAATCCTTTTTCTCTTCCCAGCATTACTTAACCTGTTTCAGTGGAACTATAGCAGTGCCCTTTTTGCTAGCGGATGCCATGTGTGTTGGGTTTGACCAGTGGGCAACCAGCCAGTTGATTGGGACCATCTTCTTCTGTGTGGGCATCACTACATTGTTACAAACAACTTTTGGGTGCAGGTGAGATTTGACACTGGTTTCTAATCGTTGAGATGGTGATAAGATTAGATATCTGTTGTGGTTTCCAGGGTAAACATGAGACACAAGATAGCAGGTCAAGTACAAGGCAGTTGGGGCAAGTTTTTTGGAAATCTGCTCCCAAAACAAGGTGGAGCTGAAATCAGAGAAGGTGTTCCAAGGGTAAGAAAACACAGCAGGGGCAGGGAGAGGAAAGGAGGAGGGAAAACCTTCAGGACAGAGAAGGTGGAAGTGTTTCTAGTGGATAAGAAAAATTCATACACCTTGGTAAAAAGTAACTAATTTTGACAGGTTTTATTAGTCTCATGAATGATACTATATTCCAGCTAGTATTTAGGTTGTCCTACAGCAAATTGTGTACTTGTTCCTGTAAAATAGTTGTCAATTTAAAGGAGTGGGGAGAAACTATGAGGGTAACATTTGACCTGGGTGTCTTTGGTACCTTCCTGTCCAAACAAATACTTGTGTGTGTTTGTTAGTTGTTCCAAGTTGCAGGTTATGATCCTTCCTTGAGTTGGGAAGAAACACATGTGTGTACATACCTGTACCACTCCTTTGGTCCGTTCTCCTTATGAGGATGCAAGAGACCAAGGCAGGTGTTACCAAGTGCTTGTAAAACCCTGGTGTTGGTAAGAACAGGAAGTTGTAAATTTTATTACCATGAAGTTAATTTTGTTAAAAGTGTGTGTTTGACAGTAATTGCTGCAGAGAGATGTTTGACATATTTACTTACACTTTTATTGACTCTTTTGTGAGAACCAGGAGTAAGGAAAACCTGCAGAGTTCTTTCTGCATCTTCCTAAGTAAACTAAGAGTGCTAAGTAAAACCAGAAGAAAAGTGTGTATTTTAAGGGTATTCCCTTGTTATGACTGCTGGGATGATTAACGGGTCATTTAGCTCAATTTAACAATGTGAGCTGAACTCTTGCATTCCAACAGAAGAGGGACAAACACCCCCTGATTTTTTAAAGATTTATCTAAGAAATGGAATCTCTGGGTGGAAAAGTTCTCTCAGCAGGGTGCAGAAGACAAGCCTGTGGTAGGTCACCTGCAGTTGTAGATCAGCTTTTCACCTACAGATTTTCCAAGTGCAGGTTTTCCAATGTAATCTTTGGTTCTTATTTTAGTTAACTTTAGTTAACTTTTTGGTCTTTTTTTTTTTTTCCTTTGACAGAACTCTTCCCTTTATTTTTTTATCATGTCTTACTCAACTTACAGAATTGCTCTGCTGTTTTGTAAGAAAAGATCACTCTTGTTTTGTAAGAAAAGATCACTCTGATGACAAAACCACATAGTGAAAGGAGGAAAACTTACTTTCCCCAATATATTTTCTTTCAGTTAAGACTACCTGCAGTTAACAGTCTCCTTTTCTGCCTGGTTGGCTCTTTTTGCTCCTAGGGTAGCTTGCCTTTGCTGTAATCATAAATGTTCAGGTGTTTCATCTCAAAGGAGGCAGAGGAGAAGAGCTGTGCCCTTTGGTGTTTTGAACCACTCTTTTTAAGGGGAGTTGTTTCCCCTGTCTCCTCCTCACCCTGAGAGATTGTTGACCTAGGCAGGAACTGGAAGAGTAGGTCTTCTACTCCTCGACTTTGCCTGTCCCCTCCATAGACTGACCAAAGTTTAAAATCTTCTGATTCTCTAGGTACAGAGTTGTGGATGGACATGAGCTCAAAGGGGAGCTTTTTTTTCCCTGGGTTTCTTCCAGGTCATTTCTTCTGCCTCAAATTTATCAGAAGAAGCTTCCTGAGACTTACATCTCTTCACAAAACTTGTCAGTCATGTTTTGGCTTGTTGGGTGGTTTCTGTTTTCCCCTAACTAATGTTGGGCTCTTTATTACTTACTACATAGTGATTTTGGGTTCCTGCAGAAACCAGTGTGGTCCCATCGTTTTGAAATGCTCTGTTCCTTCTGTGCAACCCCACCTCTCTCCTCTACAGTGGTTGGGTTTTCTGTTGGGTTCGGGGGTTTTTTGCCTTTTCAGTGACTTCCACTTGCACTGTGAAGTGTGTGTTTATATACTGAAGAGCCAGTTGTGTCTTAAAATGAGGGAACATGGATCTAAAGGAGACAATTCCTGCAGTTGAATGTTTCATAACTATTTGACACGTGACCCTGGCTTTATGTAAGGGTGGGGATGGGATATAGCAGCAATGTTGTCTGAGTGAGATTTTCAAAGTATTTATTGGCAGGTCTGTTAACTGCAAAGTATTTCAGCAGATAAAGCCTCTACGGTTTCAAAAGGTCAAATTCCATGGTTTAGAGGTCCTTCAAGATGAATTTTGCTCAATTATGAGGTGGAGTCGTGGTCAACTTGTTACCCATGCTAATTTTAGGAATTCAAGCTATTTATTAGGTTAAGTAATAAGCCAAAAGATTTGGCAAGGATTTGGAGTAATTAGGATGACTGAGACAATCAAATACAGCTTTAATATACCTAAACATTTCAGGTTTGCTGCTGTGCCCATTGCTGCAGTGTCTAAGCCTTACATCTGTGTGAAACGTTAAGATAATGAAGATATTTCCAGATGACTTTAAATGTGTAAAAAGCTCTTTCCTTCACAAGAGCTGGTGCCAAAATTGAGCAACTTCATATTTTAGACATAAAAATGATACCCCAGTCAAAAGCTGGTGGTAAAGTAGTGAATGCTTGGCCTAAGAATGGGGAAGATGTTTCATAAGTCGTGTTCCAAACTGCAGCTGTCTCTTTAGGAAGAGACTGGTCTTGGTTGGCTGATTGAGTAATGTTTTAGAGAAAAAAAGAAAAAGGAAAATAACTTTTTTTATCTGCTTAGGGAAAAAAAAAACCCAACCAACCCCACAATATTTAGAACCTATGGGCCCTTTTGGTAAATGTCCCAGATTAACTGTCTCATATGAAGGCTGAGGTAAGTGGGATGTGCTAGAACTTTCTCATGCCATATGTATGCAGGGTATTTTGTGTGGTCCAAAGCTCTCAGCCTGGACCCAAGTCTCAGTACTGCTGACTTCATCCCTGGAGAATGTTTTTGCAATGCATACTTACAAAATCATTAGAGGGGACAGAGTGCTGCGTAGGTGGGATGGAGAAGTAACAGCTTGTTACAGGTATTGCGTGCTTTGCCATGGGCACCAGCGTGCTGGGTTTGCCTAATGAACCTTGACAAATAAAGTGAATCATTCACTCGTAGCTACCCACCGTGCCTCCACCAAAGGTGAAGCTCTGGTTCTGGCTTGAAGAGCCTCAGGAGGGAGTTACATGCCGGTCAGGAGTGCTCAGGGGACTCGTGTGTTTTATGAAGTTTGACTTTTGAATGCAGTTTTCAGCTTTTGCAGTAGGTGGGTCAGCTTTTTAGATTACTTATGGCCCAAAGTCCTTTCCAGAGGTAGTTCAGCTGTGTTAACTTCTGCCCATGAACTTCCACAACACCATTAGTAATTGACTTCTAGTTTGCTCTTTTTTTATTAAGTGTGTATAGGATTTATTTTTCCCCCTGCATTTTTTTTTTCTTCTTTGTGCCTTTTCTGTTCTTTATTCCAATCTGCTACAGTTCTTTTTCCTTTACTGGTGTTTGCACTGGCATCGAGGCACTTCAGCACAGCTGTAAAACAGCCATAAACACAGTGTGGTAACTGCAGCCACGTGAGCACTGAAGTGTTCCACGTGTTGTAGTTTGAGATCTGCTGTTGAAGAGAATCTTACTACGATCCATTAATGGGGATATTTACAGAATAGTTCAAAGTGCATCGTCTCTGTGTTTAAGCTGAATATCTGTAACCTTATGCAAGCTATGGTGGGTTCAATAAATAAGCAGTTGGTGTTGGTAGATGCTCTTCAGAGCTTAAATCTTTTGGGAAGCATAAACACCAATGCTAAGAATGTCATCTTGACATTCTTGTAGTGTTTGCATTTATTGTTGGTAGCCACCTGGAACATCTAATCAGCCCTTATCAGCCTAATAGTTATTTACTCATACACTTAAAGATGAATGTATAAATGACTGTACTTGAAGTCATGCAGAGGGAAGGTGGTGGGTATGCAGACTGCACTGTCAAAGAGCTTTTTTTAATGTGGTGGGATGGTAAAAGCTGCATGTTCAGCAGTCTGGTTGGGCTGTACATCAGAACGTGCAGCTGTATCCTTGTTGTGCTGCTGAGTCAAAACCGTCAATCGATGTCTGGTCCCTCTGTGCAGGTATCCAGGAGCGGTCTGTTAGAGGTGGTGTATTAATCACTTGATGCATGTCATGCCTCCTGTGAGGGCTTTGGTTTGTGAAGGCTTAATATTTCTCTGTTTGTTCTTTTTAATACGAAACTCTCAGAGTTCACACTTTCAGTGACCCCAGTAAAGGATGGCTTTGGGGATGAGTAACCACCTGACTGCCATTGGCAGCCTGACACAGCACCGTAACACCGAGAAACGTCAGCATCTCTTCTTTCCCTTTCCTCCAGGTTGCCCTTGTTCCAAGCGAGTGCTTTTGCATTCCTAGCACCTGCTAGAGCAATACTGTCCCTGGAGAAGTGGAAATGTAATAATACAGGTAACTGTCATTTATGCTTGTTGAAGTTTGAGTGACAAGGTGACTCATATTACAGATAGTGCAACTGCCAAACTTTCTGAGGGAGAAATAAAAGCAAGTAATGAGCAGGGACTGTGAAGAGTTCTCTCCTTTTAAAGGAGTGTTAAAAGGTCTATGCCCTGGAAAAAGATCCCTAAAAATGCCCATGTAGAATTCTGTTGGTGGGTGGGTGGGTGTTTGTAATATAAAACATGTTGACCAAAGACATTTTAGCAGTAGTGTAAACCAGTGATGTTGTTAACAGTGTAGACAAAGGCAAGACTCTGTCAGTGTTCCTTCCTGGTATTTGGAATAGTGAGTGCAGTTGAGCCCTATTTAAATGCAGTAGCAGTAAGTGTGAGTCACGTTCAGCAGCTCCTCAAGACCAGCGTTTTTACTTGTGTAACTTGTACCTGACAGGTCTTACAGGGCAAGCTTTGACAATGTTTGGATGTTCACTTCAACTTTTTCTCTAACTTCATCATCCTGAAAGGTTTTGAAGTTATTTACATTGAAAATGTGCTGTAGAACTGGTTGAGTTAGGGGGCTTTAGCTGAGGTTAGAAAACCAAAGTGGAAGCAGCTCTGGCAGTATTCTTTTCCATGGGCTCTGGTTATTCAGTAATAAGGCTGTGGGAAGTGCAAGGCAGCAGTACAGAGGCACGGGCTGTTTGCTTCTAAGTAAAGTTCTTCCCGGGGGTCCTTTTGATTCTCTAATAACTCATGTTTCTATTGTTTATCTGTTTACACTTATTCTTTTTTATTCACTTACCATCTAATTAGGTTTTTTGATGTTTTTTTTTCTATAGCTACCTCAGCTTTGAGCATTCACAGTTTCTCACTGGGAAAAGGTTTAGCTCTTTTTCCCAGATCTAGTTACTGGGGAGTAGCACATGGGTCTCAGTGCCCAAGAGGTACAGGAAGCTGTGGTGTGCTCTAGTAGAGCTGTGTGGGATATTTCTCTGCATCAGAACGTGCAGATATCCACACCTCATTGAAAGAAAATCCTGACTGATAACCTTTGATGGCAGTGCAATTTTTGTACTACTTCAGGTTTCAAAAAGAGCTTCTGCTGCATCTTGTTCTTGAACCATTTAACCTCCAAAAGGTGTCAGATGGGGTTGTTGCCACGGGTCAGTTCATCATTCAGTGGCTGACCTAAATTGGTGGATAACAAATGTTGGAGTACTTGATTCCTAATGTGCAGTTGAGTAATTCTCCATTCATCCATTTATTGGAGTGGGAGAAGAATCCCTAATTGACCTTTCTTTCTGAAAGTTCTGAATTTTTTCCACTCCAGTACAGTGGGTGAAGTTAGTGGTCAGCTCTTGGGGGTGTGTTGTGACTTGATTTGCAGAACTCTTACTCTGTGTGAATGAAGGCTTGTTTGTCAGACACAGCTCAGGAGAGATTTATTTTGTATTAAGTGATGGCAAAGTGGCTGAGGAATAAATACCTGTGTTGTTTTTTTCTCCTCTTCTTTTTGTAAGATATAACAGTTACAAATGGAACCACAGAACTGCTTCACACTGAGCACATCTGGTATCCCAGAATACGAGAGGTAATGTAGGAGTAGCCTTTAGCTGTTGATCTGTCCAATTCCAGTTAAGTTTCTCACCTAACCACCTGTGTGTTCTCATCTTTTAAGTTGGTAATTTCTTCTTACACTGTGATTTTATTTTTTTTTTCCATTTGAATATTTCTTCTTACACATTTCATGGAAGTCTTCCATCTTTTCAGCTTATTTCATTGCTGGACAGCAAATACAGTTAGTTACAACCTACCAAAAGATGTGCAGTAAAATGCACAAGTGAGTTGTGATTTGTACTCACTGGTAGCAGTTCTACTGCTCCCAGGCCACTTGCCTGCTGTCACTCTGTTCAGTAGGCTGTCCTGTGGAAGGTAAATACACAGTTAGCAAATCTGGTTCATCTCTAGGTGTCCTAAGTTGGAGACTATTCCAATAAGATGTTGATTTCTCTTGAGAGACTTGCTGAAATATTATCAAACTCCTTCTCCACTCGCAGCACTGCAGTCTGAACTTCATCATGCTCTGCAGAGCCCAGGATGAGGGTTGTGCCCAGGCATCACACTAGAGTGGTAGATAGTGTAGTCCAAATTAAGGCGTGTGTCATGGAATTTATCTCCCATCCCGTTGCTTTGGGCTGCAAACTTTTTCTTAATTAAAAACAACCCCTCTCTCTTCCCCATGTTCAAACCATAGCTACATCCTGCCAAGAGCCCTGCAGCCAAGAGGGCTGACAGTCTCCTGAGACCACAACGCTGCTCTATACCAGCTTCTAAGGAGCACTTGTGAACAATGCAGCACACACTCTGCCCCTAGGAGCTAGGAGCATCACCTCCGTGGCGCCACCAACCCTTGCCGGTTCGATCTGAGAGCTTAAAGGTTAGCCTGGAACCCAGGTCTCCTGTCTGACAGTGTGATGTGCTATCCACACAACTACCAGACTGGCCCACTGGTCTGTTGTGTAATAGTTTTGTGGAGAAAACCATAAGTGTTATGCTTAAGCAATAAGTCACTTAAACATAATGAGCTGTTTTATGACGAAAAAATTGCTGAGTTCTTCTGTGTCACTGAATTCTTTTAACTGCAGTTTGTAACCCAGAGCAGAAAAGAAATTATTTGGGTTTGCTTTTAAGATTTGACCAAAGTATCTCTTTCCCCTTCTTGTGTGTTCAGATCCAAGGTGCTATTATCATGTCCTCCTTGATAGAAGTGGTGATCGGTTTACTCGGCCTTCCCGGCGCCCTGCTGCGATACATCGGACCTCTGACCATCACGCCAACCGTTGCTCTCATTGGCCTCTCCGGTTTCCAAGCTGCTGGAGAAAGAGCAGGCAAACACTGGGGCATCGCTATGCTGTAAGTACTCCCTGGAGTCCTTGGCTTAGGCTCAGGGTCCCAGTTGATGAGTTATCATGCAGGAATCTTGGAGTGCCGGGGAGAAGCCAGTCTGCTTGGTTGCCAAAAGTAGGTGTAGCAGTGCTCCCAGCACAGAGAAATACCACGTGCAGGAATGGGAGAGGGTCTGGGTAGGGTCAGCTGGCAATTTGGAATGAGGACAGCAGCAACTCAAGAAGAGGAGGAAGGGAAGGACCAGCGGAAAGTGAGGTTTGGGGAGTGGAGCATTTTATAAGAGTGCAGTTGGTCCAGGAGCCATTGGCTGGGTGTCATTCAGTGCTGTAGAAAAGATGATTTAGCATAACACTGGAGACACAAGTGAACCATTGGGCCTTCTGTATTTAGGATGCTTATTGTGCATGTTTCTTACTCTGCAAAAGCAAGCACGTACCACTGGTAGTAGTGGTCTGTTTGTCATTATTACTGGTTTGCCTATCTGTAGCCAAGAGAAATGTCTATCATGGCAGGGCATGTGTGTGTTTCCATTCCTGCCATCCATGAGGCACAAGCTGCTGCTGAGGAGCCAAAAAGGCTTTTTGTGTAAATTTCAGGGCACGATTCCAGAGGTAGAGATGCCAGGGGAATTGGATTGAGATTGCTGGTATGAAAGGGAATAAGATGAAGACACGGGGATCCTGGGAGATGCTGTGGCTGACCATGGAAATAAGGACAGAACCCCTCTTTTAGGGAAAAGGAAATGGGCTGAAGCAGTCGTTTGGCTCAGCGTACAGCACCTAACTTTGCACTGGCTCTGGAAAGCAGAAGGAATGATTTGATGAGATCAGGTTCTGATCTGACTAATCTGTTTGCACAGTACTTTGAACATGTCAACTTCTCTGTAAGTGCAGCTTATGATTAAAAGGGCTGTTTAATTCTCTTTTATCTCAGCTGTTAGCAGCATGAAAATTTTTGTAAGTCTGTTATGTTTAGCAGCTGACCCAAAGGAACGTTTCACTTCTCAGTAAAACAAATTCTGTGCAAGTTTGGACTAATGTTCAATCAATCAAGCAGATCTTTAGCAAACTGGACATGGAAACATGTAACTAAAGTTGACATTTTGCAGATGGGGGAAAAAAAGAATCAATTTAGAATAGGATTTAAATATTACCCAGTCAATAAGTATTTCTGGCTTAAGCCAGGCAAAACTGCGCTGGATTGTTGAAAATAACTCCCTGGCCATCTAGAGCCATTCAGAAGTTACTTCATCTCTCAGAGATGTGGCACCTGACATTGTCTTGACTGTCTGAAGAGATAAAACCACTGTATTGCTGTCTAGCACAGCAGAACAGTACCCGTGTAAGAGATGTGACAAGACTTCTGGCTTTCCAAACAGTTTTCTGACCTTGCTTGTTTTCTGGGTGCCAAAGTGGAATAATTTAATCTGTACAACACACCCCAGAGTCATGTGTAAAAAGGGAAATTATTCTGGAATTGGTCTTTGTCTGTATATCTGTTTCTGTGAGCATTTAAAGGTTTGGAAATACATCAAAGAATGGCAGTAAGTCCCCCTGCTATGTAGCAAATACAATGATACAATATTATTCCATAATTTACAACTCTGTACAAAATAAATCAAAATCCAGGGCCACCTATCCTCAGGGTTGCTGGACAGCCTCTCAGAGCAGAGCTTTCCATAAGGGCCTTTGGGAGGGATGCCAAAGTGTTTCCAGAATGCCTGGAAAAGGTGCTGCTATCACTCAACTCTAGCTGGGGGTAGAGGCTGTGAATGATACTTCTCTTGTGCAGAGCTTTCTGTTCCTGGAGATTGAGGGAGAATAAGAACAGCTCTGTTTTGTTTCTTACAGACTGAAACTGATCCTGGGCAGAAAAGGGAGGGAAGAGCTTAAAATCAGCCTTTTTTTTAGTTCTTTTTAAGTCAGCTGATAAAAACAATCTAAAGTTTCAGAAAAGCTTTGCTGGTTTGGACAGCTTGAACTCTCTGTGTAGCCTTTTTGTAGGAGAACTGGTTTGGGCTGCTTCAGAATCAAGTGACCTGCCCTGGCTTTTTGTCATTGCAGTGCATACTTACTTTAGCTGTAGAGTTGAATTAGTTTTTGACTTGTACAGCCATCAGTTTTGATGGGGGGCAGGAATGCATAATACTTGAGGCATCTAAAACCTGTAATAAACTGGGCTATGGGTGAGCCCAGACATACATACAGACTGGGAGAAGAGCTCCTTGAGAGTAGCCCTGCTGAGAAGGACTTGGGTGTCATGGGGGATGAGGAACTTCACATGAGCCAGCAGTGGCTCTTGCAGCTCAGAAGGGCGATGGGATCCTGGGCTCCATCAGCAGAGGGGTGGCAGCAGGGACAGGGAGGGGATTGTCCCTCTCTGCTCTGCCCTGGGGAGGCTCCAGCTGGAGTCCTGTGTCCAGAGCTGGGGCCCCAGCACAAGGAAGATGTGGGGCTGTTGGAGAGGGGTCAGAGGAGCCACGGAGATGCTCAGAGGGATAGAGCATCTCCCCTATGGAGAGAGGCTGAGGGAGCTGGGCTGGGTCAGCCTGGAGAAGAGAAGGCTGCTTCTGGGGGGACCTCATTGCAGCCTGCCAGTCCCTGAAGGGAGCAGAGGAACAGGAGGGGAATCAGCTTGTTCAAGGGCAGAGCCTGGCAGGACAAGGGGGATGGGGTGAAGCTGGAGGAGGGAAGGGTTAGAGGAGAGATTAGGGGGAAGTTCTTTGCAGAGAGAGTGGTGAGGGGCTGGAACAGGCTGCCCAGAGAGGGGGTGGGTGCCCCATCCCTGGGAGTGTTCAAGGCCAGGTTGGCTGGGGCCCTGGGCAACCTTGTGTAGCTCCAGGCCTGGAGGTTGGTGTGGCAGGGGGTTGGAACTCTGTGACCCTTGGGGTCCCTTCCAACCCAGACCAGGCTGGGAGTTCATGATGCTATGATTTTCTGTCTGAAGAGTGTGCACAGGTTTATGCTGAGAAGGATTTTAACATACTGTTGCTAATGATGTGTCTCTCTTGTCCCACCGTCCTTTTTTTCCTCAGGACTATTTTCCTAGTATTATTGTTTTCTCAGTATGCCAGAAATGTCAAATTTCCCTTACCCATTTACAAATCCAAGAAGGGATGGACAGCATACAGGCTGCAGCTTTTCAAGATGTTCCCTGTAAGTAGTTGAGCTTTTTCATCAGCTGGCAAAAAAACCCCAATTCAAACCTAACTTGTGTTTTGGAGGGGTTTTTTTCTTCTTGGTTTTGATTTTACTTTTTAAAAAAATATTAATACAAGAGATCACAAAGGTGAGAGAAGAACTTAAATTGACTCATGGGAAACAACTAAATGGCTCATTTGCCACAGGAAGTAGTTTCATAGTCTTGCCATATCCTGTTCTGATATCCATATCTGATGAAGAGTCATCAAAGTGATGAAGATCAGGGGAAGGAGGGAAGGGGATGGAGAAGAAGGTATGCTTATGCATGTGCAGTGAAAGCCTAAACTGAGCCTTCCAAAATGATGTGGCAAGATCATTATCTTCTAGCTTTTTGAAAGCAATACTCCATTCCCCATGTGAAAGCTTTCTTTTTATTTCTCTGGTAAAGCTGAGACTAATTCACTGTTTTGTTTAAGTGCCCATTTGGAGACTTCCCCATTTGTTAGGGGAGAGAAGAGGCTAATACTAAAGCTTTTGTAACAACACCTTTGTTAGGGGCTGTGGGGAAACACCAAACAGATTTCTTACAGGATTTACTGCTTATTATCACTTAAGATCTCACTCAGCTCTATGTGTAATAGATATTCAGTGCAGGAACTATTTGCTCGTGATTAAAATCAACCATCATTGGCAATATTCAGCAGCTTTTTTTTTTCTTTTCCCCTCTCACAGATTATTTTAGCAATTCTGGTGTCCTGGTTGCTCTGCTTCATCTTCACTGTGACAGACGTCTTTCCCCCCGACAGCTCCAAGTACGGCTTCTACGCCCGCACAGACGCCCGGCGAGGGGTGCTGCTGGTAGCTCCATGGTTCAAGGTTCCTTATCCTTGTAAGTATGTCAAGTTTAAGGGCTCTTTTTTTCTAGTGATATGCTTGTGAGCAGCATTTCTGTTGCTTTCAGAAGTGTTGCTGTGTTTTTCCTCAGTATAAGTCATAGGTGCAGGTGATGGGTTTTTCCCTTGGTTTTCTCTTTAATTGGATACCTTAAGATTTCACCCAAGAAAAAACAAGGCTCTGAAACTTGAGTTTGTAGAAGGCACTTGCAGGGTTTATCTAGGTAACTCTTGACTACCATAGCATGGCAGTGTATAAAACATGAATTTTCAGGGAATGGTTGATTCATCTGTATTGGTCAGACCGTGGTCAACTGTAGTAACAGGGATGGGTTATTACAACTCCTGTAGAGCTGCTGAGGTCATTCATTCTTGTTGTCTGAAGAATCATTAGTGTGTGGAGTTTTTTCCAGCTTCATCTGCTTCCCTGCCCCAAACACACCAGTTCTTGACTTAGCCAAACATCACAACTACCCAGAAAATCCCTGATTTCCAGAAGTAGTGTTGGAATCGGGCTGATGGCAGGTTGGAGGATGCCAATCAATGTTTATCAAAGGGTATAACAGCATTTACAAGAGAACACAGAAGGCTTTACATGACATCTTGGTTGTTTGTGTTCTTTTCTGGCCACATCTAAGCTTAAAGCTGTTAAAGGCTGTTTCTTGTGGCATGAGATGGAGTTGCACAACTCCTTCACCCTTGTGAACTGATGCTCAGAAATTAATGGGCTAATAATAGAGCAATATTCTACTGCATAGAAGAATAGAAATTGTTAGGAACACCACTAACATGAGGCAGCTTTGTTGCAGTTTTCAGTATCCTTTGGTTCTGATGAGTTCTTAAGAGAAACCACTTCTAAAGCAGTACTTGCATGATGTGTAATAGGAGCTTTTGGGAAAGAAGAGAAGAACTTCTCTAACCCAAGTAGGCTTTTCCTATCTATGAAGCCTTGTTCATTTGTGTGACTTAAACTTCCTTTTGTTGTGAGGGGCTCATCTATCTCCAGGAGAGAAAAACATCAAGACAATTGGTGTGGAAAATGTGCCAAACTTTTCTACAGGCTTAAATTAATCTAATTTTCTCTTCTACAAAAAATTTGGAGTTGGAAGGTGTTTGTGCAATGATCGTTGGCCACTCTCTGCAGTAGACTAAACTTGTAACCAAAGACTGAGTTTTTAGAGCAGTAATAATTAAGTGGCATTTGCCTCACTGATGAGAATTGTTTTTTCAAGCAGTAGTTTGAATTCCTTCTGAACAGGAGGCATTTTTTTGGTGGGGTTTAGGGGGTTTTGGGTTTTTTCCAAGCATGATCAAAGCAGTCGGTTAGGCGGCTTTTCCTTTGCTCCTTTCATCTACTTGAACTTGCCAGGCTGTGTTACTGTGAAGGGAGTTTGTTGATTCCATTAAAGCTGAATAAATTGCTGTGTGTTTTGATATCTAAATTGTTTTCTGTGGCATGAGAGATTTCAGTTTTCTTTTTTTCACAGTTCAGTGGGGACTGCCAACAATTTCAGCTGCTGGAGTAATAGGGATGCTTAGCGCGGTGGTCGCTAGCATTATTGAATCAATAGGAGATTACTATGCCTGTGCCAGGCTGTCTTGTGCTCCTCCTCCACCTATCCATGCAATAAACAGGTATGTCAAAAATTAAAAAAAAAAAAAGGGGGTATTTATTTTCAGCATTTAAAGCTACTTTTGTTTTTTCCTTACTTTTTTTTCCCCTTGGGATAAGACAGGAATGTGCTCTGAGATTCAGTGTTACATTTTGGTCAAGCACAAGGGCCAAGGAGCTGAAATACAAGATGCAACTGTTGTGCTGAATTATTTTGTTGCAAGTTTAGTGTTGGAAACTTACTCCTATTCCTGCTGGAGGCTGTGGAAGTTAATAGTACAGTTTCCAATTCCCAGATTGGTTCTGGAATCGGGGTAGCTTGTCAAATTCACTTGAAATGCAATTTTAGAATCAAGAGGAGCTCTAAGTTTGACTTGAATTATTTTGTAATTTCCTCAGTTTAAGAATGTGGGTATCTTAGGCATGATAAACAGACTTCAGATTGGTTTTCCAGGTGTGCTGGAGCTTGAAGCATGAATTGTAACAATTCATGTGGGACAGATGCCTTAAGAGGCATGCAGTTGTAAAGCACCCTCTGAAGTGAGTCTGTGCTAATTGACTTTTGTTTGATTTACAGAGGAATTTTTATTGAGGGTCTCTCCTGTGTTCTGGATGGAGTATTTGGGACAGGGAATGGATCCACATCTTCCAGCCCTAACATCGGTGTCTTGGGCATCACGAAGGTACGTGCTTTACCCTGATGACTCAGAGACTTGAGTATTTTATCTCCTCTGGTGGATGGCTCATGCCATTTTCATGTTTCACAGCATGATCCTCTTCCAGGAAACCACACTACTTAGTACTTTGTGCAGACAGGCTTCACACAGCATTCTGAATTCTCAGAACTTGGCTGTACTACCCATTGGCTAATGGTAGAGTGCTCTAGATAACCCAAAAAATTGTATAGAAATTGATGTCTGGGCTCTGAAGGCATCAGGAGACAACCAACTATTTTTAATACCAGGCTTGAACACACAATGAAATGCAGCTTGAGGTCCTTGAGTCTTATCTATGTCTGTATGAGGATGTTGTGCTGACTCACCTAGAACAGGAGCTGCAGTCCAAGTATCTTCAAAGTTAAATGTGCTGGAAATGATTCCATCATGACAGGTTTTTAAAGCACTGAGTGTGCTTAGGGGATTATGCATTTTTTGGAGTGTTGCTCAGCAAAATATATAAGCACTTGAGGAATTCCTTTGTTCACATGTGGAACTGGATGTGTGCTCTAACACTCTGGGCGACCTTGGACTGCAGATAGATTTGCTTGGTGTTAATTTAACCTTGTTAAGAAACGCAGCAAAATTGGGAAGAGTCATTTATGCTGTAAATGCCTGTGTCTTGTGGTGTACTTCACTTGGAAGCTATAAATCTACCAGACAGAAAATGTACATACCCCACTTAGAATAACTCATCCCTCTGACTTAATCCAATAGAGATGATGAATTTATCTTCAGCCATTTTTTTTCTGCACAAAGGATGTTTCTGTTCAGTTTTAGGGTGGAATATAAATACTAATAGCACCATCTGCTGTCTGTGTGAGTCTTCCATTCAGTTGCTGATGGAAATTTCCTGGGGGGGAAAAACCACCCCACAAAGTTGTTTAGAAAAATTGTTAAAGAAAGGTTTATTCTGTTCTGCTTCCTCTCTGTTGTTACTTCATAGGAGTTGATATGAATGAACAACACTTTTTTTATTAACAGTCCCCACAAATGAGTGTACATTTGCTTTGGGACAGCAAAAAATGAATGTTAAACTGTCAGCTGCTACAGAGAAGAGAGTTCAGTACAGTTAGGTCTGTTCAGAGTGTGTGATGGAAGAGAGAATATTCTCTCTGCCTAATGAAGAATGGCACAGCTGGATGGCTGTACTCCTTCCTAAAATCCTAATAGGTATTCAACCTCAATTTATATCAAAATAGATCTTTTTGGCATGTAGATCCTCTGCTGTTTATTTGGGAGAGGAAATCTTCAGTGCTCATAAAGACCGTGTAGTCCTGGTGACCCTGTGATACCAGTGCAACATTGGAAAAGGCATTTACCTCCCTTGAAATCAGTAGATGATTATGCTTAGAATTTAAATTTGGGGCTTCAACTGGAAAGTCTTTGAGTGAGTCTGTGAGCAGATTTAATTTGATGAGAGGAGAGTGAATTAAATCTGATTAGTTGGGGCAAAAGTATAGGCAGCTTATGCCACAATGTTGATGAGGAAGTGTTTGCTTCAGTAAGGTCCTAGGTAGCATACCATGCACTCCAAAATAACCCCATAAAGTGCCTGGGAATAAACATGTACCTTGAGCCAAATGCTGACCAGGATGCTTTCAGGAACTTTCAAAAGGAGCTTAATTTGTTTGCCTTGGGCATTTGCATAAGTAAATGTCACCAACATCCACATATTTTTTTTTTAGAGAATCTGCCAGTTTGATGCAGGAGGATAATTTTAGAGCAAGATACAGGTAGTCCTAAGATCTCTATAAAAAGTAGAGAAAGGTACAAGCAAACTTCTGTTGTTCCAGTGAACACCCTAAATTACTGGTCTAGCTTCTGCTCATGGGTGAACACATCTCCCCTGAGAGTTAAGTGGTGAAGTATATGGGGAACAGAAGTCATTTTACCCAAAACATGCCTGCTATATCTGGGTTTTTTCCCCTCATTTAGCTCAGTTAAACATGATTAACAATTTAATATCAACTTCTCTTTCATGCTTACTACTCTGTAACAAGAGACCTACAAAGGGGTTTGATAGAAACCATCTTCCCAGCGTAACAGGTTTTTGCTTTGGCTTTGGTGTACCTCTTATGCAAATATTACACGATTAAAATATCAAACATTGAGGTTTGCCAGCTCCTGCTGCAAACACAGTGTCAGAGAAATGCTGCCATGAGGTTTGAATGCTTAAAATAAGAACAGGAAGTTGGTTTCACAGTGTTAGCCAGCCTTGATTGGCTGGGTGTGAGTTTATCCATGGGGTGAGTTTATCCATCATTTCTCAGCAGTTCTGGCTAACTGAGGAAGTCCCAGCTGACTGGAGGTTGACCAGTGTGAGAGCTGTTTACAAGAAGGGCCAAAAAGAGGATCAGGGGAGCAACAGACCTGTCAGTCTGACCTCAGAGCTGGGAAGGGATGTGGAACAGATAATCATGAGTGCCATCATGTGGCACATAGAGGAGAACAAGGCTTCACGTTGCACCAGGGGAGGTTTAAGTTGGAGATCAGGAGCAGTTCATTCAGCAAAAGGAAGAGTTTATACACCTGAAGGGTTGTCAGGCACTGGAACAGGCTGCCCAGGGAAGCAGTGGAGTCACTGTCCCCAGAGGGATTTAAAAACATGTGGATGTGGTGCTTAGTGACATGTTTAGTGGTGGATTTGAACTTGATGATCTTAAAGGTCTCTTCCAACCAAAATGATTCTGTTGACTCTCTGAATTCAGTTCTGATCTCAAGGAGGGATGTTATCAAGCAAATAAATATTAAATCAGTTGATCAAGCCTATGTCTCCTTCAAGGGAACTGCAGGGCAGGTACCTGGTACACGTGTTCTTTGTGACAGGGCAGCTACACATGGGCTTTACTGTCTCCTCCCACTTGCACTGCAGTTATGTGTTTGCCATCTCCTTACAGGACTGCGCTGCATTTCATGGTTATTGTGGCTGTAGCAGTTGCAGATGGTTCTAGAGATGACTTTTCCTTTGATTTTATTTTCATTAACATGGTTATGTTAGAACCTGAGTGCAGCCATGTGACAGCTGAGCCCTCCAAGACACTCACAAAGCCTCAGTGCCCTGTTCTGACGCTACCAGAAATACATTCAGAGGCTTGACAAGGTGTCAAGTTGGACTAAGGGTGGACTTTTCCCAGTGTCCTTTCCTTTTGTTCTCCTGCAGGTTGGGAGTCGCAGGGTCATTCAGTATGGAGCAGCCTTCATGCTCTTGCTTGGGATGGTTGGCAAGTTCAGCGCACTCTTCGCATCGCTGCCTGACCCCGTGCTCGGTGCCCTCTTCTGCACGCTCTTTGGTAACGTATGTTTTCTTCTCTCCTCTCTGTACTGTGTGGGTGTCTCTATTTCTTAACTCCAATGCTCTGTGTGTTTGCTTTTTTTTTTTTTCTTTAAGAAAAAGACCATATAAAAGCTGAGACTCTTTTGTGTGTCCTCAGGGATGATTACAGCTGTGGGTCTGTCTAACCTCCAGTTCATCGATCTAAATTCCTCTCGGAACCTGTTTGTACTTGGATTTTCCATTTTCTTTGGCCTTGTCCTCCCAAGCTATCTCAAACAGAACCCACTCGTCACAGGTACGTGGGGTTCTGCTCCTTTATACCCAGCAATACTTCTACCTCATACTCTTATGCAAAGTACATACCAGCCCAAAGACATGTTAAAGGTAAACAAGAGTGAAAACCCAAAGTATTACGGAGACAATAAAAGCTGTAGATACCAGGGCGGGTGTGTGCAGAGGCAAATTTGGATCTTGAGCCCTGAATTGAATGTTTCACTGGGATACATCTGAAGTTGTCCTGATTTCTCAGCATACAATTGCAGAGCAATGGAAGGAGGTGACTGCTGGTTGGACTGGAAAAAAGACTAGAAAGGTGAATCTGAGTTGTAAATGCTCTTAGAAGAACAATGGAGATACCAAGGTGTCATTGTAGAGACAGACATAACACACCACTCAGTGACCACTGTGCTTTAGAATGCTCCAGACCCTTTACTGCAAGTGCACAGACTCTTTATAGTATCAGCCAAACGAGGGCTGAAGGGTTGTATCAGCCACACAATAGGCTGAAGGGTTGTCTTATAATTTGTCCATTGGTCATCTTTCTCTGCTACCTTTTTGGCCTTGGGGCAGTCTGCACCCCATCTTCATCCTCACCCTGGTCTGTGAGCTTGTTACAAAGTGATTTCTGCCTCTCAAGGGAATGCAGGAATGTTGTCAAGGTCCATCCCTTCTGCCATCAGAGCCACGTTTCTGGCTGACCCGCTGCCTCCCCCGACACCAAGGCAGAGCTTGGAGGCTAGCAGTGTGTTTTGGGGGTTTGAAAGGTTTTGGCACTGTGGGTGTGTGTGCTGAATGTGAATTTAAATTATCTCAGTTTCAGACTGTTAGCTCAATTACCATTTGGATGAATTCACAGAGCAGCCTTTGTCCTTAGGACTGTCTTCCTGACAGTGGCCATGACAGCAATGTGTGTCATCAAGGGAAGACTCTCTACAGGAACACTTGACTGGATTTTTAAAGTACTTTTTTAAAAAGCAGAGATTAATTAAAACTCTTTATAGCTATCACTTCAAAACCAGATTTAAGAGCATATTAACCTACTTTTAGTTGTGCAGAACAGACCATTCAAGCAGTGTCGGGTGATGATGTATTAATGCAGTGTTCTTGGTGCTATGAAGTCTTGTCCTTTTAAAAAGTAAAAGTTTATTACATTTTTATAAGCAAGTGAAAGCTCATGGAGGTATGATTTGGGAAAGGATGGGTCCCCATAGTGTACTAGGTTAGTTGAAAGTTCTTCTGCATCTATTCCCACGTGGTTTTAAGAGCCCTAGTTGAGCAGGTTCCTTAGTGAACTCATTAGTGTTCCCAGCTGACCCGTGTGTCAGTCCATAGGATGTATATGTGCATGGTAAAAATTCAAATTCTCATTCTTTTTTTCCCTGTCCTTCTAGGAATAGCAGGCATTGACCAAGTCTTAAACGTCCTTCTCACCACAGCCATGTTTGTGGGTGGCTGCGTTGCATTTATTTTGGATAACACCATTCCAGGTCAGCACGTCAACTTGTTGTTTTATCTGGGGTGCTCAGCTGCCTTGATGAATGAAGATAGCACAGCATTTTATGGAGGCAGGAGGTGGGAAAAGAAGAGACCACTGCTTTTGTTGTGGACTTTAACACTCAGAGCAGGCTGCATCACACCTGCATGCCTCAGTTTCCTTGAACACTTTGAATTTTGGGGGGTTAACAACTCCATCCTATTAAACATAGAACACGGCTGCTAAAAGCAAACCAGAAAACTCTTTCTTTCAAAGACACAGCAAAAATCTTTTAAGCTCCAAACCTGCTTCTGTTCATTTGAGAGCAACAATTTCCCTCAACTTCCAGTTACAAAAGGAACCTGATAATGGCTATTTCCAGTGACCTGTTCTTTCCTCTCATCCTGCCTCTGGGAGTCTAGAAGACCTTTCAGTGCTTTGCTGAACGTGGTGTCTGAGGCTTGGGGGTTTCTTTATTCTCATAACCTCTACTATATGTGTGTGTGTTTGCATAAGCACACTCAGGTGTGTATATATATCTTATTCTTTATAATTTCTCTTTTATTTTGCCCTCTAGGAAGCCCTGAAGAAAGGGGAATACGGAAATGGAAGAAAGGGGTCGGTAAAGGAAGCAAGTCATTGGATGGCATGGAAACATATGATTTGCCTTTTGGCATGAACTTCATTAAAAAATACAGGTGTTTCAGCTTCCTGCCCATCAGCCCAACCTTCATGGGTTACACGTGGAAAGGCTTCAGGAAAAGCAGTAACTGCAGGAGTTCAGATGAAGACTCAGAAGCTACAGTATAGCCTTAGTTGAAATTATATTATCTAGTTGTAGTAAAAGATGTATTTGCAGTTTCTTGCTGATTAAGAAGCATTAAAATATATGTTTTGTATATCTGCATTTAAATTCTGGAACCAGAGCTGAGACAGATTTAAAAAAAAAAAAAAAAGAAAGAAAAAGAGCTTTTTTCAAGAGCTTTCCTGTGCTGGGTGGTGGCACCAGACCCAGTGTCTCTGGGGCACGCTTATCTGCACATGCTGCTCAGATTCTCAGAAGTTAAGAGATACCTGTGCACCTTAGGCTGTTTGTTTTAAGTGGGCCTCAGGTTCTGGAAGTATGTAGGTGCTGCTGGGAAGTGTTACTTGCTGTAAGTCACTGATGCTGGCGTTTTTGGCGCCTTCATTGCTGGCAATGTTTGTTCCACCAGAAAATGGGATTCCTGGGAGGAGGTGAGGATGTGGGGAAGAAAGAAACCTTCACTGCCAGTCATGTCAAATCCCATATACATTGTTTTCTACTCACAGATTTGCACCTTCTCTATTTCCAGCCCCCTGGAAGCCAGGCTTAGGTGGTACTGGGAAGTTGTGAGAGTTCTTCTTGAATTGCTAATGCTTCAGTCAGATGTCCAGTATTAAGACAGAAAGTTTCTGTAATGACTTTGCTGATGAAAACTACAACTGACTTCTGATAGCTGAGTGCTGAGGAAGGAACTGCTGTTTTATGTCAGCTGAGCTTTTAAACATTTGCCTTTCCTGCCTGACATTAACCACCTGACAGTGCCCAGGCCCAGGATCTCTTTAAGAGGACACATGTAGCTTTGAGTTTTACAGAAATGGGAAACTCTCAGCTTCCAGATGGGACCTGGTAACAGTTTTCATGGTGCCTTTCTGTATCCAGAAAGACATTTCCTGGACAAAAGTGCTAACTTGAGCAGTTGTAAACAATTAACATCCACACACGTGCAGCTTTCCATGTGGGAAAACCCACACTGACCTCTAGCGTTCTGCTGGCTTGGATCTGCAAAAGCTTCCTCAGCGGGATATCGAGAGCCTAGGAGCAGCTGATGGTGCGTTGATTGTTTCTTCTCCTTTGGTGGGGCTTGCAAAAGCTCACTACTGCTCTCAAGCGGCAGAGACACTACGTTTGGTGTCCCCATCCCTTGGATGGTTTAACGGGTATTGGGTCCAGTCAGGGCACCATTCAGATAATTTTTCTTTTTTTTTTTTTTTTTCCTGGAATAGTCTCAGCTCTGATGTAATGTGGGTGTTCATGCTCATCATGCATTCATAATTAAAAGTTTTATTCATGTTTAATGTTCTTACTATTGCAAGTTAGTTTTAGACTTCAGTGTGGCCCCAAAAGCATTTTTAAGCTGTGGAGATCATCAGGGAAATGTAGTGTAATGTAATTTCAAGGCCAGTATGCTCTACGGTGCTTGCATTCTGTATTCCTGGAAAGACAGAGCAGCAGTTCCTGTAACTCACTGATGTATTTATCAAAGCTTGACTACTGGACAGGAGCACAGGAACTCTGTTTTCTCTGAGTCTACTTCCAGGTGAATTTGTTCTTGGTTATTGAAGCATGGAAGGGTTGGGGTGGGGAGGGCAAGGAAAGAGCGTAACGGATCAGTACTGAATAGTGTAGAGTGGGAATGATTCCGTTGATAGCGTTCTCAGCATGCCATGGCTGTTTCCAGAGATGTTTTATACTGCTTTTTCCATAACAGAGCATGTGTCTGTTCCTGCTTCAGGGAACTTTCAGTAGTTTGCAGTCTTGGTGTCAATTGGACTTTCTCAAAAGCTGGTCAGAAGAGTTTTATTGTGTAGTAGACAAGGTTAGTTTGCCTGTGAATCAGAAGTCATTGTTATCACTCTGAAATTCTTTCTGCTTCAGGTAGGGAGGTGTTAAGAGTTCCACATCCACTCACAGAGTGCGCAGACCTCTGATCAGCGGCACGAAGCTTCTAAATTTCCCAACTTGATGTGCAACCAAAGATGTGTGGGAGCCGTGGGGGAGTTAAAACATACAAAGATCTATCAAAGGAAAAAACCAGGAGCCACCTAAGGACGGTGGTTGTAAGGATGTGAAATGCCAGCGTTGGGTATCTTAGCAGTGGTGAGGAAGGGAGGCCTTTTGATGCAACCGGCGTCGCCTCAGAGATGCTGAACCACGGAACCGTCGGGGCTGGAAGGGCCCTGGAGAGATCACCGGGTCCAACCCCCAGGAGACTCGGGTCCTGCGGCGCCGCTGGGCAGGGCAGGGCAGGGAGCGCAGCAGCGGCTGCCACAGCCCCGGTTTTCTACCTTCTCCCCCCAACTACTCGCTGGTCCCCTCACGCAGTCAGGTGAGGCGATGGGAAGCAGCGCTTGTCTCCCCTGCCCGTGGGCCGGGGTGCAGCCCCATGTGCTCTGCACGGCCTTGGCGTGAGGGCTGCCAAGGCGCCTCGGGCCGATCACAGGGCAGCAGCTCCAGGGATGCTGCTCTCTGTCTCCCTGTGCAGAACACCAGCCCTTCCTCGCAGCGGAGGGAAGATGATCCGAATGGGTGAAGTCCAGTTACTTGGTTTAACTGTTGGATTTAGTTCTTTTTGTGCCTGTGGGTCCTACCGTGCCCGTTCTGTTGCCTGGCTGAAGCCCAGTAGTGTTGAGCCAGCACATTTGCTTTCCTAGCCACTTACCTTGGTGACACTAAAAGAAATAGCTGTAGTTAGCAGTCTCTTCTGTAGCCAGATTTGGGTGGGTAACAGCTCTCTGACTGATTACAAACGAATGGTTAAAGACGAGCCCGGGTTTCGCAGAGCAGATCTGCTGAAGCACCTGTGGACCTTAAATCCTTCTGCATCTGTTCACCTACCCCAGCCTTTCAGTGGCTGTTGTGAAACACCTTGCAGGGGGAGCAGGGTGCACAGCCTGAGCTGCTGACGTGCTGCCCCAGGATTAACTTTTCCCTTTGGAAAAGCATGTAAATACTCTGTGTTTGCTGGTCACGTCCTGGCTTCGGTTTGTAAGGGTGGCTGGGTGTAGAAATCTGACTAAAGGTAATACTGTGTTTTTCCTGTCTGTGTTCTTGCCTGCCTTTCAAACAGCTAAACTAAAACCCAACCACACAGGGAAGGTGACACCCGAGAGGGAAAAGAGGCTGATGGGACGTTTCAACCAAACATTAAGGCAGAAGGGCAGATATTCATGGTAGAACTATCATTTTGTCATATCTAGGATGGCATCAGTGTATGCAAAACAAAACAACCTGGGGCTTTTATAATTGACATTCTGTTGGGTCGGGGCAGGGGGAGTTAGCTTAAATTAAGAATTCTTGCTAAGATGTTGAAACACATTTTCTAAAGCAAATACTTGCAAATTACACCTAGAGAAATATAGGTTTCCTAGCTAAGAGCTATGATTAATGTCATATTAGAGTGTTGGCAGAGGAACTTCATCAGGTACCTCGCTGAGAATATTCAAACTTTAAACCCAGAATTTGCTTTATGCCTTTTAATACTGACTTTAAATATGGCAACTTGGTTTGTACATGAATATTGCAGTATTTTATTTCCATATATTAAAAATAACATTTCCACTCAGGATAAATGACCCCAGTTGTCCTGGGAGGGAGTGGTATGATTGTCATGACAATGTCATGTGATGGTAGAATTTCTTCATTGACGAACCTATAGTAGTTGTGTATACTTTATTTACCCATGTTTGTGTTCCTACCAAAAAGAATCTCAAGGGTTCCTTTACTGCTCACGTCCCTGCTGAGATCTCAGTACTCCCGATGCAGAATTGGCGCTTGCAGACTGAAATCCTCACTACTCCTCATACCACAGAGACCATCAGTGAGTGTGACCGCTTGTTTAGAGCATTGCATCCAGAAGGGAAGAAGAAAAGGCTTGGAGAATGGTGTTGTTTGTGGTATAAACAGTGCTCCAGGCACGCGTGGTGTAAACTATAGCCAGCTCCAGTGGTGAGTGAGCCACTGGGTGCTTGCACCCAATGTAAAACCTCATCTGTGTATCAGTGTAGAAAATGCATGTGTGACAGACCAGCACAACCTACAGTGTTTCATTCCCATGGCCTTCATAAACAAAAAGCAACTTCTTTTTTTGGTTGGTTTTGGTTTTTTAAGGGGGAGGGGGAGGGGAAAACGTGGATCACTCATTAATTTGAACTTACTTTTTGCAGCAGATGTCCCACTTGGGGTGTGTGTCCCAGTATTTCTCATGGCTGAATGGCCTTGGGGACCGTGGGACAACAAGTACTCTACGCTCTCACCTTTATATACCCACGATGGGTCACTGCAGTATTGGAGGAGGCCACAAGTTTGCCAGTGTTTTGCTTCTGCCCATGAGTCTGTAGACAGCTGAGTGCTGGGCTGCTTTAAGTATTGGGGATCCGTGTTCAGAGCCATCCAAAATACTCCTGTCTCGTTCTAATTTGACTGTGACTGTGCATCATCATCCATACATATTGATATCAGAGATATTTAGAATTGCCTTGTGTGCTCTCTGGCATTTACTACATCTTTCCAGGGAAATCATCTTGCTGCCAGTCCAAATTATTGTATTTTGTCTTGTTTAGAACAACCTTTGGTGTAACAAACTATTGACTGTTCTTAGGCAGTGGGGATAAAGGTAGTAATTTTTTTCCATGACTTTTTCTGACTGACATTGGCTGTAAAACATTTTGTTGTTAAACAGCAAGAGGGATTTTGGGGTTATTTTCCTGTTCTGTTTTGTTCCAAGATGTGTAATTCTTTTATGGAGGGTGTTGTTTTTGGGTTGGTTTTATTTTTTTTTTTAATTTTATTTTTTTTCTAACATTGCTTCATTAAACAAATATTTAAAAATGTAATATTTGGACCAGATGTTGTGAATAATAGTAGATAAAGCTATTTTATTCTGTATTTTTAAAGCTGTTCAGTATAAATAAACACGGGCATAGATGCAACCTGGCAGCGTGGAATTACCCTTCCTTTGAAACATCCCCCTGAGGAGGAATCGAGGTAAGGACCCAGCTTAAGAGTGAGTCCCACCCAAAACCAACACCCAGCTGCCTTCCCCACCCTTCCAGCTCCTGGCACAAAGAGAAGTTAAATTTCCTTGATTTATTTGGAAGGATGCAGTGAGTTAGGACCTGGAAAGGGCTGGCTGGGGATGCACAGCACCTTCAGATGTCTGCCAGAGGTACTATTGGATTTGAAGGGGTGATTAAGACACCCACATCCCTCTATTAACAGAAGTGTAGCTCAGCACAACTGGTACAGAAAAAGTGTAGTCTCATGGGAAGAAAAATGAAAAAAAGCCACAGGAATGAGCAACAAGGGAGGGTGAAAGTACATCTGATGTCTGCTGTCAAAGCTGCTGGAGCAGCTGCTGGACAGGGGCGGGCGATTCCTAGTTGTTGCCAGGCTAACAGACCTGGAAGATGAGTGAGGGCACACTTAGGAGGGTTCCCTCAGCCAGGGAAAGCCCTGAGACTCTGGGCAGCATGGGGAGGTTTCAGACCAGGTATGTCTTTCAGTCCTGGCTGCTTTGGTTTGGGAGCTACTGCTGGACGTTTCGCATGGTTGAATGTGAAGGCAGGTAGAGCCTATCAAAGTACATAGGCAAAATTAGGACTATTCCCTAGACAAGGAAAGCCCTGAGCCCCAGGGTCAGAGGGGCTGCTCGTGGGCTCCATGGGGAAGTTTCAGGCCAGGTATGTCTCTGTCCTTTTAATGCCCCCCAGGATCCCATTGGCCTTCTTGGCCCCCCAGGCACACTGCTGGCTCATGGCCCACCCTGTCATCAGGGATGGGCCCTGCTGCACCTAGTAAATACCTGGGGACCTTGGGGTGGGGGTGGGGGGTTGACCTCCCCTGGGATGCATCTGCTAGAAAACACCCAAAAGATGCCCTCACCTTTCCCCCTCTCGCCTGGGCCACTGCTCTGACCCCCTCAGGCTGGCTGGGATGGGGCAGGGAGGAAAAAGGGGCAAAACCACAAAAAGTACAGGAAAAAATGGGGAAAGTGGCCAAATTTCCTCCAAAGCCTAAAAATAACTGGGAAGATCCCAGGAGGGGCCATCCTGGGTCCCAGTGCCCAGGGGTTTGGCATGGCTATCGACTTGGGATGCTATGTCAGCATAGTGCTATGTGATGGGTCCTGGGTTGGGGTCCCCAGGATGGGTGTCCCTGGAATAAGAGGGGGTCCTGGACTAGGGGTTCTCTGGATAGGGGGGTCCCAGCATGCAGGGTCCTGGGATGGGAGTCTCTGGGGGGGAACACCCAGCACAGGGGGAGCTGGGCATATGGGGGGTCCTGGGATGTGAGGGATTCCAGGATAGGGAAGTCCCTGGGAGGGACGGTCCCCAGCATAAGGGTGCCCAGCATGGGGGTCTGGGGATGGCGGAGGTCCCTGGGTTAGGGGGGTCCTGGGATGGGCAGGGTCCCAACAAAGGGGGTCCTGGGATGGGGGGATCCAAAGGTTAGAGGTCCCTGGGATGGGGGCTGTGCTGGCCCATGGGGATCCCCCAGCGACCCCACTGTGTAGCACTGGGGGACCCAGAGGACTGGACTGTGTGGGGATGGGGGGAGACACACGTCAGGACCGGGGCTGCGCAGAATTGGGGGCTTCCCCAGCGCCATCGCTGGCCCCTTCGATGACATCGTGCACCCCCAGGAGAGCAACGTGAGTCCCCTTGGGACGCCCCCGGGACGCGCGGCCCCTCCGAGCCCCTCCCGGCACCCCGGTCTCTGCCCCGCCAGGAGCTGGACTGGGAGGTGGAGCTGGCCGCTGTCATCGGGAAGAAGGGTCGGCACATCCAGGTACCCCCCCATCCCGTCCCCCTCCTCGCTCGGGTGGGGGATGCCAGGTGAAATGTGTCCCCGCTGCCACCCCCCGGCCCCCCCAGGAGTCGGCGGCGCTGGAGCACATCGCGGGCTTCACCGTGGCCAACGACGTCAGCGCCCGGGACTGGCAGATGCGGAACGGGCGGCAGTGGCTGCTGGGCAAAACCTTCGACACCTTCTGTCCCCTGGGGCCGGCCCTGGTCACCAAGGAGGCGGTGACCGGTGGGGATGGGGTGGGACAGGGTGGGGATGGGGATGGGAGTGGGACAGCATGGGGACGGGATGGAGATGGGATGGGACGGGGATTGGATGGCACGGGATGGTTGATGTGGGATGGGATAGGGACAAGACAGGAGGCAGGTACCAAATTTCCCTGGAAGCACCCATGCTCTCCCCAAAGTGGGGGGTTGTTGGCGATGGGGGGGTCCCTGCGTGTCCCCCCGCCGGCACTGTGATACGTCCCCTCGGTCCCCACAGATGTCCACAACCTGAGCATCCGCTGCAGCGTCAACGGGCAGCGGGTGCAGGACAGCAGCACCAGCCAGCTCATCTTCAAGCTGCCCCAGCTCATCGCCTGGGTCTCCCGGTAAGCGGGGTGAGGGGGGGGCACAGCCCAGCACACCGGGGACAGGGGTGCTGCTCCCCGGGGGATGGGGGAGCCACAGCTGACACCTCCCCCCAGGTTCGTCACGCTGGTCCCTGGGGACGTCTTGCTGACGGGAACCCCTCCCGGCGTGGGGGCCTTTCGGAAGCCCCCCGTCTTTCTGAAGGTGAGGGAAAGGGCTCGGGGGGCACAGGGGGGACTCGCAGTGGGGCTGGGGGTGGCAGTGTGGGGACACAAAGGGCCCCGCTGGGGACAAGGCGAGGGGGCCGCCAGCATCTCTCCCTGTCCCGGCAGAGAGGAGACGAGGTGCAGTGCGAGATCGAGGAGCTGGGCACCATCTGCAACAGGGTGGTGTGACGCCGGCGACACCGGAACTGCCACACCCCCCAACCCCTGCCCCCCCAAACAACCCCCCTCCCCGACACGGGGTCAATAAATCCCCAGCCGCGGTGGGTCCCTGTGCCCGGTTTATTGGCGGGTGCCCGGTGCACCAGTGGCTACAGCTGGGAGAACTGGAGGATGGAGGCTTCCAGCTCCTTCCGGCGAGTGCTGGAGTGGAAAGGCTGGGCCAGGTGGAGCAGGGGGCCGGTGGGGGTCCGCTCCTCCTCCAGCACCTGGGGGGCAGGGGGAACGGGAGCGTCACGGCACTGGGTGGGGGAGGAAAGGAGCTGGGTGTCAGCAGGGGGAACAGCCCCCGCACATGCTTACCCCCATCTCCTTGAAGGTCTGCAGCGAGCTCAGGGCCAGGCTCATGGTGGGGGGTCTGGAAGGAGAGAAACCCTGTGGGAGCACCCCCAGCCCTCCCCCTCCCCCGGCACCCCCAGCCCCAGCTTTTGGGGGTGCTGCCCCTGAAGCAGGAGGGACACACCCCTTCCTTCCCCCCGCCCCGGCTCACCAAAGCTGTCCTCCTCAGCCAGGAACTGCAGCAGCGCCTCCACGTAGGCTGTCTCTGGGGGGGCAAGAGGTGGGGGTCAGAGCTCAGTGCCCCCAGCTCCTGGGGGTTGGCAGGGCCTGCTCTCGCTATGGATCCAGGGAGCTTCATCCCTGCCTCAGTTTCCCCATGAGCCAAGCCGAGGGGGGCTTGGGGAAGCCTTTGCCTGCCCTGGGGGGGCCGTACCGTGCTGGGGCCAGCAGGGCCGCTCCAGGAAAGCCACGGCTCTGCCAAGGGTCCTGAGCACCGGGCGCAGGAGCCTCCAGAGGAAGGGGAGGAAGCCAGGAAAGGCCTCAGGCTCGCTGAGCTGGCCGGGAGAGGGCAGAGCATGGCCAGGGCGGCCCCCCGATATGGGGGCAGCTGTGGTGCAGCAGGGCCCCCCCACCCAGGTACCTTGAAGCAGCGCTTGCGGACCACCGCTCCCTCGCTGCCGCTGTCGCTGTCGAAGCCCAGCGAGTCCCAGATCCGCCTCTTCCAGTGGGGCTCGTCCTCCAAATCGCAGCCCCACCGCTGGCCCTCCGGCTGCGGGGACCGGCCACGCCGCCTCTGACCGCACCCCGCCAGCACCCTGTCGCCCCTCACCCCCACAGGCACCCCGCTCCCTCAGCCCTTCCCCATCGCGGGCCCCAGAGGGGCTGAGCCGCCCCAGTGAGGGTCCTGGGGGTGTGGGTGGGCACACCCACCTCCTCAGACTCCAGCAGCCCACACAGGAGGAGCTTGTCCACGATGTCCTCGCTCTGGAAGTCGAGGGGCTGGCAGGGCTGGGGAAGAGGAAGATGGGGCTGGGTGGTGACAGGCCCCCTCCCCAGGCGATGGCAGCACCGCCCCGGGCCCCCAGCCCCTACCTGGAAGCCCAGCAGGCTGGGGGGCAGCAGCCGGAGCAGCTCCAGGGTCTTGCGGCACAGCTCCTCGTGGCTGAACACGATGCCCAGCAAGCTGCCCGTCGGCGGGAGGAACGGCAGCACCTCCACCAGCAAGGCGTGGATGGCTCCGGCTGCGGGAGAGCGGGGTCACCGGGACCCCAGCATCGCCCCAACCCTGGCATCACCCCAACCCCAGCATTGCCCCAACCCCGGCATCGCCGCCCCGCTCCCCCTTCCCTGCCCCGCTCCTCACCTCCCACCGCCTCGCTGGCGAAGACGGGCAGGATGGCAGCGCTGTGGCAGCCCAGCTCCCTCCGAGCCTCTGCCGAATCTTTGGGGATCACCAGGACGTCCCCGATGGAGCCCAGGCGGTAGGAGGTGAGGTGAGGTCCGAGCAGGCCCAGGCTGTGCTGCACCAGGGCGAGCAGCTGCCCGGAGAAGCCCACGTCGTGCCGGCGCCGCAGGATCTCTTCCAGCAGCATGGAGAAGCTCTTCATCAGCTGGGAGACGAAGACACCCTGGCAGGAGGCAGGGAGGGAGGAAGAGGAGGGTGAGTGGGTCCCGTGCCTGCTCTGGAGATGTGGCTCCGAAGGGGGAGCCCGGAGCCCCCCGTGTCCCACCTCCCAGTGCCGGTGCAGCAGCAGCGCCGACGTGATCTCCACGGCCATGACGGCCGAGCAGGCGATGCTGTCTGAGGGGGATGAGAAGCTGCTCGCCGCGGGGGGAACCAGCCCCCAGCCCCTCTGTGCAGGGTGGGGGGCAGTGGCAGGGACATCCCCGGGGATGAGGTCAGGTCCCCAGGGATGTCACCCAGCCGGTGCTGGGGGGCTTCACCCCGAAACACCCGGTGCCGGCACAAGGGGGGAGCATGGCCGTGCCGCAGCCCCGTGTGGACAGACGGACGGCTGGGTCCCACCAGCCCCCCGCAGCCCCCTCACCGCTCAGGCAGTGCAGGCCCAGCCTGGTCACCAACAGCTCCTCCTCCGCCCCCAAAGCGGCGGCTCGCGGGGGTCGGGACCCCCAACCTCCGTTGCCTGGCTGGCCAGTGGGTCGGGGCTGGGGAAAGACAGGGTGCAAAGGGTGAGGAAGCAGGAGGGGGCGGGATGCTGCCCCCCCCCCCCCGGCTCGGCTCCTCACCACGGCCCGAGGGTGCTGGGCGGCTCCGGCTCTGCCGGCAGGTTCCAGGCGCAGCTCTGCCGGGCGAGGGTCTTGCCCACAAACTCCTGGGAAGGACGAAGGGAGCTGGTCGGACAAGCCCCACCGGCCCCTGCCCCGACCCCCCAGAGACGAGCTCACCCACCCCAGCCTGTCCCGACCCCCCGAGACGGGCTCACCCACCCCCTGCCCCGACCCCCCGAGACGGGCTCACCCACCCCCCTGCCCCGACCCCCAGAGATGGGTCACCCAACCCCCCCAAACCCCTCCAGCCCGCCCCGCCCCGCCCGCCCGAGCCCGGCCGTACCCGCAGGGAGAAGGGCTGCCCCAGGTCCAGGCGGGCGCAGCCGCGCGGGGGCGCAGGGCCCGGCCCGCGGCCCAGAGACAGGCGCCGAGGCCGAGGGGCCGAGCGGGGCCCTGGGGGGAGAGGGGACGGCGGGGTCAGCGGGGGGTGGGGGTGGGGAAGGGCAGGAGGGGGCGCCGGGACGCCCCGGCGAGGCGGGGGGTGCGTCCTCACCCCTCGGTCCTGGGGCGAGGGGCCGGAGCGCAGCTCGTAGGCGATGCCCACGGGCACCACCAGGACGTCGGGCACGGCGCGGCCCCGCACGGCCCCGCACACCGCGGCCAGCCACTGCCGGGCGGGGGCCGAGAGGCGCCGGGGCTCCCGCGGCTCCTCCAGGAAGACGAGCAGTGGCTGCCGGCTCCTCAGCACCTCCTCCACGTACTGCGGGGCGCGGCGGGGTGAGGCCGGGGGGCAGCGCCGGCACCCCCCGCTCGCCCCGACGGCTGGGCCAGCCCGCGGCAGAGCCGCTCTCGGAGCTCGGGGTAAGGGGGGGTGTCTCTCGTCCTCCCCCCGCGCCCCGGACCGGACCTACCGCGTCCAGCACAGCCCCCGGCAGCCCCTCGGCCCCGCCGCTCGGCGTCCGCCCCGTCCCCGCAGGCAGGAAGATCCCTCCCAGGCGCCGGAGCAAGGCTCTGCGGGGGAGGCGAGGCGCGGGGGTGCCCACCTCGCCCCCCGCCCCCGGCTCCCCCTCCGCCAGCTCCCCGAGCCGGCGCCCGGGTGCCTTACCGCAGGCCGGGGCTGCAGGGCCGCTCGCCCACCGTGACCCGGGGCACCCCCAGCCCCCGGGAGAAGAGGAGCAGGGACAGGAGCGGCCCGTCCAGCTGCGATTTGTGCCTCGAGAGGAAAACCAGCGGCACGTCGGGCTGCGAGGGAAACGGCCAGGGCTCAGCGCCCGGCGTGCCGCCGGCCAGGCGCGGGGCCAGCCCGGCTCGCCGGCTCCCTACCGTCCTGGCAGCCCCCAGCACCATCTCCAGCTGCCCTTGGTGGAGCTGCACGCTGAGGAAGAGGCGGTCCAGGAGCTTGAGCAGAGCCCAGCTGCACAACCTGCGGGGAAAGGAGCCAGGGAGAAACCCCGGGGGCGTGGGGGGAGGGCTTGGTCACCCCCAAATCCTCCCCGAGTCTTTAGCCAACCTTCCCTGCCTCAGTTTCCCCACCCGAGGCAGCTGAGGGGAGGGGGTTGCACGAGACTGCTCAATCAGACAAGCAATTAGGCTGCAGTGGTGCTGTTAATTGCCGGAGTCTCGATGGGAGGGGGGCAAAAAGCGAGGGAGAGAAAGGGGAAGTTCCCTCTGTGCTGCTTTGATTTCCCCCTCCCAGCTGCTTCTGGGGTGGGGGGTTTTTCCCGCTGGTGTAGCCCCTGGGGGTACCTGTACGTGGGTCCCCCAAGGGATCCATGGGCATCCCCTGAGGGATCTCCCAAAGGACAACCCCCCCAAAGACCCCCTAAAGGATCCATGCACATGCCTCAAAGGACACGCCCCCTAAAGGACCCCCAAGGGATCCCCCATCATCCCCCCAATGGTTCCCCCAAAGGACCTCCCTGAGAGGATCCCCAAGCATCCCCCAAAAGGAACCCTAAGATCCTGAGGCATGCCCCAAGAGATCCCCCAAGGGATGCCCCAAAAGATCCCTGCACATCCCATAAAGGACCCCAAAAGGATCCCTGCACATCCCTAAAGGACCTTCCCAAGGGCTCCCCAGGCAGCCCCAAAGGCCCCCTCCAAAGGCTCTTTCCCCCAAGGATGCTCCTCCCTGAGGATCCCCCATGGGGTCCAGGCACCCACCCTCCCCACAAACCCCACCCGCCAAGCGCCAGAGCCCCGGGGGATGCAGGGGGCTGGCAACACCCCAGCCAGGAACCAGGACCCCTCGGGGAGGGGGAGATGCCCGTGCAGGGGGATCCCCCCACCCCCCAGCCGCCTCCCCGAGAGGGAACACAGACCTCAGCATGAAGAGGGAGAGCGGGGCCTGGATTTCGGCCAGGGTGCGGAGCGCCTTCTCCTGCCACTGCCCGTGGGACTCGCCGTCCTGCCTGGAGCCCCGGACCCTGCGGGGGACACGAGGGGTCACCCCCCTGTGCTGCGCTACGCCAGCTCCCAGCACCGCGGGGATCTGGGGGGCGGCTGCTTGGCGAGGCCACAGCCTGGGATGGGACCAACCCGGAGAAGCCTCAGCACATCCCAGGATGGGGCGCCAGCCCTTTTTAGGGGTGCTGAGCCAGGGGTGGGTGAGGGGCTTTTGGGGCACATGCTGCGGCAAGGAAGAGCTCCCACGTCCGGACCCGCCTCCTGACAGGGGATCCAGCGGAGAGACCCCCCCACCCGCTCCCACCTACCTCCTGCTGCGGCAGATCCTGGCCGGGAGATCCCCGGGGGTGTCGGCAGGAACCTCCCAGCTGCAGACGGTGAGGAACCCACAGACCCTCCGGACCAGCCACCCCCGGTACCTGGGCAGGACACACGGACGCCTCAGAAGGGGTTGTGTCCCTTGGGGTCGGCTCCCCCTCCCGTTCCTGGCCCAGGCTTTGGGGGGATTTTAGTTCCTTTCTCCCTGTTCTACAGCTGGGAAAACAGAGGCCCCCCCGACCACCCCCCCAAATCCATCTCCAAACCTGACTGAAAGCCAGAGCTGGGAGGTTGTTCCCCAGCTGGATGGGGGAATAATGACCCGATTTGGGGCAAAGGGGGAGAAATGACGGGGAAAACAGCTCAGAATTGCTGAGCGGCCGGGGGGAATTGGGGAGGGGCGACAGGGACACCCCCCAAACTAAAACCCATCAGGTGTTTGCAAGGAACCCGCTCCTGGCTTCCCACCGACTCCCAGTGGGAGGAGAAGGTGGGTTGGGAGGAGCTGGGGGGTGACATCCTGGGGGGAGGGCGAGGAGCAGGAGGGCTTCTTGGGGAAGAAAATGGCATTTTGTGCCCTCCCCCCCAGCCTTGCTCCAAATCTAATTAAGGATGGGGAGCTAATTAAGGACCCCGTGGAAAATCCCTCCCGCCACCCCGCAGCCTCTCACCATCCTTAGTAAAATATCAGGGAGGGGGAGGGGGGAGTAAATACGGGGAGGGGGGAAGCGGGGTCCCATCCGCACCGTGTGTCCCTCTCCGTCACCCGGCCGGCGTCGAGGAAGCCAAAGGAGTTGAGATCCTTGTGGTAGAATCGACCCTGGAAGGAAAAACACACAGATTCAGCAGCGGGTGGGGATTAATTTTGGCGGGGCTGGGGGGGCTGGGGGGGTCGCCCAGCCCCACTCCCCACGCTCACCCAGCTGCACGGGGTGCAGGTCGGGCAGCAGCGCCTCAAGTCCGGCCGGAGGGTGCCCAGGAAGGGGATGAAGAGTTCCACTGGCTCCCTCGAGGCATAGGCCCAGGCCTTCATCTAGGGGGGAAGGAGAGGGAGAGAGATTAAGGGGGGAAAGATTTTGGGGGGTGAGAATTTTCGGGGGGGGAAGAAGTTTTGGGTGAGGGAAGACTGGGGGGAGAGAAGTTTTGGGGAGGGGGAGTAGTTTCTGGGGG